>CM065596.1:132123892-133332892 GCA_033119425.1 Bufotes viridis | reverse complement strand
TTCCATTATGGATTCCACTATAGCGGCATATGGAATCCATAAGGGGCGGCTGCCACCAACCCGAACTGTTGAACAGCCGCAGGACCTGGGGTGACGTCACCGTCATGTGATCAGTGCAGGGGGCGTGGCTCAGCACGGGATCAAATCCAGTTCCTGGATCCAGGTTCCAGGTCCTTCGGCTGTTCAACAGTTCGGGTTGGTGGCAGCCGCCCCTTATGGATTCCATATGCCGCTACAGTGGAATCCATAACGGGATGCGCGACTTACCACAACCCGAACGCCGAACACCGGACTTTTTTTTAAAGTTCGCTCATCTCTAGACCTGAGCTAGTTGTCCTCCTCTCTCTCTCTCTCTCTCTCTCTCTCTCTTTTTCTCTCTCTCAAAAGGCTGGTACCCTGGCCAAAGGGCTAGTGGCCCAGGGTCTGTGGCAAATGATCCTGATCTCAGTGTCTTCTGGTCACTCGTGCAGTCAGCAGAGTCTCTTCTACTATACATACTAAACATTGGTCCCTATCTGCATACAACTAAGGGCTCTAAGGGTCCATTCACACGTCCGTGGTATGTTGCGAATTCGCCACACAGCCGGCCGGCACCCCCCATAGAACTGCCTTTTCTTGTCCGCAGCTGCGGAAAAGAATACGACATGTTCTATTTTTTGCGTGGCCATGGATAGGAACTTCGGGGCCGAAGCCCAGAAGTTTGGGTCCGCGATCCGCAAATGCAGAAGTAGAGAGCACATAGTGTGCTCTCTGCATCACGTTCGGCCCCATCGAGAATGAATGAATTGCGGAACAGATGCGGACCCATTTGCGGACGTCTGAATGGAGCCTAACTGCTGTCTTTCTATGCAGTTTCTAGCTGAACTAGAACCTTCTAGTGGGAAGGATGGAGTAGAGAAACACAGCACAAACAGAAACATTGTTACAATTTCTTCCTGTCACAGACTTGTATAGAGTTTCAAGAATTTTTTTTCTAATCACAAGCAAGTCTCCAGACATAATCATCAGAGCTAAACCCGACAGTCAAGAGGTCAGTGTGTCTGTTTTTTTCCTTTGCATAGTCCTTTATAATCACTGGAAGATTTCTAACTTTTCAGTGCATAGTCAGAAAGTCCCAAAGTCTCTCGTATTAGCTGACTTTGCATTAACCCTTTCAAAAGCGAAGAGCAGATACAGTGCAAATGAACAGGATATATTACAATAAACATATAAAATACAGTTCAACAACCTACAACAGTATGAGTGCACACAACAGCATAAATCAGAGTGCAAGTTAACCCTTCCAAGTGCACTAAAGTAGGGAGTTGATGGCTTTTCATAGTAGTAATAGGGGCAAAAGTCCACAAAGGACCATTGTCCAAAGTACCCTTGCTTCAGGATACTACACATACTTACGGAACTTTCACTTGTCTTTTAATGCAGATATATTAACATTTCATCCACCGATTTAGTCGAAGGATAATAGTACAAAGTGAAATAATTTTGTGAATGCCTTTTGTATTGATCTATAGAGAAAGCTGCAATCACAAATCTGCTATTAGAAATAGTCGATATGCTTGTCGACAGGCGCACCCCTGACTTGGGCTCACGCGACACGAATTTGCCCTAACATTTTAAAGAATATTTGCGGCAACGTCAGTGGAACTTGTCAGGATTTAGATGTGAGATCCGCACCTAAGTCTTTAACGTGTGAACATGGCTTTAGTGTTTCCTACAGCAGATTATTGTGTCTGGAGTGAAAAGACAACTAGAATACTAAGTTCTTTGCCGACACTGAGCCAGCAGGGAATAACAGGAAGTTTAAATCTGGAGCCTGAAGTATTCCGAAAACAGCTCTGAGCGCTAATCCAAACTAAATCAGGTGTGGCATTAGAAAGCTAATTTTGTACGTAAATTAATAAGATTTTCTCCCATATCTTTGGTTTGCTTTACTAATTTTTAATAAATAAACCTAAAGAACTTAAATTTCAATTTCATATTGGCAGGCATATTTCACATGCAAAGCAGCTACAAGGTTGATTATTAGTGTTGAGCACGAATATTCGAATAGCGAATTTAATTAGCGAATATCTGCACTTCGATAATTCGCGAATATTTCGAATATTGTGCTATATATTCGTTTGTTCGAATATTTGTCATTTTTTTCCATCTGAACACATGATTCCTCCCTGCATCTTGCTTGTGGTGCTATGCAACCAATAGAGGGCGCTGTTTATGACTCATGAACAGCGCCCTCTATTGGTTGCATTGTCTTATGACAAGACTATTCGCTGTTGTGAGATCGTGAAATCTCACATCCGATGGCATATTCTAACCCCAAGGCGTTCCCACGGAGATGGGGACGCTCCATGCACACGGGAAGTCGGCAACGGGCACTGACTGGAGCGGGATGAAATCCTAGGGAGCCCGGACACGTAAGAACTGTTTTTTGGGGAACCAGATGGCAGGGAGGAATCAATCATGTGTGTTCACTACTTCATAAAAAATGACGAATATTCTAATAAGGAATATATAGCACTATATTCAAGATATTGCTATATATTCATTATTTTTTTTTTTATATTCTTGAATATATGACGACTATTCTACAAAATATTCATCAAATATCGCGAATTCGAATATAGCCCTTGCTGCCCATCACTATTGATTATATGGCCTTAAAGGGGTTGTCCTATCTGGACATCTAAGGGTACTTTCACACTAGCGTTTTGGTTTCCGTTTGTGAGATCCGTTTCAGGGCTTTCACAAACGGTCCAAAACGGATCAGTTCAGCCCCAATGCATTCTGAATGGATAAGGATCCGTTCAGAATGCATCAGTTAGGCTCCGTTCTGCTTCTATTCCGCTCTGGAGGCGGACACCAAAACGCAGCTTGCTATATTTTGGTGTCCGTCTGAAGAGACGGAGCCTAACGGATCCGTTTTGAATTACAATGTAAGTCAATGGGGACGGATCCGTTTTCAATGACACAATATGGTGCATTTGAAAACTGATCCGTTCCCCATTGACTTTCAATGTAATTCAAAACGGATCCGTTTTGGACTTTGTCATTTTTCTTTAAAACTAATGCAAACGGATCCAAACAAAGGTTTGCATTATAGGTGCGGATCCGTCTGTGCAACAGACGGATCCGCACCAACACAAGTGTGAAAGTAGCCTTAAGACATATTGATTGGATATGCCATAAATGTCTGATAGGTGAGGGTCCCACCTCAACCCACCCTATCTAAAGAACAGGGCCTCACCGTAAACAGAAAGCCTGCAGACCGAGCTTGGCTATTTTTGGGATTCCCATAGCAGTTAATGGAGGGCACCAGCTCATGTACAGCTACTCCTCCATTCACTGAGTTGGGTCTTCCAAAAATAGCCAAGCCAACGCTTGGCTATTTTCAGAAGGCTTATGGAAGTGGAGAAGACCGTGCATGCTGTCCATGCTCAGCGGAATAGGAGAGGGTCCCAGACTTGGGACCTGCACCTATCAGACATTTATGACATATCAGATCGATACCCCTTTAACATTAGCGTATAGGGCTTTCTTATATTTTTGGTGCTGCCACTACCCCATGGGTGAAATCTATCTGGTAATTAATAATTATTTCATGTTGGCTGCCTTTTAGGTCTGTTCTTACAGCTAGGTTCATGTTAGTCGAAGCTGTAAAGGAAGTCTGAGGTAGTCTGAAACATCCTCTAGTCTCTTTAGCTCAAGCTGCTGCTTTGCCTCCCCATGCTTTACACTGCAGTCTTGTGTGATTAGATCGGTGAAGAAGCACCAGCCCAGGACAAGTTCATGGGAGTCAGTACAGGTTGAGATGATGTTTCTTACAGCAAGAACACAGATTGATTATAAACTATATAAAAGTGAACCATCTGGTAACTACAAATGGTCCTCTAAAAGGTCTCTTCCACACGTCAGTAATTCATGTGCATGTACTGTCTGTGTTCTCCACGGACCACTCACGCATCCATTGACTTTAATGTGTGTTTTAACACATTTGTGATTTTCTACAGACCCTATTTTGTCTCTGATTACGGATACCTCATGCACATTATAGTCTATAGGTCCATGAAAACCACGGACACAATATGGATGCCACCCGTATTTGGTCCGTGGTTTTCATGGATTGTTGCTAGGAGATACTCTGGAAATTAATTTTCCGCTTAGCAATTTCGGTAGAATATGGATGAAACACAGAGGGCAAAAAATAGCCACACGGACCAAATACGGATTCTTCACAGACATTTTCACGGATGTCATCACATGGATGTAGGGAAGAGATCTAAGGCGGCTGAGCATTCATTCATTCAGACCCTCAAAGATTCACCCGAAAACTCCATCATCCACCCAAGTTTCATTCATTTTAAAATAATTCTGCCCTTCCACTACTGGAAATTGGGACTGCTCCACTGCAACGAGCTTCCGTCAGTGTTGGTTCTGAAATTGCTCCCCAATTTATAATAAGGAACACGTCCCATTATGAAAGAATCAATGAAGGAAGCATTCCGTTCCATCTGCCTCGATCCATTCGTGTTCACAATGTATTTTTCAACCCTGCTTTACGGAATGTGTACAGTAATTGTCCTCTGTCGAAGACCAAGATGCAACATGGAGAACTTGCATAGACCACTGATTGGGGTCACATGCACCTCCGCAGTAGCTACAATTATAAAGTATCTTCTTGGCTCATTTCACTTTCACGGCACGCAGTAAACACGACGACGAGCTGGGCCTGTTGTATAACAAATCTTGAAGTGCCATCATTATAAGCGGTGGCAGCGTACCAGCATCTCACTGTGATGCATATTGAAATGAACATGATAAAGACGGAAGAACACAACGCTGGCAAGTGATATTTTAACTGAAGCTGCAGATGATTCCGGAGATGTCGCTAGATAAGACACCAATCCAAGGACAGGGTGTTGAATAAAAATAACAGCAAGCCTGTTTACACATTCAATTATTTCCATTGTTCGCGCTCCAATTCTTCTCTTTCAAAGGTAAATGCCGAGGATCGTAACCGTTCTCAAAGAACCTGTGGTACATTACAGAGACAGCTGCGTCGACAATCATCTACTGCTGGAAAACTGTGCAACGGTGGGAAAACCAGTAGCGACGAGCGAATTTCTGGAAATACGATTCGGATTCGATTTGTCCAAATTGGTCAGACAATTTAATTTTAGTCTGAATAAATTTGATCCAAAATAAAAGTAGTGATGAGTGCAAAGACCCATATTCGATTTCACGATATTTGACGAATAATTTGCATCATATTCGTCATATATTCACGATTTCGCAATATTCGTTATTTCGCATTCAATATCATGACTTGTGATCAATTTTTTAAGTTATATTCGCATGCGCATAGAATCTATTCTAATAATGTTTAAACAGCTTTACATGTATTGAAAGCTTGAAATGGCGGGAGTCATTTGTGCGAATGGAAAGGTGCGAAAAAGACATATACGAATTTTCGCAATACATGCAGCGTACTGGAGTCTGACACAACCTGTTAACGCTTGGTAGGAAAGGGAATACAAACCGTGAATAGATTAATGCGAATATTCAAGTGACGAACATTCGCAGGACAGTTTTTACCTATTAAGTCTTTACTCTGACAGGAATAGTGGAAATTGTTATAGAAAGCAATAAGGTTGGGGGAATTATGTCTGAATCTTTCATTTTCAATACAGTTTCCCTATCACTATCCATCTTAAGAGCGAATATTCGTAATTGCGAATATGGCATCATGTTCATGTATTTGACATATTTTGTCTCTGATTACGGATACCTCATGCACATTATAATCTATGGGTCCATGAAAACCACGGACACAATATCGATGCCACCCGTGTTTGGTCGGTGGTTTTCATGGATTGTTGCTAGGAGATACTCTGGAAATTACCTTTCCACCTAGCAGTGTCAGCAAAATATGGATGAAACACAGAGGGCAAAAAAGGGCCACATGGACCAAATACGGATTCTTCACGGACATTTTCACGGATGTCATCACATGGATGTACGGAAGAGATCTAAGGCGGCTGAACATTCATTTATTCAGACCCTCAAAGATTCACCCAAACACTCCATCATCCACCCAAGTTTCATTCATTTTAAAAAAATTCTGCCCTTCCACCACTGGAAATTGGGACAGCTCCACTGCAACGAGCTTCCGTCAGTGTTGGTTCTGAAATTGCTCCCCAATTTATAGTAAGGAACACGTCCCACAATGAAAGAATCAATGAAGGAAGCATTCCGTTTCATGTGCCTCGATCCATTCGTGTTTGCAATGTATTTTTCAACCCTGCTTTATGTGTACAGTAATTGTCCTCTGTCGAAGACCAAGATGCAACATGGAGAACTTGCATAGAACACTGATCGGGTCACATGCACCTCTGCAGTAGCTACAATTATAAAGTATCTTCTTGGCTCTTTTTATTTTCATGGTACGCAGTAAACACATATTCGACATATTCACGAAATCTCGAAATCACGATATTCGAGATTAAAATTCGCTTTGTGAATATTCGCGCTCAACACTAATCAAAAGTGCTCCAACCTATACACCTGTGGATGACAGGCTGTAGGCAGCTCATTCCAAGCTCTTTAAAGGGGCTGATGGAGATTTCGATATTGATGGCCATAGACCCTACAGGAAAACTTCCTGGTGGGACGTTGCTTAAGGGCCACCAGAAATGGTAAGTAATGACCTTACTCTCCCCTCCTGCATTCTACTATATTGCCATCCTAAAGCAAATGGAGTACGAGGACAGAACTTGGCCGCTGGAGTTGGCCTCTGCAAAGGGTACATTTTTGGGGAGGTATTTTGTGCTGCCGGGGCAGTATTTTATGATGCACTGTATTATTAGGCTCTGCTGGGGTGGTATAATGTGCCTCAATATGGTATTTCTGGCCCCACCAACCCTGCGATCGGTCAATTTGGGCCCCACTACAAAATTGGACCATCATAGTGACATCATGTTCATTGTCCCATGGCCTAGGCACCGCTCAGTCCCATTCAAATCAATGGGGCTGAACTGCAATACCAAGCACAGCCGCTAGCCAATGGATGAAGCAAACAGCTGATTGGTGGGGGTCCCGAGTGTCGGACCTCTGCCAATCTGTTATTGATGACCAATCCTGAGGATAGGTCACCAGTGCAAAACATCAGGTAAACCTCTTTAATGCCAGCAGGGGCGGATTGGCCATAGACTCTACAGGGAAATTTCCCAGTGGGCAGATGCCTAGGAGGTCCACCCAACCCTTCTTCAGGGCCGCCAGCTGGGTACATAATGATCTGATTCTCTCCTACGCAACTGGCCAACAGCCACAGGAGTCCTCCTGAATTCAACTGTATCTGTGTCCTCAGAACAGTGATACGGTTGAATACTGTGCAGCAGGTCGCAGTATTTTGTGTTCCACTGTGGTAGTTGCTTCAGCTGGGCAGGATATTGTTCTGCACTACAGTATTGCTGGCCCTGCCTAATAATGTTGCCCCACCTTCTGTCAGTTTAGACCTACCTACAACATGGGGCCACTTTTAGTTTTTTTTCTCTAGGGCCACTTTTAGTTTCCAATCCGCCCCTGAATGCCTGCATCAGTAATTTTGTGACAGTGACATATATGGCTATGGGTGAACGCATGGCTGCTGGTTGTGACAAACACCATCGATAAAAACAAACTGCCCTGTAAGAGTTTTCTTTATCTTTTCTGTCTTTTGATCTGAAAAATGGCTGATGCTATTTTGCGAAATTTGCCCAAATCGAATCGCCAAAAATCCGCTTTCAGATTTTACCCAAATTTTTGAAAATTCGAGTCAAATTGAATTTGTTTGGAATCGTTACACTCAAAAAGTTTTTTTTTTTTCTTCTCAGGTTCCACTTTCAGCTTTTGAATTTTATTGAGTTATTTAACATACGATGCAATATCCCACAATCTTATCACTGGAGGTTTTCCGTGTAAACCGCTGTGGATGGGCAGACTTGCCTGTAAGCGTGTATTAATAGAGATCCGGGCTGCTGTACAATGATGGAAATGCACAGTAAATGCAGCGAGAGCATCTGATGTTCCCCTGTGGAGCCTGAGCCTTAGAACAGCAGGGAATTTCTATAAAGGGCCATAATTATACACTGTGTATACATTTAGCATGTTTCCTCTCGGCAGAATGAAGTGTACTTCGAAGTTGCAAAACATTTTTTTTTTTAAATGCAAACAATTAGAGGCCCAGAAGGCGTTATTTAAAAAAATGGCTGTCACTACAGCATGATATCAATAGTGTATTTTACCTAATCGCTTCGCTCTCGGTCCTTGACTGACAGGAATAGTAACTTTGCTGCAAAGAGTAAAAATCTAAGCGGACCGTTCAACGGGTCACGTAGACAAGGTATATAGAGGACTTATAGAGGACTTACGTTTGCGTCAGGGACATCATGCTAGGCTCCCCGACACTGGTTGGGGAGAGATTAAAAAAGACCTGTCCCCTTCACTTACATGTCTGTTTCAATAACTACCTGCATTCCGCATGTAATAATAATTCTGAAGCATCTATTCTTATGACTCTATGTCATGCCATTCCTTTTATTACACCTGCTAGAAGTTCTAAATAAATTGCTGGTAGTTTGCAATGAAGGTCTAGATAGCTGTTACCAGTTAGGGGTGTGTCCTTGCACAGTTTGACATTATCCAATCAGTGTTGCCTGTGTCAGACTTTGCAAGGACATACCCCTAACTGGTAGCACCCATCTGGACCTTCATTGCAAACTGCTACTAATTAATTCATTACTTCTAGTAGGAATAGTAAAGGAATGGCATAACATAGAGTCATAAGAACAGATGCTCCCGAGTTATTACATGAGGAATTCAAAAAGTTACTTAAACAGACAGGAGAGGGGACAGCTCCTCTTTAAAGTAGTTATCTGATTTGTAATCGTTTCTTGACATTTAGGGGGCATTCACATGACCGTATCCATTTTTCGGTCTGCAAACTCTGAACCCGCAAAACACAGATACCAACCGTGCACCTTCCGCATTTTGCAGATCAGCATGCCCCTCCCTCCACAAAATGGACAAGAATAGGACATGTTCTATTATTTTGTCGGGCCGCGGAAAGGACATATGGATGTGGACAGCACGCGGTGTGCTGTTCACATCTTTTGCACCCCCATTAAAATGAACGGGTCCACATCTGATCCACAAGAAAAACGTATTGGATGTGGATTAAATATATATATGGTCATGTGAATGCCCCCTTAGACTACATTCATGTGACTGTGAAAAAAACTCTCCGTTCTGATCCGCCGTTTTATTTCTGAGAAACAGCCGTTAAAATGGTCTCCTTTAATTGTATGGTGGCCGTCGGTCAGTGGAAATGGACAAAATAGGATATGTCCTATTAACTCAGAATTCTCTAACAGAGGAAATAAAGTGATTTTGTGAACTGGACAGCCCCTTTAATTCTGCTATCTGCAACGGCCATATGGAGCTACATGATGACATGCCATAAGGTTGGCCTACTTCCAGCATGCAATCCAGTATATAATTCAATGACATCTTTTTTTTACCAGGGAAGGGGGGATGCTTGTAATTGTCTTCCTAGTCTTCTGCAGACCGTACCGTTCTATTGGTAAATCAAGAAAAGTGGATTAAATTAAGTAGCTAGAAAAGAAAAATGATCAAAACTTTAATTACTGTCTGAGAGAACACAATAATCCATCAATTAATGAGTTCGGTACAGGTAAATGCAATTGGAAAGTACACAAGAATAATAGCAATCAAGCCCTAAATACACTACGTAAGGAATTAAATTGAGAGGGTAACATTATTTTGTATTGACCGATTTTGGTTAAATTTGGGGCTTTATTTAATGCAGAGAAAGACTATCACAGGATTATATAGGATGGAATTTAAAGTGAACTGTTTATGAAATGCAGACATTACGTTACTGCTAATCCAGGGAGTATTATCTAAAATCAACCCAGGTACATGCTGGTAGATGCTCATTTGGAAGATAGATATTCCACTGGATTCCTCTACCCACATTATACACATGCATGCTCAGTTCAGTTTCTGAATAGAGAGAGGGATTTAAGCGACTGCAAGACAACTCTGGTAAAGTTTCCTAGCATGTTAACATCCGACACCCTAGTCCTTTTTACTCTGAATCTACCATTAAAGTAATGTTGGGACACCCTCATATGCATTAGATGGTAAACTAGTTCTGCCAAAATGGGTGGAATCGTCCAACATTAGTCTAATCTATATGGCCACTTTAAAGGGTTTTTCGATTGCTTAGAGACTGATAAGCTATCCTTCAGATAGGCCATCCATATGAGATCATTGGGGGATCTATATCCAACACCCCCAACAGCAGCCACCGGTGCCGGGAAAAAAACATTGTGGACATGTAACGGGGAGCCGGCGACGCGCTTCCTCCTTGCTGCGCTGCCGGCATCCCGCATCTGTGCAGTAGCGAGGATGCGGGGAAGAGCCAGCCGTGCACGCCTCCTCAGTGCGGCCGGCATCCTCCTAAATAAAAGAGGTAACTGAGCACCGATCACAATAATTCAGTGCTCAGATGGTTTGGGCTGGATTTGGGTCACGTGACGCTGGCCACGACATGTGACCCACTTTTTATGCTATTTAAACAGGCAGCCTGCTGGTCACAGGTTGCCTGTGATTGGTCTTGCTACCCTCACCAGCATTATGTATATTGAGACCTTGTTTGTTTTGATCTCGGCTTTGTTTGTGACCTCGACCTCGCTACCTCCTTTGTATTTGACGTGACCTCTTGGCTTCTGACCTCGGATTATATTGACCACGTTATTGTATTCTCCTTGTATACCTGGATGACCTCCTGGTTTTGACCCCTGCTTCCTTGATTCTGTTTACGCTCTTTTTTATCCTTAGGCCCCTGCCCCTATCTAAGTTAGGGACCGTCGCCAAGTTGTACGCCGTCAGTTAGGACGGCCATGCAAGTAGGTAGGGATAGAGGTGCGGGTGAATATTAGGGCTGCACTCTTCAAGTGACCTACGTGACCGGACAAAGCCAGAAGCAGTGACCATGTCAAAGGAATTGCAGCTCAGTTTCCATTCAAGCATTCATTATCTAAAGAGTGGAAACACATCTTAGTGGCTCACCCAACTCACCCAAAAACTTTATAAACTTCAAGCCATAACTGCAATTTTTATACAGGTCATGCTGAGATATCTAGACATCTAGATGAAGATAGCTGATGCATCCATTAATTTAGATATCTGCTTGGCCAAACATTTATTTACTCTTTAGACATAGAGAAAGGTGAGCGGCTGCCAGAAAATTCTGGTTCTCAATGATTCAGTGGAAACATCGGGCAAAAAACACAGACATTAGATTGACCACCAAGCTGAAGATTGTTGACTTCTCCATGGCTATCAACACTTATAGTAACATAGTTTGGCTGAAAAAAGTCATCTGTTCATCTAGTTCAGCCTCTCATTCTGCAAGTTGATTCTGAAGAAGGCAAAAAAACCACATGAGTTAGAAGCCAATTTTTTTCTTCCTGACTTCAATCAGATAATCAGAATAACTCTCTGGATCAACAACAAAGACCCTTCTCCAGAAATCTAATAACTACAACCGGTAATATTATTACGCTCCAGAAATACAATTATTGCTCGCTGTCTCCAAAGGAGCTCATAATATAAGCTTCCTATCAATATGTCTTTGGAGCATAAGCGTAGCTATAGGGGGTGCAGAGGTAGCAGTCGCTACCGGGCCCAAGAACCTGAGGGGGCCCAAATACCCTTGTGTCGCATAAGAAGACACACAAAGCACTGAGGGAAGGGGGGCCCAAGCTGAACTCTTGCACCAGAGCCCATGAGCCATTAGCTATGCCCCTGCTTTGGAGTTTGAGAGGAAACTGGAGTACCCCCACACAAACATGGGGAGAACATACGAACCCCATGCTGATGTTGTCCTTTTTTTGAGCCTAGGACCTCAGCGACATAAGGCACCAGTGCTAACCACTGAGCCAGTCACAATAAGGTTCCTATGTCTCATAAGATAGTAGCATTATAAACAGCATATGATATGTACATGGGACCCTGCCAGAGATTTTTCATTGGGGTCCAGGAGTTTGATGTTCCGCTTGTATCAGGAGAACAAATAGAGTCCCATTTTTTGAGCATTTGAATCCAATGGAGCAGTTCTTTACATATTTTCCAACAGACCTGGCATAACACAGATAACATAGCCACATTTTTAGTAATGAATGTCCCTGTAAGAATCCCTCAGGCACACAGATGTGATCAGACCACAAAAGACACAGCTTATTACAGTACAAAGTAGAATAAACCAGATGTTCCAAATAATTCAAAGTTGTCATAGTATATTTCGGTGTATTACAAGATTTCACGGCTGACTTGTCAGTGGTGCAGGTTACATATGTATTCGCAGCTTCTAGAGAATAGAGCAGTCCCCGTCGCTCAGCTGTTACACCAAACCCCTTAGCTCAGCCATCCATGAAGGAGGGTGGTTTGCAACCCTGAGTCCATCAGGTTATGAGATGGAATCAATTAAGCAGTTTGTAGTTAAATCATTTAATTAGCCGGTTCCTGGTAATCGGAGCTGATTCAATCAAGCATCAACTCAAGTCATTACATTCAGAAATGTTATCAAGTTAGCAAATGCAAATGAGCTCATTTGCATAAAGAGCAGCTAAATCAGAAGCAGGTTTGATTAAGAACATACTGGGAAAGCTGTGCACAAAGCTTCTTGTCGCTGCTTTGCAATTCATTGGAGGCTGCCGAAAGCTGGACAAGAATGCAACACCTTGCTTCCGTGCCCAGGGGACCCTAATGATTTAAGCAAACCTGGGGGCCTATTTATCCATTAACGTGCCTGCTATATGATAGCTCTTAATTCATGCTAGTAATCTGTTTCCTTGTTCTGCAGAGGTTTTACACTAATCTAGTTTCATATAGCAAAGCAATATTTAAAGATGGTCCACCCCATAATAAAAACATATCCCCTATCTGGTGGGCACCCAACAAGAATGGAGCTCCCTAGCCCATCAAGCAAGCACCGTTCATTCTCTATGGGACTGCCAGAGATAGCCAAGTGCTGTACTCTTGCAATCCCAAGGAGTTTGAATGGAGCATTAGTGCCACTTAATTCACTTCTGTTTTGATGATCGGTTGTGGACCCTTTAGTCAGACCCCACTGATCAGATACTTATCATCTATCTCACCCCATATTCACATGGTCAAGTCAACACAAAGTCAGACCATTTTCATGTGCTGAGCTGGACCTCACAAGCCGCATACCTTAGAGATGTCTGTTTTGAGCTGGTAGGTTTGGTTCATTTCAGAACATCTTTCCCTTTACTATTTGTATGTAGAGGTCACTTCGAAGCCGTATATTTCCATGGGGGTTGAGGAAAAGAACTGATAGCAACTGTCAATGATCTTCCACCCCAAATCGGTATAAAATGTCCTACGTCACCCTACATGAGCCTAGATTTTTAGCAAAAACACCACCAGGTACCACCACTAAGCTCAACAAAACCAACTATTTATTGCAATGGAGCTTGGCTACAGCCAAGCTTTGAAAAAATATGGCTTCAGAAACCACTGTGTGACCAAAACCTTGCCAGAATTGACAAAATTCTCGGGACCTGGGTCCCATCATCAGCTACAGACTGTAATCCACATCAGCGCAAAGTCAAGAAAGGAAATCATTGCAAATCGCTCAAAATTTGATTCAGTTTCGATTTGGCCAAATCAGTCGACCATTTCAAGTTGGGTCTGAATCATTTCTACCTGAATCAAGTGCTGCAATTGGGCAAAAAATTTATTGTATGACATTCTGAAGCCTCCAAGGTCTCATATTTCTTCTCTCTTGTCTCTCAGTTTTCCTTAACATTTTTTTATTAATTTTTATTTTATTTGGATCCACCTCTAATTTTTACAAAATTTGAATCTGATTCGTTTAGAATCAATTCACTCATCGCTAATTGTGAATATTCATTTCCTTGGCAACCTACCACATCATCATCAGATCACTTCCTCAGCTAATAGGAGAAATTCAAATAATAACCTGATATTAGTAAGTGACTGTTGAAGCAATGCACAATCAAATTTGTGGCTTCAGGGTGGCCATCTGTCCATCTTTCGACACTGCTCCTCAAGGCTACCATGGGATTTTCTGGGTTATTGGGAGACAGACTGATGGACTGATGGAAATTTTCAGCATTTTTGGTTTAAATCCTGCAAATAAAGGGTAAATGTACTTAGGGCTTCGAGCCAAGGCACTCTACAAATCTCTGCACGGCGCTGATTTCCATACCTGTGTCTGTTTTTCAAAGAATCAAGGTGCTTTGTTGTCCCTTGATGTGTGTATGGAGTTTCATCCAGAAAATCCTGGCTTACAGTGCTGTTCTGTCTTGGTAACAAATATTGGCATTCTTTCTGTCGCGGGTGCCCAGCTTTAACGCCTCTTTCTTGCCCTCATATGGAAATGGAAGCAAAATTGCCTTACTGGTTAGCAGAATTTAGCAAATTAGTGCCATTACCTGTTTACGACTGAAAAAGTATTTTAAAGTATTTTGTCCAAGTCTCAGTCCATGTATTATTCATGCCCACTTAAGCGGGGGTGGGTGGGTGCCAGACTGACTAAATAACATTAAGGGAGTGGAAACAAACTGGAAGATGAACAACAATGTATTTTCTTGGGCTGACACAATTGCTAAAGTCATTCACGAATAAGCAGTTATGGTAATCCATCTTACTACCAGAAAATGAACAAAGGGGACATGCTTATTGGTCTGTGTTTTGAGACAGGACTTGCGAGACAGAAGCGGAAATCAGAGCCAAACTGCAATTTCTAAGACACTGATACTCAATTAGCAAATGCTGATAACGTGCTAGGAATTGTGAGGCAAGGATACTGTGATTCCTAAGACAACATAAAACATCTAGCTTCCCCAATGTACATGGACTACACTTGAGGGATGAGCAAATTTCCCAAAACTTTTTGGAAGTCAGATTCAGTCAAATTGGCAGTCAGATTCATTTCGGACCTAAATTTGCCCCAATTGCAATGCAAATTCATGTATGAGACTCTGAAGTCTCCTGGTACTGCATCCAACCCCTTTCAGTGACATACGGTATATGGTGGTAAATGCATGGTATCTGTAGCAAACACACTGCGCTGTTGGATTCCTAGACGGTCCAAAAATTATCCCTTTTTGCTGTCAGATGCTGTCTTTTCTCTCTTTTGATCTGTAAAATAGTGGTTGCCATTTTGAATGATTTGTGCTTGAAGAATCCCAAATGTTTCAGATTCACCAGAATATATTTTTTTGTTGAAGTATTTATTTTGTGGTCTGCAAAATACGGATGATGTCCATCTGACGTACATGTTGCATCTTTCTATTTTTTTACAGACCCATTGACTTCAAGAATAGGACATTTTCTATCATCTATGGAATAGACATATGGATACGGAAGACGTGCTTGCTTTCTACATCTGTGTGTCCATTCTACAAAACAATAGAAGAACGAGACAGACTGGGAACTTAAAGTGGCCCTGGAAAAAATGCCCAAAAGTGGCCCCATGTTGTATGTGTACCCAAATTGACAGAACGCGGGGCAACAGAAGTAGGCAGGACCAGAAATGCCTTACTGCAGACCAAAATACCGCCCCAGTAAAACCAGATATTACAGAGCACCATAAAATGCTGCCGTCCCCAGTATTCAACTTTATCACCGTCCTGAGAATGGCAATATGTTCGAATTCAGGGGGCACCAGCGGCTGCCAGCCAGGTGCATAAGTACCCGATGCTTCCAGCATTAATTAATTCTGAGATCATCAGATCATTATGTAACTGGCCAGCGGCCATGAGAAAGGCTCGGGTGGCCCCTTGGGCATCGGCCCACTGGAAAATTTCATTGTAAGGTTTATGGCCAGTCCGCCCCTGATAGAACATGTCCTACACTTGGCTGCAGAATGCGGTTTAAGGCTGAGTTGGGCTGCTGTGAGTCACGTGATGCTGGCCACGTCATGTGACTCACCAGCTAGGCCTATTTAAATAGGCAGCCTGCTGGCCACAGGTTGCCTGTGAATATGGTCCTATACCTTGTGTGTTCTCAGTGATATCCCCTGGTTAGGTATTGTATCTCGGCTCGTGTGTGCTCTGTGCTCGTCTGTTTCTGGTTGTATCTCCTGGTTTTGACTCCTGGCTAGTGTTTTCTGACTAGTCCTCGTCTGCTTCCTTGGTTTGTTTTGCATCTCCTGGTTTTGACCCCTGGCGCGTATTGATTCCCTGCTAACGCTCTGACCTCCTGGTTTTGACCCTGCTAGTCGGACTGCTTTGTGTTTGTCTGTCTTGTGTGTCTCTCCCACACTTATTCAGGTCAGTGACCGCTGCCAAGTTGTGCTCCGTTACCTAGGATGGGTAAGTGCAAGTAGGCAGGGACAGAGGTGTGGGCTGAGTCAGTTTTGCACTTTCCCTTACCCCCTCATCGTGACATGCCATCTCTATTTTGCGGATCTGAGTTTTACCGACTAAAAAATACATATGGTTTTGGGAATGCCCCCTATGCAGTTTATATACTGTAGGGAGCAGGGAAACCTTGCAATACTTATTCAGCAGGTGTGTTATTTCTCACCTTTCCTCGTATTCCGTAACGTATATCCCGAGATAGAAGTTGCTTATGCTATATGTATGCGGGGTGTTCAATATAATAAGGTGGCGGATCCATGATTCATCTCCCATAATAATTTGAGAATAGAAGTGTCCTGGATTTTCTCTATGTCTAAATTCTTTTGGCTAAATTGCTGGTGACAAGTTTTTTGCTCAGGCATCAACATTCGTGGCACCCACCGGGAACTGACCTTTGACATCATCAAAACATTATGAATTAAACTGGAAACTGTGCCAACCGAAATGCCTAATTCATGAGCTATAACACTGACTTTTCCTATGAAGATGCTTTTTCTCACGTTTCCTTTGAAGATGCATTCAACGGATCAACCTGAACAGGGTCATCTTCAATTGATTCCCTACCCCATTTAAACTGCTTAGGCCAAAACTTTACTTTACTTGGTAGTAGGAAGGTGCCGAATTTCCTTGCGCTATGTGGTAGCCCATCTATTTTTCTTGAAATGGTGGTTAAAAAAATAAATAATAATACTCACCTCATTCATTTGAGTGTAAAGAGGCCGTCACGGCCATCTCGATTGCAGAAACCGCGCCGGGTGCCATTAACGTTACGACAATGGTGCGCTGGTCGGGTGTGGTGACGTCACCATTAATGATGTCACCATGCCCAGCCAGTGTGATGAAGTCATCAAGTCACCGTGCAAGGTTTCGCGTGGTGTCTTCAATCAAGATGAATGTGACAGACTCTACGTGAGCAAATGGATAAGGTTAGTATTTATTAATTTTTTCACCCTGATTAACCCCCTAAAGGACTAAATTGTAGCGTGATAAGCCGTGGTCAGCGGCATCTGAGGGGTTCAATGACGAGGGGCAGCACAATCCCCCTTCCCCGTCATTGCGCCCGCTACATACAAAGGAATACACTTGGTGGCAAAGTAATTTGTCACTAATCAAATTTCTTTGTGAAATTCAGGAAGCAGCCAAACTGAATTTTTCATAAGTTTGCTCATCTCTAATCACCATATACATAAATTATCCTTTTATGGCTTTCTTTATGCTTCTTTTCTTCCTTCGTAAGGAATTTAATCAAGGAATGAAGCTAAGAATCCCTCAGTTTCTTTGTAGATCTGCACTGTACTGCATTGCACTGCCACCCTGTCACTTCCGGTGCTTTCATCAGACTGAACTGCTACTGTGTGTGTTGCACGTCCAGACATGTCTCAGCCTGCACAGACAGGCTCACCTCTCTAACAGTAACAGAACTGGGACTTAATTAGACCATCACACATTACACTAATCAATGCAATGTTCTTCTGTGGGCATCTTTATCTAGGCCTATAAGGAGAACAATAGAGCTGCCATGCTGTTATCACAATTCTTCTCCTACTATTATAACG
Source organism: Bufotes viridis (assembly GCA_033119425.1). NCBI lineage: Eukaryota > Metazoa > Chordata > Amphibia > Anura > Bufonidae > Bufotes > Bufotes viridis. The sequence goes on along the minus strand of CM065596.1, from coordinate 133,314,861 downwards.
AGGTGCTCCAAAAGGCGGAGACATCTGGTTTTGGGTTATTGCCACTGATCAGTACAGAGCAGTGTACTGAATAGGTAGATTAGAAGCCTTTGATGTAGCTTTCCTTTCAGAGACATACAGCCATAAGTAGTCTTACAGGCACAAAGTTCCCTGAGAAACAAAATTAGCAGAATCTCTATTGCCCCCTCTTAGAGGCAGCTACCCCGTAATTTTTCTCCAGCCTGTTAAAAAGCTTTAAACACAACTAGGGATTTCACCCAACTACAGACTCCTCGAAAAGGAAGCGATGCCTATCTGTAGACAGCACTAGAGATGAGCGAATTTCATATTTTGAAATTCGTTCACGCTTCATTTGGTGGTAAAAGCAGAATTGCGTTATGGATGCCGTCACAATAGACCATAACGCAATTCTATGACGGAATGCACAATGGAATGCCTTTAGAAGCATTTCATTATTCATTCCGTCATAATAGAAGTCTATGGCCTGCATAACGGATCCTTCCCATTTTCCGTTATGCAGGGGAGTCCTCTCCTGCATAACGGAAACGTGACGGATCCGTTATGCAGGCCATAGACCTTTATTATAACGGAATGCCTCTAAAGGCATTTCGTTATGCATTCTGTCATAGAATTACGTTATGGTTCGTAGTAACGGAATCCATAGCGCAATTCTTCTTTTGCCACCAAACGAAGAATAACATGAAATCCGCTCATCTCTAAACAGCACCCTCATCTCTGCAGAGCAGTGCACTGGTTGGGTGGATGAGAAGACTCTGATGCAATTCTCCTTGCGGAGACCACCATAAGGAGTCTCGCAGACCAAAGGCAAGTATGCAAATGAGCTGTCTTCTAAAAGGAAAAAAAATGTCTCTCTAGTGCCATCTGTAGCTACCCCATATTTTATCTCTAACCCATCATTTGTAGACAGCTGGTTTGAGGTTCATGCGCCCTCATCAGTACAGAGCAATGTACTGGCTTGCTGTGAGACAGCTTTTGATGTGGTTCTCTTCGAGGGAGGCCACAAATTGTTGTATGAAGACTTAGGTCTCTTTGATCATGGACATGTGTTGTCCATATTCTCCATGAACAGCACATGTATCCATTAATTATAATGTATTTATTTATACATTAATAATTTCACCGTGGCTCAGTTTGAAAACCATTGCCACATGTAGGGTTGAGCGAACACATGGAAGTTCGGGTTCGCCGGGTTCGGCTGAACTTCGCCTCAATGTTCGGGTTCGGGACCTGAACTTGACCCCGAACCCAAACCCCATTGAAGTCAATTGGGACCCGAACTTTGGGGCACTAAAATAGTTCTAAAGAAGTGGGGCAAAGAGCAGGACAATTGCCCCGCAAACAAATGTGGATAGGGAAATGACTTAAAATAACAGAATATAAAAAATGTTAAAATAATGATCTTGAACTAGGAGGTGGAGGACAAAGTGGAGTAGGAGATTGAGGAGGTGGTGGACTTGGCGGTGTAGGTGGAAGCCGTGGTGGAGGAAGAGAAGGTAGCCAACACTGTTTTTGTAGTTTTTTTTATTTTTTACCTTTATTTAATTTATATAAATTTGGGAAGACCCCAAAACATTGGGAAATAGAAATGAGAAAGCAAAGAGAAAGTGCGCTGGAGTATAACAATGGCTGGGTGCAGCCGGTATACTTGTCTATACTGGTACGGACAAGTCCTGTGGGATCCATGCCTGGTTCATTTAAAAAAACGTGAGCTTGTCCACCTTAGATGTGGACAGGCGGCTGCGCTTGTCTGTGATCACCCCCCCCCCCCCGCCATGCTAAACACACGTTCGGACAATACACTGGCCACAGGGAAGGGCAGCACCTACAAGGCGTAAAGGGCAAGCTCAGGCCATGTGTCCAATTTGGAGACCGAGAAGTTGAATGGGGCAGACCCATCAGTCCATGTAGGCGTGTGCACATGTACTGTTCCACCATGTTGCTGAAATGCTGCCTCCTGCTAAGATGTTCCATATCAGCTGGTGGTGCTGGCACAGTCTCTCCAGCATGTGCAAGGTGGAGTTCCACCTTGTGGGCACATCGCATATGATGCGGTGAGGCCGAAGTTGCGCTGCAGCGCAGACAGGCGAGCAGCAGCAGGGCGAGAATGCCGAAAGTGCGCACAGATGGCCCGCACTTTCTGCAACAGCTCTGACATATCGGGGTAGCTTTTCAGGAATTTCAGCATATGCACCAGGCAAGGGATGTGCGTCAAACCAGCTAGGCCCACAGCTGCTATGAGATTTTGCCCATTATCACACAACACCAGGCTGGGCTTGAGGCTCAGTAGCACCAACCACTCATCGGTCTGTTGTTCCATGCCCGTCCACAGCTCCTGCGCGGTGATTCCCCCAAACAGATTAGTTTCAAAACAGCCTGCTGTCGTTTACCCATGGCTGTGTTGAAGTTGGTGGTGCAAGTGTTACACTGATCGGATGAGGAGGCGGTAGAGGAGGAAGCGGAGTAGGAGGAGGAGGAAACAGGAGGCAAAGAGAAATGTCCTGCAATCCTCAGTGGCGGAAGGACATGCACCAAACTGCTATCTCCCTCAGGCCCAGCCGCTACTGCATTTACCCAGTGTGCAGTTAGGGAGATATAACTTCCCTGCCCGTGCTTACTGGTCCTCGTATTGGTGGTTATGTGAACCTTGCCACAGATGGTGTTGCGTAGTGCACACCTAATTTTGTCCGCCACTTGGTTGTGCAGGGCAGGGACGGCTTGGAAAAATTGTGGCGGTTGGGAACCATGTACTGTGGGACAGCCATCGCCATAAGGTTTTTAAAAGTCTCCTTCTCCACCAGATGGAATGACAGCATTTCAAAAGCCAGGAATTTTGAAATTTTTGCATTCAGGGCCAGGGATCGTGGGTGGGTAGGGGGGTACTTCCTCTTTCTCTCCAGTGTTTGGGAGATGGACAGCTGAAAGCTTACATGGGACATTGTGGAGATGCTTGGTGACGGAGGTGGTGGCGTTGCTGACATATCCTCTGTTTGCGGGGTGGCAGGTACACTGTCACTCCACAGGGGGAGGAAGAGGCCGAGACTGCAGCAGAAGAGGGAGCAGGAGGAGCCTGAGAATTTTCGTGGTTTTTAAGGTGTTTACTCCACTGCAGCTCGTGCTTTGCATGTAGATGCCTGGTCATGCAGGTGGTGCTCAGGTTTAGAACATTTATGCCTCGCTTCAGGCTCTGGTTGCACAGCGTACAAACCACTCGTGTCTTGTCTTCAGCACATTGTCTGAAGAACTGCCATGCCAGGGAACTCCTTGGAGCTGGTTTTGGTGTGATCAGTCCCTGGTTTCGGTGGGCAGTAGCAGGCGTACTGTCTAGGGGACGGCCACTCTGCTTTTGCACCCTGCTCCATCTTTTTCTGTGTGGCTGACGCTGTGTGACCACCACCTCTTTCTTCAAACTGCAGACGTCACTCCCATGACCTTGATTCCATGTGGGGTCTAGGACTTCATCATCCTCCACATCATCTTCCACCCACTCTTCACCCCTGCCCTCCTTGCTGGTCTGCACACTGCAGAAAGCCGCAGTAGTTGGCATCTGTGTTTCGTCATCATCATCAGAGATGTGCTGCAGTGGTCCTCCCATGTCCACATCCTGAGACATAAGTGGTTGGGCATTGGTGCACTCAATCTCTTCCACTTCTGGGGCAGGACTATGTAGCCGGCCCACAGAAATCCTGCCAGCGGAGTCATCTAAAAGCATAAGAGACTGCTGCATGACTTGGGGTTTAGACTGCTTGACTGATTTGCAAGGGGGTGAGGTGAAAGACAGATGCCCATGGGCTGCAGGTGCCAACTCTGCTCTTTCAGGAGAGGACCAGGTGGAAGACAATGTGAAGGAACTGGAGGCACTGTCAGCCACCCAATCTGCTACCGCCTCTACTTGTTCTGGCCTCACCATTCGTACACCGGTATTCGGGCCTACAAAACAATGCTGAACCTTCTGTCACCTATGTGCACCTGAGGAAGGTGTTTCATTTTGGCGTGTAGCTGGCACAGATCGACCACGTCCTCTCCTTGCAACTGGAGCCCCACCAACACGAGCAGCACCACGACCAGGGCCACCTCTCTTATTTGATGCTCTCCTCATTCTTTGAGGTCACCTACCAAACGAACAGATTAACTATATTATTTTCCCTGTCATGTATGCAGTGCAGGTGTACCTCACACAAAAATTGGTTAGATGTCACCCACCAATCTAACAGACGGATTAACTATATTATTTTCCCTGTCACGTATGCAGTGCAGGTGTACTTCAAACAAAAAAATGGGTATATGTCACCCACCGAACTTACAGACGGATTAACTATTATATTTATGTGTTAGGGGTACTAAGATGTTGCATTGAACCGACCAAAAAATCGCTGTAGGTCACCCACAGAATTAACAGCCCAATGAGATTCCTAACACTCTCCCTCACTTCAGCTGCCTGCTTCCTGTCCCTGCACTACTCAGAGATGATGGGGGATGCTACACATCATCCAGCTTATATAGAGGCTGGGTCACATTATGCACCAGCCAATCACAGCCATGCCATTAGTAGGCATGGCTGTGATGGCTTCTAAGTGCTCACAGCTTAAAAGCTTGTTGATTGGCTGCCCTGCAGCCTTTCAACAAGCTTTATTAAATGCCCGAACACCAAACTCGAACCCAAACTTTTCCAGGTAAGTTCAGGTCCGAGTACCAAAAATCGTAAAGCTCGCTACGAGTTCACAGTCAACACTACAGGCGTGCACTACCTTGGTCCTTGATGAGGACCAAACATGCCCATTGAATTCTACGGGTCCGTCAAAAAGACTGACACAACACACATCAATGTTCTGTCAGTCATTTTCACAGAACATTGCTTGGAGATCCTCTGGAAACGATTTTTCAGCCAAGCATGGACATGGAATACTGATGACACATAGAGGGCAAAAACCTACACATGGACGAAACATGCATACTTCACAGATATCTTTATCGATGATGTTATCACGGACAAGAACGTTTGAAAGAAGCCTTACAGGCACAATGCTCCCTGGGATTAGGTTTGCAAATTAACTCCACCAGGTGAATTCTCACTGGAGCCCTATAAATATTTATCAACATTTTACTCTTTTGCCTCCATTATCCCCTCATACCTATCTTCATATTCTGCGGGCTCTCTCTTGGCAGTGGTGACTGTCTACCTCTTAAGTCATCTGAAATGATAGCTCCCAGGCTCCATTCCTCTCGAGAAGTTGACATTATCGCGCCATTAAATCCTCTTACCTGCCTTTGGATTTTTGTAGCCCAGGTGCATCATTTTGTACTATTTTGGCATTAAACTGAAGTTGCCACACTGTGTCTATTCTTCTAATTTACCATTAATCATTTGGAAAAGGCAACAGTCTCGCAGACCTTTATGTCATCTGCAAAAGTCGAGCCTTCGCATCTGAGGAATGTCTTATAGCGCTAATAAAAATATATTAAACCAGATCCGTCTTAGAACAGCTCTTCTGACTACCGTACTTATGCTCGGCTCTCACACACACAAAAGGTCATCATTTTTCTTTACACCTGCGCTATGAAATGCACCAGTAAGGAACATGTGTGGTTTATTTGTTTGCTCAGTAAATGTTATATAAATTCCACATGATGATATACTATCACTTGGAAATGCTAGACACTCCATCCAAGCCTTTTCATGCAGAAATGGGAAAAGTACCTGCAACCGATGGGTGGGAAAGCGACTAGGATTATATTTTTAGTTGTATTTGCAAATATTGATGCCTGATAAACTCTAACAATAAAAATCAGAAAATTTCTCTTAAAGGGGTTTGTTTCTAGGTTAAGTATAAAACATTTCAAGTTTGGAAATGCAGATTTGCTTTTTAAAAATTCTCCTGCATGTAGATATTACTGTTACATACTTATTATGGTGCCCCCGGTGTTTTTTTTATTCCTTCTTAGGTAGGGTATTGGCTATCCTTAAAGAGACCAACCCTGTATGGAGACTTACTGAAGGTCTCCATGGTAGGGAGACATATAGGCAATGTTCAATGGGAAAACAATATGCAAAGAAGCATCCGCCAAGGAAAGAGAACCATATTACTATTGCCAGAAAACTCACCTAATATGTCCAGTGCTCTTGAGAAGAGGTCTCTTTTAGGGAAAATGAGCCATATTGCTTGACCTACACAATGACAAGAATCCCTGCGCCATTCATGTATAAAAGGATCCAGGCGATAGGATGTGGCTACTGAGGATGTGTGACCATCAACATGGGGCACCTAAGGTAGATGTTCTTAAATGGAATCAAAATAAGACCAGGGGCTACCATAGGTAACAGCAATTTCTAGATGCAGATTTATAAAAAAAAAACGTATTCCATGTATCAGTATTGTTATCCCCTAGCCATAAATTTTAGTGGGTGACCTTCATGAACATGAGCATTGACCAAGATTCTCTTTGGGGGACAGAGGAATAAGCCACTGCCAGACACATCTGGTGGCAGCTTATCTGCTTTGAGGACAACGGATCAGGTGTGTTAAAATCCAATATGACGGGGTCGGACTGGGAACTTAAAGTGGCCCTGGGAAAAAAAACTAAATGGGGCCTCATGTTGCAAGATGGACCAAGTTGACAGAATGAGGGACAACACAAGTAAGCAAGGCCAGCAATACTGTAGTGCAGTACAAAATACATTCCCAGCAGAACCAAATGCCACAGTGCAGCATAAAATACTGTCAGCTGCCCAACAGTATGAAGCTATATCATTGTCCTTAGGATGGCAATATCATAAAAACCAGGAAGAGCACCTGCGACCACTTGCCAGGTGCATGCGTGCCTGTTCAGCACATGCACAGATGAGGATCTGTCCAGATACAGGCCACAAAATGTTGTTGCGGGTAAACAATGTCACCACCAAAATTTTGTTCCTAACCGAGGATCACAGATGTTTACACAGCCCTCTAATAGTGGAGTAGGCCGACTTCCGTGCAGTGGGGGTAAGCTATAGTGCAACCTACAGATGTAAATCACAAAAAATAGAATAAGGTGTATTGGGGAACATTTTTACAAATTGTCATTGTCCAGCCCCTTTAACTTGACCCTGAAAACTTTCAATTTCTTGAGCCTTCATAGGAGTCAAGGGAATGTCCTGCTTGTTTTACTTTTCATAGAATTCCCATAGACAATGAACTCTAGATATTGTGGGTTTTCAGAGGACTTTAAATGGTTCCATCAAAGAATCACTAGCAACAAACTGCCTAAAGATATGGTCTATATTGAGGCTTTATAAATCCTATTTCATTTGTCTTGTCAGAAGGCTCTTTGTCTAGACATCTGGGACTTGCATAACAGGTTACAAGTCTACTTTTCTCTGCAAAAGCCTTTCTTCCCTGAAAATCCCAATTGTCAGTAGGTTTCTTTGCTTTCTGTGTATTCAAGCACAAAGTTTTTTTTTCCATTCATTATTATATTATATCCATGGTAATGTGTTCCATGCTTCACAATGACGCAATTTCTCTCGCTCCACAATTTTACCTAAACTATCACCTTTAGAGACACGTCTATTCATGCACCTCTTATGATATAAAGGCACTTAAGGCTAATTTGCACATTTGAACATACAGACACCATTCTCTATTTTTATGCAGGTTGATGAGCATCATAATCTGCTGAAGTAGAGTAAAAAGGAGAGAAAAGCAGGACATTAACTGTATAAATCTTACCGCTAGAAATATTTCACTTAAGCAATAAAGCTCACTTTAAGATAAATATGTAGGTACTGTAGACAGTGTGGAAATGATAGACTGAAAAACAGATTTTCAGTTCAACTAGCCATGTTCTGCGAGAGGCAGGTGCGTAGCTAACGGCTCATGGGCCCTGGTGCAAGAGTTCAGCAGGTGCCCCCCTTCTCTCAGTGCTTTGTGTGTCTTCTTATGCTACACAAGTGTCTTTGGGCCCCTTCAGGCTCCTGGGTCCGGTAGCGACTGCTACCTCTGCACCCCCTATAGCTACACCCATGGTGAGAGGACTACCCCTCTCTAGAAGCCCAATTTTCAATGGAATTTAGGTCGGCACAAATTTAATTACATACCCCCACATTTATTAAAGGGCATCTGTCAGCAGATTTGTCCCTATGACACTGGCTGACCTGTTACACGTGCGCTTGGCAGCTGAAGACATCTGTGTTGGTCCCATGTTTATATGTGCCCGCATTGCTGGGAAAAATGATGTTTTATTATAAGCAAATGAGCCTCTAGGAACAATGGGGGGGTTACTATTACACCTAGAGGCTCTGCTCTCTCTGCAACTGCCGCACGCTCTCCACTTTGATTGACAGGCCCAGGCAGTGAAAACATCATCACACCTGGCCCTGTCAATCAAGGTGGAGAGAACGCAGCAGATACAGCAAGAGCTGAGCTTCTAGGTGTAATGGTAACACCCCAGTTGCTCTAAGAGGCTCACTTGCATATATTAAAACTTCGTTTTTCTCAGCAATGCAGGCACATTTGAACATGGGACCAACTTCAGCTGCCAAGAGCACATGCAACATGTGAACAGTTTCAAAGGTACAAATCTGCTGACAGATGACCTTTAATGGCATTTCACATGCTGGACTTTAAAAAAAAAAAAAGAGTTTTCAATGTGGTTAGTGACAGGTTTATTAAAAGGCAAATTTTGGATTGCTTGAAAGCCAGAAAAATGAAATCTGCTAGGAGCAGGCAGTGATTTGTACCAAAAGATAAGCCATATTCTATCTTCATAATGACCATAACAACTTTCCAACATTTTTGCTCAATTTTGGTGCATGCAATGATTTGAAAAACCCTTTTGGCACAGTTTATGCCCCAAAAAATGGGACAAATAAATTGACAAATGTGAGCTATTATGTCTAAACTTTCAAAAGATACTTGAATAATTCAGAATTTAAAAATATCTAACGCAAAGTCCAATATTTATTGTATTTGCGGCAATTTTAGTCCTAAACGGTTCCCAATATTTTCAAGAATCACTGCATGCATGAAATGTGCATAACATTTTTACTCTTTGTGGCGTGCTGGCCAAAATTTGACAAGGTGGACATTGACAAAATCTGACACTATAATGTGGCCGTGATTTCTATACATCCTGGAAGACAGAAAAAATTTTTTTTTCATAAAGGTTATCTGCCACATTTTATGCTGTTTGATCTGTTCTCTGATTTAGGACCACCAACTTGACTCCTAAGCATAGGGATGAGAACATGGATTGAAAACAAATCAAAGTTGACGCAAATTTGTAAAAATTGGAGTTGCATCTGAATGATTTTTGGGTGATTTGATTCAGGCAAATTTTGGAGAGAGAGAGAGAGAGAGAAATAATATAAAAAGTTGGAGACTATAGAGAAAAAATTAGTCCTAGAAGATCTGAAAGTACTATACACTAATTTTCAGGCCGACTGGAGCACTTTCAATTCAGGTAGAATAGATTCACACCCAAATTGAATCGAAACCTAAACAAATTTGGAGCGATTTACTTTTCTCTAATTGTCTCTGTAGAAAATCTGATATCTATTGCTATAGCAAAAATTATAAGACAGATATTCATGTGTACAGATACTTTAGGTAGACATAAAAATAAAACCAAAAATTAGATTTCAAACTAATCGGATTTGGCCCAAATTTTATAAAAATTTGAGCTGCATTTGAATCAAAATTTTGGAGATTCCAATGAGAGAGAAAGTCAATAAAGAATGCAAAAGTGAGACAAGAAAGAAAAGAGTCCTATGAGACCTCAGAGTATCCTACATAAATATTCAGGCCGATTGAAATACTTTAGATTCGGGAAGAATCGATTTAGGCCTGAATCAAAACATCAACTGATTCAGCCATATACAACCCAAATTGGATTTTGAGTGATTTGCTCCTCTCTAATGCAGACCAGTGCCACACTAGGTAATAACATTATGCCAACTCAAAAAAATACTTCCCATAGGATTCTCTCCCTTCTCAGAATTATTTCTGTCTCGTAAATTTACACATGGCACACCCTAGTTATTGATAAAAGCGTTAATGTCAGTCCATTGTCCCAGAAGTCTGCCTAACGCAAATATCCCAGCTTTATTTATTACAACTCTTGAGTACTTGAGTACTTTCCTAAAATGGTTCTAAAATGATCTTCCGATACACTAAAGATAAATATCTTGCACTTTATAAAAATCTCTTGCTTGAAGGTGTCATCATGTGATAGATTGGATGTTCTCTCTGGGAAGGTTCTCTCCTCGGGGGGAAATAAAAATTCCTGGTGTTATTTTCCTGCTATAGGCATTTTAACAACTAACTAATATTTATTCCTATCTGCTAAACATTTCACTACCGTCTCTCTCTGGAAATATCTAGAATGGTCCGGTATTTCTCGTAAGGATATTGATTTGAGTCTCATTGAAATTACTTTTTTTAAATGCTAAGCTCTGCACAGAATAGATAATTGTTTGCAAACAGAATGTGGAGATTTAATAAATGGATTTGTATTATTGGGTTTTTAACTGTTTGCAGGAGCAGACGTTTTTGAAATACGTAGTCAAGGACAAATTCTAGGGGAATATACATCCTGTATGTGCAAATCACATGCAAGTAAGATATTTGCATATTTAAATGTCATAGGAGATTTAAATTACAACCAGATTGGATAACCAGAGTCCCAGAGGATCCTTCTGAGGGCTTAGACTCGGCCATAATAGTCCCCAAAGGGCCAGTTGACAATAATTGGAGATAGCTGTGAAGTGTTTTAGACGTTCGTCTTAATAACCCCTATATCTGGCAGTGGATCGGCCGAAGTTATGAACAGGCGCTGACCTCTACATTACTTCGGCACGACCAGCAAAAGTCTAAATGTAAGGCAGCTTCCTTGTTGTCTTACATTTAGACCATTTTCTACGCCTAAAACAGGTGTAGAAAATGATAAATGAGACGGGCCTACCGGCCCGACCCTTTCCCGGTCAGCACCACTCTCTTAGACCTGGCATGAGCAGGAAAAAGTCGCAGATTGCAGTGCAAATAACCTTTCTTATATCTGGATAATAAATGACCGCCCTATATCCATTACTGCAACAATTCTTCAAATTGTCCCAATGCATCTACAATGAGAAATAAAGCAACTTTGCAATAGATCATAATAAAATATCCCCTACTGTTTTGCCTGTACAGCTCCCATATAGGCTTATGTGTCTCCATGATAATAGACACCCAAAAACAAATGGGGATAGTCTGATCCTACAGTCTTACTCCCTCCTTTCTATCCTTTACCATCTAACCTACCAACTGTATGTGCAGTAAATAGGAGACAAATGGAAGGCAATATGACAGTAGGATCAGACTACACAGGGTTTGTTTGTTGTCTGTTACCGTGGAAATGTACACGCGACGAGATAGTAGTGTGTAAACAAAAATATGGTATTTTTTTAATTAAACTTGGGTAGTTGCTTCTTTTTTCAATTAGAGGCACTGATAATTATAAAAAATGTTTTGGAAGATGTACATAGCCTTTATGCTAGTCCCCTTTACTGAAACATAATTTTTACATATTCTATACATATAAGGGGTAAGAAAGAGGGTGACATGCATGAAGTATGTATTTTTTTACCCTATGCTTACGTAAGTTTCCTGGTACTTCGGTTTCCTCCCACACACTTCAAAGACTTAAGCCTGTATTACATCTGCCAATTTTTTGGCAGATGATCGCTAACTAACATTTGTATGAATGTTCGTTGTCGATCATCTGGCAGTGTAATACTGCAGCCACTTGCCTGATGAACGAGCAAACGCTCCATCAGGCAGTCCAAATCTTTTGACATTTCAAAAGATTATCGTTTGCAGGCAACAGATTGTGGTGTCTAATCACTGCAGCCGGCAAACCACTATACAGCTTGGGGACGAGCGAGGGCATAGTGATCGCTCCTCCCTATACTGTGAAGGAGATCTCTGCATGTAATAGCAGCGGTCTCCTCCGCTAGCGAGCAGGTGATTGCTGGGAGGGAAAGCTTCCTTCCCGACAATTGTCTGCCACATCGGGCTGTCTAATACAGGCTTTACTGATAGGGAAATTAGTTTGTGCTCCCTATTGGGGCAGAGTGATGCTAAATAATGTCTGTAAAGCGGTGCAGAATACTTCAGCACTATATAAGTGAGTAAAATAAATAAAATAAAGATAAAATGAAGAACTTCAACGATCAATAGTAAGTCCTTTAAAGTCAGTTCCAGCATTTTGAGCATGATTATTGCTGCTCAGATTCAAGTTTAGGTTCATTTTGCCGACTGTCAAAAACCTGACAAAAACTGAGAACGTAGCATGTGGATACTAGTATAAATAAAGAATCCTTCTACTGTATATTAAAGTGCCTAGAAGAGGGAATATTTATTTAACCAGAGGGCAACGTGACAGCACCTTCAGGAGGCTTCTGAAACAAAGAAAACCAGGAAACTCCAAAGAGCTGTTCATATCGAAACTCAGCAGTTAAAGGGACATTTCTGGCATATCAATAGTATATATCATAAATATCAGATAGGTTCAGATCCCACTTCTGAGACCTGCTTCTATCTCAAGAACGGGGCTCCTCTGTGAAAAAAGAACACAGTTTTGAAAATAGCTCAGAAAGCATGCTCACCTATGTCTGTAAGTCCACAAGCTGTGAATAAAGTTTAAGGATTCAACGTCATCCTTCTATTCACTGCTATAAGACTTTTGCAGTTAGCCAACCCATCGCTCAGATATCTTAGGAAGTCCCATAGTGGTGAATAGAGAGGACTCTATACAAGTCCAATTGGTGCCCCCATTCTTGAGATACAGATGTAGTAGGGATTACACACAAACTCTTAACTCAAATTTCTTAACTCATCGTGTTATCTTGAAATGCAATTACTTAACGCATTTATTTGCATTTATTTTAGATAACATGTCTCATAAAGCATGAGTGTTAACCCTACTACATCCGTAGAAACATGTTCCTGAGATGAGACCTGCACCTATCAGACATTTATGGTGAATTCTTTTGTAAGATTTTTTTAGGGTAGGTCCATGTAGTAGACAATTGCTATGGATTTTGCTAGCAGATTTGTGCAAGCAACATTAACAGTAGAACACGGTTATGGACAAATGGATTTTAAAAATCTCATCTCAGCTAGAAGATTACCAAAAAAGTTTAAGTGAAATGTCACCATTTCATCCAGACCCCACACAGTAAAAAGCCCCATACATATTTTGGATTAACAAATCTAATATTTAATCTGAGCATCAGATTTTTCTGTCAGTACGGAATAACCGTGTGTTTCTGTGACTGCAGAGATTTTTTTTTAACTCAATACTTTTCTATTTTCTCCCTCCTGTAGTTTGTAAAGTACTTAGTAATGCACTCCTGTAAGACACAGCGGAGACCAGTTCAATTGAGGGTTTCGATCGCTGTGGGTGCAAGGAGCTTACTTTCAAGAACCCCCTTTATACTCCAACCTGATCAATGCAACACAGACACAAGCATTTGTGTATGTGCTTCAATTCTTAAATATAGCTCTTATGGAAAAGTTAAGGTATAAGACTTGCATGTTGTTGTAACACGCCTTTGGGCAGCCCTCGGTAGGCATGGTGGTTCTCACCTCACTATGATGCAGTGCCTCCGCCCAAATCTTGCTTTGAGCTCTATGGGATAGCAGGAGGGTCTTTCTCTTCTGCCTGAGGCCGACTTCGGAAACCCCTACCCAGCTCAGTACACACTCACCCCAGGAAGGAGTTAACTGATCAACAGATTTATTTGGTGAACAATGGTGAAGAACATAAAGATAATGCAATAAAAAGAACAAAGCACAGATTGCAATTCTGTCTAAGAAAAACCCCTGGACTGTACCAGTAAGCAGTGATGGTGAGCACACACACTCTCCTTTGGAAGATAAAGACAGTATGCACTTCCCAGCTATCTACTCCTAGCACTTAGCTTGCTATACTCTACTGTAAAGCAATTGACACAGTCTAAACGTTGAGGCCCGGTTGCAGAAAACGTTGGTGTGCTAATGTTGGTGCACTTATGATTGTCCTGCCAGAGAACCAGCTGGGCTGCAGCATTCAGAAGTTTGGATAGCTATAGAGTCGGTAGCAAGTGCTCATGGGATTTGTAGTCCACCTCAGAAGAATGCCTGCTGCTGCGAGTCTCTGTTTGTAGCTGGCAGCAGCAGCATCTACTAGACCCACTGCTTTCTCTGCAGGGTTTACATTGTATGTATACTGCTTAGTCTTGTAAGCAGATCATCAAAGGATAAGTCACTAGAAAACTAAATTTCACTTAGATGCACCGATAAACCATGACCTCAAAAACCACAGACAGGTGAAGTGACGGCGTCTGTCAAAAGATCGGATATATTAGGCAGCAAGTGAACAGTCGGTTCTTGAAGTTGATATGTTAGGATCAGGAAAAATGAGCAAGTGTACGGATCTGAGTGAATTCGACAGGTGCCAAACTGTGACGACTAGATGACTAGATCAGAGCATCTCCAAAATGCCAGGTCTTCTTTGGTGTTCCTGGAAGGCACCTACCAAAAGTGTTCCAAGGAGGGACAACAAGTCAACCAGCAACAGGTTGATGAGTGCCCAAGGTTTAGTGATTCGGAAGCAAAGGCTAACCCGTTTAATTCAGTTGCAGAGCCACTGACCCCTATTTATGCTGAAAGTGCCTATACTGGGCACATGAGCATCAGAACAGAACCATGAAGCGATGAAAGTAGGTGGCCTACTCCAATAATTCACATTTGCTTTTTACATCATGCAGACTGCTGGGTGTGTGTTTATTGGTTACCTGTGGAAGAGATGGCACCATGCTGCACTATGAGACAGGCTGGTGGAGGCAGTGTGATGCTCTGGATAATGTTCTGCTAGGTAAACTTGTGTCCCAAACCTAAACATTGTTGAAGAAACCTCAGTCCCTTAATTTTCACGCTCATTGCATGTGGGACCTGAACAAATTAGGATGTAAAAGCTTATCATAATAATATGTCAAATGATGTGAATGCCCCATTAAAGAGGTATTCCAAGATTGGGTTCCTTTGTAATTATGCCCCCTAGTGGATGTACCTAAAAAAAGAATCATATTCAACTGCTCCCCACCTCTTTCTCTTTGTTTGGCACTGTCCTCGTACCCAGCTTGAGCACACGTCACTACTGAAGCCTGTCCTTGTCTTCAGTGGTGCACATGATATCGTCCATACCCCAACCAGAAGTAAATAAGCCAGGGTCTGGAAGATGGCCAAACTGAACCAGGGTGCCAAACTGAAATGGTCGGAAGCAGGAGTGTATAATTATTTCCTTAGACACCACATAGCAGGGGTCTAATTGAAAAGTAACCCATTCCTGGAATACTCCTATGGATCTGTCCTTTAAACATCTTTAATACAGTGCCCATGGACTGTATGGATCCATACCATAACTCTGTATGTCTCAGGTTTTATACGAAGGAGAGAATACTAAGGTTTTCTTCTCAGATCCATACGGGATTTGCAAGACCAAACAGAACAACACATGGTTTTTATGGCCATTAGAAGCATGGGAGTATTGGGGTGATATGCACAAGACGTGGACATAAATAAGCTAGGGTCTGGAAGATGGCCAAATGGAGCCAGGGTACCAAACTGAACACTTGGAAAGACTGAGAATTCAATGAGATAGCAAGACATGGTTGCATGCAGGTGGTGGGTCTATGGCTACCCATGGCTGCAACTCCAGCCTACAAAAGGAACCACAGAAAGAGCTCAAAGTGCTGAAGCGAGGACTGTAGAGAATAGCATTCAAAAGCAAGCAAACTTGTATTATTTGAGCAAAAAAGAATATCTCAAGAAAATGATGCACAAATTTGAATATGCCAAAATCTGCTATCTGACTCCTCGCTCTACTTCCCGTGTATAAAAATGCACAGAAGCAAATATTTTGGCATGCAAATCACTATGACAGATTATTAACAGTCAGGAGGTGCGAAAGGAATTGCATATTGCTGCATATTTAAATACTAATGCAATTTAATGATTTATTTTTCAAAAATGCCGGATGCACGGTTATCTGGGAGATTATCGAAATAAAGCACACATAGAGGTAAAAAGCGGTATTTGCACGAACCAAGACGTTTACTTGGGATAATGAGAAGATGATCTTCGGCGCTCTTTATCACATCATAGGTTAATAGTAATTCAAGGAAGCAAGGAAATTAAAACTAAAAATTAAGTGACCCATCTTGAATATTGTGTAGCATAAAACGGCAGCGGTCACGTTCATTATATTATCATTATTCCTAATTTGTGCATTAGCAGAGAGGATGCGATTTTTATTCTTTAATAGCTTTCATTATTGGGTTGTTTATGACCCCTGTGTATGAAGGCGACTCTCCTGGGTCTTCATGAAGCTCTCAAGATTCTCAGAAAAACAGTAAATGATCGTTAAAGGTTAGAGGGGGGTACTATTACTCGAGGAGTAGAATAGTTATAATTTTGATGGAATATGGTGATCTCTTGTTGTTTTGCTTAGGTTGGTTGTCAGGCCTGGTTTTAAAACTTTGGAGAATTTATTAAACCTTCTACATCAGTTGCAAATTTTGGCACAAGACCCAATTGCACAAAAAATTGCAACTTTTTGGGGTGTGCTGTGTCATGCTTGGGGACGGTGTGGGACGTGGGAGGCATGCAATGGGGCCTATGTAACCGGACACATTTTTCACATTTGTCAGAAAACTGTAGTAAAGTGAGTTACCGCACTCAATTGAAGCAGTCTCTGGTGCCGGTCAAGGGCTGCACAGCCACTATCCAAATAATAAAGAATTGAGGCACTCCGATTTTTTTCAGTTAAAGAATGGTGTAGTTTTTATTTCACATAATCCGCATCTTCCAGTTGCCCATTAAGTGTATAATATATGGTATCACAGAAGGTTTCTGACCGGTTTCTGACCGGTTTCTGACCGATTGCGGTCGTGATGACCTTCATCAGCGGTCACATTGTGTCTGTGACGTCTGCAAGGAGGTATCTCGGGCTTTGGAAGGCGTAAAACTTTTAATACTTTTTGTGCATCTAGTCCAGCAGAGCCCAGATTAAGACTAGTTTTAATAAATCTTCCCCCATGAGGTTCAGTGCGGTTTATTTTTCTTACAATACTTACCGGTACCTGATTAAACTCCAAGCGAGTGAAGGATGTAAAGCTGGTCATACACATTAGATAAATGTCATCCTAACCTACGATTTCAGCAAGACTGGGTTACCGTCTCCTGAGTTATAGAGCCACCTGTCTCTTCACAATTGCAGATGTTGGAGAAAAGAAGGATCGGGAAGTTGGATATCAGCTATTCTCTTGGGAGACAGAGGTTTGTGGTATTGCCTTATTATCCACTCCCCACTATGCACGTTTGGCCATGTGTGTGTAGGGGAGCCTAGAAGGAATACCGTAGGTGACAGCTGAACGACATTGGGCCGAAGGCTATGTAAAGTGTTGGTCATTCATATGCACACTAGCTGGGATGTCTCCCCAGTAGAGATAAGTAGTTCGAATTCTAAATTTGACCTAAATTTTACAAAAGTTCTGAGTCCACGAACTCAAATTTTGTGAGATTCAGTTCGGAAAAGTTAGAATGAGAGAGAGGATTGGGGGGGAGGAGAGAGAGACTTTTCCAGGTAATCAGAGCAATTTTGACTTGTGCCGAATTTATTTGGACACAAATCAAATCAGACAGCCGATTTGGCCAAATCAGACTCCAATAAAATTTTAAGTAATTAGTTCATCTCTACTCCCCAGACCTTGAGTACCAGCTACTATTGTTTGTCACACTCTGACCCAACTATCTCTCCACTCAGGATGACATCCCTACCAGGTTGTGCCATTTCAGACTTTCATTCGCTACTGACTACAGTAAACCACCAGACTGTCCATTGGTTTTCAACGTATTGTTCTTCAGTTCTCATGTCTACTATTGTTTAGATAACACCAAGAGTCACTACTCAGACACTGTCAGATCTTCACACCTTTCTACGTTGCTTTGATTGACACCACCATGTGCATGCTAGTAAAAAAGCAAAGGTGACTAAACAGTAAATTTGACAAATCAACATTGAGTTGTAATTATTCCTCAGAGAGTCCCTCACCTTCTAGAATGAATTGTTTTGTCAGTGCTGTATGTTTTGGCCACTACCTTGCACCCAGTGACAGCAGCGTTGGTCGTCACAGCTGCACCTCTGTTTATATATGGAGATTTATGTGTTTGATGCAGATAATTGGCAGCAGTGGAGGGAAGACTGTAATTGTGCTTCTTCATGATCTGTTGTAACATTCGGATATGCCGATTTTATTTTTGCAGACTGACAAATCAATTCACCTGACATTTCAATACAGTAGGCAAATCGATTTGATATATTGATGGTTGGCTTGGGTGATTGAGTTTCCTCTCTGGAACAACATAGAAGATTTATTTGTAGTACTGCTGACTCCCCAATTTTGTAGACATGGAGTAGTGCTGCTGTAAATTGGCTCTTTGTTATAAAAGTCTGAAGTAACTAATTTCTGAAAGTTGTTTCACACACAGTTTTTTTGGAAAAAATATCACTGCAGTTTTTTATGCAGTTTTTGAGTCAAAGACAGAAGTGGAATTGAGAGGAATGGGAACTAAAATGGAAGAACGTATACTTTTCCCATTTAAGAAAATTATGTGTGGAAGTGTTGGAAGCCCATTTTCTTGACCACTGACTTCAGACCTTTACAGTAGTTGAATTGGGTCGTCAATACCTGAGCAACTCTCTCCCTGTGGACAAGTCTTATCTGCTCAACAGTCAATAGACACTGCTATTTTATCTAGGAAATCAAGAATCACCATGCCTTGGCGACAATACAGTGCCTTGCCCCCTGAGGAGCACACCTGTGAGCATGTGATGGATGATGCTTCCAGACCTAGAGGGAGCCATAGCCCGTGGTGGCCTGTTCTGCAAGTCTGTTTGACCTTTAGAGGAAGGACAGCTCTGGATTCAAGGATGCCACCTACAGGAAGGTGTTAACTTCTACAAGCATGTCTACAAACTATAATGGGCTATGCTGCTTGGCCTAAACAGTCTCCAGGAAATGCCTCAGGGATGGGCAATGTATGGGCTATGTGTGTGTGTGTACTGCGTGTCGTACTTTTAGTCCAGCGGCTTCTTGCCGTGTGTTGCCGTGCTGCCGCCGGAACTCCGCCCACGCCCCTGTTATAGTCAATGGGGATGGAGCCGCAGTCCGGGGGCACACGTGAACTAGCTTTAGGACGGTTCCGACAGGCTGGTCCCCCGCCTGAACAGCTTGACGGACTCTCCTGCCGCTAATGTGAACGTACCCTAAAGTGATATATTTTGAAACATCCTTCAGAATCATGGCAGAATGGGAAAGCTGAAGGTAAACTATATTTTCCACACACTGTCAGTGAACACAGCCCATGTAGCCTGTCTTTTAGGATGTAGGATGTCATAAAACCAGGGTGTAGGAAAGGCTGGCAGGGCATGTGCCCCCATATTTGGGGTGTGGAAAGGGCCGCGTATATGTTTTCCAATAAGCTTTAGATATACCCTCAGGATCACAAACACAAACTGAGATGAGTGAATTATTTTACATGAATCCCATTTTGTAACATTCAGTGTATGTGTGGCCCCAGTGACCTACTAACCATTTTGACTTCGGGCTAACTCTAAGGGCGTTATCCTGGCAGTCCCCTGGTTTTCACCCTTTAAGCCTATACAGGGATTTGGTCTTTGCTGCAGGGGAGCCACCAGGCTGCTGCCTCTTGGATTTACATGCAACATCTCTTAGCAACCATCAGTGAAAAACGCATCGCATCCGATTTTCACGCAGCCCCATTCACTTCTATTTCACTTCGAGGGCAGTGCTTTACCATGCCCGCTTTACTGTGTCAGACAACCAGTTTAGTCTCAGCTTACGAGGTAACATTCAAAGTGAAGAAAAATAACTTTCTCGTTTAAGTTTATAAAGAAAGACGTTACAATATAAAGAATAATGCAATTTATGTTAATGACCAGACAGCACATATTGCTTTTCTATCAGACAGTTTACAACACATTTCCTTTGTCCTCTACTTTAGAGAAATCTTTACTAAAATCATCTTGTTATAGTCTTCCATATTGTGTGATTGATTAAATAATCACCCAGTAATGTCTCTGGGATCCATACAAACCTCAAATTACCGCAAGAGTTAGAAGTTTTTTTTTGGCACAAACATAATTGATTTAGTCGTACAGTACAGTTCATACTTTTCTCTCTTTATTTCTTCACAGTAATTCTGAATTCTTTTCCCACCATTTGCATTCCTCCCCATCCATTGTATTCATCTCCTTCTGATGCCTACTAAACTTTTCCCCATGACATTTAATGGGCGTTGTGTTACGGCAATGTTAAAAATTAGCTACAAGGTACAACAAGTGAGCAGACTTTAAATCACGCTCATTATATAGGTTGCAGTTAAGCTGCCAAAAATTCTCCTGCAGAAACGACTTTATAGGAGGACATAGAAAAACACATAAAAACACACAGAAAAGGCATAAAACAATGCGAAAACAGCAATAAAGAAAGCCAATGAGCCAACGTCAGCCAAAAAAAGGTCCTCACAGTTTTGATCCACATGGAGAAGAGGCCAGCAAAAATATAAAACTTTATCACCACAGCTGATATTATATAAAGAAGTAATATTTTATATATATATATATATATATATATATATATATATATATGTACATATATATACACACCATATTTTTCACTCTATAAGACGCATAGGCCCATAAGAAGCACCTAGGTTTTAGAGGAGGACAATAAGAAAAAAATATTTTTCATTAGATCTCAGATCAGGCCAGCCATCAAACCCCCAATGTTAATAAGCCCCTTATCAGACCTCAGATCAGACCCCCAATAGTAATAAGACCCCAGTAAGCCCCCATGCCTCAGATCAGCTCCCCATGCAATTTATGAGCCCCATTATGAGCCCGCATGCCATTTATGATCCCACATTATAAGCCCCCATGCCAGTTATGAGCACCCATTATTAGCCACCATGCCAGTTATGAGCCCCAGTGCCATTTATGAACACCCATGCCATTTAATATGCCCCCAGTATGAGCCCCAGTGCCACAGAGCAAATAAAATAAAAAAGCCACTTACCTCTCCTGCTCCTGGACGCCGCCGCTCCTCACCTTCAGCGTGCTCGGACTTCCTCCTCCGCCGTCTGCTGTGCAGTGACCTGGTCACAGTGCGCCCCCACACTGTGCGCAGCCCTGCACAGCCAACAGCCGAGGACCAGGAAGTGAGTACAGAACCTTCACCACTTCCCGGTCCTCTGGTACTAATGAGCGCTTCCAAAATGGAAGCGCTTCATTAGTATTCTCCCCATAAGACGCAGGGGCATTTCCCCCCCACTTTATTTGGGGGGGGGGGGTGCGTCTTATGGGGCGAAAAATATGGTATGTATAATATATAAAAAATATGTATTAATATATAATATATACAGAAAGAAAGTAAATATATACATTTTAATTACATAAAAAATAACATTTATTTGCTGAAGCAGGAAAACTTTTTTAAGGGTGTTGTCTGACAAAGGACAATGAACCTGGAGAGCCCCTTTAAGGTAAAAAAAAAGAAGCTATTAGCTGAAAACTTGTAAACATAATTAATTAAATCAAAGCTTAAAGGGGGTTGCCCCAAAAATGACTTTTATGACAGCAATGCAGAGAATAGGCCATGCCAGTGCCAACCACTAATTGGATTTTTTAATTGGATTGTGACAAATACATAATACATAGTGGTGAGTGTAGTTCAAATCCAATTAAACTTGTGACCGAGTACTGTCCTTAGGAACCCGTGTCATATTTTTTCTTTAACTAGGACAATTAATGCAAAGCTATGAGCAGAATCATGTAAGGACAGAGGTAAGCAGAGGTGGACTTTAGAGGAAGCAATGTTTCTTGAAAGATCTCTGGTTCCATAAGGACACAATATGATTCATGATGAGGACACGTGAAATTGAAAGTAGCAGAGAGGATTTGAATGGTCATGGCTGAGAGGTATATTTGGATGTTTGGAAAAGCAGACCTCAGATCTAAAAACTTTTCTAAGTGGCAATCAATTCAAATTATCTAATTATTTCAAGAGTAAAATACCTAAAAGAAATGCAGCCACAGTCTATAAACGTGTCCTACAGCAAATCACCAGAGAGGAACAAATTTCACATTGCCATAAATGTAGCAAAAAATAAAAAAAATAATAATTAATAAAGTTTCATTTTCTTTCTTCCATATTCCAATATTATCTAAATATAGTGTGAATAATGAGTTCCTTAGTTATCCCAAAAATGATAAATTCCTGGGTCCACATTTTTGCCTAGAAATCGGGTGTGCTTTTTTCTAGAATGAATGAGAGGCACAGTAAAGTGAGGGGCCCCATTAAACAGCATAGACTCCAGACGGATTCATTGTACCAGACTATCAGGGAGATTTGTAAAGCTGCTGCTGATGAATTTATCTCCCAGAGTATTGTTCAGACTAGATACAATAGCTTCCACTTCTTAGGAGAGAAACAGCTAGGCCTCTATGGGTTTTTTGCCTCTGAATACAAACCACAGTAAAGTGTTCGCATTCACTCATGGCATACATATTTTGAAAATGGTGAGAAATTGAAACAAACTATATTATAAAATTGGAGAATTTTTTTCATTTGTGCATTTTTCAAGCCTAATTTATGTAATGTAGCAAAACGTCTTTAACCCCTGAATGACCGCCAACTGTCTTTTACAGCGGGAAATGCATGTCCCCAGCCAAAAGACGTTGCAGTAGCAGAGCGTTCCAGCGCTAAGAATTGGCTGTTACTAACAGGCTTCGGTTCTTAGCACATGTTGTGGTCCTGCGGTCCATACTGATGATCAAAGGGAACTCTCCCTCCAGTTGGCAAAAATTGGGAAACCTTGTGACCTGATCAGAGACTGGAGGAGCGATTCATTAGGGCACAACAGTATTGTCCTAACAGCAGCCTGTGTCATAGTGACACAGTGATAATCCATTATAAGTATAAAATTAAGTTATAAAGTACTATATAGTAATCCTATAATGGGAAAAAGTGATAGATTATGTAATAAAAATGTGCACTCCGCCCCCCCCCCCCCAAAAAAAAAAAATAGTCATTATAAATATTCCATATATATATATATATATATATATATTTTCCTTTCTTCTATAATTCTGCAGAACAAAGAAAAAAAAATACATAAATAACACTGTAATTTATATGAACTCCCACACAACGTCGAAAAATAATAGCATTTCTCCCGCATAAAACATAAATCAATGGAAAAATAAAAAAGTTATGGCTGCTAAAATGCATAGGGGAAAAAGACTGAAAAATGTTTTGCTTTTAAGTAAGGCTTTGTCATTAAAGGGGTTTTCTGAGGCTTTACAACTAATGACCTATCCTCAGTTCATCAGTATCTGACCGGTGGGGGTCCAACACCCGGGACCCCCTGACGATCAGCTGTTTGCTGTGGTCTTCTCTCAACTTCTCCTAGGCCAATGACGTCATGTTCATCAGTCACATGGCCTAGGCGTGGCTCAGCCCCATTGAAGTGAATGGGGCTGAGTGCGATACCGGGCACAGCCGCTATACAATGTACGGGACTGTGCTTGGTGAGCTGCGAGAAGGCCGTGGTGCTTATTCTCAAACAGCTGATCAGAGGTGTTCCCAAGTGTCAGGTAGCGATCAGGTACTGATGACCTATCCTGAGGACAGGTCATCACTATTAAAGTCTTGAAAAACCCTTTTTAAGGGGTTAATGGTCATGCTAGAGTAACACTTCTGTGCCCTGTGTCCCCAAGATAATACTGCCTGGTTCGGTACTCCAGCAGCTCTATGCTATTGCTAATGAGATATCTCCCCTGAGCTGGAAAAAAAAGTTAAGATGAATTTGAAGCAAACTTTAGCGTGAATTTTTTTCACAGCTTTAGTCATTGGACATCTGTTACTTTAGTCTGAAAACTAAAGACAATAATAGAAATATAAATGCTTTTTACCCAATTCACCATGAACTTATGAAGAACTATTACATTGCCATTGACAAGGTCATTGACAGCATTCCGATCTCTGAAAAGTGTTGTTCCTATATTTTCAGAATGTAACATCCCACACTGATGTACAGTATGGGGTCAGAACTAAATTCCGAGATCTTTTTGCTCAGCAACAGAGAGAGATTTATGTCCTGATCCACCCCAGATATGAAAAGCTATTGATTTACATGGCTTCTCATGCTGCATGATTGACCTTCACACATTTTGAAATAATGGGATATGTGGTTAGAACGTATCAAAAAACTTAAAGAGAACCTGTCACAATGAAAGTGCCGTGCAATCTCTAAGCTTTATAATAATCTATAGCTTTATGGGTAAGGTTCCAGGAAATCTTATCAGGGATTGACAGCATGCTCTTCATGACTTATAATTAATAGGACCACCTGCATGACCCCTAAGCATAGAAAGATCAAATTTGTAAATGAAAGGGTTTGTCCCACCAAAAATATTCTACACTTTTCAAACCAGCACCTGGTCCGGAATTCTTTTGTAATTGCAGGTAATTAAAAATTTAGCATAGCCACTGAGTTATTCAATAAAATGTATCTGTATAGCGCCACCTGCTGTTATTTTTCTTTTCTTATTTCTTTGTCCTGCTCCCTGAGATGGCCGCACATGCTCAGTTTCATCCTTCAATTGCCTCCTGAGCTGTGATAGGGAGAGCATGGACACGCCTCCTGAGCTGTGATAGGGAGAGCATGGACACTCCTCCTGAGCTGTGATAGGGAGAGCATGGACACGCCTCCTGAGCTGTGATAGGGAGAGCATGGACACGCCCCTGAGCTGTTTTATTTACTGATCATAGTATACATCAAGGATATACCCAGATGCGTTTTGGCTTTATAGCCTTCATCAACAGGTAGTTAAACAGTCAAAAGATATATATATATATATATAAATATATAAATCACAAGCCTGTGACGTCAGACGCCCACATGGGCGGTAAATACAAAGTAACCAATAAAGAAGAGGAGACGTTGTATCTGTTCTTTATACTTTCTATCATTTTATTATCCACTCCTGATTTTGGCTTCCAAAACTGCATCCGGAAACCTGACCGTGTGGCCTTATCCTAAGGGTAGAACAGCAGACCAATTGCTTAATGTGCATAAAGTGGCATATTGATAGAAACAACGCTCTTCAGACAGAGGATGGACTTTTACACTATAACCTTACCCCTATCTAACAGACTGACCCCTATCTAAGTTAAAGCGATAGTAACATTGTTAGCAGAAAAGAAAGAAGTGGGCAGATGTAATTTAAAGCGCGATTAAGATAATTGTGCAGAAAATCGCTAACAAGCATTCGTATGTGCCTTTGCACTCATTACAGCTCTGCTAAGCCCATATTATAAAGTGTTACCCTACATATACAATATTCTATGTGTTTGTAAAGAGGAAGAACTAGATAATCTTCATTTGCATCTATGCATGATCCCACTTGCCCTACCAGCAGCCCCACGGCACTAGTTGCTGTCAGGGATGAGTTAATTTCCCCAAATTAGTTTTGGATCCGATTTGGTCGAATAGGCTTTCAGATTCGTCTTGCTCCCAATAAATTGGACCCTCATCTAAAGTGCCCCAATTGCCGTAAAATGTCATGCATGATGATCTTAGGTCTCTTAGGACTTTATCTAACTCCTCTTTAATGCCAAGACAGCACTAGTAATGTCAAAATGACAGCAATGTATGTCTATGGGCAGTGTCCGACCGGGGTGCCTAGGGCCCACCTGTAAAACTTATTTTGGTTGCCCACGATATAGATACATTCAAATATTGCCTGCTCACACAGCAGCAAGATGCTACCAGATGATTGAATATGGGGGTCTCTGCAGCAACTTTGATAAGGTAGGTCCTGGGGAGAAGAGGACGCTGGTGGCTTTCCTCTAAACCTAGAAGTCATCTCAGCTCTGATCGGGTCTATAATAATAAACTGGGGAGTTTCTTTAATAATCCATCAAGTTTTTTATATTAACATAGGCTGGCTGAGGTGCTGTACATTGAATATATGTACTGTGTTATGTGCCACTTGTGCAGGGGTTTGGAGACTAGGGGGCCACCTTGCTCAGGGGCCCACTGGGGGATTCATCTGTACCCGTTTTGGCCAGTCCAAGCCTGTCTATGGGTAAACAGAGGGTAGCCGGTGGTAACCGCCTCTTTAATAAACCACTGCACTTCAAAAAATTGTCCAAAAATGATCCCTTTTTGGTGGCAGATGCCTTCTCGTCTTCCGAACTGTAAAATGGTGGCCACCATTTAGAGCAATTCCTAGGTCACAAAAGTTTCAGATCAGCTGAAATTCCAATTTTTTTTTATAAATTTTTTTTTTTGGGGATTTGGTTTGTGTAGAATTGATTTGCTCTTCTTCAGTTGCTAGAGTTCAGTTTGATGTTCACTAATATCCCCAAGAAAAACATTAAAAAACCTACAGCACAATAGCTTTTATAAGTCTGCCGTTTTAATTAGAGGAGATCTACTCCTTTTGAGGAGCAGCCCCCATCCATATGCATGTTCCTTGAACACGTAGATAGTAAATTGCTCTATGTACATATGGTATTTTGATCTGCATATCATTTCCCTTTATTAATAAACATCCATTCAGAGAAACAATGCATTTCAGACTGGAAGGACCTTTCCTTACTGGGAAAACTGCAGTTTGCTATAATACAGTTCTCAAGCTGACAATTTTCAATTGTTCGTGTCATTTTCAGTCTAACTTTCCCTTTGTTTATTAATCTTCTTGATACTTCTCTAGAACACGCCACACATTAATAGTGCTATATAGACATCAATATGTTTGTGGCTATCGAGCAGTTTGTTCTCTGCATTCCTTGACAAATTGAGGAACATGCAGAAGTCTAGGCAAGGACGACCATTGCAGAAAGCTATTTAATAAAGGCACAGCGGTACGGCTGCGAACACCTGACAATTCACAGCTTTAAAGAGAGTCGGAAAATCAGATGCCGCATCTGTATTCCACTCACATTCCCAACGGATGTTATAAACAAACAGAAACAGGGTCTGAGCGACTGGAGATATTTTTTTTTCAGCCCCGTCCCTCCCTGAATTTCTGTACATTTCACTGCTTATTTTCATTTCTGTGAGCCAATGTCTTACTTTCTCACCAGGTCTTTCTCCTAAGGGCATATGTATCAAGAGGCAGAAAGCTAATCTTGAGTAAATTTACTAGATGAAAGCCAAGTAAATAACAAGTCTATTGCACACCAGGTAATTTAGTGGGGATTTCTGGGTGTATTACGGCATGATAATAAGGGCAAGGTATTCACATGGCAGCCCAACGGAAAAGAGAAGAGGGGAGAGCAGAAACGTCATAAACAGTGGTTAGCATCACCCTTGGGTTCAGATCTGACTAGAGGTGGCCATACACTTTTAACAGCTCTCGTCTGAACTCTTGAGACTTCTCCATACATATACACACTCGGCATGTATTTTCAACGGGGAGAGAGGAGACAGCTGCTGCCAGAAACCTCTGGAGGTTCCTCACCTCTTGAGGTTCCCGTAGGTTCTTTCAAAAGAACAAATGGATCTTGTATTAGAATTCATCATACGAAGCTCCTCATGCATATTAGATTGTTGACCACATTGCTGAAAACAGTGGCCACACGGACAGGTTTCTGCATGCAGTTTTGGAAGCCAAATTTGGGAGTGGATCAAAAAAGGAAAAAAAGTATAAAGGACACCACTACCACTGATTTTGGCTTCCAAAACTGCATGCGGAAACCTGACTTTCTGGCCAAAAGCAAGGATAGCCAACCAGCGGCTCTCCAGCCGTTGTAAAACTTCCCACCATGCCTTGCTGTAGGCTGATAGCTGTAGGCAGTGTGGGCATTCTGGGAGTTGTAGTTTTGCAACAGCTGGAGAGCCTCAGGTTGGCCACCCCTGCCCTAAAGGGTGTGGGAGCCCGAGGGCAATAAATGCATGACGTTTTCATCTATG
The DNA here is from genome assembly GCA_033119425.1 of Bufotes viridis. Classification (NCBI taxonomy): domain Eukaryota; kingdom Metazoa; phylum Chordata; class Amphibia; order Anura; family Bufonidae; genus Bufotes; species Bufotes viridis. Next base: position 133,286,779 of record CM065596.1, on the reverse strand, counting down.
TCCTCATGGTTTTCCTTCTGGTGGTTCACTTTCCTTCCAAAATTTACAGTCATATAGACAGACCAACTGGCTATCAATTTACATTTCAGTATGAATAAGTATAGTTTTTTTTTTCTGGGAGAACAATATTGATGACCTATCCTCAGGATAGGTCTTCAATATGCTATCTGTGGGGGACAGCCACGCGGCACTGGCATAAATTAGCTGCCTAAAGCAGCCATTGAGCTCTGGTGGCAGAGGCGTAGCTAAAGGCTCATGGGCCCTGGTGTAAGAGTTCATCTTGGGCCCCCCTTCCATCAGTGCTTTCTGGCCAGGGGCAGGGAAGCATATAACCTTTGTGCTGCCTAAGGCAAAAATTGACCTAACCCCTTCCCTCCAGTCAGTGGTGTAACTTGACCAGCATGCACTTTCTATTATACTTTGTCTTTTTATGCGACACAAGGGTCTTTGGGCCCCCTCGGGTTCCTGGGCCCGGTAGCGACTGCTACCTCTGCACCCCCTATAGCTACTACCCTGTCTGGTGGGTACTCTTCATCACAGCATACAAAGCACAGTGCCAGGAGTCAGACACCGATCGATCAGAAATTGATGACCTATACTACACCAAGTGTACCTTCCTCCTCCATACCAATCCTTTTATGATCATAGGACAAGATGAACAGATGCTTGAGTACTACTTATTTCCCAGGTAAATGAAGGGCAATAAAGGCTAAATCCAACCTGTCTAACACTTGCCTCCTAAAAATGTTGATAAGCTGTTGGGTTGTCACATGTATTAGAATGTTGGCACATCTTGTTGGAAATAGTGGGATCCGAAGGCAACCATTTAGGGAAAAAATGTATATGTTAAACAGACGGATTTCATACAGTGGGATCCGGCACCATACGTTCCATTGTAAAAAAAGGTATACTTTTTTGCTGGACTCTTCAGAATGGAAATGCGTAGGGCATTACGCTTTTACATCCTTTGTTTCCCAACGTAGGGCAAAAACGTGATGTGAACCCAGCCTAATGTGTATATCTAACTTTGCAATGCTAAGCTTCTGCCTCTGAGTTGTTAAGGGTACTTCTTGCGTTGTCCGTGATCCTTCTGTCTAGTGGAATGAATAGACAGAAGGATGTTACAGAAGATATTACAGAATTGGCTTTAAGAGTGTTTTATAATGATACACATTCAGGGAAGAAGCGCTTAACAAATAACCATGAGCTGCCATTATGTGAACTTTTCCTTCGACGTGACTTTTATCTGTGTAATCTTTGTCACAAAAGCTTTTAAGCTGGTATTTAGGTGTAAAGAGCAAAGATATGAAAATGGTATGAACCATCAGAATTCCTGAAAAATACTGTATCAACCAAGTGGAAGAAATGTCTTAGCGTTAACTGTTTATGTAACAGATACTCAGCTCATTATGTTACTTAACTAAAATGGTTTCGGATACTTTCATAATGGTGTTTTACACTACAAATTTCTGCTTTAGACATAATGTTAGAACAATTTTCAGTTAACCATTGAGCTTCCATTTCTTCAAGTTGTAGTTGTTTAAGGGCGGGCAGTGCAGGGAAGTTTACCCTACTAGTCTACCTATTTGAAAATAAAAATTAAGTTGAATGAAAATCTTAATTTAATGGATAAAAATAGAAGCATAGTGGATCCTCAAGGAGCCATTTGACTTTAGTGGAATCCTTTAGCTTTTCATTTATACTGTGGAGAACATCTCCAATCAAGTCATCCATCAAAAGCAACAGCGACTTGACCAGAAGCTGATTGATGCCCTTTGCCATCACAAAGGTAACGCATCATGTGACACATAATCCTTTTTCTTTTCATTTATTTATTGTATATTTTTCATTATATTTTCTGTACATGTTCATGGGGGCGGCCATCTTTCCTGAGTCGCCATTAACAGCATTTAGAGAACTGCTTTATGGCAGCCAGATGGACCAAAGGCACAATGAACAGGTAAGGAGGGGGAGGAGGGGAGTAGTGACTATGATCTATTGTAAATGGTGGATCCTGTGGATCTATCTATCTATCTATGGTAACTCTTATTGTAATCCTGCCTGTGATGATAATGAGAAGACTACTGAAAAGTGATCTCCTCAGAACACAAAGTATTAGCCTATTATTAGGGTTGGTGACTAGACTGAAAACAGCAGAATTTTAAGATGTTAAATACTAATAACATTTTGGGACCAATCAGAGTTCATATTTCACTTTTGGTATTTTTATAGTTGCATAGGGCTGGCCCATAAGACTAGCAGAATATACCAGTATGAGCATCAAGAAGTGAAGTATTCCAGCTATATTAAGCTATCCCCTATACATAGAATAGGGACAGTTATTAGATTGGTGGGGGAAGGTCCTACCACTGGGACTCCCACCAATCATGACAATGGGGCCCCATACCCAATGGAGCTCCCTGAAATAAATGGAGCAGCTGGTTGGGCCTGCACGTGGCCGCTCCATTCATTTCTTTGGGAGTTGCAGAGATGGCCGAGTACAGCTCTCAATGGTAGAACCCTCCCCCACCGATCTAATAGTTACCCCCTATCGTGTGGATAGGGGATAACTTAATATAGCAGGAATACCCCGTTAAGGTTCACAATAATCCCAATGATCGCAATGGACCCTCTAACACTTTTTGGACCAAGAAAGTTATGTCACTGGGGAACATCCAGACAAAACAGAGGTGGGGGTCATTTATCAAACTGGTGTAAAGTAGAACTGGCTTAGTTGTCCATAGCAACCAATCAGATTCCACCTTTCATTTTGGACAGCTCCTATTGAAAATGAAAGGCGGAATCTGATTGGTTGCTGTTGGCAACAAAGCCAGTTCCACTTTATACCAGTTTGATAAATGCCCCCCAGAATTTCTAATTTTCTTGGTACGTTTTTTAATGCCCATGATTTTATCTTTTCCATATCTTATATATCCATTATCTTGTACTGGCTCATGCTGCTACAGCCAAACATTCACGAGTGAGTACGGGGAAGAAAAGTGTTCAAGCCTTACCCTTTTTCTCTTCATAAAGGGCAGCGTGACCTTCAAAGCATTTCTTTTTAACATTTTTGCAATTTTTTCGATCTCTATATTAAGGGACACGTTCTGACCCCTGGCTTCGCTGGTCATTATTTCTTCATAGTTAAGCTTCTGCTGAATTCTTTGAAAATTGGTATCATTTATTGAATAGGTTATTTTAACCCTTTATTCTTAATTTTAATACAGCAAATAAATAAGCTGCGGTACTTTCCATCATACTACTTGTAGATTTATTGTACATTTTATAATCTTTCTTTACTTCACTTGTTCTATTTCTTTGTGCTTTTTCCTTTTTATCTTATTTTATTACTGTGTGGCATTTCTCTGCTGGTTTAACCTCCTCTGTCCACACCAATCCTTCATCTTTATGTTCTATATATTATTAGTTTTTTCTACTTACGTTTCATTACATTTCTTTCCCCTTCCCGTCCCTCTGCTCATACCTCTGTAACTGCCTGCAATTTTCCTTCTGGTTATCTCTCCCTTTCACACCTTCCTTACGGTTGGCAATGTCGCTCACTCACCTTCCTCCTATCCTTGTCCTTCTCCTCCTTCTCCTTGGCTCTCGTTTAGAAGAATAATTTATACAATCAGCTTTTCAATACATTTTGGGACAATGGATGCAGCATCACACATATTTATCCATTAAGCTCCTTACGGGTCCGAAATCTCACATATGAGGTCTGTGCGATTAGTTGAAAGCCTCAGTGCTACACTGCTGCATGACTGCTTCAGACACTTGAGAACTTACTTCATTATACAAGTATTTACTGCTTTTAAAAAAAATAATAATAATTAACTGAAAAGCATTGCACAGTTTATTGCAAATGCATTAATGCCAATACATTCTTTCCAAATACGTACAACACATTATTTCTAAATGTGAACAATACATTCTTTCTGGATTCTAGTTACTGTTTATTAGTGAGAGTAATACTGAGAGCATTAAGAGTATTAGGGCTCATGCACACGGCCGTTGCTCGCTTGAATTCCGCAGACAGATCCAGACCCATTCAACTTGAATGGGTCCATGATCTGTCCGCAGCACAAAAAAAAATAGAACATGTTCTTTTTTTTGCTGTGCAGAGGCAGGGAGAGAACCCCCACGGAAGCACTCCATATTGCTTCCGTGGGGTTCCGTGCCTCTGTTCCGCACTGCTCCTTCCCCGGATCCGCATAACAGATGTGAACCCATCCCCTTACTGGATACAGTTTTGGCTTTAATGTTTTACGGCTTTGTTTTTGACTCCACCTGCTAGCTGGTACCAGGTATAGCATTCTGACCACTCAAGGTGAAGTAGTTAGGTTCCTGAATGGGATTTTCCCTATCAGGGTGGCTATTCCTCTGCAGACAAGACCCCTGTAGTTGTAGGGCTGTTGCAAGGCAAGTTCAATGGCTCTTGCTAAACTAAAATTGCTAGCATCAAGCCGGGCAGTGGATGTGCAGTTTGCTGGACAGGTTACCTGTATTCTGTCATAAGCAGAAACTTGTTTCCATTTCTGATTCCCATCTTAGACATTTACGTTTTAGAGACGGATCTGTCTTAGGTATGTTAAAGATAATACAACCGGATCTGTTCATAACGGATGCAGACGGTTGTATTATCATGACGGAAGCATTTTTACTGATCCATGACGCATCCAGCAAAAACGCTAGTGTGAAAGTAGCCTAAGACTGGAATATCCCTTTAACTATTATTTTTGTTTTATTTCTTGGCTATAGTCTTAAGGGTAATTAAAGGATATTAGAACTAGAGATGTTTTGCTCCATTGCTAGTCAGAGGTTAGGGAGAAATGGAATACATTACAGTATGAACCATACTTGGTCTTAGACATAGTACCGGAAACACATGAATTAAAGTTTATTTTGGGGACTTTATTTTGACGACCTATCCATCGGGTAGCTCACTTAATTAAATCTGTAGTGGTCTGACTCCTGGCACCCCCACTGATTGGGTGTTTGTAGGTGTTGCAGTAACCAATCATGGCCACTCCATGGTGTACGGCGCCGTGCTGATCAGGTGCCTGGTTTTTCAGTGCACAGTACTTCCTTCAAACAGCTGCCAATCTGATATTGATGACCTATCCTAGGGATAGATCATCAATGTTGGACGCCTGGAAAACCACAATAAGATACGGAGGACAACTCAAGGACAAAAACTTTAGATATTACTTTAGGTAGTCATGTCTTCTTTACACAGTCTTGGAAATGCTGCGTAAAAATACTGTTAGTTTTTATTGCTGCAGGAACGTTGATCAGGACAAATACTATTTTTCAACCTTAACGCGGAGGATAATGAATAGAAAGATATTTGCAGATCATTTCCTAGTATCTGGGGAGTGTCATCTGGCGGTCTCAATTTATGCTGCAACATGCTGCGATCAGAACCTAATGAGACCCAAAAAGACCTGAACATGTGTAAATAAACCCGTCTGTTATTTCCAATCACTGACACAACTGTAGAGAAGAACAAAATCTCCCGAAGAAGAGAATTCCCACCAAGCAAGGAGGTAGAATGTGATTTGAACTGTAGCAAAGGGAGATTTTTCATTAGTGATGGTGGAATGTAATGAATAGATACGGCGCTATCTCTTTGTTTTCTCTTACTGATTCTCTGTCTCTCTCCCAACACATCAATAGGGTTATTGATATCCCATTGATTCACTTTTCCCCTTTGTCCATTTTTACATCTCTATTCATTTGTCACTGTCTGTCTCCAGGATGGTCACCCGTGTCCGGAGTGAGATATCGCACCACAGACTTGTTTTAACTCTCATTGATGTGAAAACCGTTTCACATTGGGGTCATCCATAAAACAAGAGTCAAAGAGCCAGAAGATGCAATTTCCCTGTGTTTTGTAGGTCCTTTGACCAGTCTGCTCTTGTAAGGTTTATTTAAAGGGGTTGTCCAGACTTTTACTATTGATGGCCTATCCTCAGGTAGCGGCAGCGGACAGGAAGAGAGAAGGGAGATAGCAAGTGCACACTGCGTGCGCCGTCTCATACAGCTGATTGGTGAGGGTGCCGGGTGTCAGACCCCGCTGATCTGATAATGCTTTTAGTGTCAGCATATGGATTTCTTGCTTGTTAAATTAGTTTGAGACACTTGAATCTGGTTCAGTTGTCAACCTGCTCAGCCTGGTAATTGCTGGGAAGGGAATTTTCATTTTGATTGTTAATTTCTGTGCTGCTTTGCTGGGTATAGTGGATGCTCTGTCTGTGCATAGGTTGGCCACTTGTTTCACCCCAAAAAGGAGGCAATGCACCAACTCTGTTAATCCATGGCCCCTGCCAGTAACAGTGCCAGGCAAAGATGAAAAAAGGAAGTGAAGACCTTCTAGGTGAGCTGTGCGGGGGCCCGGAGGGCTTCTCTCACCCTCAGTCAGAGTGATATGCTGGCTGGCTCTACTGACTGACTGGGAGTGAGAGAAGCTACAGTCAGTTTGTGGCTGCCTGCAGCTCACGCTTAGAAAGCACAATGCTACTGTCTAAGCGAGGAGCCACTGAAAAGGAGGAGATCCCAGTGTCCACCCAGGCCTTGCATAGGGTGGAGGATAGGGTGCCAGGAAACCAGACTCTCTGGCCTAAAGACACCTGACCACCCTATCTGTGCAGTTCTTTCCAGAATCTTGAATCCTAGTGCATAAGTTATCCTGGGATTTTCGATTCCATGTTGATCTGGATTGTATTCTTGATTATTGAATGCAGTTAGGACCAGAGTGGAATTAAAGGGGTATTTTAGTTATCACAAGTTATCCTCTATCTCAGTCATCCTCAAACTGCGGCCCTCCAGATGTTGTAAAACTACAATTCCCACCATGCCCTGCTGTAGCCTGATAGCTGTAGGTTGTCTGGACATGCTGGGAGTTGTAGTTTTACAACATCTGGAGGGCTGCAGTTTGAGGATGCCTGCTCTATCTACTAGATAGGGGATAACTATCGGATCAGTGAAGGTCCTATCACTGTGTGCTATCTCCGGCGTTTCCAAAGAAATTAATGCGGTGGCAGCCGCTTTGTCCATTTCAGGAGGTCCCAGTGGTAGTACCTAAACCAATCTGATATTTATCCCATATCCTGTGGATAGGGTGATAACTTGTTATAACCAGAATACCCCTTTAAGCCCAGGTCACTACCTGCAGGCCTCTGACCAGTGGAGGTCCTATCACTGGGCGCTATCTCCGGTGCTTCCATCGAAAAGAATGGTGTAGCAGTGCCATTTCCGACCAGCTGCTTTGCCCATTTCAGGGGTCCCAGCAGTAGGACCTCCACCAGTTTTAAGTTATCCCCTTTCCTGTGGATACCGGAATACCACTTAAGCCCAGGTCACTTCCCGCAGGCCCCTAACCCATGTATATCTTTTCATTATAATAACATTCCAGTCATCTGGCACGAAATATCTAAAACCCTGGTTGGTTTGACATGCCCGGATGGAACCAATGTGGACTAATTTATATGCAAAAACAGTGTAGCAACCAGATAACATCCATACTAGGCAAAACGGCTCTTGCATTTTATATTTTTACATTTCTGCATCTATGTTGTTTCTTTCTGGTACTGTTAGCATGATGGGTAGATCCCATTTCGAAGAACCAACGTGTTTACAGATCTCCTTATCATAAAATCGGAATAGAAGTGGTTGAGCGGTTGAGTGGAAACGAGTGGATGTCTCTTTTGAGGGTCATTGTTAGAAATAAATGAGAAGAAAAAAAACAAGCCAATAAAACGTCCATTGATAGAGTATGTGGTGATTTTCACTAAAGCTACCGAGGCAAGGCTAACTTCCACATAATAGGATCAACTTCTACAAGCCGAAGCAGCAATACATTATTTAAGGCCTGTTAAGGGGCCTCTGCCCTTTACCAGTAGAAATGGCTCCAAGATTTACTGGCCACATTACTTTCTGCCTGGTAATGCTGTTTATACTGAAGCTCAATAGCCGACACGAAAGCAATCGTTCATGCATTGGCTTTCTACAAACGAAAGGTTCATAAAAGAAGCCGCATCAATTCTCAGCCCTTTTCTATAATCGTTGTCCAAAATCTTACGAACCCAGAAGGAAAGAAAGCCCTGGTTAACCCTTTCTTGGTTCGGCCAATTCAGTACATTTCAGAGCTGCAACCTGGCAGAATGTTAAAGGGGTTATACAAGAATTTGATATTGAAGGCCGATCCTCAGGGTACGGCATCAGTATCAGATCATCTGGGGTCCGACTCATGGCACCCCTGCCGATCACCTGTTTGAGGAGGCCTCTGCACTCAACGGAGGTACGGTGAGCTCTACGGTCTCTTCACAACTTACCAAGCACAGCGCCGTCCATTGGATAGTGGCTGTGCTCGGTATTGCAGCTCAGCCCTATTCACTTGAATGGGACTGAGCTGTGCCTAGGCCACGAGACCTATGTACATCACTGGTCTAGGAAGAGGCCTAAGGGCTAACGGAGGACTGCCATCTTTTCAAGCAGTTGATCAGTGGGGTTCCTGGAGTCGGACTAAGGGTCCATTCACACGTCCGTGGTTTGTTGTGGATCCGCAACACACCTGGCCGGCACTCCCATAGAACAGCCTATTCTTGTCCGCAGTTGCGGTCAAGAATAGGACATGTTCTATTTTTTTCCGGAGCCACGGACCGGAAGTTCGGCGGCGCGCTTCGTAAATGCAGATGCGGAGAGCAAACAGTGTGCTCTCCACATCCATTCTGTCTTCATTCAGAATGAATGGGTCCACACCTGTCCCGCATAATTGCGGAACGGGTGCGGACACTGAATGCGGACGTGTGAATGGACCCTAACGATGTTGTGATATTGATGACCTATCCTGAGGATAAGCTATCAGTATCCAGTTCTCAGATAAACCCTTCTAAATTGAGCATTTCTCCCTGTCTTCTTTCTTTTCTCCCACTGCAGAATGTTATCTGTCTTCACTTTGTCTAACACCCACCTTTCTGTCATTTTTTCTTCACTCAGTCCCTTCCCCCACATTTTTTTTTATACATTTACCTTCATTACAATTTTTTTTTATGCTACAGTTTTACTCTCAGATTAGTTCATATTTTTCTTCTACGTATTTCACAGTTGTCATTTAATAGATTTAATAATTATTAAATCTATTGTATATCTGTTTCTATCGATGAGATGACATGCGCTGTCTTTATAGTTCTGTACCTCTGGGCCGCCATATGGTGCCTCCTTAAAACACTGTGTTATGGATATGCAATCCTCCTTCCCAGGGGAATACATGTGCATAATATAGTCAATTTTCTGATCTTAAAACCCTGTAACATTAAAGGGGTTCTGTCACTTCAGAAAATGGCATTTATCATGTAGAGAAACTTAATACAAGGCACTTACTAATATATTATTGTCCATATTGCCTCCTTTGCTGGCTGGATTCCTTTTTCCGTCACATTATACACTGCTCGTTTCCACGGTTACAGACCACCCTGTAATCCAGCAGCGGTGGTCGTGCTTGCACACTACGTATAGGAAAAAGCACTAGCCTATGTGATCTCTCACATCGCCGGTCACCAGAGAGGCCAATGCTTTTTCTTATGGTGTGCAAGCACGGCCACCGCTGATGAATTGCAGGGTGGTCGTAACCACGGACACAAGAAGTGTATAATGAGAAGGAAAAATGAATCCAGCCAGCAAAGGATGCGATATGGTCAATCACAATACATTAGTAAGTGGCTAGTATTAACTTTCTCTACATAATAAAGGCTAGTTGCTAAAGTGAGACAACCCCTTTAAGGGACATGCACAACTCCACATAAAGTGTGTTCATTGGATATTTTAGAGGTATTTTTATTATTATAAAAGGCTTAAAGTGAATTTTCTATGCCTAAAACAGGTGTAGAAAATGATGAATGCGATGGGCCTGGCGGCCCTTCCCTTTCCCCACCCACACCACTCCCACTTTTTTTAGACCTGGGGTAAGCAGGGAAAAGTCGCAGATTGCGGTGGAACCAACCGTTTCACCGCAATCTGCGCCTGAAATACGCCTACTATAGGCATATTTCAGGATAATAAATGACCCCCTTGGTTTTTCCTGGCAGTCCCATTACAACTGAATGGTGTGGTGGTCATACATGCACATAGATGGCTCAGGGACCACCATGTTTATGCTCAGTGAGTGTACCACCAGTACAGCCCACAATGACGAGACACTTATCACCTGTGGAGAGTTGACAAATGTTCATTGTGGAGCAAACCCCTATATTAAAAAGATATTCGGCAACATATTTTGGATCTATTTAATTTTTAAAAAGTTGTTCGAGAGTGTCCTGTCTGTGTCCTGTAAACCCAAAGTTTAAACATTTTCCCAACATTTCTGCTGCAGCACTAAAGCTAGCGTTGCGGCCTCTTCCTAGGCCTGTGATGTTATGTCCATCAGTCGTGGCCTTTCTGCAGCTCAGACTAACTCCAGTGAATGGGATTAGGCAGTAATACCAAACACAGCCAATATACAATGGATGGTATTGTGCGTAGTAACAGCTGATCAGCCAGGGGTCAGTCCTCAATATTTGACCCTCTTAACATAATAGATTTTTTTACAAGTCATCTGGTTATCTCCAAATGGTATTGGTAAATTCTCAATGGTTTCCAAGAATCTGATGCTCCAGAACGATGTACTTTTGAATTTAGACCCTGAAATACCAGGCTGTTATTGTTGACATTGTCTTTTTGTAGGTTTTGCAGCTTTGCTACCATGCATGCTGTCATCATTGTAACGATTAGAAGAGTAAGCCAGCACCTCCACATATGGTGTCTCGCGCAAGGACCCGGTCCAGTCTGTGCAAATCCAGAAAGGTAGTAAGAGATGTCCAGCACTGAGATGAGTAAAAATCTTCAGTCTTAATTCCATAAATTTAAAAGAATGCAGTTTCTTCACATAGATGGTGGTAACTCTACCAACGCGTTTCGATCTATACGATCTTAATCATGATTGTATAGATCGAAACACGTTGGTGGAGTTACCATCTATGTGAAGAAACTGCATTCTTTTAAATTTATAAAATAAAGGCTGAAGATTTTTACTCGTCTCAGTGCTGGACATCTCTTACTACTATGCTAGCAGATTCCAAGTTAGGTAACTGGTCGGCACTGCATTGGTAGCGTGCGGTGCACGTGTCTGCGGGCGGGCGTCCCACGGATGCACTTCAGAAGAAAAGACCGGCACTCGCTTCTTTGAATTATTTTGCAAATTTATTGGTCACATATTATAAGCATAAACTATGCTTATAATATGTGACCAATAAATTTGCAAAATAATTCAAAGAAGCGAGTGCCGGTCTTTTCTTCAGAATTACTACTATGCTGTCATCATTGTCTTATTGACTAGTCTAATAAACCCAATGACATAAAAGAATAGAAGAACTGAGTAGATTCACGGACAGCTATTCATAAAGTCTTGGAAAATAGAGAAGTAAGTAGTTACCCGTTCAGTTCTCTTTCTATTCTATCCAAAACCTTGAGGATCTGTAATTTTACCAAGCAAGCTGGAAAAACAATCCATGATGGATTATGAAGTAGAAGAGGTTTGACAGTACTCTGATATATAAAAATTATATTTTGTCTTGGCCAATTTTATGAGTAGATGCTCACATTTTACACCAGCGCCAAATAATGCCTGTCTTTTGTGATAACTATGATCTTGTCTCTTTGGATTTATGCTGAAGTATTAGTATTGTGAATATTGTGAATTGCCGGTACTAAACGGGTTGTATGAAGTGAAATGTCTCCGTCCACAATTCCAACTCTGTTTTAATGATTTCTTATGGTCTTCGGGGTTTCTTATAAATAGAAAGGATGGAGAGAACAAACGACAACAATCAAATCTAAGAACATCTGACAGGTGAGTACACCCTTTTTTTCCGTCAGGGCACACCCTGATTTTGAGGCTCCTGCCTGATGGTGGTTGGGGTGAGCTTGGCCTTATCAGTTAGATATGGGTGCAAGGCAGCAAATGTAGGTGCTGTGGCAGGTGAAAGGTGCTGGAGTCAGTAACCCGGCCAGTTGTAGAAAATAGACAAGTCTCTTTTTACTAAAGTGCAGAATGGGAGTTGTAGTACATATAACGCTATTAAAACACAGTCCCAAACAATTCACAGAACAAATCTTCCCTGATACTAATCTATGGATATGAGCAATGATGCGGGGTTGTAGTACTCTTTCTCTCTATCTTTTCAAAGTCTCTCTCTCTCTCTCTGCAGAACTTAAGGCAAAAAAAAAAAGTTCTAGCAAACGTGTCTGTAATTCCTAGATAAGGGGTACAGGGTGATGATGATTGCGCGGCTAGTCAGGACCATGTCTTAGTGTGGAAGGGTGTATAAACAATGACCCTCTCACTGCAGTAAAGTCTTTATCAGCCTTAAAAAGTGAATACCTTACTGACTGACTTCAGTGCTCACTCTTGCAGATCCTGGACCTTCTAATTCTTTCTTTCTCTCCGGAGTACTGTAAAGCAGAGATGGCTTACTTGATTGAAATTCTGAGGAGTGAGCACATGTACTTCTTCTCTCTTCCTCAGCTAACACTGGATTCACACAAAACTAGGGGAAGAATCCGGATTGTTAACCCTGATCTATCCATACAAAACTATGCTGGTCGCAATACATCAGGACATTAAATAACATTTAAATAACAAGAAACTATTTTGCAAGTACTCTACACCCGGCAGTGCCTGTCATCGAAATTTGTTAATGGCCAGCAAGGGGAGTAGGCTATGACAGTGCCCTAGGAAGCCAATGTGTCACTGATGACATCATCAGTAGAGATGACCAAATTGGTTTGTACAAATCTAATTTATTCAAAACTCAGTCTCTCCCTTGATTGACAGTACCAGACATCTCACCTGGTCCTGTCAATCTTGTGCCTGAGCCATTGCTTCAATGATACCGACTGTGCATGCACGGCTACACTACCCAGTCATGAGCATCGCAGGCACAGTCAGAATCTGTGCTACCCATATGGCAACAGCAGAGCCTCTGCAAAACTACCTAAAACAACAGCGCAGGCACAAGGTTGACCAGGCCAGGCGACATGTCTGGCCCTGTTAATCAAGGAGAAAGGGGGAATCTTTAAAGCAGTGGGGACAGCCCCTCTCTGCTCATTGAGGCTGATTTTTGAATGAATTTGATTTGTATGAATCAATGCCCTCACCACTAATCACCAGGCCTTTGAAAGAGTGCTCTTCTTGCAGATATTTTCTTTATTATCTTACCAATATTGCAGATTTTCTAGCATTTCCTCAGCGCTGTCTGTACGTCCATGTTGACCTTGGTTTTTTTTTTTTCTACTTTTGCCTGCCATCCTCAATCTGATTTGTTACAACTGTGTTATTGGTCTTTTGCTAGGATTTCTGGATTATGAGTTTGTCAATCTGGTACTTTTGACTATCTACACATTACTGAGCCAGCTTGCCTGTCTCCCTTTCAGCCACTGTCTTCCAGAGGCCATCTTGTGGTCATAACCTTTAAGTTTCCTTGCAGTAGAGTCTCAAACCCACTTGTGGCTGGTTTAGGTTGCAATTAAGGGAATCCTCCTAGACTCTACACCTCCAAATCAGCTGGCATCAATCTGGAGGCATTACTGATTTTTGCTCTTCAGCTTGGGTACTGCCCGGTCAGCCTGCCTCTGGCCAGCACTCTGTCACCTTTGCAGCAATTCTGTTTGCAGTCTGTGTCATCCTGTCCAGTGTATCAGAGAACATATACCTCCAGATACGCTTTTCCAGTATTGAGTCTGATAACGCCAAACCCATACTTGAGATGTTATTGAAAAATGTACCTAGCATGTAGCCCATGAGGATTAAAGTATGGTAAATAAGTTGTCAAGTTTGCAGGTGTAGTCACAAGAATTTGTCTCTAGAGATGGACGAATCCTTAAAAAAGTTGAAAAAAGTAATCCAAAAAGATGTGGATCACTTTAATTCATTGCAAATCCTAACGCTGGCCACGCATATGAGATACCTGTTGGCCAAAGAGCTGTCTCTCCCAATTCCCCTCTTACACATGCACTCTCAGTTTGGCTGAATTTCTATGTGTGGTTCATGGGTGAGGGAAGAAGGGCTCTTCCAGATACTTCTGATCAGTTGTTTCTGAGTAGCTGGAACTGCTCAGCTCCGTCCATTGTGTAGTGGACACAGCTTGTGGACATTCACTTCATTAGGAGGAGCGTTGCCGTTACCAGCTCCATCCAGTAAATAATGGACGGAGCTGTGTAGGAGCAATAAAACTGTCAGAACCCCTGCCAATCTGATATTGGTGGCCTATCCTGAATATAGGTCATCAATATGACAATCTTGGACAACCCCTTTAAGGTCTGACTTTTGAACGCATCGTTTTCGACTCTCACAATCCCCCTAATTTTCCTGCGGTTGAGAGCAGTCATAATTTCTGAATAAACTCAATATACATGTTAATATAAACACCTCCATTTTATAGATTTATCTCAAATAACAGTTTATAGACTATGAGATAAGTGGACAGCCATGAAACACTTTCTTATCACTTAACTGTGCAGCAAGCGCTTCAATTTACACTAATAAAATGGATCTGGATGCAGTTTCTTTTTTTTACTCATATCTCCCTAAGAGACATCACTTTTTCAGTCAATTTAGTTACTGGCCAGAGGAGCTATTCATTACCTGAGCTGATGATATATACATAGTTATACAGAAGACTGAGAAATAGCTGGAGCTCATTTTATGGTTCCTGTCTGATACAGAATGTATTTTGAAAACTTTAGAAAGTTTTTGTAATGAAAATCAAACATGGTCGGTCAGTGGAAGTTATTGGGGATGTATGTTGTGCTGCTGGCAGTATTTGGCTCTGTTGCGGTGGTATGATGTGCCACAATATGGTATTGCTGGCCCTGCCTTCCATCAATTTGAACCCAACTTTAAAATGAGGCCACTTTCCAGGGTTCTTTCCAGGGTAACTTTAAGTTCCCAGTCCACCCATGGCTAGGTCCCAACTTTTAAACTCCTGGAGAACAAAGAGACCTCCCCCCGAGGCTGCCCAGCCCTGGCAGCATGTCCTCCCTTAAATTCGTAGGAAACTCTCAAACTGTTCACTTTGGGGGTAAATTTGCACAAACCTCACTGTTTCTCCACTCTTTTCCAAGAACTTGGAGGAAAGTAGCCATGTTTTCTAATGCTGGAAAACCCTTATATCACAAGGGAGCATTGTAAAGCAAAATTTTCAATGCAATATATTCCTTAATTATCCTAATGACTGCTAAATGACTTCAAAGTATGTTAACAGCAACATTTTAGACCAGATCATTCCAGCCGCTGATTTGAAGTCATTGAATGGCCATCAATAATTTTGAAACATTGCTTACAATAGTGACCTTAATTTAGATGCATCATAGCAATTTGTCGTCCTTATTTTGTGAATCCATTCCTTTTCTTTCTGGGGTTCTAAAGCCAATGTCAGCCTAGAAAAAATGGATTTACCAAATTCTGAACCATGATGTATCTACTAAAAAATTTAAAGACATCGGAGTTGTGGTTGAAGGTTTATGATGTCTGCAGAAAAATGGCAGAAGAACCAACAGGCTGCACCAAATGAAAAGATAAACTGTGCGTGCATGCATGACCTACTAAGGGAATCAGCCCTTATCTATGCTGCCATGTGGATCAATGAAACCAATTGTTACACGTGTCATATTTCATTCTCTTTGTATGCTTGTCTTAATGAGGCTTTAATTAGGAAAGTACAACGTGCATGAAAATTCATCAGGATATATGTTTAGTGATTATCTCTTTTTTTCAACAGGACATTTTAATCAAGGGGTTGAAAATAACTTGCATCGTTCAATCAGTGGAACAACAATAGAGGTCAGAGGCCTTGTATCTATGGCCAAGTCCAAGGGGAAGCAGCGAATCCATTTACAGCTAAGGAGCTCATTCTCCTATAACAGAAGCTTTCACTGCCCCCCAACTAAAATAGGGCTAGCATTTTCCACATTGTTCACTCAAGGACAGTCAACATCAAACTTGTGGGTAAGTTCTCATAATAAACCGAATGTATTATGCCATAAGAACTGAAAAGATTGGTGTTTCATACAGCACATTTAAATGGGTTTCCAGGTTTTTTCATAACCTAACCCCAGAACAGACTGCTCTAGTACCATTATTCCGATGCTCCTCGCCGATATTGGTTTACTAGACTACAGCAATAAAGTCATGTTCTCAACATGTGACCAATGCAGCAAATCATTGGCATTTAATATTGTTTTTAGCTTTGGTTAAATTTTAGTGGTAGTTCTCTCTCTGTTTTTTACTCCCATTTGTCATCAGTCATCTGACAGCTGCCAGATCAAGTTGACCATATTTTTTAGCTCCGAAAGATGCACCGGACCATATAATGCACTTAGGATATAGAGGAGGAAAATAAGAAAAAATATATTTTTCATTAGACCTCAGATCAGTCCCCCATCAGACCTCAAGCTTCATTAGACCTCAGATCAGACTCTCATCAGACCCGCAAATTCCATTAGACCTGGGATAAGACCCCCATCAGACCTCCATTCCTCCTCAGACCTCAGATGAGACCCTCATCAGACTCCCAACTCCATCAGACCTCAGATCAGACCCCCAAGTTCCATTAAACTCTGTATCATACCCCTATTTCTCCTCAGACCTCAGTTCACACCCTCATCAGACTACCTAGCTCCATCAGACATCTGTATCAGACCTCCAAAAGACTCCGAAGCTTCATCAGACCTCTGTATCACACCACCATCACACTCCCATTCCTCCTCAGACCTTAGATCAGACCCCAAGCTCCATGAGAATAAAAAAATACTTACCTCTCCTACTCTGGTAGGCACTGACACTCACTGCTCCCTGGTCATCTGCCAGCCTAGTGCTGCATTATGACCTGATGACGCACAGGTCATAGTGCATACCTACGTGCACAACGTCCCAGAAGAAGACCAGGGATCGGTGAGTACAGCTAGCGCAGCGCTCACCACTCCCCTTACCTCCTGTATAATAATGACACTAGTATTTGCTCTATAAGAGGTACTGCCATTTTGCCCCCACTTTCGGGTGAAAAAAGGGTGTCTTATGGAGAGGGAAAAAAAACAGTAACCATTTTATTTGCCATGCACAGTGTCTTTTTGAAAATGTTTGCGCAAGTCTTCTATTTTGATCCAATTAAGGAGAAAAACTCCATATTCTACTTATTTTCTCCCTCCTGTTTTATTCTTTCCCTGGCTGTTCTATGCTTTGTACATGACATGACAAATAACTGATATGATTACGGCAAGGGTTAAGGCCGTTGAGGGGGATAATGCATAAAACTCACGCCACCAAGGTTGTTTAAAATAGGTGAGGAATTTTGTAGAACACAAATTGAGAGTGCACCCGTGAAGTGAATCACAAGGTTTTTATTTCTCGAGCCTCAACAGATTTTTAAAGACTACAGAACGCTTTAAAAGCGTTCTGGCATCTAAGGGCAAATGAGGTGATGATGAATGGATGATGGAAATATACACTCTTATTTGTAGAAGCAAAGGTGAATCCATCAAAACCACCTCATATACACAATTAGGGATGTTCATATAAAAAATACATAATAGAACAGCTTGTGTAGGAAGCGTATTCAAAAGGAGAAGAATTAACTATCGGTAGGCACATGGCCATTACTGATATCACTGAAATACTAGATTTTATAAACGCCAGCGTTCATGAGGCTATTTATAAGAAAGAAGAAAGACTAGACTCTTACTCCATGCAAAATCAACAGGAACAGAAGGCCATTCTGTTAGACAAGCGCTAAGATTGCTGAATGTTTTCTATAGACCCCAGTAAAAATCCCAGCTGCATGCACAAGTGCCGCGGGCAAAGCCGGGCTATTAATACAGCTACACATGTGTAGATGCTATTTTAAGTCTTACAGATCACAACAATGGATAGATTGTGCTTCCAAATTTTGGCACCACTGTGGAGAATACAAGTAAAACTGCTTAACATATCATAGCTCTAATATTATTTTAAAAAATCAACTAAAAAATGAAATAAAATAATTGAAAACAAAAAATATCATGGAAAAATTATTATTAAAGAGGTCTTCTCGCGATTAATGTAAAAAATGAAAATCAGACATCATATAGTACATGGCAACCTCTTTCTAACAAAGCTAGAACCAGCCCTGTACCTCACAAGGAATCAGAGATCTCCCCATTCATTGCTTCAATTGCTGTGCTAGATTTATCTCAAGCTGGCAGCTCAGGGAAGCGTGCGTTCTTTTTCAGGGGTTGTGCTGTTTCTGAGGTGTGTCCTGTAACTGTCAAAGCTTCCAAGAGAAGATATGGCGGGTGGCAGTTGAAAGATAGAACTGAGCATGTGCGACCATCTCAGCGAGGTGGACAAAGAGATGAGAAAAAGAAGATATAGCAGGTGGTGCTATACTGATAGATTTTATTGAATAACTTAGCGACTAGTATTCCAATCCAGTGGTTAGCTTGAAATTTTTCCCTTTAACAAATAAAATAAAAAATAAATTAGAAATGAAAAATGAAATTACATAATTAAAAATTATTTACATTTAAAAAAATGATAAATAAATAAAAATAACATAATATTAATAATAAATAAAGAAAATATTAAACAGGGCAATCAAGTATTACATTTTATTTGGAATTGAAGAGAGTACTTCCTATGATATTGTATATTAGGCCACATAATGCACAGTATTCCAAAAACGTATAATAGTTTAATTAAAATGATAACTGATCAAGTGGCCATTGTGCCAGCAGTTAAGGACCCACAGACCTTTTTCCATCAAAACAAAGAGCCACTCACTCACCTATTACAGTGCTAGATCAAAGTTGATGGAGACTCCTTAGCAACAAATTTTGACAGGGACTTCTATCTCAATGAAAAGAACATACTTGGCTAATACTTGGCTAGGTTAAGCTGGCTGTACAAATTAGACAATTGGTGGTAGATCCTGTGAATATCAACAGGATCCATGAGCATTTTTGTAGGCATTGGGGAAGCCCATCTTTCTCCCAATGTCTGCCGTGGGTTAAACAAGAACCACACAGGTTGAATGCTAAGATAAAATATGAGGTATATAAAAAGTAGAGTAGATGAGGGCGTTGGGAGGTGATGACCTCAAGGTGAAGTCACCAATGGAAATGCCCCATTTGCCCTCTCTATAATATGTCTCTCTCATTACTAGAGATGAGCAAATCAAAGTTGATGAAGTAGAATTCGATCCGAATTTCAGGAAAAATTCGATTGGCACCGAATCAGAATTTTCTCACACTTTGTGGTAACGAATCACATTTTTTCCTAAAATGGCTGCTGCACGTGTTAGGACATGGAGCAAGGAACTCTGGGAACGAGGGATCACCCACAATGCCATGCATTCAGCCAATCAGCAGCCAGCCAGCCCTGTGATGTCACAACCCTATAAATAGCCTCAGCCATCTTGGATTCAACCATTTTGCAGTGTACTTAGTGCAGAGAGTGACGTCAGCAAGCGCTAGGGACAGTGATAGGAAAGAGTTTAAAACTTTTATTTTGCTGTATAGAAGTTAGGGGAAAGGATAGGGAGGAATCATTCCACAGTATTGAAGCAGAACAGGGTTCAGTAGGGGAGTTTACAGCCTGGGTAATAGGAGAAATCCTATTACACCTTGCTGCACTGACTGCGGATCCAAATTGCCATTATACAGCTCTGTAATTCCAGCAAACTGTTTTTGTTATTGGGGTGCAAGTACAGGGAAGAAAATATTTCCACGTCTTATTTGCCCTTGTGCAGTGCAGTTATATGTTCTAAAGCATTTTTTGGCTTGTATTTGTGGGAAAAAAAGGACTTATTAGCCATTGTGTGGTGAAGTGAAAAAATTACAGCCCTTTTTGGCGTGTATTAGTGGCAAAAAAATATATATTATTTGCCGTTCAGCAGTGCAGTTATATGTTCTAAAGCCTTTTGTGGCGTGTATTAGTGGCAGAAAAATATATATTATTTGCCATTCAGCGGTGCATTTATATGTTTTAAAGCCTTTTGTGGCATGTATAAGTGGAAAAAATAAGGGCCTATTTGCCGGTCAGCAGTGCAGTTATATGTTCTAAAGCCTTTTGTGGCATGTATTAGTGGCAGAAAAATATATATAATTTTCAGTTCAGCAGTGTAGTTATATGTTCTGAAAGCTTTTGTGCAGTGTATAAATGGAAAAAAGTAAGGGCCTATTTGTCATTCAGCGGTGCAGTTATATGTTCTAAAGCCCTTTTTGGCGTGTATTAGTGGAAAAAAATAAGGGTTATTATTATTAGCTGTTGTCAGACAGAGAAGTGCCAGGCCCTTCACAGGGGAGTGGCAGAGGCCTAAATATTTCTGGCGCAGAAACAGGTCGCAGCAGAGTAAAGGGACATGGCAGAAGGAGTCGCAGCGAGAGGCCTGAGCTCCCGGTGTCATCTAGCGGTCGTGTCTTGACCAGCAACCCAGCACTTCTTGAATGGTTGACTCGGTCATCCACTTCGTTTCCAAGTGAAATCAGACAAACCCAGCCAAGAGTCGGTGGGTTCAACCCTTTGTTGGCATTGCCCGGGAGCAGGCCCTGTGCTCTCACCTGTCCTCAACCTGTCTGTCCTTTTCTGTTCCCTCAGCCAGAGAAGTATTATATGCTGTGGGCTCAACCCCACTATACAGCGAGGACGAGGTACTAGAAGACAGTCAGCAGCTACTGGCCAGCCAAGATGTGGAGGAGACATCTGCCGCTTCCTCCAGTAGGCAGGCCAGTAGTGATGAGGACAGAGGCGTGGGAGCTGGTGTTGCGAGCAGTCAGGCTCCTGACCCAGAGACTGTTGAGGAGGACATCAGTGACGTGTAGACTAGACAGTACTCAATGATGATGATGTAGCTGATCGCACAGGAGCCAGGTGAATTAGGGGCTTCATCATCATCGGAGGGGGGCAGTTTGCCCATGAGGCAGCGGAAGAGCCAGCAAGTCGCTTGCGTGGCTGGGAGTAATAAGTGTGGCAGCAGTGGGAGGTCAGGAGCCAAACGTGCCCGGGGCAGACCACCCGCTTCACAGGAGCCTACCTGCCCAGAAAGTAGTGGTGCAGAGGTTCACGGAATCAGTGGCGGTAGCAGTCAGTCAGTGCGGAGTGTTGGGGGTAAAATCACCTACTCGGCGGTGTGTCATTTGTAGAACCTGTTTGCAGAAATTGAAGCGTAGCCAGGGTACCACAGCCCTGCGTCAACATATGCAGCATTACCATAAAGTGGACTGGGAGAACCGTGGCTCCAATGTGGTGGTCCAGCCTGCCGCAGCAACCGCTGCATCACTCAGTGGCACGCACCTGATTTAAGGCAATCAAGGCTCCAGCACCTCAGCTGAAGGGAGCTGTCTGTCCTTCCCATCATCTGCTGGTTCTGATGCTCCTGCTCCTCCTCCTACTCCTCGTTAGTCATTCCGTCAGCAATCGATCACCGAAGTGATTGCCAAGAGACAACAGTAGGCGTGCACTCATCCAAGCTGAATGTGCTCCTGGCCAAGTTGCTAGTGCTGTAGTCCTTCCCTTTCAAAGTGGTGGACTCTGCACTTTTCAGAGAACTGATGGCTTGTGCCGAGCCGAGGTGGAGAGTCCCAAGCCGTCATTTCTTTGCCAAAAAGGCAGTACCAGCCCTGCACACGTATGTAAAACAGAAGGTGGGCCACTCCTTGAGCCTGTCGGTGTCTGCCAAAGTACGTGGAAGCTAAGACGTGTGGAGGTAAAACTATGGTCAGGGACAATACATGTCCTTTACGGCTCACTGGGTTATTGTGGTTTCTGCACAGCCACACCAGCAATTTGGCCAGGTGACACCGCTTCCACCTCCACGTTCTCACGCCATTGGTCCTGCGACAATGTCCGCCTCTGCCTCCTCATTCTCCACCGTGTCCTCAGCCTCCACTGCAGGGACAATTCACAGTGCCCCTCCAGCATAACATATGTGCATGGCACGGCAGTGTCACGCAGTTCTGCACCTCGTTTGCCTGGGCGAATAGAGTCACACAGGGGAGGAACTGCTGTGTGTCCTTCATCAAGAAATCGAATCCTGGTTTTCTCTGCGACAACTCAAAATTGGAACCATGGTGACCGACAACGGGAAGAACATGGTGCCGGCACTGCGTCAAGGAAGGCTGAGCCATGCACCCTGCATGGCACACTTGTTTAATCTGGTTGTCAAGCAGTTCTTGAAGTCTTCCACCCATCTGCAAGACATCCTAAAAATGGTCAGGAAATTTTTCATGCACTTAAGCCACTCGTACACCGCAAAGCACACCCTCCTTGAGCTGCAGCCACAAAACGGCATCCCACAACATAGGTTGATATGCAACGTTTCCACTCTTTGGAATTACACCCTCCATATGTTGGACCGATTATACCAACAGACAAAATCCATAAACGATTTCTTGATGATTCAAGCGGACAGGAGCACTCCCCTGTGTAACTTTTATGTCAGCCAGTGGCAGCTCATGCTTGACACCTGCCATTTGCTCAGGCCCTTTGAGGAAGCCAAGTCATTTGTCAATCGCCAGGACTACGGGATGAACAATGTCATTCCACTGCTTCATGTCCTAAAACAGATGCTGGTAAATCTGGCTGGTCAGGGGACTGGAGACATAGCGCCTACATCTCACGGCCACATGAGCTTTGTGGGGGCTGAACTGGAGGAGGAGTACATTAGACAGGAGAGGAGGAGCAGGAGCAGCCAGAGGAGCTACAGGGCGATGAGGAAGACAAGGCAGAGGACCCAGACACACCGTGGCAATATGCAGTGGAGATGGAGTCCGTCCGAGTCACTTGCACAAATAGCCCGATGCATGCTCACTTGCTTGCGTAGTGACAGCATTCAGCAGAGGGATGACTTCTGGCTCTTCACCTTCTTGGACCCTCGCTACCGGTCCAAAATGGGGGCCTTTTTTTACACCCGCTGAGAGGGAGGACAAACTGAACTACTATAGTAGTCTATGTACTATGTAGTCAATTAGCCGCTGCTTGACTCTCGCAGGTCTAACCGTGGGGTGGGTGGGGGGATTAGGGACGCACCTCTGCACTCACATTCCTCTGCCATGGCTGCTGTGGCAGGGTGGAGGGGTAGGAGCTGTTCCAACTCCTTCAGCAGCAACTTGAGTCTAGAGTCACTGATGAGCAGCTTTCTTCACCTGCCTAGTGAAGAAACTACTCACCAGCTGCAGCAGTAGCTAGACCTGGAGCAAGACCTGCAGGGAGGGGCACCCTGCCACCCCACATTGAAGAACCGCTGGACTACTGAGCAGCCAAACTGGATCTGTGGCCGCAACTGTCAGAGTTTGCCCTGGAAAAGCTGTCTTGCCCGGCCAGTAGTGTGGCATCAGAGCGGGTGTTTAGTGCGGCGGGGGCCATAGTTACCCCAAAAAGAACTGCCTGTCCACCCAAAATGTGGAGAAACTGACCTTTGTCAAGATGAATCAGGCGTGGATCAGACAGGATTTCCACCAACAAATGCCTGATGCATCAGATTAGATCATCCATGGTGCCACGCCAACACTTTGATAAAAAGAGACCAGCTTCTTCTGGCTACCTGTCTCAGCTACTATTCTGATGCTGCCACCCGCCTGATGCCACACATCTGATGCCAAATGCTTTTTCTTTCACCCACCATCTTCAGCTGGTACTGGTATTGCCACCTACCTCCCCACTCTGTCACCGGGTCACTCTGATCTCCTGATGCTGCTGCCACCTCCACACTATGTCACCTTGCCACTCTGTGGTCCCCTGATGTTGCTGCCACCTCCACACTATGTCAACTTGCCACTCTGTGGTCTCCTGATGCTGCTGCCACCTCCACACGATGTCACCTTTCCACTCTGTGGTCTCCTGATGCTTCTGCCACCTCCACAGTATGCCAACTTGCCACTCTGTGGTCTCCTGATGCTGATGCTGCCGCCACCTCAACACTCTGTCATTGTGTAACGCCCCAGAGTGGCATTACCACTTTTGCACCCTGCTACTGTCTTCATTGGTTAACCTGTATGTCACCAATATATTTATTTTCAGGTCTCTCAAAACTGTGCATTCCTAATAATGTTTGTTACTGTTATGTTCATATGTAATGTGCCTGGTTAACCAGCAGGTGGCAGCAAACACGGCACAGCTACAGTTGGGTAGAATGGAGCTGTCCATTACATTCTAACCCGCCTCTCTGGAGGAGTTGGTGAGTCCAATTTCCTGCAGGAAGGGGGAGGGGGGTCCCAGTTACTAGTACTGCTCCGTACAGTATTAGAACTAAGTTTTATGCAAATCGACTTCGGAAGTTTCATCCGAAGTCGATTCGCTCATCCCTAATAGAGGGCCCTGTGCGGAGGCGCCTATTGCAACTGTGCCACCCTGTGGCCTCCTCCTAATGCTGTTGCTGCCACCCTTCACACTCTGTCACTGTGCCACTCTGTGGTCTCTTCATGCTGCTGCTGCCACCTCCACACTGTCATTGTGCCACCCTGTGGCCGCCTCTTGATGCTGCTGCTGCCGCCACCTCCACACTCTGTCATTGTGCTCCTCTGTGGCCTCCTGATGCTGCTGCTGCCACTTCCACGCTGTTATTTTTTGTTCTGCTCTTTAGTTCCTGTGCTCTGTCTGTTTGGAAGAAGTTCTCTCTGAAGTTTGTGACCAGACCCTGACTGTGCAATAGTGTTTGCCTCTGAAGTTTCAATCCTGTTCCTGAAGCCTTGCCTTGTATCTGCTTAGTTGTCTGGGTCCCAGAAGTCATTATTATGTCTGATATTTCTGGAATGTTCAAGTTCCAGAAGTTACTGTTATGTGTGCAATGGTCCCTGCAGTTGTTACTATTTTGACTGGCCTTCTCTATGGTTCCTAAAGTCTTGATCCATGTCTGAACAAGTTACAAGTCCCTGTCGCTGTATGTCTAGGTTCCTGAAGTCTTGATACAAGTCTGACCAAATTTCAAGTCCATGTCTCTGTTTGTCCTGCCCCATAGGTCAGCTGCCTTCAATCTGGATTCTATGCTTGTAGTATTTTCCAATTTTAGGCACAGTGGTTCCACTAAATCTGTGACACACTGGCAGGCATGACACTGCTTGGTTTAAAAACAGCAACAGAGGTATGTATTACCTGGTGCCCCCAACCCCTACCTATATTTGTCAGCAGTTTTACAACGATAAAACTGCTTACAGACTCTCTTTAATGCCTCACGTTTACATAGCTGCTAGACAGATTCTGTACAATGTGTTGTAGGTTGTGGGACCACAAAACCTTTTTTTATTACTGTAATTCTTTAAGCTACACCTCTGTTCACAAGACACTAAGTCAATGTAACTCATACCTCTATTCTGATGTGAAGACATATGTCTAGACATATAAGTAATGGACCAAACAGGAGTTATGATATAATGTACTTTCTTCATATACTTTGGAATTATAATGTTCATTGTCGGTGACAGGTGAACCGTACCTATGACAGTAGGTGCCACGTAATGATGACATAAACAACGTCTAATATAAGTGGCACAAATAAAACCATGAAACCAGCCACACAAAACTCATATAAAAAATCGAGCAGGCAGCAAGCATAGATCAGAGCTTTCCTTTGCATAAAGATCTCATTCCTTCGCCTCCAGTGCTAGAAATCTAAACAGGGGGATTATTTATATGTCTTGAAAGCACCTAATAAAGATGTAAATCATGTGTGACGGAGGCCGTGAGCGAAATAAAGAGAATGAGAGACGAGTCAGCAAATCCACAGGTATAGCCAGGCACTGCCTGAGCCGCAGATTCTATAGATTACATTTATACGAATGTGTCTATTAGCAATTATTCCAAGGAGTTTGTTCCAATGGCTAGTAATGGACTCCCCAGCAATCACCCTACAATTTATACATGTTTTTACCCAAATCTTAGCATGCAGATGTCGCAAATTAACAATATGGTTTATACAGTATGTGCATGAGATGATGAATAACATCATTACAATCTATTAATGCATTAATCAGCCCATGAAAGTAGTTTTCCAGGACTTAGATATGATCCATTGATTGGTCATCAGTAGAGATGAGCAAAGTCCTCAAAAATTTGATTCGGCTGCTTCGCCGAATTCTCCCATTTTTTTTTCGCTTTGTGATTAATTACTTTGTCACAAAGCAAATTTGTTTTGTAAAAAGCAGGTGCAATGACGTCCCGTATCATTGAACCCTTGAAATGACAAGTTTATCGCTGATCGCGGCATCTGAGATAAATATTAAGGCCTTTCAGGGGTTGATCCACAAAAATAAATAAAAATGAAATCATTAAAAAAATGATACTTACCTCATCCATTTCAGTGCGAGGAGGAGCTATCTTGCTTAAAGATCCAGCATCCCTTGCACAGCACGTGATAACGTCGTCACGCCAGCCGGCGTGGTGACGTCATACGTCACCGTGTGCGAGATTTCATGTGGGATCTTTAAGCAAGATAGCTGTGGTGTCCTCTACACGCTCAAATGGATGGGGTAAGTATAATTTTTCAGGGAAAATTGATTTGTTACCACGAAGCACGAGGAAATTCGGCTTCAAAGTGAATCAAATTTTTCCTGAAATTCGGATGAAAGTCCATTTCGTGAACTTCGATTCACTCAGCACTAGTCATCAGTGTCAGATTGGTAGGGGTCTGACACCCTGCACCTCCACATAGCTGTTTTGGGCCACCAGCGACATAAACTATACAATGGATGAAGCAGAAGGTTCTGTCCACTGTGTAGTGGCCATGTGGGGATACTGCAGCTCAGCTCCCATTCAAATGACGATGCTGTCCGCTGGTGCCAGAAACTACACAGTAGACAGGGCATTCTGTTTCCGGTACCATCCACTGTATAGTTTCCAGCACTGGCAACTTCCAGAAACAACTAATCAGCGGGTGTTCAGGGTGTCAGACCCCCACTGATCTGATATTCATGACATTCCCTGAGGATTTCTTAACATTCAATTTTGGCTCTGATTCTGCCAAATCAGTGTCCTGATTAGA
Source organism: Bufotes viridis (assembly GCA_033119425.1). Lineage (NCBI taxonomy): Eukaryota > Metazoa > Chordata > Amphibia > Anura > Bufonidae > Bufotes > Bufotes viridis. The sequence continues at coordinate 133,259,735 of CM065596.1, read as the reverse complement.
GTTGAGCGAACACCTCGATGTTCGGGTTCGAGAAGTTCAGCCAAACTTCCGAACTCGACCCGAACTTGACCCCGAACCCGAACCCTATTGAAGTCAATTCTCTCTCAAAATTTCTATGTTAATTAGAATAAAATATTTGGGTCAAATTAGCAAATTTTAGAATTGGTTTGCTCCCCTTTAGCCTACATGCACACGGCAGTGTTTTTTTGTGGCCTCCGTTCCGTTTTTTTTTTTGCGGATCCGATGGTTTCCCATTCATTTCTATGGATCCGTTAAAAATGCGGATGCCGTTGCCTGTCTGCGTCCGCTGTCCGCATTTCACGTCTGCAAAAAAAATATGGCATGTCCTATTCTTGTCCGCAAAAACGGTTTGCGGACCCATAGAAGTCAATGGGTCCACAAAAAATGCGGATGACCAACGGAAGCCATCCGTTTGTCATCCGCATCCGTTTTCGTTTGCAGATGGTTGCTTGGAAACCAGGGCACTTGTACAGGTACTTTAAGAAACTGGTGCAAGCCTTCCGTTTTTTTTGCGGATCCGCAAAAAAGAAACGGAAGACACGCAGAAACAAAACCTACAAAATTTGCGGACACACGGAACGGATGTGGATGTGAAAAAAAAGGAAGACGGATCCGCAATTTGCGAACAGCAAAAAACAACGTGTGCATGTAGCCTTAGTCAGTAATATCCAAGTCCTGAAAAATCCCTTGAAAAAATCTTTAACAGCAGCAGCTAGTTAGCTTCACCAGTTGCCTGCAGAAACGGGCAGTGGTGTAGAAACAAAGTATTTGTCTCCAACTTCCTATGTTTTTGCTATTATGTAACAATTTTTTATACAATACAACTCAAAAGAAATTTCGCATAGTTATGTCTAACACTTATATAAGAATCACGTTGCAATGCCAGAACGTGCTGCTCATATAGAAACGAATGGTGGTACCTAGACAGTAGGCACTGTTTATTCCTTCCTGCTGCCGCAGGGAGTCTCGTCTCCTGTGTCAGCCACTTTTGACGGCTGTGTGCTACTCCTAATAAGAGGTTCTTCAGTAGCTGCAGGGTCTATGATGAAGTTCTGTGTTCCAGCTGCAGCAAAACATCCTAATACACACCTCACATACTGCAGAACTTCTTTTTAAGGCTGGGTTTACACATTGCAGTAGTGTGCCATGCGTTGTGCAATGCGGTTTTAATCTGCTTAATTTTTACAGGTAATAAAAAAAATGTGTTAACTTGTAAAATTGCATTGCAAAACCACAGCAGATGCATGCAGGTTCCTCAGCAAGGAAAGAGTAATGCAATGTGTAAGCCCTGTCAATCAATCAAAGATGGACTGAAAGCTCCCCTACTCTTCAAGAGGTTCTGCAACAGCTGATAAAAAAACATAAGGCACTAAAAAGGAAAAAAGTATAAAAAACAACATACAAATATAAATTTCTATCTGTCCTACCGCTATTTAGGACACAGGAATGTCAATTCAATTAGTGACTAGGGGTGTTCCTTGGGGTCACAGGAGGACATGGCAGGAAGACAGCAGATCTGAGACACATTTCTGAAATGTCTCATATCTAATGAAGAATAAGTTGCATATCTAATTTTTCTAGTTCGGATCTACACAGCCGAGTTCCCTACGACAGCTCAGAGGTGTATGTGATTAATGACATTTCTACAATGCTGGAGGAATGATTTTCCTTCTTTGTATGAAAGGCACACGGGTTCTGACTAGGAAACAAATTCAGAGGTGCTGAGTTTGTGATTTGGCACGTCCCGCTGCTAGCCTAACGCACTAGCTTAAAGTGATTGTCCCATCACAGAAAACCTGTTCATATGTTTGGGGTAATTATAGGGGCCAGGATTTTTTACCTCCCCTAATTGTCACAAAACCAGCACATGTTCATACACCATTGGTAGCATTTTGGGGTGAAAAAGGAGGCAATCGTAGCACCATTTAATACCAAATAGCAGGAGCCCAGTAATTGGCTCATGGTTGTAGGCTTTGGAATAGGAAAGACAAGTGTAGGGTTGGGGGCAAGCTGTCAAGGTGCCCCAATCAGAGGGTGTTTTTTTTCTTCTTTCTCACTCTCTAAGTGAATAAAGTGATGGTCTCCATTCAGCACATAAGAGAAGCAAGAAGCTAGAGCTGATTATGCGTTTTGAACCCTCAGTTAAGATTCTTAGTCGAAGAAACTGGGCTCGAGGTTTGAAACGCGTAGGTTTAAATGGTTATCTGCTTCATTTGTAACACCCATCATATGCAGCATCCAGACGTGTCTGAGATTACAGGAATAGCCGAGCTGTGCTAAGTTGTTTCTGTAGCTTTCATAGAAGTGAGTGGAGTGGAGTTTATAGAAGCCTGCCTATCTGTTTATGGAACCCCAGACACCACTGGATGCCTTATACAATGAGTATTCTGATGGCTGCCATGAATAGATGAGATGGGAATATCCCTTTAAAGAAGTTTTCTTGCTTGCTTCAATACCCTGTAAAATAATCCTTTAAGTAATTTTGTAATGTATTTATTTTACCTTTTTTGTTCCTATCTTCTGTTCTGGACTGTGGTCACATGGCCATGTCCATGCAGTTCTTTCTGATTTCCTGTGATGTTAGGTTAAAGGGTGGGGCAGTAATAGGGGAGTTCCTATGTAACTAGATGGGTGGGAGGAGCTATATACTAGCTGGGTGTTGTTAAGGGCGGGGTTGGAGCTGTGGTAGAGGAAGGAGAAGTGCATCATGGGTTTGGTTGGATACAGGAACAGGAAGTGCTACATACAGGATGCAAAGAAACCAGATGGATTGGTTTACATGGTGATAATGAGTCAGGAGAGCCCAAGTCGAAAAACAAAGCATGGGGAAGATGTTGCCTTTGTTGAAATTCTGCCCCATTGTCTATATTTCATGAGGTACGCCCCTTGTTTACAAAGTCTTTTGTGCTGTCCACACAGAGGTCCTGTCTATAGGATGGCTTGTGATGGAGGGTGATGTAACCAGACATTACTCCGTCTTCTCCATTCAGATACACTGCACTAAACTCCCAACAAAACCAGAGTAAATGACAGATGCAGACAATAACCAGAAAGTGGCCAAACCCTTCTAAACAGCATTTTTTTCTGTCTTGGCAAATTCAGCTCTGCTGCATCTGTTGGAGGCCCATTATAAAAATTAACACTGCAAAAAGGGCCTTGACTAAATCAGAACATAGCAGGTTAATGGAAGTGCGGCAGTGCTTTTGTATCAGTGGCACAAAAGGAGCATCTCAAACAGGTTTATTGAATTAGGAACAACGCATTTCGGGCCCCTTTGGCAAGTTCAATTACTCAATCAATTTCACCCCGAAACGCGTTGTTCCTACTTCAATAAACCTGTTTGATACTCTCCTTTTGTGCCACTGATACGAGCTGCACTTCCATTATCCTGCTACTTCTATTATCAGACCCAGCGTTGGGACTTAAGCCGGCTCGCTCAGTGTGGACACCTCTGAGTGTTTACCTCTTGCACAGGTCTCCAAGGTGAGCACCCTTTGGCATCTGATGCCCAGCTTCCCCATGTGGTCCTACCCACTGTGCTTCTTCTCCTTTTCTTGCATATATTATAAAATAATTGGTACTTATGAATATAAGATCATCCCATTTATATACAGAAGATACATGAATCGTTCCACGTTCCATAGTTTAGATGTCCACAATATATGGTGCATGCATTATCTGAGCTACAGCAGCTGTGCCGGGGAAAGAGACATTTATATAGAGCAGAAGGAATAGGACAGAAACACTGTAATAGATGCCTTATTGTGAATGTCAGAGACATGAGGATGTATAACCTTTACCATGAGAGGGGGAGAGGGAAGCTGTAACCGTACGAGACAAGCCGTTGTATAGGAGCGGAAGGATAAATGGAAAAACTGAACATCAGAAATTCAAAGGTAAAAGACAAGAGAAGAAAGAGCGTAGTGGATGCTAGAGAAATAAAACGGTTGTGATTAAAAGGATGGAAATCAATGAAGGGTGATAAAAAATTTTAACAATGCCCTTTGCCCATCCTGCGCCGCATCCCTGGCTCCAGACTCACAGCGTGTTTTCACCTGGATAGTAGATTTCTCACTCTCTATGTTAAAATTGCGAAGATATCAACCTCCTGCTGCTTCGGTCAGAGAAATTCACACGGATTCGTCTGCCGGCTGATTACTGCTCCACATCTCCCCAGGTGCAGTCTCATTGACTATCCTAATGACAAGCAGAATACTGGAGTGTTTCTCGAAGCCTTGATTCCTCTATGGGTTTTCTTGCCACTTGTCTTCTTCAGTCCCTTATCTCTCTTTTTTTTCCTGTTCATTTCCATAGTCTTTTATAAGAAAACACAAGATATTTCTATAAATCTCAGCATGTGCCAGCAGCAACGATGGCACATTAGGTGTTTGGAGGCACAAGGGCTGCTGTGATTTTAGCCATATTAAAGCCATTTGTTTACGCGGTGGCAGCTGCAGAACCCCTTGGGCAACTTTGTTGTCAATCACTTTTCTGCTTTGTGATGCAGAACATTGATTGCTCTAGTTCCAATAATGAGAGCATTAACCAGCTCAGATCCTGAGAGACGTGTGGTAGGAGAGGCATCTGAGCCCCTAGACAAGGTCATGGACTATCTATCTTATGGGTTTACTGATCTGTCAATATGCACAGGACGCTAATATATGCGAGGGCTTGGGATCGTGTATATTCAACATCATGACCTTATGTGTAATATTAAGGTTGGGTTTTCACGCTGAGGTTTTGATGCATTTTTTGAGCCACTGGAAAAACGTCATTGAAAAAAAACACATGCGGTTTTATGCTTTGTCAGCATCTGATAGTGGTTTCATCAAAAAACACTTCAAATATGCCCAAAAACCCCTGTGTGAAAACACAGTCTATGTGTATTAAAAGTAAATAATTGAGTTGAAGGTTATGGACACATTTGCACAGTTTTTTTTTATAGTTTATTTGTTTCCAAATTTTAAATGAAGTAGCTTTGTAAATAGACTTCATTAAAAAATTTCCCTTTGTGCGTAAATCCTTCACCTAGCTGGTGGTGCTGCTGAAACATAATTCTGGCAGAGCACTGCCCGTATTTCTGATGACTCTCTCTCTACTCTCCCCTTCGCTTCTCTTACCCTGGGTTCACACCTGAGCGTTTCTGAGACGCGCGTTTTACGCGCGTTCCCATTGAAGTCTATGGGTGCAAACGCGCGACAAAGCGCCCCAAAGAAGCTCAAGAACTTCTTTGAGCGTAGGGCGTTTTACAGCGCGTTCAAACGGGCTGTAAAACGCTCAGGTGAGAACCATGCCCATAGGGAAACATGAGTTTTCTCCTGTTGAGCGTTTTATAGCGCGTTGGAACGCGCTGTAAAACGCGCAAGTGTGAACTGAGGGTTAGTGTTAGAGATAGCAGCAGGAAGGGGGAGGATGTTGTACACAGCAAAGGTATATGGAGAGGAAGGAGAGAATCTAAGGAGGGCAACTTGCATAGGCTGTAGATAGGGACAAAAGCAAATGCAAGGATGAAGGCAGAAGCATCCTGGACACACAGACCTCACATCCAGCATATATTGCTGGTAGGACACATCCATAGGAGAAAGGAGCTGCTTGTATACTGAAAATCAAACAAGAATAGGTTATCTTTAAGAAACTGGGTCACTCTTGTAGATTCTTGTATTATAACTTTCTTGAATGGGGAATAGCTGCCATGCCAGACACAGCCATTTGCAAGAGTGTACTACTGTCACGCTTCGGTGTGGTAGGGAAACACCATACCGAGCATAGGAGGGAACAGGCAAACAGGGAATCAGGCCTGAGAACTAGGGAAGGAAGATGGACACCTCCTAGTGAAAACCCTAACCAAAATCCTGACTGACTGCCAATATGAACAGACCCCAAAGGTAGGTGAGTTCATATGCAGGAATACCTAGAGTCCTATAAGACCCTGGTACTAATGGCAGGGACGAGACTACCTGTTCCTCCAAAAGGAAGGACTAACAGGAGTCTCCTTCAAGCCTAACATAAACAATAGGGAAATGCAACACATAGAGCCTAAACAAAATACAAAAGGGAAAGGAAGGACAAAACTTCAAAGAGGCTATGGAAGCACCAGGAACTCAGCCGTGATCCAACCACAAACAATCCACAGGCACATAAGCTATAAACCGCACAGCATAGTGGGAGAAGCAACTATAAATAGGGAAGGTTAAATAACCACATAATCAACACCTGGAGGCAAGGGGTGTGGCCATTACCAGAAACAACACAGACGCCTATTGATCCACAAGGAAAACCTGTCAGATCAAACCATGTGTTGCCAGTCTCACAGATCTGTCACTCACTGTTGCCGGGACGTCCGTATGTCTCGGTACGTCCGTGAAAACTATAGAAGTGAAGCACAGCTCTTGGGTCTGGTTGACATCTAAACTCAAAAACAGGATGGAAATACCCAGTCATTTATATAACACTTTGTTTACATTTACATTGTGGCTTGTATTCATACTGGAAGCCACGCTGCTGGTTCATCACATGATAGACACCAGCAACACCAATTCCAGAAAATGTGATGGTATCTGTGATGGAAGGTCCCACACATCTATGGATATCCCATCTACATATGCCTTTCTGTACCAATGTGAAAATAAACTGGTTCCTTTTAGCTCACATCGCAGGGCAGTCAACCGTGGCTGACCAATAAGCTGGGCCACATTCTCCACAGGCTACATGATGCAGAAGCAGCCTTGCCTCTTTGAATAACAGTGTCCAATCCACAGCAAATGCTAGGTTGCTCTGTGTCTTTTCTCCTCAGGCTACTGATACATCATTCCCACAAAGACATGATCTTTACTATTACTAACTAAGCTCCAAAAATAGACATTTTACCTTTTATCCTGCAGGTAGGAGTCATTGGAAAACCCATAAAGCTTATCTCAGCCAATATTTTGCATCTGTCTTATCATTTTACAGTTTACATTTACTCCTCCATAAAAAGTAACTTTAAGGCTATGTATACCTTTGGAGGCAATTTTTGTTTATGGTTGCATTTTATTCATTTTTGGCTAAAAATCATATTTTCAATTGGTCTTTATTAAAAATATTGGGCCATTCTGTCACAAAGGGTTAAATGTGTTTGTAACTATGTGACTGGTACTTTCACCTTCACTTTGCGCCCAGTCATTTCATAACCCTTATCACTAAACTACTAAGAGGTCATAAACATTGATTTAAGCCACGTTCTTATCAGTAAGATAAGAAATGAACTATACTGACTGTTTATAATGTCATAGAGCAGAGATAAGGAGTCCGCCTGCTCCTCAGATGACGCAAAAGACAAAAAATCCACAGGCTGCTTCTAAAGCATGTCAGCTCTGTACTGAGAAAAGGATTCCATATTTTTAATAAAGACCAATTAAAAATATTATTTTTAGCGCAAAATAAGTCCAATGCAGTAGTAAAAAAAATGCCCCCAAAGATGTAAATTGCCTTTAAGCAAATTTACATTTACATTATGTTAGGTATCTTGCACTGATCCCAAGTTATAGCCTGTTTTACAGTCCAAGACTACGTTCACAATCCTGCAAGCTTCCGAACTCAAATTACTAATGTCTGAACAGGGATTGTTCTAGTGTTTTACATTCTGGGTCATGACGAATAATTTAGTGTCCTGTTGGATAATTTAAGCGTAAAGGCTATGGACACCTTTGAGGCAATGTTTTACGATTGCATTTTACTCATTTTGGGCTAAAAATAATTTTTTTACTTGGTCCTTATTCAGCCATTTCTGAGACACAAGAGTTTAAAATGAGTCTGTTTGCAAGGTATCCTAGTCTGTTTTCTTTGAATCCCGTCATCTGACGGCTCATGTGTGGCACTTATCTCTGATCTCCTGACCTCATCACCAAATTTTTTAAGAATTGAGCTATATATAGTGTTGAGGTCAGGAAATAAGAGATAAGTGCAGCACATGAAGCATCAGAACACGGATTCAGAATTCAAAAAAACAGCTTGACAACAGTGACAGCTTGACAACAGACTGATTTTTAACCCTTGTATCTCAGAAACAGTTGAAAATGTCTTAATATGAGAGTAAAATGAGTAAGATGAGTAAAATGTAATAATAATGAAAAATGCCCTTAAGGTGTACGTAACCTTTAAGAGGATACTGATGACAGATTTGTTGACTGTCTTCAATAGTAATGAATGTAATTACGACTGCAGCTCTGGACTATAGTCCAGACTGCAACTCAGAATGACAAGAAGATAAGTGTTAGGTTTGGATTACAAATCCCTAATGAACTAAATGGGCAAATCATACATTTTTGCATGTTTTAAATGAAACAAAAAGAAATACAATTGTGTAAGAGTTCATTAATCTTTCATCATTTAATATCAATATATAAAAAATGAGTTTGCATCCACTGTATGCAGCTACATTTGATATAGGATATATGCATGGCCAGAATAGACCCAGAGGCTGAATAACGCCAACATTATTTAGTGCGCTGGGTATGAAACTTATGAATAATGTGTAAATTTGATAAACTGAGACTTCATCCAAATGGGCATACATTAGCATAGAAATACAACCAGAGATAAAAGGCATAAAGGTGCAACTACTGGTAAAAACTGCCAGAAGAACGCTTGATGCATTATCAAAAGTGTGTAGCAAACAATGAAGACTTAATCCTGCTGCACTGTGGAAAACTATGGGCATCTACCATTATATTTGATATGAAATATGCATGCAGAAGGTCCCAATAATTTGTTTCTAAAAATATACAGTTACAGTTTTCAAGGCTTGTTAGAGAAAATGATGCCTCGAGCCACACGCAAAACAGTGTCCCTGCTGCTGGCCAGTTTTAATGATGACATTTTTTAAAATAATTTCAATCAGCGTACAGCTTCCGCAAATCATTGGAAGTGGCAAATTTAAAGTTTGCCACATCTGTAAAATCGTCATACAGACCAAGGATAATGCACGTCATACAGACCAAGGATAAAGCCCAGATTGCACCACCCTGTAGTGCCCAAATAAAGAGCCTACATAGTACTACCATACAGTTCTACATAATCCTGTAGGTTAAAGGGGTTTTCCGAGATTCTAATATTGATGACTTTTCCTCAGGATACATCATCAAAGTGATGAGTGAAGTTTTGTAAACTTTGATCCAGCTGCTTCGCTGAATTTTACAAAAAAAATTACCTTTGTGACGAATTACTTTGTCACGTAGCGCATTTCTTTGTTAGTAGTGGGTAGAATTGCAAGGAACGGTGATTGCGCCGCTCCCCATCATCGTACCCCTCAGATGCTGCGTTCATCGGTGATCCCAGCATCCGAGTTTAATGTTAAAGTGTATAATAAAAAAAAAATCTATAAAATTGTACTTACCACATCCATCTTGATTGAAGATCCACCATGTAATCTCCCGTGGCCCGTGATGACATCACCACGTCGTCTGGCGTGGTGAGATCATACATCACCGCACACAAAATTTTGCACGGGATATTCAATCAAAATGGTGGTGGTGACTCTTCGCGCTCAAACAGATGAAGTAAGAATGATTTTTTTTTTTACTTTCTTTCCCCTGACATTCGGATCGAAGTCCATGAAGTGGACTTTGATTTGCTCAATGCTAGTCATCAGTATCAGATTGGTGGTGATCTGATGCCTGGGACCCCTTCCAATCAGCTGTTTAACCGCTTGCCGACCGCCGAACGCACGGATGCGTCCAGGCGGCGGCAAGTTTGTTCCTCCTGGACGCATCCGTGCGTCATCTCGCGAGAGCCGAGATCTGCTGTGAACGCGCGCACGCCGCGCCGCTGCTCACAGCAGAGCGCGGCTCTGCAGTTAGACTAGCAGCCTGCCAGCGATGATCAATCGCTGGCAGGCTGTAAATGTAAAATAAATGAGATCAGTGGTATATCAGACGCTGTGTTGCTAACAGCGCCTGATATACTTATTAGCCTGGTCCTCTGGTGGTCCCATTTACTGGGATCGACCACCAGAGGACCAGGTAACAATGTAAAGTTGCACCAAACACTACACTAACCCCACCCCCACTCCCCTCACTTTATAACCACTATTAACCCCTTGTTAACCCCTGATCACCCCATATAGACTCCCTGATCACCCCCTGTCACTGATCACCCCCTGTAAGGCCTCTATTCACATGTCCATATGTGTTTTGCGGTTCCGCGGATCCACAGATCCGTGCCACGGATCCGCGGCGCGGATCCGCAAAACACGGACACCGTCAATGTGCTTTCCGCATTTTGCAGATCCGCACATTGCCAGAACTATATAGAAATGCTTTTCTTGTCCGCAACTGCGGACAAGAAAAGGGCATGTTCTATATTTTTATGGAACGGAAATGCAGACTCAAGTGCGGATCCGTAATTCCGATCCGAAGCGGACAAAGTCTGTCCCCATAGAAATGAATGGGTCCGCAATTCCGCTCCGCAAACAGAATTTCGGACGTGTGAATGGGGCATAAGGGTCCCTTATCACCGCCAGTTAGTTAGCTACTTGTTAGGTAGCTAGCGCCCAGCCCACCGCACCGCAGTCACTGATTTGGCAGAGATTTTTCATCCACATTGATCGATGCGAATGAAAAATCTGTGCCGTTCATTTTTTATTTTTTTTTTTCAGCCCAGAGGCTGAACGGAAAAAAAAAATCTCATTACCCGTATGCTCAATATACGGAGAATCGCAGAAACTCCTAATGCTGGCCATACGTGTAATGATTGCGGAGACCCTCAAATGCCAGGGCAGTACAAACACCCCACATGTGACCCCATTTTGGAAAGAAGACACCCCAAGGTATTCCGTGAGGGGTATGGGGAGTTCATGGAAAATTTTATTTTTTGTCACAAGTTAGTGGAATATGAGACTTTGTAAAAAAAAAAATCAATTTCCGCTAACTTGTGCCAAAAATTTTTTTTTCTGTGAACTCACCATGCCCCTCACGGAATACCTTGGGGTGTCTTCTTTCCACAATGGGGTCACTTGTGGGGTATTTATACTGCCCTGGCATTTTAGGGGTCCTAAAGCGTGAAATCCAAATGCGTAAAAATGCCTCTGTGAAATCTCTAAAGGTACTCTTGATTTAGGTCCCTTTGCATCTTGGCTGCAAAAGTGGCACACATGGTATCGCCGTACTCAGAGAGTAGGGCAAGTGTTTGGGGTGTATTTTACATATACCCATGCTGGGTGAGAGAAATATCTCTGTAAATGACAACTTTTTAAATTTTTTTATACAATGTTGTCAATTTACAGCGATATTTCTCACACAAAGTATGGGTATATGTAAAAATACACCCCAAAACACATTGCCCTACTTCTCCTGAGTACGGCGATACCACATGAGTGACACTTTTCGCAGCCTAGGTGCGCAAAGGGGCCCAAATTCCAACGAGTACCTTTAGGTTTTATATGGCTGCTCACAATTTAGCCCCGCCCAAAATGCCAGAACAGTACAAACACCCCACATGTGACCCCATTTTGGAAAGAAGACACCCCAAGGTATTCGCTGAGGGGCATAGTGAGTCCATGAAAATTTAACTTTTGTCAAAAGTTAGCAGAAAGGGAGACTTTTTGAGAAAAACAATAAAAATCAATTTCCGCTAACTTGTGCCAAAAAAATCTTCTGTGAACTCGCCATGCCCCTCATGGAATACCTTGGGGTGTCTTCTTTCCAAAATGGGGTCACATGTGGGGTATTTATACTGCCCTGGCAATTTAGGGACCTAAAGCGTGAGAAGAAAAATGCATAAAAATGCCCTCCTAGCAGGTACTCATTGGTTTAGGCCCTTTGCACATCTTGGCTGCAAAGTATCACCATGTGGTATCGCCAGTAGCAGAGTAGGGCAATGTGTTTGGGGTGTATTTTACATATACCCATACTGGTGAGAGAAATATCTCTGTAAACTGACAACTTTGTATAATTTTTTTAAAAGTTGTCATTTACAGCGATATTTCTCACACAAAGTATGGGTATATATAAAAATACACCCCAAAACACATTGCCCTACTTCTCCTGAGTACGGCGATACCACATGAGTGACACTTTTTGCAGCCAAGATGCGCAAAGGGGCCCTAAAACCAATGAGTACCTTTAGGATTTCACAGGGCATTTTTACGCATTTGGATTCTCACACTTTAGGGCCCCTAAAATGCCAGGGCAGTATAAATACCCCACAAGTGACCCCATTTTGGAAAGAAGACACCCCAAGGTATTCTGTGAGGGGCATGGCAAGTTCACAGAATTTTTTTTTTTTTGGCACAAGTTAGCGGAAATTGATATATTTTTTATTTTTTTTACAAAGTCTCATATTTCACTAACTTGTGACAAAAAATAAAATTTTACATAAACTCACCATACCCCTCACAGAATACCTTGGGGTGTCTTCTTTCTAAAATGGGGTCACATGTGGGGTATTTATACTGTCCTGGCATTTTAGGGGCCCCTAAAGCGTGAGAAGAAGTCTGGAATCCAAATGCGTAAAAATGCCCTCATGAAATTCTAAAGTAGTCATTAATTTGGCTTTGAGCATCCAGGCTGCAAAGTGTCACTCATGGTATCGCCGTACTCAGGAGAAGTAGGGCAATGTGGTTTGGGGTGTATTTTTATATATACCATACTTTGTGTGAGAAATATCGCTGTAATCGACAACTTTTTAAATTTTTTAAACAAAGTTGTCAGTTTACAGAGATATTTCTCTCACCCAACATGGGTATATGTAAAAATACACTCTCAAAACACATTGCCCTACTTCTCCTGAGTACGGCAATACCACATGAGTGACACTTTTTGCAGCCTGGGTGCGCAAAGGGCCCAAATTCCAACGAGTACCTTTAGCTTTTACATGGCTGCTCACAATTTAGCCCCGCCCAAAATGCCAGAACAGTAAACACACCCCACAAGTGACCCCATTTCGAAAGTAGACACCCTAAGGTATTCACTGAGGGGCATAGTGAGTCCGTCTGAGATTTTTATTTTTTTGCTAGAAGTTAGCAGAAATGGAAACTTTATTATTTTTTATTTTTTCCTCAGAAAGTGTCATTTTCCGCTAACTTGTGAAAAAATGAAATGATACATGAACTCACCATGCCCCTCCATGAATACTTTGGGGTGTCTTCTTTCTAAAATGGTGTCATTTGGGGGTATTTATACTTTCCTGGCATTCTAGCACCTGAAGAAACATGACAGGTGCTCAGAAAGTCAGAGCTGCTTCAAAATGCCGAAATTCACTTTTTGCACTATAGTTTGTAAACGCTATAACTTTTACCCAAACCAATAAATATACACTTATTGTATTTTTTTTTATCAAAGACATGTAGAACAATAAATTTTGCGAAAAATTAATATAGAAATGTAGTTTTTAAAAAAAAAAATTACAACAGAAAGTGAAAAATGTCATTTTTTTGCAAAAATTTCGGTAATTTTTGATTAATAGCAAAAAAAGTAAAAACGTCAGCAACAATGAAATACCACCAAATGAAAGCTCTATTAGTGAGAAGAAAAGGAGGTAAAATTCATTTGGGTGGTAAGTTGCATGACGGAGCAATAAACGGTGAAAGTAGTGTAGTGCGGAATTGTAAAAAGTGGCCTGGTCATTAAGGGTGTTTAAGCTAGGGGGGCTGAAGTGGTTAAGGAGGCCATGGCTCTCTGGTGAATGCCACCGCCTCCTCGCCGTCCATTGTATAGTGACCGTCCTTGATATTTCAGCTCAGCCCTGTTCACTTGAATAGGACTGAGCTGCGTCTAGGTTATGTGACCGATGGATGTGATGTCATTGGCCTAGGAAGAGGATGCAGCGCTAACCACAGCAGATCAGCGGGGTCACAGGTGTCGGACCCCTGCTATCCTGATATTGATGACCTATATATCAGAATCTCGGGAAACCCCTTTAAATTTCCAAATAATCTCATCATACACAAAATAATACTAGGTGTTTCAGGTTTGCTACTGGAATGTCTGTCTTCTTGTCCAATTTGCTACCTCTTAGACAGGACTTATGTAACATAGTATTTAAGACCGAAAAAAGAAAAAACCCCTTTGAGGCAGAAGCCAATTTTCCCCACTTAAGGGGAAAAAAATTCCTTCCCGACTCCAATCAGGCAATCAGAATAACTCCCTGGATCAACGACCCCTCTCTAGTAGCTATAGCCTGTAATATTATTACACTCCAGGAATACATCCAGGCCCCTCTTGAATTCCTTTATTGTACTCACCATCACCACCTCCTCAGGCAGAGAGTTCCATAGTCTCACTGCTCTTACCGTAAAGAATCCTCTTCTATGTTTGTGTACAAACCTTCTTTCCTCCATGTAACCCTAACTGTCCATCCTACCAACTATATTCAGGATGCAATATTAGAGCACTTGGATTATCAGTTAAGTATTTTAATACCATGTCATTTTTAGGTCCAACATTCTGTGCTGATTAATTTCTTAATATATCTATATAATGGTCAGAAGTTACTCCAAATCTATTGCATAGACATAAAGATAAATGATAAACTGGACAATGCATGCAGCTGCCACTAGAGGGAGCTTCAGAGCTAATTCTGAACTCAATAAAAAGCTCACCCTAGTGGTAACTGTATTGTCTATGCAAGGGTTTGGAGGTGGCATCTAAACCCATCTAGGTTTGAAAAATAGATTCACTTTTTTTTATTTTTTAACAATTTTTATTGATTTTTGAGAAAACATATACCCATGATTACATCATATATGGTGATTACAATGTTTGACAATATCAGCAGTACAACAAACAGTTTACATATTATGCAGAGAAGATGAAATAACATCAGCAATTCCCTCCCATCCCCCCCCCCTCCAACATGAACTTCCCTCCAATCCCCAGAACTCTATGTGCTATCCCGACCACAATGGTGTACGAGTATCCAACAGGCGCGACTCCATCCTAATCTATCTGCAATTTCCCTAGCGTACCTGCCACTTTACGTTTTAGGTACCATTCAGAAGAAACAAAGGGTTTCATCACAGTTTCCAATTCTGTTCCTGACTCTGAGTAGGCCGCCACAATAAAAGACTCCCATCTATTTTTTTCCCTTTAATTTGTTCCATCTCCACCCTTTCCATGTCGAAACATTTTCGAAGGTGTAAAAATACCTCGGTCATGGTTTCAAGCCTTGGCTGAAGCTATTCCCAGAAAACACATCTTTTGGCTGCCAGTAATGCTATGTGTATCACCGGAGGAAGGTGCTTATTTGTTTCAGGGGCGTGGAACAAAACAAGCTCCGGCGTGAGTGAAATATTTACCTATAGATATTTTTTTACATGGGATTTGACCATACGCCAAAATCTCTGAGTATCCGGGCATAACCAAATATCAGAACCTTGTAGTTGGCATTTTGGGCATCCCCTGAGCCTGGACTGGTCAGTGTTGCTACTGGTAAATTGAAAACCGTAAATAGCTTTATGTAGCATATGAAATTGAGTTTCCCTCCAAATTTCGTTCCACACCACCTTCTGTAGCCTGTTCCAACCCTGTAATAGCTCTTCTTCTATTTTCAGCTGTGGGAATAGATTCACTTTAAAGAGGTTGTCCAGGACTAAGTAGTTTTTGCCTGCAGCCTGCCTCAGCAAGCCACCCTGGTCTTTTGCGATCTGTCCATCTTCCCATCCCCAGCTTGTTTACTTCTGGCCTTTCATGGACATGGTCACATGCTCTGCTGCAGCCAATGTCTGGCTTCAGCAGTGTTGCGCTGCTGGTGGACACTTCACCACTGAATCCAGTCACTGGCTGCAGTGGAGCATGTGACCATGCTCATGCTGCATCGGAAAAAAAACAAAGCAGGAACAAGAAGATGGACACACGAGAACAGAAGGGAGCAGGTAAGTATGAATCTTTCATTTACTGAGGCAGGCTACTTAAGAACCCTTTTAAGCTAAGATTTCATGACCTAAATACCATTGAAAGTTCACAAAATATGGAATAATGGCATATTATTTTCCATGCACTTAGTCTCTTTCCACTTCTTTACCGCAGGTACACGTTGCCGCTTTTACTGCGCCATCCCTCTTCTCTATCCATCACCTAGATCTATTTTCAGCCTCCGGAGCTCATTGCTCTACCTCTATTAACAATCACGCTTTGGTACAATCTTTTTTTTTGCTTTTACTATTTCGTGCTCTCCTTGTTTATTTCGAGTTCTCTGCCCTGCACTCTTTATTCTGAATATTTCTTGATTGAAGTCTGGTTTAGGAGGCTTGATTGTGAAATTATCACTGTGCGAAGCTTTATAAACTGCTTTATTACACACATGAACAGCTTTCCTGCTGGACCGTTGAAAGGTGTTATAGAAAAGAAAGACCCTGTGCATCTTTAAAAGAGTTCCATTGGAGAAATTAAGTTGGTGGACCTCGTTGCCGTTCCCTCAAAACGAATGGAAGGTAAACAAGTAAATATTCGGAGCTGGCGACTGCATTAAAAAAAAAATCAAACTCCTTTGGCTTTCAAATTTTTATGGTTTCTTATGCAAATTGTTCATAGTATAAAGACTACGTAAAGAGGTATCTTCCAGGAAAATTGAACCACCTCGAAAGTGTCAACTTATGGAAGTGGCTCCCTATGAGTCATTGTCTGACTTTGTAACAAATCTTGGGCCATGACAAAGGAACATTGCCAAGCCAATTATCCAACCATAGACAGCTGTTTCGGGGGTGCTTGCTCCTCGTCAGTACTGGTTGGCTGCGTGTAATGCCTTGGATGCAGTTTAGGCAGGGTATAGGCTCTCCTTAAAGAGACCAGCTGTGTATGGAGACTTCATGACAATGTACCATGGGGAAAAATATGTAAAGAGGTTATCTCCCAGCTAAAGAGAAGTAGCTAGCTGGAACCACCTTTTTGAAGTAGCTCCCTATGAGTCAATGTCTGACTTTTTAACAAATCTTGGGACAGGACAAGGGAAAATAGCCAGGCCACGGTTTTCTACGAATGGATATTTGGCTTGGCTATTTTCCTTTGTTATGTCCCAACGCTTGTTAAAAACGTTGACTTTGACTCATAGGGAGCCACTGCTGAAAGATAGTGCTGGCGAGATGGTTCTCTTTACCTGGGAGATACCTCTTTTCCCATGGAGCATTGCCGGTAAGTCTCATACATAGCTGTTCTCTTTAAGTTAAAGGGGTTCTCTGCCTTTTTCTTACTGATAATCTATCCTCAGGATAGATCATTAATATCCGATTGGCGGGGTCCCACACCCAAGGCCCCCACTGGTCATCTGTTTGAGAAGGCAGCGGCGCTCGCTGTAGTGCCATGACCTTCTCGCTGCTTCCTGCAGGCCAGTGATGTCACGACTATGTCACATGGCCTGGACGCAGCTCAGCCCGTGGGCTTTGCCATCTCAGACAATGGGGCATAACGCTGGGACATACCCCCATTGTCTGTTAGGTGCCGATCCCACCTCTCGGACCCCATTGACCCCATTGATTTCTATAGGGTCGCCAAAAATAGCCGAGCACTCGCTCGACTATTTCCATCTTCCCTATAAAAATCAATAGGAGCAGGGGCCGCGTGTGACCGGTGCACTGTCATTCACTTGTATGGGGCCGCGGGGAGCAGCGCTTGGTGGTGGACAGATCCCAGGAAAGCCGGGGTCCTTCAGCCACAGCGCTCCCCGCTTCGTTCTCCTTGTAGCTGTGGGTCCGAGAGGTGGGACCTGCACCTATCAGACAGTGGGGGCATATCCTAGCGATATGCCCCCACTGTATTTGATGGTAATACCCCTTTAGGAGAGATTTCAGATCATATAAGCATCAATGATATTAGTCTAGAAGCCTTTATTTCAGTTTGTTTGTAATGTACCTTCCTATAATGCACAGACGGATGGCGGTACAGCTAGAACTCTCCATCTCCAAAGACGTTGTTTCACCTTAAGTTTTCACTGCAGATTGTCCACGTTCATTATTCTATAGACAGGTGATTTATTCAAGAATTAGCTCTCAATCAATAATGGTACCTGACTTACTGAAGAATTAATGCAGAGCTTCGGCTTCCTATTACAATAATTAATGGAGCCTACCTCTAAAAGAAATAGTGTGGCTTTCCTGTTAGTAAAATATCTGGTTGTCATTCTCTTTAATCAGGCTTCATGAGACAATAGCATTAAGCTTAATCAATTTTTTTCTTTTTTTAAACTAAATTCTACTGTGATTCATTTCCTCTTATAGATTTAAAGTGGTAGAGCTCGGTTTTTCCTAAAACGCAGGTCCAAATGATCTGAATTGCTGCAGAGTTTTGTGATAAAATAAGGCTCTCTTCAGCCACCACTAGGGGGAGCTTGAGTCTGATGCTTAGGCAGTAAGCTCCTAAGCTCCCCCTAGTGGTGGCTGCAGGAAGCATAGATTTTATAATTTAATTCTATGCTTGCTTACAGCTATTAAAATGTTCTCTATCCATTGGTACCTCACCTTCAAAAGAATAGAGGTTCCCAGTCCTCCTTTTGAATGGCGGTCCAGCATGCAGGCTCTATGGAACTGTTAAAGCTCTTTCCTCAACTATCTCCATCAGTACAATAGGCAATGACTGGAGTGCATGTTTGACAAATGCTCCATTCTAATGTAATACCCCAGTTTTCTGGAGAAGCTTTGAATGACGCGTGGAGATGTCATCAAATGGGTTGTCCAAGCATTTCGTTTTTTTAAAATTGCACCTCCACATGGAATACCCGTGGAGAAATCCATACTAATTTGCTCCTTGGCATTCAGTTACCTCTCTGTTCACCCATCTGTCGACTTCTGCACGGA
Organism: Bufotes viridis; assembly: GCA_033119425.1. Lineage (NCBI taxonomy): Eukaryota > Metazoa > Chordata > Amphibia > Anura > Bufonidae > Bufotes > Bufotes viridis. The sequence goes on along the minus strand of CM065596.1, from coordinate 133,240,954 downwards.
CAGAAAAACGTGCACCGCTGCAGAATATCGCTGGACTCAGCAGGGATGTGTCCCCAAGCGTCATATCACCACCATATAACGTCACCACGCCGGCCGACATGATGATGTCATCACGGGCAGCATGAGATTTCATGCTAAATCTTCAATCAAGATGGCAGCGGCTGAGCAAATGGATGAGGTATGATTGAATTTTTTTTTTTATATATATTTTATACTGCGTTATTACTGAGAGATGCGGCGATCAGCTATGAACGCGGCAACTGAGGGGTACAATGACGGGGAGAGGCGCAATCGCTGTTCCCTGTCATTGCACCCACTACTTGCGCCTGGTGATGAAGTACAAAAAGCAAATTTTTTGTAAAATTCGGCAAAGCAGCCGAATCAAATTTTTTAATACTTCGCTCATCTCTAGTTCCAATGCAATTACATAAGAAGTGATCAAAGCTCCATTACATGGGAGAAACATATCCATGGCTCAGACAGAGGCAGAATGGATCCAACATGTGTTCAGTTATAATTGTACCGATAGAAGAGCGTTTGTTTAATAAACTGCCTTGCGTTTTCCCAAATTTTAATCCCCCCCTAAATCCCTGTCGCACAGATCTCAGTATAAGCCTTTCAGTTGTGAGCTTGCATATAGGGATTATGCAAATGAAGCAATTATGAGGCGTTCTCTAATATCTAGACTGGGCAATCCATATTGTCTAATAAGACTGAAATACTGGCTTTTAATTGTATAGTAAAGTAACTACTATGATTAACAGAACATTCAGCTGCAATCCAGCACCTAAGAAGTAAGACGTTAAGCTTTCAAATTGAGCCATCAAACAACGTAAAAAAACAAAAAGAAAAAAAAAAAGAAAACAGCCAAACACATGTAGACATTAGACGAGGCTATTATATGAATGGATGCAATTCTTGGAGGAAATATACTTGTCTGTCAATTCGAGGATAAGTTTGCTTCCAGGCGCGGTTCTACTATGCACAAGATTAATCTCTAACTGAAAACACTTAAATACTGTAATGAAATGCAGGTTGTGAGCATTATAGGGCCGAAGATTTTTGCAAATATTCAATTTGTGGCAGATTTTTCTATTTCTTTTCATAGTCATTTTACACAGTGAGAGCTAGGTTGTGAGAGGAGCCAATAATTAACCATCATGTGCTAGGAAAGGGAGAAATTCTCTTAGACCTGCAAACTGTTTGCGGAAAGCCCCGTCCTAGACAATATTCATCTATGAGCTGGGATGACTTAAAGGGGTTGACGGGGTTCAGAGCTGAACCCGGACATAATCTCATTTTCAACCAGGCAGCCCCCACATTTTATGCTCTGATGCTCTCCTTTGTCCTGTGCTGAATTGCCCAGGGCAAAGGCTTTTTCTGGAGATCCGGTGACGTACCGGGCTCTCCCAGGGTAAAGCTTCCGCCTATCAGTGAGACTGGTGACGTCACCAGCACTAATGGGCGGGCTTTAGCCCTACCCTAGCCTGTAAAACGGCCCTACCCTGTCACCGGCAACACTGCTAGGCAGAAGCCTCTGCCTAGCAATGTAAAAAATATAAACAAACAGACCTTGTTCTGCACGATATGAAATGCTCCGATGCTCATATCAGGAGGGCTGCCTGGGTGAAAATGGGGAGACAACCCCTTTAAAGAGGTTTCCCAAGTTTACTATGATTTATAAAATACGCTCATGCAGTTGCTTGCTTCTCATACAACTTACCCATGCTTTTTATTTTATTTTTTTTCAATTTGAACGGCCCTGACCCATTTTCACCATGTAAACCAATCCCTCTGTTTTTTTTTCCATCCTGTAGGTAGCACTTCCTGTTCCTGTATCAAACCAATCCCATGATGCACTTCTCCTTCCTCTGTCACAGCTCCAGGACCTCCCCTAACAACACCCAGCTAGTATATAGCTCCTCCCACCCAGCTAGTTACACAGACACTCCCCTATCACTGCCCCGCCCATGGACATAACATCACAGGAAATAACAAAGAGCTGCGTGGACATGGTCATGTGAACGCAGCCCAGAACGGGAGATAAGAGCTAGAAAGGTAAAAGAAATACATTGCAAAATTACAGCGACCTTCATAAAGGATTGTTTTAAAGGATGTTGAGGCAAACCAGGAAATCCCTTTAAGCAAAGAGCTTCTGCACCAGCCATTCTTACTGCATTGTCTTTCAGAGTGAAGAAAGCATTTCAAGGTAGGAACATCTGTGGCAGGTACCTAGAGGTCATCTGTATAGGAAGTGGGGAATCGTATATGTTTTATATTCAAAATGTTGGAAGCTATGAAAATGTTCAGGTTGAGGGTGGGCACTTGTGACATGTTTGTGCAGGTAACAACAATGTGATCCTCTAAGTGACCCTGACTATGAAGTAATTCTGTTCATTCTGACTCTTTTGCAGATGCATCTTTAGGATGGGTTCACGTAGATATTTTTGCAGTTTTTGGTGCTTTTTTGAAGGCATTCTTTCCTGTGTTTTTTTAGGCAATAAATGCCAGCTCCAGATGTCGCAGGTAAGTCTATGGTAAATACAGTATTAAAAGCAGGAAAAACAGGCATTTTTTGTAGTAGCCTTTTTCACCCCTGAGGTGCATTTGTTTTTTGTTTAGTTTTTTCAGCATGCGCAAGGTATGAATTTTTTTAACACAATGTATTTTCCCCTGACAGCTCTACAGAGAAAGTTACATTACAGGGGGTAAATACTTTCCTTTCAAAGGCATGCAAAAAATGGCATTAAAAATACCAGGTGCTAAAACACACTATATGGGCCAAAAACACTACAAAAACCATTGATTGTTAGTTTTTTTTTATTTTTTATTTTTTTATGCCAAAAAGTTGCCATGAACAAACAAAACTGTGTGGGAAGGAGCCCTTAAAGGAAACGTGTCACCAAAAATGTTATCTGCCAGTTAAAACCAGATAGCAACCCATCTCCTTTTTTTAATCTGTTTTTATTTTCTGATTACAGATTTTTGTATTTCTATTTCCTCAACATGATTATTGGGGCGGCCACCTGGACTGAACTGTTCTTAACAGCATTTACAAAGCATTAAAGGGAGTCTGTCACCTCCATTAGTGATGAGCAGCAGGGACAATATTCGAATTCGCGATATTTCGCGAATATTTGGGCGAATATTCGCCATATATTCGAAAATTCGCAAATTCGTAGTCTCCAGCTATTATTTTCTTGATTGCGAAAATTCGCATAAAAATTCGCATAAACTGGTATTTAAAAGGTATCTTTTAAATGCCAGTTTAAGGGAATTTTTATGCAAATTTTATGCGAATTTTTATGCGAATGTATGCAAATTTTTTATGCAAATTTTGGCAATCAGAAAATAATGACATTATTTTCTTGCTTGCAAAAATTTTCATATAAAAAATTCGCATAAAAACTGAATATTTGCAATTGCGAATATATTTTGCGATATTCTAAATATTCGCGAATTCTCGAAGTGCCGATATTCGCGATTAAAATTCGCAATTCGAAAATTCGTGATCAACATTAACCTCCATATGGCCATACACAGTGCTTACATTCCCCTATAGCACACCTATAGATTATTGTAATGGTACCTTTGTCTTTTTCTTTACACTTGCAGAATGACCAAATGAGCATTCGCAAGTGCCCAGGAGCGCAGTTCACTGTGTTTGAGCCCATGCTGCTCTGCTTTTTCATTGTTTCCCCGCCCCAGTCTCAGCCTATGCCCGCACTCCTATTCCCCTTACGCCATCCTTCGGTCCGGCCGAGATCACGTGCCTGTGCACTGCCTTGCAGGGCCGGGGCATGTGCACTACGATGCCCATTGTGGACACGGCATCGCTTTAACTACTGCGCATGCACCGGTGAACGCCACCTTGCCGCTGGTTTTGAGCCGTTCACCGGTAGTTAAAGTGATGCCGTGCCCACAATGGGCGTCACATTTCGCATGCCCCGGCACCGCGAGGTAGTGCACAGGCACGGGATCTCAGCTGCAGCTCTATTGGCAAAATCCAGGGGACAGTGTCCCTTTAAATCTAGATACCGACATGGAAAATGAAAAATAACATTACCATTTACCAAAAATTCTTTAGAAATATGTTAAACATAAAAAACATGATTTAAATTTTCTGATGGCACATTCCCTTTGCTGTCTAAAGACTAAACCATTGTGTGTAGCATTTTCTATTCACTTGCATGACAACGTTCTGCAGAAAAGACAAGCATCTTCCCTGATAATACTACAATGCAGTTAATTGAATCAGCCATCACAGAGGAGACGGCTGTCTGTCATAGCGTTCAAAAGGCAGATGCAAAAGGTAGAAGGTCACTAAAGTGAAAAGAGGAAACGAGAGAATGTAGCTAAGGGTACTTTCACACTAGCGTTATTCTTTTCCAGTATTGAAATCCGGTAAAGGGTCTCAATACCGGAAAAAAAATGCATCAGTTATGTCCTAATGCATTCTGAATGGAAAGCAATCCGTTCAGCATGCATCAGGATTAGTGTTGGGCGCGAATATTCGAATCGCGAATATCGCAACTTCAAAAATTCGTGAAGATTTAGAATATAGTGCTATATATTCGTATTCATGAATATTCTAGATTTTTTTTTCATCTAAACCCATGATGATCCCTCCCTGCTTCTTGCTTGTGGGCCAATGAGAAGGCTGCAATGTCTTTGTCTGAGCTTAGCAACATACCTAGCAACCAATAGGAAAGTTGCTGACCCCTTTACTATATAAGAACCTCCCCAGCAGCCATTTTCTGCAGTTTTTTGCAGTTCTGAGAGACAGCAGTGTCAATGCTGTGCTCTGTGCTTTGCTTATTCAATTACATTAGATAGTTAGTTAGTTAGTTAGTTAGTTAGCTTATATATATATTATAGTTAGTTAGTGGGAGATAGTCAGTGAAGGTTACATTGTGATATAGTGTAGCTGATAGGTTCCAGTGCAGGGTGTTAGGTAGTGTGATAGGTTCTGCTGTCCTTACATACGTGCTACAGACATAGTACTGTGATGTCACACAAGTTCACAACAATACTTAGTGCACCAATCACTAACACGTAGTCAGACCCGCTAAAATGTGTTGCACGTATTGCGCAAAAATATGCGCATTATTAATTGCTGATTTGAGCAATCACAAATATATCGGAGCACTCTATCTGCATGTAAAGTTATTGTAATGTTCTGCCGTGCCAACTATTTTCTCCAGTCTCAGGAAACATCTAGCAGCTAGAAAAATGCAGCAATAGGGGCCCACGCCTGTATTGTGTGCGCAATACGCGCATATTACATTGACATTTTTCACAATCATGAAAAAATCGTGAATTCTCAAATTCGCCCAAATATTTGCAAAATATTGCGAATTCGAATATTGCCCCTGCCGCTCATTAAGATCTGGCATTAATTTCCATAGAGATGTATTAATGCCGGATCCGATACCAAGTGTTCCGGAAATTGCCGCACCCCGGGTCCAGTTTTCCGGTCTGAGCATGCGCCGGGATATAGAAGGAGCTGGTTTTGATCTTTGAAAATTTTTTAATACCGGATCCGTTATTCCGGAGGATACCAGATGAGATGTATTCAGTATTTTAATGGATCCGTCTAACAGATATGGAAAAAAAGGATATCAGTATGCATACTGTTTGCCGGATTTTAACAATGCTAGTGTGAAAGTAGCCTAATATGTTTACAATAGATGTATCAGTATCCACTCACCAGATCTAAGATAAAACAGATTGAACCGAATTTAAAGGGGTATTCCCATCTCAGACATTGATGGCACCAATATCACATAGATGCCAGTCCCACCTCTTGGACCCACTCCTTACTCCAGAACGGGGCCATTCATGGCATGCTCTCAACTCACAGCTATGGGGTTCCAAAAATAGCTCAGTGAGCACGCTCGGCTAATTTCTAAGGTCCCACAGCAGTGAAAGGAGAGCATACCGCGCATGCGCAGCTACCTCTCTGTTCACTTTGGGGGGTTTCCTTCTGGAGACAGGGGAGGGAATGAATTTTTCTGGTAAACCAGCACAACAAGAGAGCAGAAGCGTGTTGGACTTTTTTCATAAGTCCCATAGCAATAAATGGGGGCAGGCTGGGCAAGCATGGGCAACCCTCCATTCACCATTATGGGACTTCCAAAAATAACCAAGCCAGTGCTCAGCTATTTTTGGAAGTCCTATAGCGGTGAACAGAAGGTGGCCACATGTATGGCTGCTTCTCTGTCCACCTCAGGAAAAGCAAGCCTCTAGCGGCAGCACCTAGAAGTGGGACCTGCACCGATCTGACATTGATGTATATCCTAGCATTAAGCCATCAATGTCCCAGATGGAAATATCCCTTTAAATGTTTGTAAAAGCACTGTTGGTGGATATTTATTATGAGGAGAATTTTTTCAAAGTGAGTTTTGATGGAGTATAATTTGCTGCATGTTCGATAAATTTGGTGCATCTTTAAAAGGGTCGTCTCACTTCAGCAAATGGCATTTATCATGTAGATAAGGTTAATACAAGGCACTTACTAATGTATTGTGATTGTCCATATTGCTTCCTTTGCTAGCTGGATTTATTTTTCCATCACATTATACACTGCTCGTATGCAGGGGTTGCGACCACCCTGCAATGCATCAGTGGTGGTCGTGCTTGCAGACTATAGAAAAAAGCACCGACCTCTCTAGTGGCTGGGACAGCGGGAGTGTGCATAGGCAAGCATGAGCAGCAGCTCCCATCCTCCTCATATCTGCACTGCAGCATATAAGGCAAAGGAAAAATGAATCCAGCCAGCAAAGGAGGCAATATGGATAATAAATATACATTAGTAAGTGCCTTGTATTAATTTTCTGCACATGATAAATGTAATTTGCTGAAGTGAGAAGACCCCTTTAAGTGTAACTCTTTTGTCTTGAGATGCTACTCCTCTTTCTTCGCCACCCCTTTGCTGCAGTAAAATTGTGACAATTTTTGCCACAGTTTAAAAAGGCAAAGTAGATCAATCTGGCTTAAATCAGCCCAACCACATCCACTTTTTAAAGCTAGAGAGAGTGGTATAAAAATGCAAAATGTTCCAAATGTTTTACATAACTAAGCCAAGAAAGCGGCAAAGCTCTATTTTGTGACTTTTTGTGGCCTCTTTTTTGCAACATTCAAAACATATATTTTTTCAATTCCTACAGAGATGTTTACAGGAAAAAGTTCAGAAAAGAAACACCATACCCAAAGTATGCTACACATTGAAAGGAAAATGCCACAAGGATGCCTAAAAGACAGTGCATCTTATAAAAGGGAATAATAGTGAGCGCTTCCATAATGGAAGCGCTCACTAGTCTGCAGAAGGAGGGAGAGAGAAGCGCTGTGAGCGATGTACAGTACTTACTCCTTCTCCTGCTCACTCTTCCCGGGGCCCGTGCTGCTGTGTCCTGGCTGCCTGCAGGGTTAGGACGTACAGAGTGCACTCAGGTGACTGCAGCGTGGGCCCTGAGAAGAGAAGCCAGGACAGGGAGATTGGCGACAGAAGAGGTAAGTTACTTTATTATTTTACAGTCTGATTTGAGGTCTGATATGGAGGTCTAATGGGGGGTCTGGAGAGGTCAAATGGGGGGTCAGGAGGTCTGACTGGGTTGGGGGGGTCAGGAGGTCTGACTGGGGGGGTCAGGAGGTCTGACTGGGGGGTCTGGAGATCCTACTGGGGGTCTGGAATGGTTGAATTGGGGTCTGGAGGTCCTGCTGGGGGGTCTGGAGGTCTAATGGGGGTCTGATTAGGGGTCTGGAGGTCTGACTGGGGTGTCTGGAGGTCTAATGGGGGTCTGATTGGGGGTCTGGAGGTCTGATGGGGGTTTGATTGGGGGTCTGGAGATCTAATGGGGGTCTGAATGGGGGTCTGGAGGTCTGACTGGGAATCTACAGGTCTAATGGTGGTCTGATTGGGGGTCTGGAGGTCTGACTGGGGGGTCTGGAGGTCTAATGGGGATCAGATATGGGGGTCTGGAGGTCTAATGGGGGTCTGGAGGTCTAGTGGGAGTCTGGAGGTCTGATATGGGGGTCTGGTTTGAGGTCTGATATGTGGGTCTGGAGGTCTAATGGGGGGCACAGTGGGCATTATTACTATAAAGCGGACACAATGGGGATTATTACTGTGAACGGGCACAATGGGGATTTTTACTGTGAAGGGGGCATAACTACTGTGAGAGGGCACACATCTGTACAAAACTACTGTGAAGGTTGTACAATGAGATCAATACTACTGTGAGGGGGTACCATTTTTTTTAAAGTATTGGGGTTGGGGGGGAGGAGAATTTGTGCCAGAGAAAGGACCTGCCCCAGGTGGCAAATAGTGATGAGCGGCATAGGCAATATTCGAATTCGTGATATTTCGCAAATTTTTGCCCGAATATTCGCCGTACATTCGCAAATTCGAGAATTCGTGATCTCCAGTCATTATTTACTTGGTTGCGAAAATCAGCAATGTAATATATTCGTGACAAAAATTTGCGATTAGTATATTCGCGATCAACAATAAGAGGTAGGCAACTTTCCCATTGGTTGGTAGGGATGTTGCTAAGTGCCGATTTTCGCAACAAATTCGCAATAAATTCTTGTGACAAACGCCCTCGGCACGCCACTGACCCCCGTTGATCAGCTATTAGAAGAGGCCTTGAGTCCCACAGCCTCTTCCTAGGCCAGTGACAACACTGTATAGGGGTCACATGGCCTAGTTACAGCTCAATCCCATTCAAGTCAAAGGAACTTATCTTTACCTAAGGGTTAACATCTGATTCCTGACATTGAGACGTCTCTGTTTTTAAGCCGTCTCCTGCAATGTAAAGCAAGGCTGAAGCCAGATTGTACTGGCAGAGGTTGGCACATGTCCTCGCATGTTCACTTTGGCAACACCTCAGAGCTTTGCTCTCGTTTGTGAGGTCTGAGGACATTCGAGTTATTCACGCAATTACTGCACCAGCGCTAATTGATTGCTGATTAAATTAAATGAGCAGAGGGACTCATTGATCAGCTGATCAATCAGGGATGTTCACGCTTGCCAGGGCTTTCGTTAACTTCAGACCAAATGCCGCAGGGTTAATGGCAAGGAGGGGCAGCAGCTGCTAAAGCACAGGACAGGGAATTAAGACCACACAGCCGAGGGCAGGATCACATGGCTCTGTTCACATGTACAATCTATAGTAATAAAACGGATGAACTTTAATGAGATAACATCAACTTTTTATTTTGAAAAATTAGCCAACATGGTTAAAAATGGTTCTCCCCTAGTTAAAAACAGAGGTCAATACTTGAGATGTGGTGTGCTGGAAACTTTGAGGTTGGAACGCCATGTTCAGGTTTATTATTGTGATCCATCAAGCAACTTACATATGTTTTATAGCAGACTACACTAGAGAGGAATGAATAGATTCTAATAAATTGGTTTGTCTCGTCAGCAGGTCTTCTTCACCTGAAGGGAGCAGTCCGCACAAGTGAAGAAGCGGCCACTTGATGCAAGATTGGAAAAGCAGAATATTTAGCCCAGACCTGACAATTTCCTGCCTGCACAGACTGCTCTGAAGCCGGGCAGACAGGAAATTGTCAGGGCTGGGCTAAATATCTGGCCCTGTCAATCTTGTTGCACATGGATACTTCTTCACCTTGGGAACAGTCCCTCAATACTGGTGGGATGCATTGTTTCGTTAGACTCAATTTGCTCATCTCCAACACATAGTGGCTGTGGGGTGTCTTAAGACTAGTCAGATATTTCTCAAGATATTGTGGTGACAGGTGGTTACCAAAAGTGGATACTTATTCGTCATGCAATTCCATCAGGAAGACGTCTGATTGGCTTTAAATTTATTCTGCAGCAGGACAATGACCCCAAACACACAGCCAATCTCATTAGGAACTATCTTCAGGGTAAAGAGGAAAAACGAGTCCTGGAAGTGATCATATGGCCACCACAGAGCCCTGATCTCATCATTATCCAGTCTATTTGGGACTACATGAAGAGACAGAAGGATTTGAGCAAGCCTACTTCCACAGAAAATCTGTGGTTAGTTCTCCACTATGTCTGGAACAACCTCCCTGCCGAGTTCATTCAAAAACTGTGTACAAGTCTACCTAGAAGAACTGATTGGAGATTGAAGATTGGATTTAGATTTCTCTTTTGTTAATTAATTTTGCCTTTTGTTAACTGACAAAAATAAACTATTAACAATTTTATTTTTTAAAGCATTCTTACTTTGCACCATTTTTTCTCACATCTGTCTAAAACTTTTGCACAGCACTGCATCTTCTAACTTGAATTTAAAGATATTACAACTAAAAACGAACTGGTTTGTAATTGGGAGCTGGCGACGAACTCTTCACCCGCTGTGTCGCCGGCACACCGCTAGCGAGGAGGAGTGAGGACCCAGCCGTGCACAATTCCTCAGCAGAGTATGCGCTTAGCTGTACTGAGATGCGGGACATGGGTCATGTGACGCTGGCCACATCACATGACCTATCTAGAGGACCTATTTAAACAGGTAACCTGCTGGCCTGCTGGCCACAGGTTGCCTGTGATTGGTCTAACTTTATGTCTAGTGATTCCTGTATGTGCAACTTCTATCTTTGGACCTCGGCTTGTATTTGATTCTGACCTGGTTCTACCACCTGTATTGACGAGATCTCTTGGCTCCTGACCTCGGCTTGTATTTGACCCTGACCTGGTGTTACCCCTGGTACTGAAGCGACCTTCTGGCTTTTGACCTCGGCTTGTACTCACTTGGCATTATTGTTTATTGTGTACTTGTATACCCTACTATCCTTGATCTTGGCCCATTGCTTCTATTTCTATTATTTTGTGCTGGCCTAGGAAGCCTTGCTTCTGTGTGATCTGTCTCACTATTTTGTACTCTCTATGTTGTTCCTTTCATTAGGCCCCTGCACGTACGTAAGCTAGGGACTGCCGCCCAGTTGTACACCCTCGGTTAGGAAGGACCGTGCCAGTAGCTAGGGATAGAGATGTGGGTGGAGTTAAGGGCTGCACTCATCCCTACCTCGTGTGACATGGTTTCTATGAGTAACACGTTTTCGTTTCTTTTTACAAGTTTCATAATCAAGCTCTATTGTGTAAGTTTATGGCAGTTTGCCTAATTTGCAACACCCCATTAATAGATTGAATACAAATTTATGATGAGTTACATGATTGACATGTATTCCCTGATCCTTAAATCTATCACTGGCCTTTTCAAAAAGACTATAATCATCATCATCTGCCCTTCTCCTTTTCAGTATTGTATAAATTCACTCTTTTAACACTAATTCAACATTATCCATGTACAGTCATTCATCTGAGGATCACCATCATGTTCATTTTCATTTTAAAGGGACCGGTCACGTTGTACATGGAGTCCAATCTGCAGGCTGCATGTTACAGAACAGAAGGAACTGAGCAGAAGGAAATATAGCTTTATGGCAAAAGATTCAGTATAACTTGTATTTTGTTTCTTTTAATTTCGGAGTCCAGTGGGTGGTCCGAATCATTAATAAGACCCCACCCACTTGACTCCTTAACTTAGTGTGACGGTGTGACAAGTGTCCTTTAATATTCAGAATCATGGGATTTTTGGCTTTTCACATTCTACATCTTTTCAAATGCTACAGTCCCATGAATTTTGCAGTTTAATGTATTAAATCACTCTCTCAACTTCTCAAAGGGTTTTGCCACAGAACATATTCTAAATTTTTCAAACCAGCACATGGATCTGAATACTTTTGTAATTGCATTTAATTAAAAATTTAATATAGCCATTGAGTTCTGCAATAAAATCTATCTGTACAGCGCCACCTGCTGTTTGTTCTTCTCCTAATTTTGTGTCCACCTCACTCAGCTGGTCACATGTGCTCAGTTTAAATATTTAACTGCCATCAGCCATGTTCTGTAAGAAGCCGTAGCAGTTGCAGGGAAAGAGTTAACACAGAAAGGACATGTACCCTAAGAAAGGACACATCCCCTCAGCTGGAAGACTAAAATAAATCTAGCAGAAAAAATTGAGCAATGAATGGGGAGATCTCTGGATCCATGTGAGGTACAGGGCTGGTTCTAGCTTAGTTAGAGATTGTCATGTCCTATATGATGTTTGATTTTCATGTTTTACACCATTTTCATGTCATAACCCCTTTAAAGGGGTATTCCCATCTCAGACAATGGGGGTATATGTCCCTATTGTCTGAGCCCACTGCTGGGACCCGCACCTATATCGAGAACGGAGCAATGAGAGCTGTGGCTGGAGGACCCCAGATTTCCCGGGTCCGTCCAGCACCAAGCCCTGCTTCTCGCCTCTCCCATAGAAGTGAATGGGAGCGCCACCGCACATGCGCGGCCCATGCTCCTATTTATTTCTATGGCACCAACGGAAATAGCCAATCTAGGCTCGGCTATATTGGCCGGCCACATAGAAAATAAATGGAGGGCAGCTGCGCCCTCCTTCGCTTTCGGGGCTCCATTCTCGATATAGGTGCGGGTCCCAGCGGTGGGACCCACACCTATTAGACAATGGGGGCATATCCTTGCAATATGCCCCCATTGTCTGAGATGGGATAACCTCTTTAAAGGGAGTCTATGCAGTTAGTAACACATGTAAAATGCTGATGCAAATGCAATTGCGGGGTGCCGATGTGTGTGAAGGCTGCCTGGGGTCTGATGAAGGCCCCAGACAAGCTTTCAGTAGTTTCCAGCAGTCTGCGCTTCTCTGGCTTCTGCTGGTCAATGTTAGAATAGCATTGCCATAAAAATGCAATGCACTATAGGGATGGTGCATTGCATTTTAAAAGCAATCAAAAAGGTGTCTGTTATAGTCCCCTTGTGGGACTATTAAGTGGTAAAATAAGTTAAAAAATACTCATGTATTCAATTAAAAAAATCCCATAAAAAACACACTTTTTTCCATTGTAAATATGCTTTTCAATGAAGAAAATTGCAAAAAAACCATTCCCCATATCTTTGGTATTACCGTGTCAGTAACGATCCAGACTACATAAATATCATGTAAATTATCCCTTATGGTGAACACTGTAAAAAAAAAATTAACAAAAAAACTGAATTGCTAATTAATTCTTAGTTGCCACCGAAAACGTAATAACAAGCAAACAAAAAGCGAAATTGACTCCAAAATGATACCAATAAAAAATACAAGTCGCCCCGCAAAAATCAAGCACTCACACAACTCTATAGAAAGAAAAGTGAAAAGGTTATGGGTCTTGGGAAGCGGCAATGCAAAAAAAATATTTTCTTTAAAAAAAAAGGGGTTTTATTGCAAAAAAGTTGTAAAATGTAAAAAAAAACTATATGTATTTGGTATCACTGTAATCGTACTGACCCAGGGAATAAAGTTATTATGTTATTTATACCAAAAAATTAACGCCATAAAATTTATAACATAAAAACGCAGTGGCAGTATTGCTGTTTTACCCATCTCCCTCCCAGAAATAGTTAATAAAAGTTAATCAGAAAGTTATGTGTACCCCAATATGGCGCCATTAAAAACTTTTCCCGCAAAAAACAAGCCCTCATCAAGCTATATAGACGGAAAAATAAAAAAGTTATAGCTCTTGAAACGCGACAATGAAAAAAGGAAGAAAAAAAACGCTTGGTCAGTAAGGCCCAAAACAGGCTAACGGGTTAATATTGATGACCTATCTTCAGGATAGGTCAATATCAGATCGGGGGTGGTCCGACACCTGGCACCCCTGTCGATCAGCTGTATGAAGGGAAGGTGTGCGCAGTGCCCCCGTGCCATCTCCCATTTCTGAGGGTAGGTCACCCTGAGGTTAGGTAATCAATATTAAAAGCCTGGAGAATCCCTTTAAGAACCCTTTAAGAACTCCCCTTATCTTGTGTAATTAGTCAGAAGAGGTTCTTAGTGGTTCCCTGCTGATTCCTTCCAAAGTCTGGCAATGGAAGTGTGGGGTGCATGCAGAATGAATGATGGCAGGAGGCTTCTCTCTAGGTTCGGATAACTTTTCCTATCCTTCACTTCCATTACTGGTGTCACAAACCATATATTTGTTATTTTATGGCTTTTAAGTAACCTTCAAAGCTAGCGAAACGCCAGGTATGTTACATTAAAAGCCTGGAGAATCCCTTTAAGAACTAGAAGAAGGAAAAGTTATTTTACTGAGACTTATCCGTGATTTAGGCTCCATTCACACGTCCGCAATTCTGTTCCGCATTTTGTGGAACGGAATTGCGGACCCATTAATTTCTATGGGGACACACTATGTCCCGCCCGCATCCGCAATCGCGTCCCCGAAAAAAAATAGAACATGTCCTATTCTCGTTTTCTATGAGAGTGCTGGCGATGTGCGGTCCGCAAAATGCGGAATGCAAATTGCCGGTGTCTGTGTTTTGCGGATCTGCAAAACACACACGGACGTCTGAATGGAGCCTTAGGGTAGGATTGGACAATTAGTAGAAAATGCATATAGGTCCCATAAAACCGCTATAAGGGCGCACTCACATAACTGTAGTGTTTTGCTGATCCACAAATTGTAGGGGGTACCGGCAGTGTGTTTTCCTCAATTTTCGGACCGCACATGGCGGCAACTATAATAGAAAATGCCTATTCTTGTCTGCAATTGCAAACCAGAATAGGACATGATCTTTTTTTGTTCACGGGGCCGTGGAACGGAACCACGGATGAGGAGAGAACACGGTGTGCTGGGTCCGCACCCATTCCGCAAAATTCCATTCATACGGCTGCTGAATGAGCCCTAAAGATGTTAAAAATGAGCCTAAAGATCCATTCTTCTTCTAGTCTGATTGAGCAGAGTGACACCAAGCCTACCGTGCACCTCTCAAACACTCTTCACACATCCATGCAATTTCTTCCAATTCCAATTATGATCAAGCAGGGAAAAAAATAATCAATCTCCCTTGTATTGTCTGTGCTCCATTACCCCATTCACGGTACAAAATTGTTTTATAAATACCTAATATGAGTCATCTGCAGAGCATCGCCCCATCACAAGGTACAATTTCAGGCTCATCTATGTTAAGACTTTAGCAATGAGGCTTGGCCGAGTATATCTAATCCAACGTTTTCCCTGCCAGGGACTTGCAGAAAATTGCTGTACATCTGTTATTATACAGAACAATCACACACAAATCTATTTTTGTTTATAGCTTTTGAAGGCAAGAAAGAATAACCCACATTTCCAAGCTCTTGTGCATTGCCTCCTCTGTCTCATATCCTATCAAAGAGAAGAAGCATAATGAAAGCCAACTCTACCAGGGAACCCGCTTTGCAGAGTTCCAGTTCAGAGCATAATATTTATTCCTAGAGTCTGCAGTTAACACAAAAATAAATCTGCAAAGCAAGAAAAGGAGCTTGTAACTATATTATTTTATGCACTTAATCTACTCTGGAATTAATGAACTGTGGACAAAGGAAAGAGGAAAAAAAGAGACAGGCCCGGCGGAGTCTCCATCAGTGCTCCTAAATAAAAGATTTATTAACAGACTGCATAAAGGCAGCACAAAGAAGTCCCTAAGTCAAGATTTGGAGAGTTCTAGTTTGTGGAGGCAGGTGTCACCGAGACGAGCGAATAAATGTGCCCTCTGTAAGTCCCTGCATCATAGACATGTAATGGAGGAGCAAAAACATAGATTATACACAGGACAATCATAAGGGAGAGATTGATTGGATGGGTGGATAGATAGATAGATAGATAGATAGATAGATAGATAGATAGATTATAGATAGATAGATATGAGATAGATAGAGAAAATAAATTCCACGGTACTTTCAAAAGAAAAAAAAGTATTTGTTTAATCACTAAAGAGCAACGTTTCAGTCCTCTCAGTGGGACCTTTCTCCAACAGAAAGGTCCCATTGAGAGGACTGAAATGTTGCTATCCGGTGATTAAGCCAATACTTTTTTTCTTTTGGAAGTACCGTGGAATTTATTTTTATTATCGCTTTTTTGGTTGGTGGATCGCCTCTTCAGCCGCTGGCACTACGCATTTGCTCAAATATCGCTGTGCTGCCCATAACATTTTCTTTCTTCCCTAGATAGATAGATAGATAGATAGATAGACAAATGGACTGATCGATGGACAGAGAGATACATAGATGATAGATAGATAGATAGATAACAGATAGATAGATAGATAGATAGATAGATAGACAAATGGACTAATCGATGGACAGAGAGATACATAGATGATAGATAAAGAGATAGATGATAGATAGATAGATAGATAGATAGATAGATAAATAGATAATAGATAGATAGATAAATAGATAGACAAATGGACTAATCGATGGACAGAGAGATACATAGTTGATAGATAAAGAGATAGATGATAGATAGATAAATAGATAGATAGATAAATGGATAGATAATAGATAGATAGACAGCTGATAGATAGACAGGCGGACATAGTCAGATAGATAGATAGATAGATAGATAATTGATTGATAGATAGATGATAGATAGATAGATAGATAAATAGTTAATAGATAGATAGATAGATAGATAGATAGATAGATAGATAGATAGATAGACACAGATATAGCCGAGCTAAAATTGACTCTGATAACACATGGCACAGTGTTATCATGGTTATCTCGTGACAAAAGCCGTTGAGAAGTTAGTTATCTTTTTCTTGCCATTCTTTACTTAATGCGTTAACCATCAAATTTAGCTTGGCTGCATTGATAGATAGATAGATAGATAGATAGGAGATAGATAGATAGATAGATAGGATATAGATAGATAGATAGATAGATAGATAGGAGATAGATCATAAACTCAAAGTACACGATACATACAATGATAAAAACATAAACAAAAACTGCAGACAGGATAGATTGTATGTTGTGTTATTATTTGAATAGACAGGAATAACGTTACTGACGCCAGATATATTGTATTATCAACTGCGGTGCAATGGCGATGATGTTAGAACATATTCTGGAGCAAAACAACTACTGGAGGAACAATGCAATGCTTAATCAAATACACAAAGTTTGACTTGGCTGAAAACGAAATGTTTAAACTCAAAGCCTAATACTCCACTCAGCACATAATCAGATGCTGGTTGGCCTGAGATTTCCTGTGTGGGCCATGTGGTGATCATATAGAGCATGTTTCCCAACCAGTGTGCCTCAAGCTGTTGCAAAACTACAACTTCCAGCATGCCCACACAGCCAAAGGCTGTCCGGGCATGCTGGGCGTTGTAGTTTTGCAACAGCTGGAGGCACACTGGTTGGAAAACACTGATATAGAGGAGCAGCTCCTTACAAGGGAGACCTGACAGCCAGACCAGAACCGCACTGAGCTGGGCACCTGTGTGATCATCTCATGGCCAAGACCCTTCCCAGCTTCCAGAAGTAAACAATGAAAGTTCCTACTGAATGACTGCAAGCAGAGATCTTGAAAGCCACAGAAATATTTTACAAAACTTTTCATGATACAATAACTAAGCTGCATTTGTTGAAGGCTTAATAATACCCTTTCAAGAACTGAAACCTGCAATATACTCCCCACAACTATAGGAGGGCTGTGTATATGTAAGTAGTCAGGTGCTACTGAGTTATAACCTCCCTCATCCTTCATTCACTGCATAGATTCTCAAACCACCATACGGTGCCAAGGATATCACATACCTTGACCCATTTAGAAATCTATAAAGTAAGTGGACAGAATGAGGGACAAGTTTTCTTTCTCAATTAGCTCCATAAATTTAGAAGGAAATTAATTGGGTCTTCGACCCCCAAGACCAAGAGGCATATTATGATCCAAAAGTACTGTGAAATCCTTTACCCTTAGACACTTGAAGAGCCATGCCATCTTAATATTACAATAAGTCTCTCCCATTATCTTGTGTAATTAGTCAGAAGAGGTTCTTAGTGGTTCCCTGCTGATTCCTTCCAAAGTCTGGCAATGGAAGTGTGGGGTGCATGCAGAATGAATGATGGCAGGAGGCTTCTCTCTAGGTTCGGATAACTTTTCCTATCCTTCACTTCCATTACTGGTGTCACAAACCATATATTTGTTATTTTATGGCTATCAAGTAACCTTCAAAGCTAGCGAAACGCCAGGTATGTTACATTGCCAACACCATTAATAGGCCTGTGAGATGACCTGATGAATATTCATTCTGTGCAATCATTATCTCAACAGCCAAGTCCTGATGACACAGGGCCAGCTAGCTGCCATTTAGAAGAAATTAAAGATGAGTCCATTCTCAGTATCAATGTAGTAAACACTTGGTTTGCCATGTCACAAGGTGCTTGCCCATAGCCAGGCCTGTTCAAACAGCAACCAGCACCTCCTGAACCTAGCTCTACAGATCCTCACTTCATTTGCAAGTTGCATGCTTCATCCTGCCTTAACTTTCCATGAAGCCTATGACCTGCATGATGTATAAGACCCAACCTAAGAAATGCCTGAGATACTCCACAGCCCAGGATGGACCTGTGAGGGTAGCAAGTCCAGGTCCATCCAGGAATCATTGTAGTTGCTGTATAAGGGTAGGTTTCTGCATGCAAGTTTGGAAGCCAACATTGGGAGTGGGTCATGAGAGGAGAGAAATGATAAAGGACAGATAGGACTTCTCCTCTTTTTTGAATGCGCTCCTGGTTTTGGTTTCCAGAACTGCATGCAGAAACCTGACTGTGTGGTCCTACCCTAAGACAACTGGGTACATACATGTACAAGTAGGATGCAGTGACCCAGTGTCTTCCACCTATCACAGTAGCACTGGATCAATATCCAACACTCCTTCAACTGCTCCTGCAAGCTACCTCTATATTACATTGCCTTCTTTCCCCTCTCACCTACAGATAGAAACTTACATTCAGTGTGATCTCACTGTGTGACTACCTGGCGCTTCAGAGGTTAAACAGTCCTGTGCCTATTTACTAAACTTCCAAAAATCTAAACGTAAATATTATTAGAAGGCAAGAATATGAATGACAGGATACATTGTAACTGCTGCCAGGTTAACTCTTACACAGCCACATGCCCTAACATCTAAGAATCTACCATTAGGCAGCATAATATGTTTTTCAGCCAGGTAGATCCATCCTCTCCCAGCCGTAATATTGCAGCAAAGCAGGTAACATTGATTCCAAATGAAAATGTATCCCAATCCTACTTCTGGAGACCTGGGTAATCGGAATAGTAGGCTATATTGGAAAACGCATAGGACATAGAGATGCATGGGAGCAGTTTTGCAAGGAGCCCCGTCCAAGGTGCTGAAATGAATCAGCTCTGCAAAGCAGATTGAGAAGTACTGGAGAAACTCACCCGGCTGGGAAGGCTGTTCTGGGATGGATGGAGAACTGGATCAGGTTGGAGGTCTGGTAGCTTGTTCTGCAGCTTCTGCACAATCCAGCAGTGACAGGGTCTCTTAGTTCCCCCCCACACACACCTTCCTTGCAGGGGACAGCCAAGGTCTCTGGCTGTAGGACTGGGTATCTGTTGCAGGATCACACTGCCTTCAGTACACTGTGCTGATCCTGCTGGGGTTTATTAGAGTGCAGAAACCCAAGCACTGTCATCTGCCTTCTCCCTCTTCAGCTGTGCTCAGTCTAGCATGGCCCCCTAGTGGACAGACTGAGATGGATGCAACTGGAAAATAAATCTGTGACCCACACAGAACAAATCTATGCACCTGTAAGTGCTGCAACACTGTAGGCACACCGCCTGATCTGCAGCTTTAAATTGTATAGCATGGACATTTGCAATTATTAGTTTGCAAACTAGTTTAGTATTACATGTAATATGTATTTATGTTACAATATTACACTTTTTTTTTAATTCCTTTTCTTTTGTTTGCATTGCACTGACTTAGGGTACTTTCACACTAGCGTTTTTCTTTTCCGCCATAGAGTTCCGTCATAGTGGCTGTATACCGGAAAAGAACTGATCAGTTTTATCCCCATCCATTCTGAATGGAGAGAAATCTGGATCAGGATGCATCAGGATGTCTTCAGTTCAGTCTTTTTGACATTTCAGGACGGAGATAATACCGCAGCATGCAAAATTCCGGAACACTTGCCGTAATGTCGGCATTTTTTCCCATTGAAATGTATTAGTGCCTGATCCGGGATTCAAAATACCGCAATGCCGGATCCATCCTTCCGGTCTGCGCATGCACAGACCGGTAAAAATATGAAAAAAATATATAACGGATCCATCTCTCCGCATGACAAGCGGAGAGACGGATCCGTTCTTGCAATGCATTTGTAAGACGGATCCGTAGCCGGATCCATCTTCAAATGTTTTTCGTTTGCATGCAGATTGGCGACTAAACCGCTTGCCAGATAACTCTGCCGCAAGTGTGAAAGTACCCTTATTCTGCAGCTTTGTACAGGGAAGTCATGAGTCGGACTTGGGGTCAAGATCTAATTCCCCCGACATGATTCACTGGAGGACAGCAATACTGTGCCCAGTACATCTAAAGCAGGGGTGCACAAGCTTTTCTGGTTGGGGGCCATGTCGTCAATCTTAACCAATACCAAGGGGCGAAAATAAAATTTAAAGGGTATTACCAACTGAAATACTATTTTTATGGCATAGTAAACATACAGTATATATCATAGATGTCTAGTTACACCTCTAGTTACCCCATCTAATGGGAGGATACATGTGAGCTCCCACAAGACATAGACATACATGTTTGTTACCAGATGGTTGGGGGTCGCACAGAATGGTATCGGCCCGCAGGTTGTGCACCCCTGATCTAGTGCATCATGGTATGCAGATAAGTTTTATGTATTGTGCACTTTTGTGCATTACACTATAGATAAGCATATTTATGACATATGCATGCACACTAGTCACTGTCCTCTATCTCCAGCATTCGCACACACTCCAGGACACAGGTGCACCCCCTAATTTGGGCCAAAATGTCAGATTGTACTAAATAGTCACAATAAGATACTGACATAATGGAGAGAATGTATCAGTTGTGTCACAAACTACTCAAATTTATGGGTTGGCAAATTTGGTGCAAATGGCTTCAGACCTATCTATTTTTGGCATATTTAGGTCATATACATAAGGCTCTACTTTCTAAAAACAGCAACACTCTACGTATGGTATTATATCTGAGGGTCATTTAAAGGGGTTATCTAGGATAAGAAAAACATGGCTACTTTCTTCCAAAAAAGAGCACCACACCTGTCCACAGGTCGTGCTGAGTATTGCAACTCAGCTCCAATCACTTCATTGGACTACAGCTGCAATACAACACACGGCCTATAGACAGGTGTGGTGCTCTTTTTGTAGGAGAACAGCAATGTTTTTACTATCCTGGACAACCCCTTTAATTAATGGAGGCTAAGCGGCAATACTAGATCCATGGCCAAGAGCGGCACTGTTCCTAAAACAAAGCAAATCTTATTTTCTAATCTCAGACAATCCAATTAAATGTCTCATGATATCACAGGCTAAGGCTCCATTCACATGTCAGAAATTCTGTTCCGCATTTTACGGAACGGAATTGCGGACCCATTCATTTCTATGGGGACACACTATGTCCTGCCCGCATCCGCAATTGCGGATACGCACTTCCGGGTCCGCAATTGCGTTCCTGAAAAAAATAGAACATGTCCGATACACTAGCTGCTCACTGTCTGCTTGAAAAAGACACCTGTGAATGTCGAAACGCACGTCACCTTAACATGAGTGACCAATAAATCCTTTTGAGCAAAGAAAATTGGAGTGCCGGTTTTTCTTCTCTGTGCAGACTTTCTTGATTACATCCGCAAAACCGAGCACCCACCGACCAACACGCAGTGCCGCCTGACCTCACCAAACAATGTCCTATTCTTGTCTGCAATTGCGGACAAGAAAAAACATGTTCTATTATAATGCCGGCGATGTGAGGGCTGCAAAATGCGGAACGCACATTGCCGGTGTCCGTGTTTTGCGGATCCGCAAAACACACACGGACGTGTGAATGGACCCAAAAAGCAGAAAGTCCAGCTGGTGGTATGGTATTACATTCTTCCTATGATGTAACAGCAATGATGGGATGAACTCATGTCACATGTGTCTGTAGATTAAAGGCCTAAAAAGCTTTTAGGTTGCACCAATATTGACACAGGATCGAAAGAATGGGATTCCCGTCTGTTGGGAGTTGTAGTTTTTCTCCAAGTTGATGATCACGCCTTTCCAGACAATTTCATAAGAAGCCATTTGATTAAACAGATTTCTGGAGAATGAGAGGAAACCAGAGAACTTGGTGAAAAGCCATCTCAACACAGAAATAACATGGAAGCTGGATCGTCACACATGGTTCCAAAGTGTTTACCCCTGTTCCACCATAAATACGAAATAATAATTTGTATCAAAACTGCGCATCTAATTTCTTGTCTTCCAAAAAGAAGAAATGGAAGCAGTAGACACTGACCTCCTCCAAGAGTTCTTTGCAGCGTCTTCACCATGAGAAGAGTCAATGGGAGTTAAGACTCTGAATTGATCAGGCAGAAAGTCTTATGTTCTGCAGTAAAGGACTTTGTTGGTGCTGTGTTGCTACCATTTTCCACATATGGACTTCTATCATCTATCAAGAAACATTTTAGATAGAAAAAAAAAAAGTTAAATGACATCCTTCCAACTCATAAATACAGAATATGCCCAGCATAGCAGAACTGTACCCCTAGCAACCTTTAGGTATCAAACATATGTTATTCAGAACCTTAAAAAAAGAAAACTGTGTCTTTTTAACTCTGAAAATTAAATAAAATTAAATACAGTCATATAGCATGAATCACATACTGTATGTGCGCAAGTGTCCAATTCAAGTGAATATCCTCCTTTTAACACCATTTTACAGTCAAATCTTCCTTCTGGGATTCACGTCCCTGCCTATCCCTTGGTTGAATTTGATGGATGGATGTCTTTTTTCAATCATATTAACTATGTAACTATGTAATCTAACAGTCTGGTCTCATTAATTTCATAATATATCTTATGCCAGTCAAAGCTCTGCTTATTTACATGGCACCAAATTATCTGCATAGACTTAGCTTTCAAGGGTAAATGCCTTGTTTTCTGCAGCCACCACTAGAGGGAGCTGTTACTAAGCTCAGTGTACAGTATTCTACATATACAGTAAGCTCCCAAGCTTCCTCTAGTGGCAGCTGCAAGCGATCAGACTTGTATCATTTACAGAGGTTCTAGCTGTGGCAGGGCTCCATAGGAATGTACTGTAGTAACATCCTCATGGACTCCAATGCTAATGCATGAGAATACCAATCTGATGATTACTTCTTAAAGTTTACTAAGGGTGCTTTCACACTTGCGTTCTGAGGAGCCGGATCCGTCAAAACGCAAGTCGCCTGAAAGCATTTGAAGACTGATTAGGATCCTGATCAGTCTTCGAAATGCTTTCAGGTTACCATGGCAGCCAGGACACTACTGAAGTCCTGGCTGCCATTGTACTCCGCAGCAGTGTACTTATCTGCGCTGCGGCCGCCGGGCACTCCTTCATGACGTCACAGGTCCCTGCGGCGCATAGATCAATGCGCCACCCGGACCTGTGACTTCATAAAGGAGCGCCCGGGGGCCGCAACGCAGGTAAGTACACTGCTGTGGAGTACCATGGCAGCCAGGACTTCAGTAGCGTCCTGGCTGCCATGGTAACTGATCAGAGCCCCAGCTCACACTGGGGCCCCGATCGGAACTGCTAAACGGCAGATCCGCCGATGCGCCGAAACAACGTTTAGCTTAATTCCGGATCCAGTGTTATTGCAAGTCCTCCGGATTTTTGGCCGGAGGAACATCCACAGCATGCTGCGGATTTTTCTCCGGCCAAAAAACGTTTGGGTACTGAACGGATGACATCCTGATGCATCCTGAACGGATTTCTCTCCATTCAGAATGCATTGGGATAATCCTGATCAGTAGTTTTCCGGCATAGAGACCCGACGACAGATCTCTATGCCAGAAAACAAAAACGCCAGTGTGAAAGGGGCCTAAGGGAACTATAAAATAATGTAAAAGAAAAGGTTTTAAAACAAAGTAAATAAACAAATATAAACATTCAAACCCCCCCCCCCCCCAACAAAAAAAAGGTTTTAAAACAAAATAAATAAACTGAATATAAACCTTCTGTACATTACTGGGAAATTGAATGTAGAGCATTTTCCTAATTTCCTTCTATTAATAGATTATGTCAGCTCTCTTCCAATCAGGAAAGATCTGAGGAAATAGAGACGGAACTTCATATTATGGAGTGGTAGACACAGGCTGTCATAAACAGGGTAACAGCAGATCATTTTATTTCCCAGCTGCTTCCTAGCTCTATTTTTGGATCATCCGCATTTGTAATAGAAGGATTATGATAAAATTCTTTCTAATGTGTATATCTATTTATCTATCTATCTATTTATCTATCTATCTAACTGTCTATCTATGTATCTATCTATCACATATTTATCGATATATCTATTGTCGCAGGTCCATACTTATAAAGTCCAAATAATATTTTTGTTCTCCAAAATAAATCAAAATAGTGGCATCCAAGTTGATTGGTTCGCTGGTCTGAATTCCACGGCAAAAGGACACATAAACATAAAGAAAATACCTTGTTTGTCTAGGCTCTAACTAAATATAGGTTTTCTCGCCTAAACTCTCAGCAACACATGGGAGATCAGGCTTCACAAAGCCAAGAGGTCATGCGGCTTCTCACAAACCATGAGACTTTCAGGTTTCTTTTATCCTCATAGTAATGAACCCAACATATACACCTGGGATTGCTTTACTCTAGGTAGGGGAAAATGTTGTACTGGAGTGGGGAGGGAATGGCAGATCCCTCTACCAACCTACCCACCATTTCATAAGAATCCATACACATAAGCACATCAAAGAAAAGTGTCTCAGCAAGCTATACTTTGCTGAAACAATACAGCTTTCCTGGATTCTTTTAACTTACCCATCTGAGCATCTTGGGTGAGATATTTACGCCCTCCAGTACTTTTCTCTCCTTTCATAGCTCTGCAAATGTGATTACTTTCTGAGGATTTTCACAGCGGTTTTCACCCCTTTCAGTGTAGTGGGCTGAAATCATCTATGAATCCACAATAACATCCACCGCAAAATCCACATGGAAAACATTGAAATCCGCAATGATTTTTTTCTGGTAAACAAGGTAGTGAACAATTAAAAAAAGATGGCATATTCTTCAATATATGTAACATTTCAGCCCAAACTCAATCTCTCTGCCTGTCTGTATATCCATCTATCTAATTGTCCATCTGTCTGTCTATCCTTCTCTGCTGATGTCATTGTCTGTTTATCTATCTATCTATCTATCTATCTATCTATCTATCTATCTATCTATCTATCTATCTATCTCCTATCTAGCCATTATCTCCTATCTATCTATCTATCTATCTATCTAGCTAGCTATCTATCTATCTATCTATCTATCTATCTATCTATCTAATCTATCAATCATCTATTTGTCTGTATATCTGTCTGTCCATCTATCTATCTATCTATCTATCTATCTAATTGTCCATCTGTCAGTCTATCCTTCTCTACTGATCTCATTGTCTATTTATCTATCTATCTATCTATCTATCTATCTATCTATCTATCTATCTATCAATCTATTATATAGATTATTTTAGAAGTTGCTATAAATTACACCAAATGTATTAAACATGGCATGTTGTCTGACAAATTTGAAGTTGAAACCACTGTAATATGAGCCCATAACTCTATGGAAAACTGGTTATTGGTTTCAAAATCCCAAAATGTCCTCCCAAGATGAGAAAATATAGATTTAAGAAAACTAAGGATGATAAAACAAGTCCTTATGTATACCAGTCAGAAATAGTTGCCGGAAGCTGTGAATCACTTTCTATGATGACGACAGGAGCTTCTTTAGGGGCCTGAATAGCACACATTGTACCAAAAAATAATGCCGCTCTCATCTGACATTCAAAGGAGCAGGTCATCCTGACACAGCTAAAGGGCAATATAAGCCATGTAGTACCGCACTGTACTGTAATGAGGAGATTGTCTAAGGCATTGTATGTTATAGGAAAAGAGCTTTGTGAATTGGAAGTATTGTAGGCCAAGCTCATTGTATCTTCAGGGGACACTGTATATTCATATTGTCCTATAGACTAACTATAGTTTGCCCTTGAAAACCCCTTTAAAAGGAGAATCCCTTAATTTGCATAAACATGGGTATCAGACATAATATAATGCATGACAATCTCTTTAACAAAGCTACAAGCAGCCCTGTACCTCACATAGATTCAGAGAGCTTTCCACTCATTGCTCCAATTGCTCTGCTAGTTTTTTTTCAAGCTGGCAGCTCAGGGGATGTGTCCTTTCTAAGTGGGCATGTCCTTTCTCAAAGGTGTGTCCTTTCTCAATGGAGTGCTCTCTCTGCTGCAACTCTCTGTCTATCACAGTTTAGGGGATGTGTCCTTTCAGCTGCAGCTCTGTCCCTGTAATGCCTCATTCACACAGTCAGTGTTCGGTCAGTGATTTCCATCACTGATTTTGAGCCAAAACCAGGTGCGACTCTAAACACAGAACAGGTGCAGATCTTTCCCTTATACCTTATGTCTGTCGAGGCTCCACTTATGGTTTTGTCGCACAATCACCAAAAGTGGGGGGGAAATGTCAGTGCGTCTTATAAAGCGAATAGTGCAATTTTTACATTGCTGACACTGATGCTTCGCCGGCGGCTATGCTGCACAGCGCGGTCTGCGATGTATCAGTTACAGTAAGCGGGATAGGAGGAGGGGCTGGATGCCGACAACTACTGTTGCACTCGCAGCGGGGCCCATTGCAGTCACTGTACTCCATTACACGGGGCCCCGTTCACAGCAGTCTTTACATGTAAAGTCTGTTTATTCAATCCTTAACCAGTGGTTCTGGTTTGTTAAACTAGCACAATATTTTGAAGTAGTACTCACTATCACAGCGGCGGGCAGGCCGGCAGGGTAACCTCACTCACTCATTTATGCTCCTCTCACTTCATGAATGGAGCAGGAGGAGTGTAAATGAATGAATGATGTTACCCTGCCGGCCTGCCCGCCGCTTTGATAGTGAGTACTACTACAAAATATTATGCTAGTTTAACAAACCAGTGCCACTGGTTAAGGATTGGATAAACAGACTTTACAAGTAAAGACAGCTGTGAGCGGGGCCTGGTGTAATCTAAAATATGCTATATGTCATCCACAGATCCCCACCAATAACAGTGTCATCCACAGATCCCCCATAACAGTGTCATCCACAGATCCCCCCATAACAATGTCATCCACAGATTCCCCATAACAGTGTCATCCACAGATACCCCCTAACAGTGTCATCCACAGATCCCCCCCTAACAGTGTCATCCACAGATCCCCCCATAACAGTGTCATCCACAGATCCCCCATAACAGTGTCATCCACAGATCCTCCATAACAGTGTGTCCTCCACAGATCCTCCATAACAGTGTGTCATCCACAGATCCCCCATAACAGTGTCATCCACAGATGCCCCCATAACAGTGCGTCATACACAGATCCCCCATAACAGTGTGTCATCCACAGATCCCCCATAACAGTGCGTCATCCACAGATCCCCCATAACAGTGCGTCATCCACAGATCCCCCATAACAGTGCGTCATCCACATATCTCCTCCATAATAGTGTCATCCACAGACCACCATTAGTTCAAAACCCACCAAAATGTGCCTTTTGGTTCAAATATTTTTTTTTTCTTCTTTTTTGTCCTCAAAAACCTAGGTGCGTCTTATGATCAGGTGCGTCTTACAAAGCGAAAAATACGGTAAGTGCTGCTTTGAAAAATGTAGAATATATTTAGTGGGACGCGCCCCTTAAATAGTCTACATGGGGGAGTTCATTCTCACTATAATCATTTTGGAGGAATTGTAGAATGTAAACAGTGTAAATAAACTGCTTTAAAATTTTTGTCAGTTTTTTTTTTGATACAGGATTATACCAGGGAAGTGCAGAGATGTTATGTGAACATATGTTTATTTGATATCTCAGCCTCTGAAATTCTGGTGGCGGATAATGAGTGAAACGTTCGTCTTTCTCATCCATCACCGCTCCTTCCTTCTTTTTAGTTTAAAAATAACAAGTTCCTAACTGTACACCGTAGCATTCAAGTAAAAGCAATGTTCATTGGGGTGATGCAGATCCCGACACAAACCTAATACATCCCTCAAACTAAGAATATCCATTGCAGCAACTTTAAGTGTACCAAAACTTTCAAATAACTTTTCAGAATAAGCTGCCTTTTGTGTAGACTATATCTGACCATTGTATGACTTGTATCTGGCAATTTTTTGCAGTTTTCTCCTTTGCATGCTGGGTCTCTAGATCTCAGTTGTCTCTGAGATGGTGGGTGGAGACTAGCTCATATCATGTCTGCCCATAGACTACACAAAGAGACAGGAGATTTAGCTCTTACTCAGAATTACAGAATGGAAGACATTATAGAAAGCACTGAGCAGTGTCGAAGTGAATAAAGCACTTGGGATGAGATACAACACTTGCTATACAACACTTGCTATTAGCTGCTGAATCTGCAGAATCATTCCTGTGTTGTGTCTGTCTCCGTGTTTCTCTCTGCACTTCCTCCTTCCTCTCCGATTTATAGACTTCTATGTGATGTAATCTGATCCTTCAAAATGCTTGCAGGCAGCTAGTTTAGGAAAGGGGAGGAGAAAGAAAACAATTGATAAATGGGGAACACAGCATTTTACAAATTGTCTTATATTCACCAGTACACAGTACGCTGACCATTCCATTGTCATAATGATCGCTGATTGATTATATTCACGTCAACCTGCACATGTTATTTTCATTTTTGCCATTTAATGACTGTGAGAGGGGAATGAGTGATCACCAGTGAGACAGCTTATACCCGTCTACTTTCATACACTTTACATTATTTCAGCAGCACATCCTTAACTTTTTACATTGATAAGCGCAAGTATTATTTTGACTTTACCTGAAAATAAAATGTATGCGTTCTCTCAACCACAATGACTTAAAGGGGTTGTCTCATGAAAAATATTCTACAGTTTTCAAACCAGCACCTGGATCTGAATACTTTTGTAAGTGCATGTAATTAAAAATTTAACATAGCCACTGAGTTATTTGATAAAATGTATCTGTATAGCGCCACCTGCTGTTAGTTTTTTTTTTATTTCTTTGACCTGCTCACTGAGATGGCCGGACATGCTCAGTTTTATCCTTCAATTGTCTCCTGAGCAGTGATAGGGAGAGTATGGACACGCCCCCTTAGCTGCAGCAGAAAAGACACTCCCCCTGAGCTGTCAGCTTGATATAAATCTAGCAGACCAATGAATGTGGAGATCTCTGGATCCAGGTGAGGTACAGGGCTGGTTCTAGCTTTGTAGCTTAGAAAGAGGTATGGCAAGTACTATGTGATGCCTGATTTTCATTTTTTACATTACTCATGGGATAACCCCTTTAAGTCAACAACCTCTGGCACTCTAGCTGTTGTGAAACTACAACCCCCAGCATGCACACTTTCTTGGCCATTCTCAGAACCACTATAGAAATGATTTGAGCGTGCTCAGAGATGGAACTAACTCTGGAGTCTGGATAACTCTTCACAATGGCTGCTGAGTTATTGCTTCCCACCTCAGAGAACACACTACTCTGTACTGTACGGACTTCCTTCTTCTTATGCCTCCTGCACACGTACGTGTGCGCCCAGTTGCCATATTGCAGACCGCATATGCGGATCCGCAATGCACCGACACCATTCCATGTGCAATCCGCATCATAGATGCAGACCCATTCACTTCAATGGGTCGGCAAATCCGGAGATGCGGAACGAGCTCACGGAACGGAACACTACGGAAGCACTACAGAGTACTTCCGTGGCGTTTCGTCCCGTACTTCTGTTCTGCAAAAAGATAGAACATCTCCTATCTTTTTGCGGAACGGGCGGATCGTGGACCCATTCAAGTGAATAGATCCGCGATCCGCTGCGGCTTCCCCGCGCAATTTGGGGGCTGCAGCACGGCCACGGGGCGCTAACGTTCGTTTGCAGGAGGCCTTACAGAAAGCTGGGTGGAGTCAGCCCTGGGAGGTTTGTTAGAACCTCACTGTGCAACTTTTTGGGAACATTTTCATGAAACGCAATTGCAGTGTCTAGCAGGGTTTTTCAGGACACTACATATATTTAAAGGGCTCCCCAACAATAAGCTGATCCAAAGATCATTCCCCAATGTTGGGATCCTCAATTATCAAAAGCACGTATTCAATTGCCCTGCATTGCCATCATAGGAGAAACCATAAGATATGTCATAAATGTCTGATTTTGGGGTCCCCGGTTCTGGAAATAAGCACAAATCTGAACGGTGGGACCTGCACCTAGAAGCATTTAGGACATTTTCCATGAATAAGCCATGTATGTCTACGATGGGAATGCCCCTTTAAGCACTAAATGATGTCCATTTAAATCAATGGGATGTTAGTGTATTGCAAGCATGTGCTAGGTCCTCCAGACTGAGAAACCTTGTCCTAAACGGGTATTTTAAAAGGTGTTCAGAAAAGGACAACCCCTTTAAATTGCTCTCCAATACTTTCCTTAAAGCAAAGCATAATGTACCAAAGAACTCGCAATCTCTCACAGTCTCATGATTAATGGGCAATGCTAATTTGCTAACCAGTCATGAAGAAGTATCACCCTTTGTTAAATTATGCAGATTACATTTAAACCCAATAATGGAAAATCTTCTTTTCTTTCCTGGTGATTAAAATCTTTTTAATATCATCCTGAAGTTCTCCTCCTGTGTAAACATTTATATTGAATGGTCATTGGCGTAAAGCACTGCAGTTCTCTATCCTCAATGTCTTGGGAGCAACATCAGCTCGATACTCTTTAAAAAAAAACTCATTGATTTCCAGCAAAACCTCTCCTTATGTGGTAACAATATAAAGCAGGTCTAATCATGGGAAATACTGTACATATATAATACAATGTAGCTGATGTATGATTATTTAAAAAAAAATAAAATACATAGAAACCAACAGTTCCTGGGCCGAAATGCAAAATCTGTCAAAGTGGGTTGTCCCACAAAAAAAAATTCACAGTTTTTAAACCAGCACCTGGGTCTGAACACTTTTGTAATGGTATGCAATAAAAAATGTATTATAGCTACTGATACAAACCATCTACCAGAGATGAGTGAAGTCCTCTAAAATTCCATTCGGCTGCTTCACTGAATTTTACATAAAAATTTGATTTGTGACGAATTACTTTGTAAATAGCGGGTGCAATGACAGTTAGTGGTTTTTAATAATAATAATTAAAAAAATGAATTTTACTTACCTCATTCATTTGATTGCGAAGAGGCCGCCGTGGCCATCTTGCTTTCGCAAGATTTTGCGCGAGTTCTTCAAGCAAGTTAGCCATGGTGGCCTCTTCGCGCTTAGATGGATAAGATAAGCCTGTTTTTTTTTTTTTATTATTGTTACCGCCATTTCAGGGAAAATCAATTCGTTACCATGAACCATCAGGAAATTCGGAATGAAATTTTTCCTGAAATTCGGATCGAAGTCCACTTCGTGACCTTCGTTTCGCTCAACACTACCGCCTACCTTCTTATCACCACATAGATGATATTTTCCCAACGTCATGCCAAATTCTTTAAAAAATGTAACCCGAATTTTATTTCTAGCGGATTTCTCTTTAAACAGTGAGTGCAGAAAATAAAGCGAACACAATTCAATATTTTACATATCAGATAAATCATATCTGCAAAATAAACAGTTTTTCTCGGCGGTAACCTAATGGGTTATCGGAAGTTTGGAAACTGCCCACATTTGGATTTATGAGACTTCTACTAAATGCATTAGCGAAAAAGAGAAAGAAATCATCGACTCTAAGATTAATAGCGGCATCTATTTATTGTAAGGCTGCAGATTACTTACCCAGAATAATGCTATTTTCCCCTTGTAGTAAACACTAAGTATGGAGAGGCACACGTGAACTCGTAAAGAGGATTTATACATACACATATGCCATGGGCTTTATAAGTTATATGACATTAAAACGCACCAAGAAGCAGAATGATCACACTGAATAACTGCAAAATGAAATGTTTTTCTTTATTTTCTTTTTTTTGCGCTTTTATAATAATGTGACTTATGGTAAGAGTTGCTAACTCCTGGAAATTGCTACAAGGGAAGCACATTACGTTATGTGTATGAACGATTGCAATTCATTTGACGAATACTGATGGTTATCAAGTCAGCTCAAATTTTTGCATTAAAAAAAAACATTTGTTTTGTTGTTTTTTTTGTTTGTTTTTAAACTGCAAGGTAGCTGAAAACTTAAAGGAGTTTTCCAGTTCCTCGATATTTATGACTAGAGATGAGCAAAGTATCCTAAAATTTGATTTGGCTGCTTCACCGAATTTCACAAAAGAATTTGCTCTGTGACTAATTACTTAGTCACAAAGTGCATTTTTTTGTCAGTAGTGGGTGCAATGACAGGGATCAGCATTTACGCCGCTCCCCGTCATTGTAACCCTCAGATGCCGCATTCATCGCTGATCGCGGCATCTGACAAAAATATTAAAGTGTAAAATTGAAAAAATAAATACATAAAATCATACTTACCTCATCCATTAAATTGCAAAGCGCCGGTCATCGATATCTTGATTGAAGATCCAGCGCGCAGCCCAGGATGACATCACCTCATCAGCCGGTGTGGTCACGTCATACGTCACCGCGCAGAATTTCGCATGAGATCTTCAATTAAGATGGTGGCACTCAAACAGATGCGATAAGTATGCTTTATTTTGTATCACCATTTCAGGGAAATTGATTAGTTACCATGAAGCACAAGGAAATTCGGCTTTATGGTGAATCGAATTTTCCCTGAAATTTGTATCGAAGACCACTTTGCGGACTTCGATTCACTCAACACTATTTATGTCCTATCCTATTATGGCAGGGGAGAGTGTGCAGGGCGTGAGAGGAGGAGAGTAGTGGTCGCGGTACCAATGAAGGTGGTTGTGCATGCCCCCAGGCTGCACGTACATTAATCGGAGTGGCACAACATTTCTTCCCCATGGGGCACATCCTGGACTTTTTGGGGTCTCCAGCCTAGTGCTCTTGATGTTGGATGAATTAATAGCTGGGTGCAAGACAGGGGAACAGTACAGAGGGCTGGCAAATGATGGAAGCCATATCCTGGCCTACTTGGTTAAAATAAAACAAAGTCTTGCTTTTACTGAATAGATGATGGGAGTTACAGTGCAAATATGAGTAATAGGCACAGTTCTCAAATATTTAACATGACAGTAGTTCTCCAGAAGGCTCTGTATATGGGATAGGCTGCATAATGGTTCCCTCATCATGACTCTCTCTAGATACCATGCAATCTTCCTAATGAACCAAAGGTGTGCAAATCCTTGTTCTATATTTCTGCAGTTTCCAGCTGCAAGGTGCAGTTCTAGAACAGATTATGAGTCTGTCGCTGGGATGTGGTGGGAGCCAAAAGCAATAACCCCCACCATGTGCAGTAAATTCCAAAGCTGTAAGTGTGCATTACCTTTATTTTCTTTAATGTCCATGCACTTTCTTTTGATGGTACTCAACCTTCTGTATATAGTTAACGCTTCTTTCTGGTAGCTTTCACTCTCAGGCATAGTATTTTCGTGGATAAGGCTTCTGTCTTGGCCTACATGGCTGCAGCGCACACAAAACCAGTCTTTTCTCTTGCCTGTTCAACAGAAAACTCTTCACCAAATAACCAGGGAAACATGGGACCAGCCCATT
This sequence comes from Bufotes viridis, assembly GCA_033119425.1. Classification (NCBI taxonomy): domain Eukaryota; kingdom Metazoa; phylum Chordata; class Amphibia; order Anura; family Bufonidae; genus Bufotes; species Bufotes viridis. The sequence goes on along the minus strand of CM065596.1, from coordinate 133,207,165 downwards.
CCACGGCAACTGTAACAAAGGCCTGCCAGCTAACTATGTATTTGCCTTTCTGGATCACAGAATGCACAATAAAGTCACTTTAACTATATTTGTACCATGGAATGTGCACAGTTGACATCTCAGTAAACATCCTAACTTGAAATGAACATTAATCCTTTAGCAGTGAACCAACGAGTCACTGGAGGTCTAGGTGATCAATATCAGATTGGTTGGCTCTGACTCTCATGATTGGTAGCTGACCTGCAGTAAGCCAGCACATGGTGGTGGACAGAGCTTTCTGCTCCATCCACGGTGTTGTTTCTGGCCGCAGTGACCACCACCAATCTGATATTGATTATCTATCCTGAATATAGGTCACACATATCAGATCGGTAGGGGTCCAAAATTCAGCACCCTCATCAGTTGTTTCGGGCAAATTCTGGAGGCAGAAGGTAAGGCTATGTCCACTGTGCATCTTCTAGCGTCTGTGTACTGCAGCTGAGCTCCCACATGGGTACATTCCCCCGTGCTGTAAATGCTGTGGATTTGCATGTGGCATATCTGTAGCAATGCATAGTAGCGCCAATTTAAAAAAATCTCATCCACAGGAAGTAAAATTATGTCGCGGGTGTCTGCCACAGATTTCAACCTTTTCTGTGCAGCAGGCAAAATCTGTTGCAAATCCAGAGCACTGTGAGCTGTTGATTTTGCCATGAGAATTTCAGCCAGAGCCACTTTGGATTTAGGGGAACCTGTTACTAGTTTTGGGGCCACTGCACCTCAGGTATGCAGGTATGCAGCTGGGATTTAGCTTTTCAGACATGTCTATGTCATTTCAGCATTAGGTTGTAAAAAAACGAATAAACTGCACAAGATTAGTCTAGAGAGGAGCCCAGCGGCATCAGGTGCATGTGCAGTGTATGTAGACCTGCTATGGGCAAGTGCTTTATTGGTTTCAATCCTAGTGACTGCATGGTCTAGACCATGAGTAAGTGCAGATTGTGCAGTATTACAGCTACCCGTGCTATAGCTCTTCAGCTATAGTGCACTCTATGACTTCATGCATGATTCCACAGCAAAATATATCACAAACAGCAATATGAAGTCATTGCCTGTCTGGGATCTAACTAAACAGAGTCATCACCTCACCTAGATACTTGGTAAACACACGATAGGCTCTCCTTAGCAAACAGGTCGTGCATCTTCCAGGCGCTGACCCTCAATGATCATTTAAGAACTGTATTTATCCACAAAGTAATGAGCCCTGGAGTTACACCTGGGTTTGCCTCAGGCTAAGGAGGAAAGTGGAGTACCGGAGTGGGGAGGGAATGGCAGATCACCCTACCAACCTTCCCACCATTCCATAAAAATCCAGGCGCATAAAACACTTTAAAGAAAAATGCCTAAGCAAACTACAATGTATGTATTGTTCATTGGTTTTGTCCCCTTGTGTATATTGGTCACTTATCTGATTACTTTGGTAGGCACTTTGTCCTCTCCTGGTATAAGTAAGGGTTTATTCCCACATCACGGTCATGTTATGGAACTATATGTGTCATTCCAAAGAATCAATCTCTATTTGGAGTCCACACATGGTATACATATGCATCTGCATCCTATTGACTGCCCATTTTTTTGTGAATTACCTCATTGTATATTGCAAATATCATTCCTTCTACCTGATTATATACTTAGGACTGATGGGTTCACATAGTTTACACTCAATACCAGGTATTGAATTTTGTACTTTTTTATTTTTAAAGAAATGTAGATTTTTGGATTTCGGAAGCACAATATCTGTAATAAATAGGGTCACCAGGCTTTATATTATACTGTTACATGGCTCTGGACACATGTATGGCGCCATACTTTACCGTTTAGACCATTTGCATTGATTATATATTGTCTCTCTGCCTTCATCCACTAGCATGCCACTAACCTACCATTTGTCTGATAAGGAAGATGTTCTCCCCATTGAAAAGCCCATTCCGACGTGAAGACCCATTCACAATATCCCGGGCAGCGGATACTTAATGCCTCTCCTTTTCTCGCTTCGTTCAGATTGTCTTTTGATCTAATCACCGTATAACAATGCGCTTATCTCTCTTCGTTTCTTCGCCTTTTATCCCAGCGCATTCCTGCTGAATTTCTCATTCTCACGTTTCTATTATCTCTTACAGTTTAACCATTTCATGGATCACTTATCACAGATGAAATCATAATACCTTTCCAGCATTTAAAGGGGTTATCCCATGATTATTGTAAAAAATGAAAATCAGACCTCATATAGTACATGACAAGCTAGAACCATCCCTGTACTTCACATGGGTCCAGCGATCTCCACATTCATTGCTTCATTTGCTCTGCTGGATTTATATCAAGCTGGCAGCTCACTGGGTGTGTCCTTTCTCAGGGGGAGTGCCAGAATAGGACACACTATATTTTTAAGAATGGACTAACAGTTGTAGACAGCACAAAGATGACATCCGGACGGTACATGGACGGTATCCGTATTTTGTGGATCTGCAGTTTGTGGACCGCAAAATACGTACAGTCATGTGCATGTAGCCTAAGACTGTCTGATAGTCAGACAGTGTAAACTTAGTACAGACAAAAAATATTCTAGAGTTTTCAAACCAGCACCGGGATCTGATACTTTTGTAATTGCATGTAATTAAAAATTTAGCATAACCAGTGAGCTATTCGATAAAATCTATCTGTATAGCGCCACCTGCTGTTTTTAGTTTTTGTTATTTCTTTGACCTGCTCACTGAGATGGTCGCACGCGCTCGGTTTCATCATTCAACTGCCTCCTGAGCTGTGATAGGGAGAGCTGAGACACGCCCCTGAGCTGTGATAGGGAGAGCTGAGACACGCCCCTGAGCTGTGATAGGGAGAGCTGAGACACGCCCCTGAGCTGTGATAGGGAGAGCTGAGACACACCCCTGAGCTGCAGCAGATAAGACACTCCCCCTGAGCTGTCAGTTTGATATAAATCCAGCAGAGCAATGAATGTGGAGATCTCTGGATCCATGTGAGGTACAGGGCTGGTTCTAGCTTTGTTGGAAATAGGTGGTCATGTACTATATGATAGCTGCATTATGGGATAACCCCTTTGAATTGTGCCAGATTGATCACAGTGAGTAAATCTAGTCCATCCGTAAACTGTCTATTCTAAGCATACCCAACCTATTTGTTGGCTTAATGTACAGCAAAAATGAACCAAATGTTTGGCGCATTTTTGGTGCACGGTGTTGCATCTTAAAGGGAACATGTCACCGGGATTTTGTGTACAGAGCTGAGGACATGGGTTGCTAGATGGCAGCTAGCACATCTGCAATATCCAGTCCCCATAGCTCTGTCTGCTTTTATTGTGTAAAAAAAAACGATTTTATACATATGCAAATGAACCTGAGATGAGTCCTGTCCCTGAGATAAGTCCAGGGACAGGACTCATCTCAGGTTAATTTGCATATGTATCAAATGTATTTTTTTTTACACAATAAAAGCACACAGAGCTATGGGGACTGGATATTGCGGATGTGCTAGCTGCCATCTAGCAACCCATGTCCTCAGCTCTGTACACAAAATCCCGGTGACAGGTTCCCTTTAAATCACCCTTTCCAGCAAAGCCATAAAGTCGGTTAGTGGAAACAAGTGTCTGGGTTTTCTGGTACTTACATATCTATGACCTACTCTCAGGATCGGTCATCAATATCAGATATTTGGGGTACGACACCCAGCACCCCCACTGACCAGCCAGTTCAGGCAGCCACCAGCACCGGAAACTATATAGCGGAAGCAGAAGGCTCTGCCCGCTTTGTAGTGGCCATGTCTGCAGCTCAGGCTTCAGAATAAGGCCTCTATTACATGAGCGGGTTTTCCGTCCGGGTGCGATGCGTGAAGCAAACGCACAGCACCCGCACTAAATCCTGACTTATTCATTTTAATGGGTCTGTGTACATGTGCGTTGTTTTTCACGCATCATTTCTGCGTTCAGGAAAAATAGCAACCTTGTTCTATATTGTGCGTTTTTCACGCAGCCCTGGCCCCATAGAAGTGAAAAGTGCTTGAATGAAAAGCGTATTGCATTCGGATGTAATCCGGATGCAATGCGTTTTTCACTGATGGTTGCTAGGAGATGTAGATTGCTATTCTTCAGATTTTTTTCACGCGCGTGAAAAACACATCCAAAACTGATTGCACCTGTGTGGGGAAAAAAATGAAAAACTGAATGCAATCACAGACAAAATTGACTAAACTTGCAAGAAAAACCATCATTTTTTTCTGAACAGATCCAGACACAAGCAGTATCGCTCGTGTGAAAGAGATGAGCCGCAGTATGGGTGGAGGTGTCGGGTGGAGAAACCCAACCAGTCTGATATTGCTGACCTATCGTAAGAATTATCCATCAATATCTAAGTCCTGGAAAACCCCTTTAAGGCTCCATTCACACGTCCGCAAAATGGATCCGCATCCGTTCCGCAATTTTGCAGAACAGGTGCGGACCCATTCATTTCCGATGGGGATGGAAAGATGCGGACAGCACACTATGTGCTGTCCGCATCCGCATTTCCGGATCCGTACTTCCGCATCTGCACTTCAGTTTCCGCAAAAAAAATAGAACATGTCCTATTCTTGTCCGCAATTGCGGACAAGATTAGGCATATTCTATTATAGTGCCGGCGATGTGAGGTCCGCAAATTGCGAAACGCACATTGTCGATGTCCGTGTTTTGCGGATCCGCAAAACACTTACGGACGTGTGAATGGAGCCTAATACTGTAAATGGGCCAGATTTTTGGTGCAAATTGTAGCAGAATTCTGGTGGATTTTGATTAGGCCTCATGCACACGACAGTATTTTGCGGACCGTATACTGGCAGTTTTTTCAGTTCAGTATACTGACAGTATACTGAACCATTCACTTCAATGGGTCTTCAAAAAATACAGAAGTGTCTCCGTATGCCTTCCGTTTCCATTTTTGCGTTTTTCCGTTCCGTTTAAATATAGAACATGTCCTATTCTTGTCCGCAAATCACGTTCAGTGGCTCCATTCAAGTCAATGGGTCGCAAAAAAAACGGAAAGCATACGGAAATGCATCCGTATGTCTTCCGTATCCATTCCGTTTTTTGCGGAGCCATCTATTGAAAATTTTAAGACCAGCCCTATTTTTACTATGTTATTACTGTACACTGCATATGCCATACGGAAAAATGGAACGTAAAAACGGAACCGAAACGGAAACACAACAGAAGCAAAAAGCAGAAAAACGGATCCAATAAAAACGGACCGCAAAACACTGAAAAAGCCATACGGTCATGTGCAAGAGGCCTTAGAGATGAGCGAAGTTATGAAAAATTTGATTTGGCTGCGTCGCCGAATTCCACAAAGAAATTGAAATTGTGACTAATTATTTCGACACAAAGCGCATTCTCTTTTATGAAGCAAGCACAATGACAGGAAACGGTTATCCCGTTGCCCCCGTCATAAAAACGCCTCAGATGCCGCGTTCATCGCTGATCGCGGCATCAGGATACAATTTAGGCCTTAGAAAAATAAATAAATAAATACCCACCTTATCCACTTGTTCGCGTAGAGGCTGTCACGGCCATCTTGATTGAAGACACCACGTGAAATCTCAGACGGTAACGTGATGACATCATCATGCTGGCATCACCCTGTGCGACATTTTGCGGTTTCTGCAATCAAGATGGCCGCAATAGCCTCTTCCTGTGCAAATGCATGAGGCGAGTATGTACTTTTTTTTAGTTTTACTCCCATTTCAGAAAAAATATATGAGTTACCACAAAGCGCGAGAAAATTCGGCTTCGCAGCGAATCCTATTTTTCCTGAAATTCGGATCAAAGTCAATTCGTTTTGATGAATAAATCTCTCCCAATTTTCCATGTACGGTCTGATCAGCGATTTGCTTCCACACAATCTTTTAAGACCTATGGCTCCTTTAACCTTTCCTCGCCTCCCTTCCGCTCTTTTGAACCCCCCTGCTCTCATCTCATTTCGCTCCCGTCTTCTTGGAGGTTTATTATTTCGCTAGGCCCCGCAAGTGGCAGCAGTTTTCTGACAGGTAGATGGGAGACAGATGGGGCTTGTGAATTACGCTTCTCCCTCTCCTCTCAAACTGACACCCTTAAATGCCGGGTGTCACTGCCAGCAATACCCCAGCTCTGCAATCTGACGGGACGACTTCTCGGCACTACAGGAATGCACAGCAGTTACCTCTATTTGCACTCTGCAAATATTGAAGTCTGCAGGGGCACAAATAACCCACCGCCTGCAATGATCAATAGGGAGAAGAGTTTTCTGATTAAAAGTCCTAGTCATTGGCAGCTACGGTGACAGCTGCTTATCACACGAGGGGGCCAGAACTCATTTACCCCGGACAGGAGATATGGGTGTCGATGACTCTGGCACTTTAAATGCACAGCTCATAGTCTGGGAGATTGGGAGGGTTCAGCGTGACCTTGACTATGCGGATTCTGGAGGAAAGTGATGCTGTCAGTCACCGTCCTGCCATATGGATCATTTGACTTTATAAGGTGTAAGGCAGTCCTGTCCCTGGCCATCCCGCTGTCTCCCGCAGATAAGGCTCAGCATTGCATACGTTTCCTTGCCTTACTTTAAGTGGATTTATTAGACCGCGATGATGATAAGATCTAATGTTCGCCTATTTCTAGAGGCCGCAGGGTAGAGCTTTAGGGGGGGAAAACACGGGAAAAATAAATGTTCAAAGCGTAACCTCAGGTGACAATTAAAAATTCATTTGTTGCTAGAATAAGATCAATTGCCCACCCTAACATCTTGCTTATCAGGGTTCTGCACTTGACATCTTGGGGGTCTCTCCTGGAGAGATTGAGGGATGCAGTCGATAAAGGCTATAATGGAATAATGCTTTAATATAATAAATAAAATGATATAAAAATAATAATAATATAATCTTTATTTATGTAGTGCCAGCATATTCCAGGGCGCGGTACATTATAGAGGGGACATGCACAGACAAGATCTGATATTACAGAGGAACAAACTCATAATAATTCATAGTTCAGACAAGAGGAGTGAGGGTCTGCTCACAAGAGCTTACGGCTATCGGTCACATGGCTTGGTATTCACTTCAATGGGGCTGAGCTGCGCCTAGTCCATGTGACCAATGAACGTGATATCACATGGCCTAGGAAGAGTCATGGAGCGCCGTCCTCTTCTAACAGATGATCGTCGGGGGTCCCCGGTGTCGGACACCCACCGATCTGATATTGATGACCTATCTTGAGGTTAGGTCATCAATATTAATTACCAGATTATTCCGTTAATCCGATGGATTCAGCTAGTGGACGATACAGAACTGGTGCAGCTCGAGAGAAGACTTGGAGACAGGAGTGATAGGATCTGATGATGGAGTCTTCAGTCACTGGCCGATCCTAGCGCAGGGGCAGAGATGAGGAAAGAGATATGGAGAGTGCACTGGCTTGGGGGTGATTTCAATTGTATTCTGTGCTGTATGGGTAACATAGAAAAGGAAAGAGGAGCATCAAATCAAGTTCCCTGTTAAAATAAGCAAAGGTAGGGTAGATGTAAAAACTGAGACTACAATACCGAGCACAGCCACTTTACAATGGATGGCGCTGTTCTTGGTGAGCTGAGAGAAGGCAGCGGCGCTCACTGGGCACTGGTACCTTCTCAAACAGCTGATCGGCGGGGGTCCTAGGTGTCAGACCCCCACTGATTAGATACTGATGACCTATCCTAATGATCTGTCATCAGTAGAAAAGACTCAAAAAATCTGTTTAATATCAGATCATTTGGAGTCTGACACCTGGAACCCCCATTGATCAGCTGTTTCAGACAGCTGCCGGCTCTGCTAGTTATAAAGTGCTACTGCAGCTTGGCTCCCATTCAGTTGAATGAACCTCCAATGAGGCCAGGTGAGGCGACTGCCTAAGGCGGCGAAACCTGGAGACAAGTGGCGGCGGTGGCAGGACCATGTGAATCAGCGCTTCCATTGTGGAAGTGGTCATCTCTGTATAGTCAACTGTATTACAGTATGCCTTTAACAGTAGGGCTGGAGGGGGTGCCGTTTCAATTTTCGCCTCAGGCAGCAGGAAGGCTAGGTGCACCCCTGGAGATAAAGACAACCTGTGAGATCTCCGGATGAGGGCTGAAATGATTACTCGAATGAATTGAGTGATTCGACACAAAAAAAAAACTTAATGCGTGTGACCACGGAGCGTGGGTGAAGTGCTTGCTATTACTCACCGCTCCGTGGTCCCCCGCCGACCCGCACCACACTGCACTTTCCTCCTGACACATCGTCAGGGTATAGTGCAGGAAAGGCTGCACTATGACCTGACGCTGTGTGACGTCAGGACGATGAAGATGAAGGAGCTGTGGAGCAGCGCACCTACAGGAAAGTATTTTATTTCACTGACGCTTGGGACATGGCTAGGAGGGGGAGATGGTGGCACTGGGGGGCAGCTGGTGGCACTGGGGGGGCAAGCTGGTGGCACAGGGTGGCAAGCTGATGGCACATGGGGCACCTGGTGGCACTGAGGGGCCGCTTGTGACCCTGGGGGCACCTGGTGACACTGGAGGGCAAGCTGGTGGCACTGGGGAACACTTGACGGCACTGGGGGGCAGCTCGTGGCACTGGAGGGGGGCAAGCTGATGGCACTATGGGGCACCTGGTGGTCCTGGGGGGCACCTGATGGCACTGGAGGGCAGCAGGTGGCACTGGAGGGGGGAGCTGATGGTACTGGGGGGGAAGCTGATGGTACTGGGGGGCACGTGATGGCACTGCGGGACAGCTGATGGCACTGGAGGGGGGAGCTGATGGCACTGCGGGACAGCTGATGGCACTAGGGGGGGAGATGAAAGCATTAGCGGGCAGCTGGTGGCACTGGGGATGAGCTGGTGGCACTGACGGGGCATCTAATGGCACTGGGTGGAAGCTAATGGCAATAGGGGCAGCTGATGGCACTGGGGGGAGGCTGATGGCACTGGGGGCAGCTGATGGGATGGGGGGGAAGCTGATGGCACTGAGGGGGCAGCTGGTGGCACTGAGGGGGCAGTTGATGGTACTGAGGGGGCAGCTGATGGCACTGAGGGGGCTGCTGGTGGCACTGAGGGGGCAGCTGATGGCACTCAGCGGGCAGCTGATGGCACTGAGGGGGCAGCTGATGGTACTGAGGGGGCTGCTGGTGGCACTGAGGGGGCAGCTGATGGCACTGAGGGGGCAGCTGATGGCACTGAGGGAGCAGCTGATGGCACTAGGGGGGAGCCTGATGGCACAGGGGGGAGGAGCTGATGAGTTTTTGTAATTATTTTTTGTTATGAGAGTACTCGATTCATCGTTTGCATGGTGTCAGGCAGAGTAAGGCCATGCCTAATTGGCAAGGGGACTAGCAATACACAGTTGTCATCTTTTTCATCTACTTCCAGGAGGAATAATGTCACAAAAGAGACTGCTAAGAAAAGACGATCCCTTCGTGAAGAATGGAAGTATTCAAAGGTGACAGATCCTAAGGAGTAACAGCAGCGGTGGGAATCATTTATCTTTCACGTATTGATCATCGTGTTCCTTTCACTGGAAGCTCTGGAAATCTCTAAGTCTCTACGATAAACCGGAGAGATAACTTTGCGGAGCCCGGGAGCAGTTCTCTGGTAGAGGGGGCGCATTATCACTGTGCATGCAATACCGTCCACCGCAATTCATATAGGAAGAGGCAGCAATAGCTCAGGCTTCTGACATATGAATGAACCATCATCTGAGCCATCGGCAGTGCGCTACCCATCTTATCATCACTATGCACCAGAATTTAACGTGCAATTTTGACGTCAGGTCACATTGAAGAATGTTCTGAGATCTTCTCTTATGTGAAGCAGAAATGTTCTCTGAATGAGTCGTTATAAAAGGAAAAATGCTGCGCTGCCTCCTTGCTCTTTCCATTTACCTGTCTTCTATAGCCATACAATGGTCATGGTAATGCAATGCAAGGAAAAATCTACTTATAAATATGCCGATGTAGCAGTGCTGGATGGGTGCACTTGTTTCATACAACAAGGTAACTCATTAAATTAAAGGGTTCGAATAAAAAAAATTCATGTTACCTGGGGAATAAACAGAACACGGATCTACCAATTTCCAGGCCCTTCTCCTACCATCCAAGATGGCTGCGCTGGTTTCCGGACTACCCATAACATTATGCATTGATCATCCGAGGCCAGTGTTTGATCAGCGAGGGTCTGACCTCTGTGTCCTCTTCATGTATCGCACAGGCATAGGGGCTTCACCATACAGGGGGTTGTGCCTGGTTCTTTAGCTGTCAAGGATGGAGAACAGTTAGCAGGAACTGATAAATAATGACAGACTGGCTTGATCCCAAACTAAGGAAAATATAGGAGGGCCCTTTAAATCCCTAAGAACTCTCCCAAACAGCTATGCACATGTACAGGTCTCGGTGGTAGACAAATACATGCCATCGAACCTATAACTTAGTGACACCTGAATTCCCTATAGTAGTGAGGGGAACGGCCACCGGCTCCCTGCACAGAATACGGAGGGAGTCAGGGTCACCTAGAATCAGGCCAGCAAACAAAACACAAAGTAAATGGAAAGCACTTATCTTAGAGCAAAACAACTGCAGCCTCCAGCAGCACACACTTCATCCAGGAAGTAATATAAACCGCAAGGAGGAGCAGTATGGGAGGGAATATAAAGCAAGCCAATTAATCAAGATAAGAGGCAGCTGAGGGAGAGAAAGGAACTGAGCAAAGTGAAACCAAAACAAAGAATGTCATACACAAGACAGGGAGGAACCTCTGACCGACCGTCTCCCAGAACCAGCGGTGACATTAGCTTGTCCTATTCCATGTAGACCCTAGGTCAGACCCCCACAGCAAACATTAATGGCCTATGCTTAGGAGAAGCTTAAAGCGTATAATGGATATAATGAAACATTTTGTAATAACTGACTTTTTCAATAAAATGTATCTGTATAGCACCACCTGCTGTTTGTTCTTTTCCTTATTTCTCAGTCCACCTCACTAAGGTGGTAGCACATGCTCAGTTTCATCCACTCGGCTACTGTTAGAAACTGTTACGGTTGCAGGGAGAAAGATGCCGCAGAAGGGCCACACCTGCTGAAAAAGGACACACCCTCTGAGAAAGGACACACACCCTAAGCTGCCCACTTGAAGAAAATCTACAAAGGATGCACTACCTAAATTGTGAAAGTGAGTAAGCTTCAGCAGAATGTGAGCACCACCTAAAGCCTCATTCACACGTCCTTGTCCATGCTCAAATCCGTGAGCAGGTGGTCAGAGATGCATCTGTGAAGCTGTCCGTGACGGATCCGTGTTGGGTCCGTGTGTCCGTTTTTTGCTGTCCGTGTTGCATCCGTGTTTCACTGACACTGAACAGCTGAAAAATAATTTTCAAAGCATCTCTTCTCAATGATCTGTGAAACACTGATGCAACACGGATGGCATCCGTGTTGCATTCATGGTTTTCACGGACCCATAGACTATAATGGCCGTAAGGGATCCGGGAACACGGACCAAGATAGGACATGCATCCGTGCTGAAAACATGGACCCACTGACCGTGCTAAAACACTGATGTGTGAATACACACATTCAAATGAATGGGGATGTGTGCTGTCCGCGGAGAACACCTACATGAAACACTGACGTGTGAATGAGGCTTAAGGAAGGACCATCCCCTGAGCTGTGATAGGGAGAGAAAAGACACCCCTAGAGCTGTAAGAGGGAAAAAGCTGCAGCAGAAAGGACACATCCCTTGAGAAAGTATACATCCAGCTTCATATAAATCTAGCAGAACAAATGGAAAATGAATGTGGAGATCTCTGGATCCATGTGAAGTACAGGGCTGGTTCTAGCTTTGTATGACAGAGATGTGCAAAATGATGTCTAATTTTCAGAATTTTACATTAATTATTTGTTAACCCCTTTAAATCCTTGAAAACTAACAATCACATGCCTTTTACACTAATATAAGGAAATGCAGCCATATAAGTGATGCTCACTAGTCATTTCTTTCCCAGATCACCATGATTACTAGATTATTTAATATCCAGTTCATCATTTTCCATTCTATTATACATAAAAGTTTTAATTTTGTTTAATTTATTTAATATGAAAGCACTATACACTGAATGAACACAACATGACTCTGCCCTTGTATTAGATCCTCAGATCTGACAGATTCTGTGGTTGTATTGATTGTCTGGATGATTCCAGACTCGATGGCCGCCTGCTATTGATTGCACTCACACCCCTATGGGGTCTTTTGATAATCGATGTCTGACCAAATGTTTTTCAATGTCTAACAATAGTCCTATTTATAGAGGATTATTCTCATGCATTTGGGTCATCTTGTCAGTCGGATTGATTTCCAAGAAGGGGAAATGGTGACAGTTGCAAAAAACTTTCTACAGTAGCACATATGTCCTGACAACTGCGGTGATTCTCGAGGTGCACATCTCATTTTTGGCATTTTCTCGCTGCCAGATATGTATTGTACACGAATCCGATTACTTTGCACAAAAGTTGCAGTTTTCAGAACTGTCCAAATAGACGTAAAGCATGTTAAAAATACGTAATACATTAGGCGCCCATCATGTACTTCATTTTCCAACATTGTTATCCTGCAAAATGTTGGCTCCTTTAGACAATGAATTGTCCCTGCCCGTATGCCCTAGAATGAAATATGGACATCATAGCAGGAGCTCTCAAAAGGTTAATGTTTTAACGTAGAAAACAAAGTCATTTTTAAGAGTATTCACAAGGTGGTCAGCGACCCATTGGAAAACATACAGGTTGGACAATTCTGCATGACCAATAGTCACTATGTAGAATCAGTTCTTAGCACGGATTAGGCTACTTTCACACTTGCGGTAGCCTCTTTCGGAAGGGTGTTCTGGAACAGCCTGCCGGATCCGTACTACCGCAAGTTCACCGTGCTGGCGGAAGTCCGCTCCGGCCCTATTCACTCTAATAGGGGTGGGCCGGTGGTCCGGCCGCAGCACCTCAAACATAGATAGTATAAGAATTACCGGTACTTTTTGTCTGGTCTTTAAGTCAACAGAAACTATTTTCTACCTGTCTACTTACGTTACACATCCTAAAACCTGCTATAAAGTCCTGCTGGGATTCCAGCCAGTGAAGATAAAAGCGTGGGTTGCCTTCTGTGAGATTTCTTGAAAATAAGAGATGTTTTCTACAGGTCATTATTTCTCATCAAGGGGAGAAGAAGACATTTAAACTTCATATTTCTAACCACATCAAAGACTGTTCATCGACTTACTGTATCATAAAACCTCGCTTCTCGGGATGATGCCTTTAAGTGACTATCATCTGGTCAACCGGGAAATTCCTCAATTAACTAATTTGATATCTTTTCTAATTTAACGTGAGTACACACTGCCATCTTATAGACGAGGGAAGATGCCATAAAATTAAGGCTATTGATGGATGTTTTATTGTGACCGTTATTTATAGGCTGGTGCCCAGTGCTCTTTCAGACAATGAAATATCCTCTTCGAGGTCAGGACCAAGGGTGATTAGCGTGTTTGGGAACAATGCTGTTGAAGGCGAAGATCTATTTTCTTTCATGGTCTACCTAAATATTGAGGGTGATATTGTCCTTATCAAAAGGGAACCCCAGTCTTTAAAGTATGTCTGTATTAAAAAGAGGAACAACAGGCAAAAATTTGAAAAACAAATTACCTTCACCTTGTACTTTGATGTGGTCATCATTAGTACCAAGGCAGAACCTGCTTTCATCACTAAACATTATTGTTTGCCGTTGATGGCCACATCAGAGTCGGCAAGAGGGCCTCTCTTACTTCCCGCCATGTCGTGCTGTACTGTACATAGCTCATCATGAATGTATGAGGTATAACATTTTGAGGTCCACTTTAAATATCTCGCCCCCATAATTTATAATACATCCTTAAGGATGACAGAGAAGTTTGATTACGAGCCACGTAGTGCTCTACCACACGGGGGAGGGCGGTATAAAATAACAAAGATTTTTTACTGATGCACAATATGTATGGTCTTGTTTTACACTTTGTGCTGTAATATATTAGATTTTTATTACCTCGCAGTCTGCAGGTTTTCTTGATTCTTTCTCCAAATAATATATAGCTGCTGTTTCTCATCCCAGATATAGAGGCAGCCCAGGCAGGATGTGATTACGAGGCTGGTTTTTTGATTTCTAGAGCAACAGCTGAGCGGTTTTAAAGACTCCATTTTTATTCAGCGCATTCCCCAAATGATTACGTTTTCCAGGAGCATCCTGATATCCATGATCAGGCTGCTGCAAGTTCCTAACTCTTCTTTGGATTTATGGGACAGGAAAACTATGATAGTAAAATAACATGAATCTGCCATTTGACAAAAAATAGTTCCATTTGGAATTAGCATGAAAAACCGTATGGTAATTCAGCATGCTAAGGTTACGGGGTGGCAGGGTAGGTAATAGGCCATGGACGTACTCTGGCAGTGAGGGGCATCATATCTTTATCAGATAGATTCAGTAAATGCAGTACATTGACAGTCCTGAGTGTGTTAGGTTATTGCAATTCGGCTCTATACCTAGGTACATTTACTCTTAGAGGAGCTTTCTAGTTTGCATCAACATCTTTTAAAATAATTGTTTATGAAGGTGGTGGTAATTTTGTAATGCATTTATTTTACTTTTATTGCTCCTATCTTCTGTTCTGGGCTGTGTGCTGCTCTGTCTATGAGTGTCTATATAACTAGCTGGGTGGGAGGAGCTAGATGGATGTTGTTAGGGGCGGTGCTGGAGCTGTGGCAGAGGAAGGGGAAGTGCATCATGGGTTTGGTTGGATACAGGAACAGGAAGTGCTACTTACAGGATGGAAGCAAGCAATGATTGGTTTACCTTGTGAAAACAGGTCAGGAGAGTCCAAGCTGGAAAAAAAGCATGGAGGAATATACATGAGGTATCCAAATACTCGACGGGGACGAGCCTCCCTAACGTCACCTGCGACGTTCGCGGGCCACTATTGGCTGCACCCCCTTCCCCATCGCCGGATGCAGGGCCGCCATCAGGGGGATACAGCCCATACCCCAGTAAGGGGCCCAGATCCTGGGGGGGGCCCGGCCGGTCCCGATCCTTTTTTTTGTGGCCGCCGGCCCTGGAGCCCAGTGCTCCTCCCCCTCTTAATTCCGCGGCCCGTCGCCTTAACTCCCTGGCCCACCCGCCCCTTACGTCCCACGCCGGCTCTTCACTGTCCTGAGCGTGTATAGGGTCAGGACGTAGTACGCGCACTATGACCTGATGCTGCACGCTGTCAGGTGACAGTGCAGGGCCGGCCAGGAAGACAGAGGCAGGAGCGTGGAGGAGGCAGCGATCTGTGGTAAGTATGTTGGGGCTGGCCTGGCTGGGCCCTCCCCTGCCTGCCACAGCTGATCTGATGTGGGTGGGCTGACTGGGTCTGGGGTCTTTGGGCTGATCTGAGGTCATAAGGGATGATTGTGGGTCTAATGGGGTCCTTGGGCCGATCTGAGGTCTGATGGAGGCTGACTGGGGGTCTTTGGACTGATCTGAGGTCTAATGGAGGCTGACTGGGGGTCTTTGGGCTGATCTGAGGTCTCATGGTCTTTGGGCTGATATGAGGTCTGATAGGGGATGACGGGGGGGCTGATGAGGGTCTTTGGGCTGATTTAAGGTCTCATGGGGGATGAGTGGGGGTCTGATGGAAGTAGGAAACTAACATCTGTTGGTCAAACTCTGCAGAGATGAGAGATGGCTAAAAGAAGTCACCATTGCGTTCTGGTCTGAATGGAGAAGATGAAGACAGAGAACATCTACATCAAAGGAGACGTCCCTGGATGTAAGAGGTATGGGTGCGATATATGGGTGGGACTGTGTGGGTGTGGTTGAGGGTGGACGGGGACACAGGGGCCCCATGATCTCCTTTTTCTGGGGGTGCCCCTCCAAAGACCAGGCTCTGGATCCGCCACTGGGGCAGTGTCGGAGAGGGCGTGGGGGGGGGGGGCAGGCCTTGAGCTGTGTAAGGGGCCTTAAAATTTCTGATGGCATCCCTGGCCGGATGTTTTGATCTGCATGATGGAGAGATCCAGCAGCGGCCGTCCGGGCATCAGTAGTGACCTGGGTGCCAGGGAGCAGGGTAAGTATAACCAGTATGAGGGGCCCGGGCATTTTGGGGGGGCATTATAGGGGTTTAATAACCCTTTTAAAATAATATTTACTTATTAAAGAAAAGCAAAAACATAAATAAGTAAAACAAGGAAGCAACATTAAATTGAATAACCATGTCATGATGGAGAGAGTGCTGCCCGACTCGCCTAGAAAACAATTACTAGATGTTAAAGGCATTTTCCCAATGTCAGTCTGTCTCAGGACCACTCTGGTGAGCTCCAGTTGTCCATGTATTACATCGATGGCCATGAAGCAGCCAGCAACACCATCCCCAGTAAAAATCATCTGTTCCCCCAGGGGTCTCCACAGATATGGACCCCTCAGTAATTGGAAAACCACTTCAAATTATGCATAGGAGTAAGTATAGTATGTCTACATCCATCATGTTATAAGCAGTGTATAAACATGACTTCTTATCCTATGGGGATATCAAATAGAGATCTGTGACATGTAATGCTTCGAAGGGGCAGCAACCTAATTGCAATTCTAACATCAAACAAAGCTCCCAGGCAATGGATGGGTTGACTAGCCCCTATCTATCAGATCTGTGCTTGGATTAATGTGGATTTTTGCTGGAAAGAATGTATACAGTTGGGAGCCCAGAAAGTGTACGTCAATGTGTGATGAAGAGATTGAAGAATGCCGATGAATTGGATCACAGTTAATTTGCTCCCAGTTTTCCTTACCTGCTCTTCATATTGTCTGAAGACCTCCAGCAGGAATGTAACCTGGATCCATAGACATGAGGGAACTCAATGAAATATTCATCTATTGCATTACAAAATAGCGGGAAGTCAGACAACATATTTCTGAAAACATCATTGGAAAAAAATGGGGGTTAGTAAGCACATCCCGATGTGCAGGTGCACGTCGCCATGGCTGAAAGCACAAAAGCAAAATCACAATGCAACAGCACTCTGCAAACAGAAATGATAAAGTAAATGCAATAGTGCCATGCTCACTATAGAAAACATACTAATGCTAATGCTACATTATAAATGTGAGATTTAAAATCATTTGTGCCTGTCCGCCAACAACAAGGCGATCTCTACAGTATGTTTTCTATAGGGAGTATGGGACTATTGTATTTGCTTTATTATTTCTGTTTCTATTTCTATTACTTCTATTTCTGAGTGCTGTTGCTTTGTGCTTGTTTTTGAAACCATCATTGTCTTGCTGGTGTACAGAATTTTTGATATTTTGAAATAAAAATGTCAAGTATTTTATAAGAAGAAAAGAATAAAATTGAGTTCTTAATAAGCTCTGCCTTTATTGCCACCAGATGTACTTTAAGACAGCTATCCCATAAATGAATGGGACTTATAAGACTTATAAGGATAGCTGCCTTACATCTGGTGGCATTGGAGGCAGAGCTTGTTAACAGCTCATTTGCATCCTTTCTTCCCAGAATTCCAGAGGAGCATGTATTGCCTATAGGTCTCCTCACACTGACTAAGGTGTTCTGAGATTGTACCCCCCCAAATCTTTTATAAAACACTCTCAATATCCAATTGTAAGCAGGATGGGGCTTGTTCTTTGAACTTTATCTTTAGGGTCCAAATGTTTAATACTAATGACTAGGGAAGACTGATGACTCCCGACACCCCCGCTGATCAGCTGTTAGAAGAGACTGCCACACTCCATGAAGTTCTACGGTCTCTTCCTAGGCCTGTGATGTCACATTCATCGGTCACATCAGCCAGGAATAGCTCAGTCCCATTGAAGTGCTTGGGGCTGGGCTGCACTAAAAGCATAGCCGCTATATAATGCATGGTGTTTTTGGTGTTGTGCTTGGTAAGTTGCATGGAGGCCGCAGTGCTCACCGCAGTGCCAAAGCCTCTTCAAATAGCTTATCCTGAGGATAGGTCATCAGTATTAAACACTTGGACCACCCTTTAAAACTGTCCATACACATAAGTTAGCTGCTGGGTGGACCTTTGTTTGGCTGATCTCCACCTACCTCCCCATAGACAAGCTTTGACCCCTTGGTTGGTGCCTGCCCCAAAGACATGTTTCAACAGAGAGATATCTCTGATGACTTAATCTGGTACCGGAAAGATCAGCCATGGGTCTATGATGAAAACCAGCATGCCCAATTTTCATTTCTCCTGACATTTGCCATCATGTGACAGTCAAAGGGTTGGGGGAGCAATATACAGTACATTATACTACTGAACATTTACTTTGTATGGTCACCTGAAGGAGTAAATCATTAAAAAATAGCAGCCAATTGCTATCAGAGATCATTGGAGCTAATGGACAGGGGCCTTATCTGCTACTAAGAATCAGTTATTCATAAGTTAATTAGCCTGGCTCCTCTGGGGTATCTCACAAGCCATAGGATCTGTCAACAGTAGCTCACTTGTTTGTGGATGCTATCTTGGTAGTAACTGGGTAAAAACTGGATGAAAACCTGAACCCAGTGCTGGACTGGGAAATTAAAGTGGCCCTGAAATTTTTTTTGCAAGTGGCCCCATGTTGTAGGTGGCTCCAAATTAACAGACAGCAGGGTTAACATAAGTAGGTGGGGCCAGCAATACCATATTGCCCCAGCAGCATAAAAAACCACATTGCAACACAAAATAATTCCCCAGCAGAACCAAAAACCTCCTCAGATTCTGCCCCTCTGTGGTGGCCAGTGCCAGTTTCCACCTTCTGTCCTTTTACTCCAGTTGCCTGAGGATGGCAATACAGTTGAATTCGGGAGACAGGAGGGCACTTGTGGTCTTCGACCAGGTATATAACTACTTGACGCCCCCAGCATTAATTAACTCTGGGAGCAACAGGTCATTACTTACCTGGCTGGTGGCTATGAGGAAGGGTCAGGTGGACCCCTGGGCTTCTGACCAATGGAAGATTTCCCTGTATAGTCTCTGACCAATCCACCCCTGCCTGGACCTTTGGCGTTGGATATCCTGTTAGAGCCTGGCACAACTGAATGATCCTTTTGGAAAGACCCTGTATGTATGGTGCTAGAAGTACAAAGCTAACCATCCTGGATATTTAAAGGGGTTGTCCCACAAAAAATATTCTGCAGTTTTAAAACCAGCACCTAGATCTGAACTATTTTGTAATTGCATGTAATTAAAAATTTAGCATAGCCACTGAGTTATTCAATAAAATGTATCTGTATAGCGCCACCTGCTGTTTGTTTATTTCTTTTTTCTTTGTCCTTCTTATTGAGATGGCCGACATCCTTCAACTGCCTCCTGAGCTGTGATAGGTAGAGCTGTGACACGCCCCCTTAGCTGCAGCAGACTTGACACTCCCCTTGGGCTGTCCGTGTGATATCAATCTAGAAGAGCAATGAATGGGGAGATCTCTGGATCCATGTGAGGTACAGGGCTGGTTCTAGCTTTGTTAGAAAGAGATTGTCATGTGCTATATTACCACTGATTTTCATATTTTACATTAGTCATGGAATAACCCCTTTAATATTGTGTGATCAAAACTTAAAGGGATATTCCAGTTATAATTATAAGCAATTATCACTTATCCACTGAATAGGTGATTATTGATATGTTGGAGGGGATCTGATCGCTGAGATCACCAGGACTAGGGGTCCCATGTTCTTTCGGGTGATCATTGGGGGTTTCCTACTGATCTCGCTGTTATCACCTTCCCAGTGCATAACTGTTTATAATAAGAATACCCCCTTAATTAGAAAGTTACCAGGCAAAAAATGAGGTTGATATACAGAACCAGAACCGAACCAGCAGAAAGACCAATGTGCCCACTCCCCAGCTCACAGTGGAGCAGGTAAGGCAGTAATTAATCCTCAATGTACTTTCTTCACACATCATAAATTTAAAAACTTCAGTAAATAAATATCAGATAATAAAAATAATAAAAGTAGGTTGCGGGTCTCCACATTTCAAAATTGTAAAGTAATCTGGCCTCAGGCCTTTCTGCAGATGGATCTGAGACCAACAGGGAGAATTCACAGCGGCTTATAAGTAATAAAAAAGAATAATGATGCGGTGGTTTGATGTAAGTACTAACGTTCTGACAGGACAAGGTACAGAGGTTCTCACTGCACATGAGGGGTCATTGAACCTGCATATTATTCACTGCTGTAAATGCAGGAGGTAGGCTGATGGGACGGGGATCATTTTAATAACCGCTCATAGAACAGAATAAAATAACAGCTTTCAAATGTCTCCAAAGGCCAGCGTTCTTCATGTGGATATTTATCATTTAATATGAAATATCCTCTGCCATGCTAGCCACTGGAGACTGGTGGAGTAGAATAGTCAAAAAGCCATTGATGTAGAGCAGATAATGGTTGAGGCTTTATTTTCTGTATTATTTCACAGCACACGTCTATTACACTTTATTATTTTCTGCAGTTTTCTGCTTTTCTGCTTTTCTGTGTAGACTAGGACCAGGTCAGCAGAGTCATCTCATTATCATAAGAGGGCAGGGACTGCAAGCGGAGATTAAATGGCAGATAACAGCTCTATCGTGATACCTGTGGCCTAAATGTACTGTGAGTCAGGATAGAAAACCTTTGCACAGTGCATATAGATTCAGTTTTGTATGCAGCTACACCACCACTCCCTGATCTCCCAGATCTATTTTTCTTTTATCTCTCACTCTTTGAAGCAACCATAAGGGTACGACCACACGATCTGGTCGTTTCGTGGTTGTGACGTGGCCACGCTGCAGGCGAGTACCACTCAGCCATGTGTGCCGCAGCTCGTTCTTGTTAACTAATGAAGATTGTTTAGTCAGTCTGCATTGTTAATGGCTGTGCAGTATAGAAGGTGCTGTGCATCCATTAACAATGAAGACCAAATAAACAGTGCAGTCTCATTAGTTTAAAAAAAGAACCAGCTGCGGCCCGCACGGCCACGCGGTACTCGACTGTTGCGTAGCCACTGCTCCATGTAGTCATACCCTAAAGCAGGAATGACAAACCCACGGTTCTGCAGCTGTTTCAAGACTACAACTCCCAGCATGCCCAGATTGCCTACAACTATCAGCCTACAGCAGGGCGTAGTTGGAATTGTGGTTTTACAACAGCTGGAGAGCCGCAGGTTGGCCTAAAGCATTCACACCTGCCCTAAAGCATTCGCACCTTCAATACTGAACATAAAGACAATGCAGAAATGAAGTATGTGCCTCAAATAAGGCAGCCTCCATGCCCCACGGAGTGACAGAGGACCAAGGGGCAGCCTTCCCTTCATTGTTTACCTGCTCGCCGTGAGACTTTCATAAAGTCTTTACTGCATTGAGAGTAACATCGCTAAAACACCCTTCCACACTTAGACACGGTCCTGACCAGCCGTATCTCAAACCTCTACCCCTCAGCTGGGAATTACAGCCATCACTGCAAGAGTGATATTGCCATCCTTAGATTTTGCAGAGACTGACTGTGGGAAGATAGAGAGAAGAAGTACTACAATGCCCATCCGGGCTTACATCCATACATTTCTATCTGGGAAGATCTGCACTGTTAAATATTTGGAACTGTGTTTTGTTACTGTTGGATGTACTACAACTCCTATTTTGCACTTTAGTAAAGAGAGACTTGTTCATTTTCTACAACTGGCCTGGATACTGATTTCAGCAACATTCGCCAGCTACAGCGCCAACACATCTCCGGCATTGCATCCATTCAAAACATTAACACCAAGGGCACCCCAACAACCATCAGGCAAGAGCCCAAACACCAGGGTGTGCCCAGGAAGGAAGAAAGGGTGTGTCCTCCTTTAACTGTCCTGGCCCTAGGCAGCATTGGCGTGAGGATTGCCACTGTGAACATTTATTGCAGTCAGAGCCACTACCACTCTCATCCTACTGGGCTGCGGCACTGTTGTCTTCTTAGGTGGCAGGGAATTTAAGCCCCCTCAGGCAGCAAGTCCTGGGTAGGACTGCTACCCCTGTAGCCCCTATTACCACTCTCTTGCTGAATGCTGGACAAAGTAGCACTGCTGCAACTATTAAACTATCACTGCTTCTAACAGTTTTCTTGTCCATTAATAAATGGTGGTCGGTGGAACGTTAGAAGCTGACCTTTATTGCAGCAGGTCATTGTATTCCTGAAGCAGAGAACACACAGCTATAATTGGTGCAATATAATTAACTGGTGTTACAGTACCTATGAATTAATACAGAACACTAAGATAAACAATATAAATGGGGATCAGACATGGTGCTCTAAAATAACAGGCAGTAGACCAGAGCTTCCAAACCAGGAATCCCAGGAACCTTGGAGATCCTAGAGCCTTCATCAGGAGTTTCTCACAAGAAAGTCACTTTTATAATAAGGAAGGCAAACGCATGTCAACCTGTTCAAAGCTACAGTAAGCATATCTGAGCCAAACGATAGCCCTGGACAAGAATTACAGAGCATTTTACCCACGTCCTACACCAAGCTTCGTTGAGAATGGAAGGGCATTAGGTTTCCTCAAGAAATACCAATCGTGAACATCTCCCACTATGTGCCGCACTGCGCAGTGTATGGAGGCTTATTCTTCCAGCTCCATACAACGTATAACTTTCTAAGCGCCAGTGGATGCCCTAAACAGCGGACCCCCACCGATCTGATATTGACGACCTATCTTGAGGATAGGTTATTAATCTCTCTAGCCCAGAGAACCCCTTTAAGGTGAAAATGATGCAGGCAAAGTATATCATAACCTATAGTAACAAGCTTATCTGTGCCTGTTTAATTATTTGGAAAGTCAACGAATGAATTAATGATGTAGAGTAATGTCTCCTCTAAGTTTTTGGGAGCTGTGATTTTAACCAGGCTCTTGTCATTTATAATTGCGCACTTCATGCTGTCACATTGGAGAAAACTTTAGCACAATTAGGAGCGTGTCTATCACGCAGACAGAATGGCTGTCATATCCTATTCTGCGTATGTCTCTCAGTCCATCACCCATACTCTAAGAAGCAAATAGTATCATGAATTGCCTAATCTTCCCAGAAGTGTAATGTGAAGCTTCCGGGCCCTTATGAAACTGTACAACAGGCCCCCACCTAGCTGTGCCATATATAATACTGGGGTCTTATTAGGTGCCAGAGGGGAATCGGGGCTTACTAAACAACAGGGTCCAGGAGCAACTGTTGTCTCCTCATCCCGATAGTTAGTTCCCTGAATCTGTCCCAAATATCTTAGTTTAGGAAGTCAACTGAAAATAACTATACTTAAAAATAATATTTTGCTCCAATTTTTCTCTAACCATTACTGTTGGCGAGCCAACTGCCTTGAATTCCCAGGACTGCCCCAGTGTGGGGTCAGAGAGACTTTCCAAAGAAGTTCAACAGATGTATTTTATAAGACACAGCCACAGTATAGTCTGTCTGTTAGGTGTGGGTCCCATCTCTGAGACCTGCAACTATCTCAAGAGCCTCCAACCCCCAATTAGCCTGTGGCAGTGGCAACTAAGAGTTCAGGAGATTGTTCAACTCTAGTGGGGGTTTGGGCAAACACCACCCCCCCCTCCCCTCCTGGCCAAACCTGCAAAGGGAAGCATACTTACCTGCTCCCAACAACTCGGTTCCAATTCCTTTTCTGCCTCGCTCGGGTCCTTTTCTGTCAATAACTGCTTTAACGCCGCTGCAGCCAATGACTGGCCAAAGCAGTGACCGGCATCCCTTGCATTACCAAGACCATTTGACATGATACAAGGGGGGATGTTCACCACTGCAGACATTCATTGGCTGCAGTAGCATCTGCAGGGGACCTGGGCGATCCAGCAGCTGCCAGGCAAAGAGGAAGCCAGGACCCATTTATGGGGAGCAGGTAAGTATGCTTCTCTTTGAAGGTCTGGCCAGGAAGGGTGTCAGTCTGCCCAACTCCCCCTCTCCTCCCCCCAAAGGTTGAGCACACGTGCAAGGCCCCACATTCTGTAGGTACGACTCCCAGAGGTGAGACCCTTACATATCAGACATTTATGGCATATATTGTGTGCATGCCCTAAATATCTGAAGTGATGGAGTTAGGATCATTCACATTTTGTTTCAATCTTTTCATTCAGTGCATGGACCAGGAAACACTCCAGACGTGTGCAGCAAACTGTAGGCTATACAGATGCCCATGTCACCCATTGCCTCTGAATTGAAAAAAATTGCCCTCTATTATGCTTTTTTGTTCAGCTAAATAAAAAGATGTTCTGATGAATAGTACCTGAGCATGTGACAAAAGGAAACGATTTTGGCAGACATCTGGTTTATTGGAATCCATAGATGGTACCTAGTGAAACAATGTGAACCTAGCCTAACTTACGTACTATATACTAGTATTTCTAGAATTTGCAACTGAGATCATTTCCTTGTCATTAGGCGTCTAGAAGACTACGATAATGAGATCTGTCATATGTCAAGTCTATCTTGGAGCCACTTTTAATAATACATTAGGTTAGAATTATATATTATACGTAAAAAGCAATTCCATAAGTAACATAAATTACTGGAAAAGTTCCCTAAAAAAAACTGCCAGGACATTAAGGTTTCCTCAGTTGTCCTGCCATCTCTTCAGCAGGATTGACCGTCAATGGAAGTAAGATATAATCCTGAGTACTGGGCATATGAAAAATGTTGATGGCATTGTTTTGGCCAAAGTAGTTGGTATGATTTTATAGTGCACTGATTTACATAAAAATCCCATCTGGGACATGTATGGCATATAGATAGGATATATCATAGATCATTCTCTAATAGGTGCAGACTGCAGACCTCAAGGACCTACTGCTGGTGCCAAAATGGGACACTGAATAGGGCGAAGAACATGTTTAAGAACTTACAAATAGGGTTGAGCGAGCCCGAACTGTAAAGTTTGGGTTTGTACCGAACTTTAGGGATTTTGGTACCTAGACCCAAACCCGAACATTTCCGAAAAAGTTTGGGTTCGGTGTTCGGCGATCTCTTGGCGCTTTTTGAAAGACTGCAAGGCAGCCAATCAACAAGCGTTTCACTTGTCTTTCCTTAGAAGCCATCACAGCCATGCCTACTAATGGCATGGCTGTGATTGACCAAGTGTAGCATGTAACCCAGTCTCTATATAGGCAGGAGTCACATAGCGCCGCACGTCACTCTGCTCTTCTCAGTGTAGGGATAGGATGCTGCTGCTGTGAGGGAGAGATTAGGGAAGAATTATTTCTGGTGTACTTGGTGGTGTTCAATCTTAAAAGTACTTATTGAGGGTGCTATCCTCCTTTTTTATACTCAGCCCTGAGCCCAGTGACACTGAAAAATAACTTTTAATCCATCTGCTAGTTCGGTGGGCTTCGGCGGCCATTTTTGCAAGTGCAGTGCACTTGCAACTGCATGTGAACTGCATGTGTGCCAGGGACATTACTTTTATTGTGTTCTGGTAGCTCAGTGGAGGACAAATTCCCTTATTTGGCCGGTCAAGTACCCCTGCGGCCTGCAGGGCCTACCTGGCAGTAAAAATTATTCAATTACATTAGTCTGTCACATATTTTTGTGACCAAAAGCGATTTTTTATCTGTCTGCCACAGGCACTGCATATCTGACAGTCCAATAAAACCGTTAAATACTGCAGTTACATTGCTGCTATAAAAAAAAAACAAAGTTTTTGTGCTAGATAGCACATTAGGATCCTATGCTGCATTTCTGATATTACAATAAAACCGTAACATATTGCATTTTTATTGTTGTTTGCAAAAAACACAGTTTTTGTGCTAGATAGCACATTAGGATCCTACGCTGCATTTCTGATATTCCAATAAAACCGTAACATACTGCATTTTTATTGCTGTTTGCAAAAAACACAGTTTTTGTGCTAGATAGCACATTAGCGGCCTACGCTGCATTTCTGATATTCCAATAAAATTGTAACATACTGCATTTACATAGTTGTTTGCAAAAAACACAGTTTTTGTGCTAGATAGCACATTAGCGGCCTACGTTGCATTTCTGATATTCCAATAAAACCGTAACATACTGCATTTTTATTGTTGTTTGCAAAAAAACACAGTTTCTGTGCTAGATAGCACATTTGAAACCTACGCTGCATTTCTGACAGTCCAATTAAAACGTTAACTTTGGCTGTTACATTGTTGGTTGGAAAATTCAAATTTTTTGTGATAGTGAAGTAATTGTATTGAATTGCTCCGTTACACTGTTGTGTGACCTAAAGAAATGTATTCTGTTTATGACACGGGCACTGCCTTACTTTTAGTGAACTTAATTGTTGACTACTGGCAGTTAAATTGTCATCTGAGATAAACCATCTGTTAGTTTGGTGGCGGAACGCAAATAATGAGGAGAACGTCAAATAAGGGACGTGGCCCTGGTCGTGGTGCTGGTGGTGGTGGCGGAGCTCCTGTTGCAGGGAGAGGACGTGGTTGTTCTGTGCCAGCTACATGCCCCAAGTGAAACACCTTCCTCAGGTGCGAGTAAGCGACAGAACCTTCAGCGTTATTTAGTAGGCCCGAATGCCGCTCAACGAATGGTGAGGCCAGAACACATACAGGTGCTAGTAGATTGGGTGGCTGACAGTGCCTCCAGTACCTTCACATTGTCTCCCACTCGGTCAAATGCTGAAAGTTCAGAGTTGGCATGTGCAGGCCATGGGCATCTATCTTGCACCTTACTCCCTTTGCAAATCAGCCAAGCAGTCTGAGCCCCAAGTCATGCAGCAGTCTCTTATGCTTTTAGATGACTCTGCTGGCAGGGTTTTCCCGGGCCATCCACCTAGCCATGCCCCTAAAGTGGAAAAGATTGAGTGCACCGATGCCCAACCACTTATGTTTGAGGATGAGAACATGGGAAGACCCCCGTAGCATGTCTCTGATGATGACGAAACACAGGTGCCAAATGCTGCGGCTTTCTGCAGTGTTCAAACCGACAAGGAGGGCAGGGGTGAAGACTGGGTAGAAGATGATGTGGAGGACGATGGGGTCCTAGACCCCACATGGAATCAAGGTAATGAGAGTGACCTGTGCAGTTCGGAGGAAGAGGCGGTGGTAGCACAGAGCCACTAGCACAGCAAAAGAGGGAGCAGGGTGCAGAAGTACACCTGCTACTGCCCACAACACCCAGGGACCAAGCACACCAAAGCCAGCTCCAAGGAGTTCCCCGGCATGGCAGTTCTTCACACAATGTGCAGACGACAAGATACGAGTGGTTTTCACACTGTACAATCAGTGCCTGAAGTGAGACATAAACGTTCTAAACCTGAGCACAACCTGCATGACCAGGCATCTAAGTGCAAAGCACGAACTGCAGTGGAGTAAACACCTCAATATCAAGAAAGGTCTCAGGCTCCTCCTGCTCCCTCTTCTGCTGCAGTCTCGGCCTATTCCTCCACCTCTGGAGTGACAGTGGCAATGGCCACCCCGCAAACGGAGGATGTGGCAGCAACGCTACCACGTCCTCACCTTCAACAAGCAGCACCACAATGTCCCATGGAAGCATACAGCTGTCCATCTCCCATACACTGGAGCGAAAGAGGAAGTACCCGCCAACCCACCCGCGATTCCTGGCCTTGAATGCCAGCATTTCAAAATTGCTAGCCTTTGAAATGCTGTCATTCCATCTGGTGGAGATAGAGAGTTTTAAAAACCTTATGGTGGTGGCTGTCCCACAGTACGTCGTTCCCAGCCGCCACTACTTTTCCAGGCGAGCCATACCTTACCTGCACAAGCAAGTGACGGACAAAAGAAGGTGTGCACTGCGCAACGCCATCTGTGGTAAGGTCCACATAACTACCAATACGTGGACCAGTAAGTACGGCCAGGGACGTTATAAGTCCCTAACAGCACACTGGGTAAATGCAGTGGCGAGGTTTGCAGGGCATTTCTCTTTGCCTCCTGTTGCCTCCTCCTCCTTCTCCTCCTCTAACACTTCCTCATCCACTCAGCGTAACACCTTCACCACCAACTTCAGCACAGCCAGGGGAAACGACAGCAGGCAGTTTGGAAACTCATCTGTTTGGGGGACAAACCCCACACCGCTCAGGAGCTTTGGACGGGCATGGAACAACAGACCGATGAGTGGTTGGTGCCACTGAGCCTCAAGCCCGGCCTGGTGGTGTGCGATAATGGGCAAAATCTCGTAGCAGCTCTGGTTCTAGCTGGTTTGACGCACATCCCTTGTCTGGCACATGTGCTGAATTTGGTGGTGCAAAAATTCCTGATCTATCCCGATCTGTCAGAGCTGCTGCAGAAAGTGTGGTCCGTCTGTGCGCGCTTTTGGCATTCTCACCCTGCTGCTGCTCGCCTGTCTGCACTGCAGCGTAACTTCAGCCTTCCCCCTCACCGGCTCACTGGCAACGTGCCCTCAAGGTGGAGAGACTGTGCGAGCAGGGGAGGAGGAGGAGGAGGAACCATGTTCACAGCAGGGTGGCACCCAAAGAAGCTTATGGCCATCACTTGTGCGTGGCTGGGGGGATTCAGAGGACACAGACGATACGCCTCCCACAGTGGACAGCTTGTCCTTGCCTCTGGGCAGCCTGGCACACATGAGCGACTCCATGCTGCAGTGCCTGCGCAACGACCACCGAGTTGCCCACATTCTAACTTCTGCTGATAACTGGGTGGCCACCTTGCTTGAGCCCCGTTACAAGGACAATGTGGCGTCCTTAATTCCCTCACTGGAGCATAATCGGAAAATGTGCTACTACAAGCGTACCCTGGTAGACGCGCTGCTGATGGCATTCCCATCTGAAACCGTGGCCTCAGTAGAAGCACAAGGTGAAGGCAGAGGAGGAGGAAGAGGTCGCCAACACAGCCGGGGCACCGCCAGCACCTCAGAAGGCAGGGTTAGCATGGCCAAAATGTTGCAAAGCTTTGTCACCATGCCACAACTATCACTACCCCCAGCTGATATGTAACGTCTTAGCAGGAGGCAGCATTTCAGCAACATGGTGGAGCAGTACGTGTGCACACGCCTACACGTACTGACTGATGGGCCCGCCCCATTCAACTTCTGGGTCTCCAAATTGGACATATGGCCTGAGCTTGCCCTTTATGCCTTGGAGGTGTTGGCCTGCCCTGCAGCCAGTGTATTGTCTGAACGTGTGTTTAGCACGGCAGGAGGCGTTATCACAGACAAGCGCAGCCGCCTGTCCACAGCCAATGTGGACAAGCTCACGTTCATGAAAATGAACCAGGCATGGATCCCACAGGACTTGTCCGTACCTTGTGCAGAATAGACAAGTATATCCGCCGCACTCAGCCATTGTTATACTCCAGCAGACATTCTCTTTGTGTTATTTTATATATTCCACAATGTTTTGTGTTCTATCTAAATTAAATAAGAAAAATAAAAAAATAAAAACAAAAAAACCTGTTGGCTACCTCCTCCTCCTCCACCGCCGCTTCCACCTACACCTCCCCGTCCACCTACACCGCCACCTCAAACTCCTACTCCATATGGACCTCCTCCTCCGAGTTCAAGATTATTATTTTTAATTTTTATTTATTTTATTTTATTTTAAGTCATTTCCCTATCTACATTTGTTTGCAGGTCACTTACCCACATTTTGCTGCCTTTTGCAGCTCTCTAGCCCTTTCAATGGCTCTTTTAGAGCTATATTAGTGCCCAAAAGTTTGGGTCCCCATTGACTTCAATGGGGTTCAGGTTCGGGGTCAATTTCGGATCCCGAACCCGAACTTTTGGCGAAGTTCAGCCGAACTCGGCGAACCTGAACTTCTAGGTGTCTGCTCCACTCTACTTACAAATCATATGTGGATGTAGGCTAGCTTGAATCCTTCTGTCTCTTCATGAAATCTCAGACAGACTGGATGCTGGTGACATCAGGGCTCTTTGGGGGCCATATCCTCACTTCTTTTTTATGCTATGAACTATGAAGATAGTTCTTAATGATCTATGGTTAGTTCTCCAAGATATCTGAAGCAACCTTCCTGCCAACTTCCTTCAAAAACTGCGTGCAACTGTACCTAGAAGATGCTAGAAGGTGGTCACACCAAATATTAATTGGATTTAGATTTATATACAAGTTGCATTTTGTTAACTGACAAAAATAAACTATTAATAGTACTTTTTATTTTTGAAAGCATTCTTATTTTGCAGCATTTTTTTCCACATCTGCCTAAAGCTTTTGCTGTGAAACAGTACTGTGGAAGTCAGGTAAAATGGGTGAGGCAAACAGCATCTTTTTTATAAAGCATTTCTTCTAATTAATAAAAAAAAATCATAGTCAGTCATCAGAATAAGAATTCTGTAGCCAGCTTTATTATCACCCCTTGTGCACTCTGTATATGTATTTTGTACATCACAATAGACGTGGTACATATGTGAGAAAGCATAATGAATAGTGATGAGCGAGCACCAAAGTATTCGGGTGTTCGGATGTTCAGGCCGAACACATTGCTATGTTCATGTGCTGGAAGTCAATAGGAGACAACCAGGCACCCCCTGCTCTGAAGAGGGGAGGGTGCCTGGTCCATTGGAAAAGGTCAGAAAGTGACAGAAACACCACCAAAATGGACCATGAACAGCATGGGTACAATGTCTGGATGCATCTTGGACTCCCAAGTCGCTGCTGGGAACCATGTTGTCCCAGTTTTACTTACTGAGAAATACACTTCCACCCCCACCCCCCAAAAAAAAAAAACAACAGTCTTTCCTGTATATTCTATTGTATGTAAAGTGCAAGTGCTGCCAAAAAATTTTTTTTTTTCCAGAATTGGGGCCGTGATTAAGATGGACGGCCAGAGGTATCTGTATTGCCCTGCTATTTGACTGGCGCCTTAAGAACCACCCTGAAAGAATTTGCCAAGAATGTTTTCATTAATCTAAGATGAAATTTTTAACCTGGTTTGAAAACGATCCGACACATGAACTGGCAGCGTTATTCCCATTACCCACCAAGCATTTTCCTGGAAACCAAAGTCTTTGGGTTCGGAGGGGAGTATGGTTGCAAAGCTGAAACTTAAACTAATTGGCAGAAGGGCACCCCCAGGAGTGGAGCATGCGGCTTAATTTGATTTCAAATGGGAATCCTCGCCCGGCCCGGACACTGAAAGGATTGACAGATTGATACCTCTTTCTCGATTCTGTGGGTGTTGTAGCATGGCCGTTGTGAGCGGTTGGATTGAGACGATTTTTGTGGTTCATTCCAATAACCAACGAGATTCCTCCGTGCTAAGGAGTTATGTCACCCCCGGCTGCCAGTGCAAGGACATTGTAGAGATATTATCAAAAACACTGGCCACGATAAAATATTATAGAAATTTTAACAATATTTTTTGATTGCAGTAATGTTACATTGCAGAGTTAGCGCAGGGAATGGCGGTCAGCACCGGCTACAGAAAAATGATATTGAAATGTTATTAATATTTTTTGATTGCCCTGTAAAATATTGTAGGTGAGAGCCTGCAGGTGAGCTGACCATCCCTGAAGAGGGACATGAGGAGATCTTGTGCACTGATCCCCAAACTCTTCAGCATCCACAGTCAGAAGAAGATGATGGTGGGGAATGGCAATTAGTGTTTCATGAGGTGGATGATGCGGATAAGTCACAGTTGTCAATGAGTGAGGGTCTTGTTAGGTCAACACAAGTCAGGAGGATGACCAGAGTGAGGAAGTGGAAGAGGAGATGGGGGACGATGACATCACTGACCCAACCTGGAAAGGTGGCAAGCCAAGCAAGGACAGAGGGGGAGGGATCCACAGCACCGCAAAAGCCTAGAAGAGGCTGTGGGGTGGCAAAAGGGAGAAAGCGGGCCACACCAAACTGGCCCACAACTGTTCCCCCTTGCGGAAATCTCCCTTGCCAAGGGGTAGGTGTTCCGCAGTCTGGCGCTTTTTTGAGGAAAGTGGAACGATAAAAGAATTGTAATTTGCTAACTGTAACTGTGCTATACCTAAATAAGGACTCATAAATAAACAAGTAACCATAACATATCTTACATCCTATTCATTAACTCTAACTCAAACCATGACAATAAAAACTCAAACCCAGGAACATAATGGGGGAAGACAGTATACTGGAGGCAAAATGAGTAGGGGTGGGAACACTAGCAACCTCACCGGCATGATCTGTCACATGACATCAAAGCACCCTAACAGGTGGCCCGAACCCCTGGGTCCACAATCAGTGTCTGTGGGTCACACCACTGCCTCCTCTTCCACCCCTGTCTTACATGCTGGCCAATCCTCTGTCCTAGACGCAGGCCTGGATGAATCCCGCCCTGCAGATGGACCTTCGCAAGCACCATCAGCTAGCACACCCACTTCTGTGCCCAAGGACAGCTTACAGATTCCTTACCCCAGGCCTTTGAACGTACACTGTTTCATCTGTGGTACAGTATTTGACACAGAGGGGAATATCCTGTGGACACTAAATGTTGCACAAATAATGTACATTTCTCCAAAATAAACTGGTTTCACCTGTGGTACAGTATTTGACACAGAGAGGAACACGCTGTGGACACTGAATATTGCACAAACAATGTACATTTCTTCAAAATACACTGTTTTCAACAGTTGTACAGTATTTGACACAGAGAGGCACACGCTGTGGACACTAGATTATGCTTATTTAGATTTGCGCATCAGACACTCTTTTCAGATGATGGACAGTATATGTCCCATAAACCACAGAATATGGACAGTATATTATGCCCAGGTTAATGTAATTTGAAAAACAGAAACTGTTTGGGGAGGCCGGGCAGTTTATGTCACATAAATCCACAGAATATGGACACTATTAGACCCAGATTAATGGAATTTGCGCTGCAGACACTGTTTGCTGATGTAGTACTGTATTTTTTACACAAAGCCACACAATATGGTCATTAGATGTGAGCCAGATTATTAAAGACACATGATGGATGATGCACATTATATGTCACTAATAGGTACAAAATAAAAATATCTTGCTGCTGTGAAACACACCCAGTAGTTATTAAAAGGCATTGTGGGGTCTTTGAAAAGCTTTTGGTAGTAAAAACAGCAAATTTTTCTCCCTGCACCCTCTCATCTGTCCCTTCAGAAGCACTGTCCCTGAGACTGCAAGAGTTAAATTGATTGCTGCTGTAAAACACACACACTGTTGTCCTTAAAAGGACATTTGGGTCTTTGCAAATCTTGTTTCTGATAAAATCTGTAAAATTTCGCTCCCTACTCTGTCTTTCCCTTCCTACGTTCTGCTCTGCCTGTCTACGTCTGAGCTGAACATGCGCCATTGGGTGCTATATAGCACCCGATGACGCATTCCGGCCAGCCAATCACTGTAATGCCAGCAGCCAACATGGCTACTGGCATTACAGTGAGGACAGTACTTACCTGCACCTTTATTGGCTGCTTAAAACCCACAAAACGTGCGGGCGGAGACTCGAGCATTTCGCTCGAGCACATGCGGTACTCGGCCGAGTACCGCCATGTGCCGAGCAAAGCGGTGCTCGAGCCAAACAGATATTCGGCCGAGCATGCTAGCTCATCAATAATAAAGAACAGTCCATGAAAATCCAGGTAACATTTCAGGATGTCAAATAATAGAAGTGGAGCGTATGTTTATGCTGGAGGCATCTGCTACTTGGCTCAGGAACTCAGACTCAAGAGCTTTTATTCATCAACTTACATGAGCCTTTACAGGATGTTTTAATTGTTAGTAATTAGGTTTTCATCTGCATTAACCATGCTTGTAGTATTTTGTTCGCTTTTCACCACTTTGTTATTGTTGAATTATTCCTTACTTGAATAAGTTGTCAAAAGATTAATTCATGTGAAAACTTATCCAGCCAAGGTCATAAAAATGTTCTATTTTACAGAATTTTAGCAATGTCTAATTGCACAGCATTAGTTTGTAATTATATGACTGAGAATACAGAGATCACAGTAGAGTAATATGAGTGATCCTGTATGGACCCGAGTATTATGTACACCTTTGGAGGTAATTTTATTATTGTTGCATTGTACTGATTTTGAGCTAAAAATCATTTTTCAATTGGTCTTTATTAAAAAATTATGAGCCCTTTTTCTGTACAGCCTTGAGATTCTCTAGTAGCAAGCTCTGTATTTTTACTGTGTTGCTTAGCTGACGGCTATCTCTGATCTCTGACCTCCTAAACACTCATTATAGCTCAGTTCTTATCTTACTGTTAAGAATGTGGTTTAAATAAGCGTTTATGACCTTTTGGTAATTCATAAGGGAGTCATTTATTTAAGACCAGCGTTTTAGACTCCGGTCTTAATTAGGCCCTGTACTGGAAGTGGTCCACCGAAGTTATGTAGATGCGCCGGATTTAGGCCATTTTCTACGCCTAAATCAGGTGTAGAAAATGATGAATGAGACGGGCCTGCCGGCTCGGCCCCTTCCCCGCCCCCTTTTTTTAGACCTGACGTGAGCGGGGGAAAGTCGCAGATTGCAGTGAAAAGTTTCTGCCCTAGAAACACGCCTAATATAGACGTATTTATGGTTAGTAAATGACCCCCAGATGACCAACACAAGATTAAAGTATGATTCACACAGCTAGACAGTTAACCCTTTGTGACAGAACGGCTAAATATTTTAAATAAAGATCAATTGAAACAAATTATTTTTAGCCCAAAATGAGTAAAATGCTATCATAAAAAAAAATTGCATCCAAGGGTGTACATCGCCTTTAACAGTCTTGTCTGCTTTGGGCATCTCCTTCTTGACAGAAGAGAATACTGACAATGAACTAATTACAGGTTGTCCTACTGCTCGGAC
Source organism: Bufotes viridis (assembly GCA_033119425.1). Lineage (NCBI taxonomy): Eukaryota > Metazoa > Chordata > Amphibia > Anura > Bufonidae > Bufotes > Bufotes viridis. The sequence continues at coordinate 133,172,317 of CM065596.1, read as the reverse complement.
ACGTAGCCATAAACTTTAATCTATGGAGGAAGCTACCAGCAAGTGCTCAATGTTCTTGCAGTGCCACCAAAGGGATGCATACTGCCCTATAAAATCGGTGGGCTATCAATTTAATGTATGGAAATGCAAGGTCCATCAGAGTGGAGGACACTCTTTGTAGCTGACAGATGATTATCCTTAAAGGAGGATGCTGAATTCTGTAAACTGCAATCTGTGAGCACTAACTAGACTGAGGAGCAAATTGTCTTGTTTTCACCCATAACCCTTGCAAGGAGGTGTGGACTTCCTGCAGGAAGATTCCAAGGTTGTGATCCCCAGGAAAGGAATGAAGTCAAAGGTGGTAACCAGGAGTATTCAACAGGCTAGGGGATGAGACAGGACAGGATAGTCAGGACTGGAACTTGAACAAACATAGCAGGAGAACATTACAAATGGGTTCTGCCTATATCTGGGAACAAGGCCAAGGTCAGAAACAAGGTAATAATCCGCAGAAAATATCAGCAACAGGCAAACAAGTAAATTGGCCAGTCAAGATGAGAACCTTAATCCAACAGCCAAGGAATCCTTGTCACAGGGGCGTGCCTAGGGTGTTTGGCACCCGGGTCGGGTCCTTTCTCTGGCACTTCCCCAATACTTTAAAAAAACTGTACCCCCTCACAGTAGTATTGCCTTCATTGTACAACCTTCACAGTAGTTTTGTACATAAGTGTGCTCCCTCACAGTAGTTATGCCCACATTGTGCCTTCTCATAGTAGTTATGCCCACATTGTGCCCCCCTCACAGTAGTGATGCCCATATTGTGCCCTCTTACAGTAGTTATGCCCTCTCTGTGCCCCTTTCACAGTTGTAATGCCCTCTTTGTGCCCCCTTTACAGTAATTATCCCCATTGTGTCCCCTTCACAGTAATAATCCCCATTGTATCACTTTCATAGTAATAATCCCCATTGTGCCCCCTTTATATTAATAATGCCCACTGTGCCCCGTTCGTAGAAATAATGCCCATTTTCCCCCCTTCACAGTAATTATGCCCATTGTGCCCCCTTAATAGGAGTAATTCCCACTGTGCTAGTAATGCCTTCTGTGCCCCCTCCATAGTAGAAATCCCCACTGTGTCCCCTTCACAGTAATAATGCCCACTGTGCCCCCTTCATTGTAGTAATGCCCTCTGGCTCTATGCCCCCTCCATAGTAGTAATGCCCTCTGTGCCCCCTCCATAGTAGTAATGCCCTCTGTGCCCCCAGCCCACCAGCTGTTTGAAGAGAGGGCAGCACTCATATGAGAGCTGCTTTTTTTGCTCTGCTCACCTGCTCGCCGTAGCATTTGCAGTGATGATCAGGTAAATAGAGCAGAGAAGGCCAACCGCTTTAAAGACATACTTGGAAAATATTACATACAGCACTACAGAACATACAGGGTCACACAGCACCACATACCTCTTACATCCAGTGACTTCTCTTCTCTGATGTAGATATTCTCTTTCCTTTTCTTCTCCTGTTAGACCAGACCACCATGGGGACTTCTGTTAGCCGCGCCTCGTCTCTGCAGAGTTTAACAAACAGACATCTTACTTTCCTACTTTTCCATCATCCTCCCACCTTCTCAACACTCCATCCTTCCAGCCCCAATACTGTGTCCACTGTGCTCCCCAATACTTTCCTGCAGAAACAGTCCCCCTGAAAATACTGGTACCACTGCGTCCGTCAATACAAAAACACCCCTTTATATTGTGCGCTAGTAATAAAAAAACACCTTTCTTTCAGAACAAATCCCCATATAAAACCCTAAATGAGATCCCCAATCTCAGACCAAACCCCCTTTAGACCTCCAGACCCCATATAAGACCCCAGTTTAAAACCTCAGATCAGACTTCTATTAGACCTCCATGTAAGAGTCCTTGACCCAATATCAGACCTTCAGATAATACCCCCATATAAGACCCTCATTAGACCTCCAGACCCACATATCAGACCTCAGACCAGACCCCCATATCAGACATCCAGACCCCCCATTAGACCTCCAGACTCCTATTAGACCTCCAGACCGCCAAATCTGACCCCATTAGACCTCCAGACCCCCCAGTCAGACCTTCAGACCCCCAATCAGACCCCAATTAGACCTCCAGACCCCCCAGTCCGACGTGCAGACCCCCAATCAGACCCCCATTAGACCTCCAAACCCCCCAGTCAGACCTCCAGACATCCATTAGACCTCTAAACCCCCCAGTCAGACCCCCTTGAGACCTCCAACCCCCTAGTAAGACCTCCATTAGACCTTCAGACCCCCCAGTCAGACCTCCAGACCCCCCAGTCAGACCTTTAGACCCCCCATTAGACCACTTCAGATCCCCAGTCAGACCTACAGACCCCCCCAGTCAGACCTTCAGAACCCCCAGCCAGACCTCCAGACCCCCCCATTCAGACCTCCAGACCCACATTAGACCTCTCCAGACCCCCATTAGATCACCATATTAGAGCTCAGATCAGACTGTAAAATAATAAAGTAACTTACACTTACCTCTCCGGTTGCCACTCTCCCTGTCCTGGCTGTCTTCTCTTCTCAGGGCCCGCGCTGCAGTCACCTGACCTCCTGCAGTGTCAGGTCAGAGTGCGCTCTGTACGTCCTGACGCTGCAAGCAGCCAGGACACAGCAGCGCGGGCTCTGAGAAGAGTGAGTAGGAGGAGGGGTAAGTACTGTACATCGCTCACAGCGCTTCTCTCCCCCTCCTCCTGCAGACTAGTGAGCGCTTTATGGAAACTAGTATTCCCTTTATAAGATGCACTACATCTTATAAAGTAAAAGCAATGAGCGCTTCTATCTGTATTAATGGAAGCGCCTCACTGCTTCCGTTCTGGCCGCCCCTGACCCCCCCCCCCAGAGCCAGCCTTCCGTTCTGGCCGCCCCCCCCCCCTCCAAGAGCCAGCACCCAGAGCGGAAAGCCCTAGCCCCCCCCCCACCCCCCGGGCACGCCACTGCCATGTCAGTCTCTCCTTGAAATAGACCATTGCAGCAATTTCATCTCTGAATGTTGGTTATCATGCCAACTTTATGCAACTGTGTAAATAGAGCAGAAGAACCATGACGAGGTCAACACGGGAGCAGGAGCAGCAAAGGAGCTGCAGCGTCTTGCGGTCTGTAACCCAACGATGGGACGGAATGAGTCGAGTAGCAGCCTTTACTTTAATGTTAGTTAAAACACATTAAAGAACATCAGGGATCGCTCTATGGTCACTGGCCATGTGTGCATTATTCATAACTATATTGTTTATGTCTTCTTAGATATTTAGTACTCAGCCTTAGTACAGGCAAAGGTCAATTTTTAACTTATTGTTTACCATATTGTTTATGTCTTCTTAGATATTTAGTACTCAGTCTCAGCCTTAGTACAGGCAAAGGTCGATTTTTAACTTAGTGCTCAATGACCGCCTTTGAGTTTAAGGGGTTGTGCAGCCAGTACATACTGATGACCTATCGCAAGGATAGTAGTAGGTCAACAGTATATGTTTGTTGGGGGTTTAAAGAGGATTTGCTGCTCGTGCAAGTGCTCTTCAAGATTACGCTTGACACAAAGTGCAGTGAAATCTTGAAGAGGAAGTAGCATTCGCACAAGCACCGCCTCCTCTTCAAACAGGTGATCGGCGAGGGTGCCTGGTGTCGGACCCCCATTGATCAAATACTAATGACCTATCCTGAGGCTGCACAGCCCCTTTAATCTTGTAATTGATGCAACAACTTCAGGGATTTATGGCTGTCAGTGCATCACAACATAATCAAGACTACAATCCCCATAGAATTTTGCTTACTGAAATCAGATATTCCATTTGTTTTTGCATTTTCCCAGCGATCTTTAACATTAATTACCCCATAAAAGCAAGAGAATGAGAAGTAGAGTTCATTATAGAAGCAGCAACCAGACACACTGAAGAATAGAGACTCTTTCATCAACAAATTGCAGCTTCTTTTTATTTTCTACAAATGTAAATATGATTTGAAATATTTGCTTTGTTAACAAAAACAATTTCTAAAAGAAAATACTATGTTCATGAAATAGGAAGTGGTTGAAAAAAGAAAGACCCACTCAGTTGACAAACTTAAGACTTTCCTCTTATATTAATAGGTAATTACATATAATATATTTATATGTATACAGTTTCCATATGACCTTCTGCATCAATCAGTCTTTTAGTCAATATCACATTAAAGAGGTTTTCCTATAATTTCATACTGATGGCCTATCCTCAGGCCTAAATATGTGATAGGTGGGGGTCCCATGATCAGCAGTTTGGAGCGCTGCGGCTTCCTTGCATCTTACCAAGCACAGCGCCATGCATTGTATATCGGCTGTGCGTGTTATTGCATTTCAGCCGCATTCACTTGAATGAGACTGAGCTAAGGCAATTTGACCGACGAACGTGACGTCACTGGCCTAGGAAGGGGCTCACTGAGGCAGCACAGTTTCTTCAAATAGTGGATCAGCAGAGGGGCTGGGAGTCAAATTGCTTCATGACATCCACCTCAATTAAAAAACAAATTAAACAGATTTGCAAATAGCCTTCAATAAAAATATCCTACTGTTTTGTGTCTGTAGGTCCTTTGCAAACCTATGTGTCTCCATGGTAACAGACTACAAAAACCTCTGTAGTCTGCATTAATAAATATGCAATACTAAATATACAAAGCACATAAACACCATTGCAACCATGGTCTGACTGTTCCAAGGCAACCAACACAATAAAAAATGGTTTAGGCCTTGTTCACACTTCATGGAGAGCATAAAAACTCATTGATTTTAATGTGTTTGTTCAAAAATCTGTAGTTTTCCACTGACAGTGGGTCACTGGAAAAATCATGGAGATATGAACTACTTTGGACTGTGATGCGGACCAAACAAGCCAATTGAAGTATATGGGTCAATGAAAAATCACTGATACAACATGGATGGCATCCGTGTTCTATCAGTGTTTCACTGGCCATTGGCTCTGGATATTGATCCAAACAAGGATCCTTCACGGACATCTTCACGGATGAAACACGGATGGATTTTCCATGAACATAAAACAGACAGGAAAACAATGAAAATAATTAACGTGATTAAAAAATATCCTGCTTGTTTAAAAATATCCTACGGTTCTGTCTAGAGTAGTTTTGCCGACCTATTTGTCTCCATGGTAACAGACAACAAACAAACCCTGTGTAGTCTGATCCTGCATTCAGATTCCCTTCACTTTGTCTCCTATTTAATGCTAATAGATATTCAACAGATTACCAAGAAATAGGGGACTGATGAATGGGAGTATGACTACAGGATCAGACTACACAGGGATTGTTTGTTGTCTGTTATTATATTATTGTTATTTATTATAATACGGAGGTCAGCTTAGAATTTTTTCTATTGAACTTACTGTCTACCATCCAGTAAAGATACTGTAATGTCGGGGCGTAACTATAATTCACGGAGCCCGATAGTAAAATACAGTAAGGTGGAGCTCCCACCACCTAGTATGAGCAGTATGTATAAAATAGAAGAAAACCCTCATTACAGCAAAAGACGCCATATTGTTATTCCCCACAAAAAGGTACTTGTTGTTCTTACAGTTGATTGGTCCCCCTAGAGCTGTGGGTCCCACTGCAAGTGCTATGACTGCTATGGCTATAGTTACGCCCATGCTGTGATGAGTTTTTATCTTCTTGCTCATGATACGATATGATGCAGTGTTTTGAACAACTTCGACAAGGGTTCAGAAAAATTGATTCTCATGGCAAATCGTGCCTACGTCTTATCATCTTACATGAGAGTTAGGGTAATTAAGTGATGCCGGATATTCCATATCCCATACATCTGGTTTATAACATATCCTTTCCAAGAAAGCCAACCTTCATTACTGATACTGGCATGATCCTGTGGGGTGCTGGAGGCACGGATTAGATATAAAATGGGGGAGGATGGTAACAGAATCTTTGTAGCCAGGTAAATAAAACAAGATGAAGAAACTTCAATAGATCAGGTCACATTGAAATGTTTCTCTGTATTCTGGCTCACTGTGGAGATCAGACAGGCTTTTTACACCAGATTCAAGCAGCTGGTAATGAAAATTTAGTAGGATTGCCAGAAGATACGGATCTGCACACACTAACAGTGGCATCTGCCTCTTTTTCATGACATTAACGGTTATGTATCATGACAAAATCACAAAAAAAAACAGCCATGAAAAAATATATTTAAAGGAATTGTCCCGTGTGGACAATTCCCTTTCTAAATGCAGCAGCCCTATCAACTGATCTTGGGGAGGACTTATGGTGCCTTTATGAATACTTTCTTGTAAGGACAATAAATGCTTTTAAAGAATCCTTTTGAGGCGGTGCTTCACTATTGTGGGGATCTCTTGTCAAACAGCAGGTGAAAAGATTGGTGATCTGAATATACGGCTAAGGAAAAGTGTGGTTGCCTGCAACCGTTGGGCTATTGATACAAGTCAGTCATTGTGAGTATATGACGATCAACTGTGGTTTCTATGTATGACAGTACTTCACTATTAGTGTGATTTTTATCACACAGAGGTCCGGTTACGCATAAGGAAGCTATTTCAAGTGTTCATTGTCGGAAATAGGAGGAAGACAAGGCAGCGCGATTCTTATTCCCTGATACATCTCCCTAACTAATGGCTTGCCATGCTGGGGTACTAAGGTACCTTCCCCTATAGAATGGTGCCTGAGCATTAGGTCCTAGTATTCTAGTGCCCTGCAAAGGTGCCATTCGCTCAAGTTATCTACTTGTGTACCAACCTTTTCTAGTTTCTGGATTTGACCCTTTGCTGCCTGTTCTCCGTGCTAACACTTCACTGCCTGACCTGACCTTTGCCTGTTCTCTATACTTTCCCTTCGCTGCCTGCTCTGATTTCCGACTGACTACTAGATTACACGAACTCTGTCTGTCCTGACCCCGTCCTGTCTCCTGACTATGATTTGCCTGACCCCTCAGTGTTCCACACTGGTATCTCTTGACCCCTGTGGATCAGCCATTAACTGAACAGAGACTTCTCCAGGAGGTAACGACCTGGTGGTTCCCCTGCTGCACCTGTGTAAAGGTTAAAGGGGGAAGACCTAGGGACTGCCGGAATAATTCTCTCAGTAGCTCTAAGCCAAATCTGTTGAGTAGACACAGCTAATCCACATCCATTTAGAAACAGTTGTATCACCTACTATAATGTCCATATACCAATATTACAATTTACAAATAGGTACTAATTTAACTATAAAAATATAAAAATAAAACAGTTACTTCTAATGTATATGATAGTGAATTCCTGAGCAGCCATATAGATAGCATTGTGTCTGAATATGGTAGTTCCTACCCTCTTCCAGCAGGAAATCACAGCATAATCTCAATCTCCAATTAGCAGCTGAATTAAATTCAATTAGTCATTTATGCAATGTGCCGATAATGTCCCTGGTCTATAGAAAAGCCGAGTGGTGTGGTGCAGCCTTAATAGTCTCTATGTGTCACGTGTTCCTAACTGGATACCGTCGCTCCCCAGAGTTAGGCTCCGAAGCAATAAAGGGGAGAGTAATGGTGGAGGTGGAGAATAAGTCGAGTCCAGACTTTATAAAGTTCAATGGCTTTACTTGAATGAACTTGCATCTGTACAAGAAGTGATCTTTCTCTTGGTTCCAGCAGGTTTTGGGGTAAACTGGCAGGCAAACTTGAATATTCTACTTTCTCTCTCTGTTGTTCTAAACTCGGCTTCAGTATGGTAGCTGGACTCTGCAGTGATTCTGGTACCTTTGTAGTAGGGTGCCTTTGGCTGCTGACCCCCTCGTGTCACTCTAACTGTAAATCTGTAAGGAGTCACGGTGCTCTATGAGCTGCTTTCCTCTGGAGAGACTCCTGCTGCAGGAGGGGGACCTTCCCCTCGCTGCTATATCTTAACACATCTGCTTCCAACACTAGCATCTACTAAGACTGACCAAACACTTCCTGCAGTCCCTCCCTTGGAAGGAAACAGGACTAGCCTGTTTCCACCCAACCGGGGCAGGGGGGGGGTGGAGTTCCAATATATCAAAAGATCTTTCTGCCATATATCCGCTGTCACCTGCTGGTGAACAGGCACATTTTATGTAATACAAGAAATAACAGTTACATAGCAATGGTTAAGAATGGTTAGGAATACAAAAATTGCAATTTGAGGGTTGATTAGTATTAACTCTTTTAGCAATTATCCTTCTTCTAGAAACACTTGTCCATGAGTTATATGAGGTGTTATAGTTTAGCTCCGTTCATGTACATAGGGCTGAGCTGCAATACTGGACTCAATCCATCATACTTGTTACATTCATTTCATATAACCAGTTTATTGCCGAGTATCCTGAGTGTATAACCCAATAAAAGACAACCCCTTTTAATGAGTGTGACCCAGTTATCTAAGTGCCTGTACACCAGATGTGCACTCGTGAAATGTACAGACTGTTGGACCACCGAAAAAACACTAACATACGGTCAAAAGTGATTGATTTATCACAAAGTTTGTTAAGCATCCTGCATAGTTTTCTATCACAAATCTGCCACCTCCGGTCTGACTTTTGGTAGACAAGAACATGATGGTAATCTGTATACTGCCTACAGAGGAATAGCAGCAGTAGACTCTTATATAAGAGGTAATTGTACTGCTCAACTTTTGCTGACCTTATGTACCTTCTACGGATTGTTATACCTTACATTACATACAGTATGGCTTTCAGCTGAAGTGTTTTTCAGGCCATATATCAATGCTGAATAGTGCATTTTTTCTTTCAGTGCACTAATAAGTATTCTAGCTTTCATTCGTTGAGTAGTGTTGCAGACAATGTTGTCTTTCGATTTCCTTTTTATTTTAAACCAAGAGATTGCCCAGAGAGTGCTTCAACATAGGAGAAAGGACCAAGGAACATGAAGTGGGTTTCAGTCAAATTCAAAACTTCTGTTGTTCAGTACTGTCAGTACATACAATTCTCAAACTCCACAATATATGCTGTTTACCTCCAAGAGTGCCTATATCTATCAGCACATATACTCCTTACATGCCCTCACCTCTGTTGGCATATCTGCTTAAATTTCTCTCCGAGGCAGCACATCCTCAACTTCTGTACCCGTACATCATCTACCCTATCCATTCTACTGGAAGCATGTCACTAGCCTCTGTTCCTAATGACTACTTCTGGCAGGAAATCTCCTCTTCTCTTAGCTCCTCTGTGGCCGATCCTCTCTTAGACCCTTTCTGGCAGCACATCCCCTCTTCTCTTTGCCCGACTCTGGCAGTAAATCTGCTGTCCTATGCCTCCCTATGAAAGCACATTTCTTTCTTCTGTACCCTTCTTTCTGGCAGTATATCATGATGTTCCTTTCCTAATGACTACTTCTGGCAGCACATCTCCTGTTCTCTTAGACCCTTCTCAGGCTGCACATCTTGTAGTGCTCTGAATCAGGGTTACTTTGAAATCTGGACATTTGCCTGTTTCCTCTATGCAAAGTCATCAACTCCTTACTTTATTTCACTTTAAAGGGTTACCTTGCATTGATGTATACTGTTTAATACCTTGTAATTTCAATAATATATAATGAAATATATCTTGCTCATTTCCACATCACTGTGGAAAGGGTTAATGAACACTGAGAGACTTTTGGGAATTTCTATCTAATAATGAGAAGCTGGTAATTGTCCACAGCTACCATAGGGTTCAAAGAAGAGCAGACTTGTTAACCACCAAAACCGGACAGAATGACTTTTTGAATGCCAGGTACTGCTATGTTATTATGTGTGAAAACCTGTTTTTGTCTGGAAGAACTGCTGCGACATTGAGTATCACTGAAGTCTTTGAGAGACGATATTTGTAACATTGTATTTGTTTGTGCAGTGTTTTTCCACTCCACCTTTCTAACTAGAAGGTTGTAGCTGAGCAAGAAACTGTGTATAAGGAGTGCAGTCAGAGCTCCTAGTGTTCTGTATCAGTGCATAGATGAAGAGATTCTGACAGACTACTTGAGTGACCAGAAGAAGAGGCTGAGACAGAGGTACTCTGCCACAGAACCTAGATCCCAAGCCTTTGCCCAGACTACCAGCTTCGAGAGAGAGAAAGAGAGAGAGAGAGAGAGAGAGAGAGAGCTCCAGCCTTTCTTCAACATCAAACCTTACTTCTGCCTGGGAAAAGACTGGAGAAGACAGCCCAGTGCCTTGCCTGTATTGTTTTGCACTTGAGTTCCTCCAGTAAAGAAGTACCCTGGTTTACTGCAGACCCTGACTCTCTGAACTTAATTCCCATTAGGGTGCACCATGCCTTACCATCCCTTCCGAAGAGCAGCAACATGTGGTGAGTCTGGTGACACCTGACTGGCCACCCCAATCCCAGCCACTGCAATTTCCTCATCTCCTTTTCTCTTAGCCCCTTTTCTGACAGCACATCTCCTATTCTCTTTGTCCCCTCCCTGACATCCTATCTCCTTCTCTCTTAGTCCCTTCTCTGGCAGCACATCTCCTCTTCTCTTAGTTCCCTCCCTGACATCCTATCTCCTTCTCTCTTAGTCCCTTCTCTAGCAGCACATCTCCTCTTCTCTTAGTCCCCTCCCTGACATCGTATCTCCTTCTCTCTTAGTCCCCTCTCTGGCAGCACATCTCCTCTTCTCTTAGTTCCCTCCCTGACATCCTATCTCCTTCTCTCTTAGTCCCTTCTCTGGCAGCACATCTCCTCTTCTCTTTGTCCCCTCCCTGACATCCTATCTCCTTCTCTCTTAGTCCCTTCTCTGGCAGCACATCTCCTCTTCTCTTAGTTCCCTCCCTGACATCCTATCTCCTCTTCTCTTAGTCCCCTCTCTGGCAGCACATCTCCTCTTCTCTTAGTCCCCTCCCTGACATCCTATCTCCTTCTCTCTTAGTCCCCTCTCTGGCAGCACATCTCCTATTCTCTTTGTCCCCTCCCTGACATCCTATCTCCTTCTCTCTTAGTCCCCTCTCTGGCAGCACATCTCCTCTTCTCTTAGTCCCCTCCCCGACATCCTATCTCCTTCTCTCTTAGTCCCCTCTCTGGCAGCACATCTCCTCTTCTCTTAGTTCCCTCCCTGACATCCTATCTCCTTCTCTCTTAGTCCCCTCTCTGGCAGCACATCTCCTCTTCTCTTTGTCCCCTCCCTGACATCCTATCTCCTTCTCTCTTAGTCCCCTCTCTGGCAGCACATCTCCTCTTCTCTTAGTTCCCTCCCTGACATCCTATCTCCTTCTCTCTTAGTCCCCTCTCTGGCAGCACATCTCCTCTTCTCTTAGTCCCCTCCCTGACATCCTATCTCCTCTTCTCTTAGAACCTGTCTGGTAGCACATACGTTTATTCCCCATCCCCTCATTGGCACCAAATGTCTATCTCCTGACATATATTTCTTTATGCACTTGATGAATCAAACACTATCATATTATGGAGCACTTTAAAGGGAGCCTGTGAAAAATTTGACCCCTCCACACATTGCTGGAGATGTCACTCAAGAGCAGAGATAAGAGGTTGGGAGTGTTTAATGATCCCAGGATAGCTCACTTACAGAATTTCCAGCAGAAACTTGGTATCATGGCGCAAACTAGTAAGGCCAATAACATACTGTAGGTATGCTGGAAATGTTTACACATCACTTATCTGGCACTGTCAGCAGTTTGTAGGTGTCAAAACTACTGGCAGATTGCCTTTAAAGGGCATGTCTGGAATTTTAAGAAAGTTGCATAATATGGACTTCCGTTTTGCATTCCGTTATAAACTGAACCTATAACGGAAAGCATAACGCTATGGTGAACCCACCCTAATCTAAAATCCCCCATTGCTCCAGGGTTGATATGCCAGTGTGTCCTGCTGGAACCACAGTGATGATGCAATGCACATAATTCATGTGACTGCTGCAGCCAATCACTAGACTCAGTGGTCTTATGCCATGCATGCAAGCATCACTACTGAGACCAGTCATTGGCTGCAGACTAGGTCACATGAATGATGTATAAGTCATCGTTACAGAACTTTTCAGTGTGGGTGAGTATAATAAGACTGCCATATACAACCCTAAAGAAATTAGTGTGAAATCAATATGGCCACCACTGCGCCCCCCTCCCCTCCGTAATCAGACAAGTGTACACATCTCACAACTTTGTTTCTTCATAATGATTTATTCAGCTGTAACTAAGAATAGAAATAAGTACTAGTAATTTAGAAAATCACAGCCACAAGATAGCTGATTTTGTACATTTTAAGTGGATGTACTTTAAACCATAATTGCTTGATATTTTAAATGTTCTAAAGCCTATAAAATATGGTCCGGATTCCGGGATTTGTCTAAAATTCACATGAGAAAAAAAAATCTAAGTTTTACTTACATTAAAGGGTTTCTGTCATCAAGTTTTGACATTATAAGCTGTCTGACATTAGCTATGTGCTAATGTCAGAGCAGCTTGATAATGTCTTTTATATAAAAATCCGATTTATATTTTGGCTGAAAGACGTACTTTTATAATATGTAAATTAGCCTCTAGGAGCAGGGGGGGGGGTTGCCCTGCTCCTAGAGGCTCCGTGCGGCAACCTGCTGGCACGCCCCTTCTTACTTTGAGTGACAGTGCCGGGCAGCGATCCTCCGGCACTGTCTCCTTCTGAAATCCCGCGCTGTCCTTGCTTCCGGGTGTACTCAGAGGTATTCAGCGCAGGCGCGGTGAGCTGAGGACAGCAGGCACCAGCGTCCTCTGCTCACCGCGCCTGCGCCGAATACAGAGCGGCGGCGCGGGCGCGGGATTTCAGAAGGAGACAGTCCCGGAGGATCGCTGCCCGGCACTGTCACTCAAAGTAAGAAGGGGCGTGCCAGCAGGTTGCACTGAGCCTCTAGGAGCAGGGCAGCGCCCTGCTCCTAGAGGCTAATTTACATATTATAAAAGTACGTTTTTCAGCCAAAATATAAATCGGATTTTTATAAAAAAGACATTATCAAGCTGCTCTGACATTAGCACATAGCTAATGTCAGACAGCTTATAATGTCAAAACTTGATGACAGAAACCCTTTAAAGGGGTAGCACACTGTCAGAAATACATGTCTGCTTTCTTTCAGAAATAGTGCCACACTCGTCCGCAGGTTGTGTTTAGCATTTCAGTTCACATGCAAAAGTTTTAAAGTATTGCTCAAATTATTGGGGTTGTACATGATTTGAAATACGTTTCTAATTTCTTCCAAAAACAGCACCACACCTGTCTGAAGGTTGTGCCTGGATTTGCATTTTAGTTCTCTTGAAGTGAATGAATCTGAGCTGCAATACCAAATACAACCTGTAGACAGGTGTGGCGCTGTTTTTCAGGAAAAATAACTATGTTTTCCTACCTTTGGGCAGCCACAGTTTGGCAGATTTACTTCATTTAAGGGATTGTTTCACTTCAGCAAATGGCATTTGTCATATAGACAAATACAAGGCACTTACTAATGTATTGTGATTCTCCATGTTGCCTCCTTTGCTGGCTGGATTAATTTTTCCATCACATTATACACGGCTCATTTCCTAGGATTACAACCGCTGCCGCAGTGCAGATATGAAGAGGTCGGGAACAGAGCTGCTGTGCATGCGTGCCTATGCACGCTCCCACGATCTAGTGTTGAGCGAATCGCACTCCACAAAGTGGAATTCGATCCGAATTTCAGTGAGAATTCGATTTTCTGTAAAGCCGAATTACTTTGTGCTTCGTGGTAATGAATCGATTTTACCTGAAATGGTGTAAAATACAAAAAAATCATACTTACCGCATCCATTTGAGCGCGAAGAGCCAGCCATCGTGTGAAATCCTGTGCGCAGTCATGTATGACGTCACCGCGATGGCCGACATGATGACATCATCATTGGCCACATGAGATCTTCAATCAAGATGGCGTTAGCCACCACTTTGCGATCAGATGGATGAGGTAAGTATGATTTTATTATTTTTACATTATATAATACACTGAGACAAAATAGAAACGCAACACTTTCGGTTTTGCTCCCATTTTGCATGAGCTGAACTCAAAGATCTGAAACATTTTCTACATACAAAAAAGACCCATTACTCTCAAATATTGTTCACAAATCCATCTAGACCTGTGTTGGTGAGCACTTCACCTTTGCCAAGATAATCCATCCCACCTCACAGGTGTGGCATATCAAGGTGCTGATTAGACCGCATGAATATTGCACAGGTGTGCCTTAGACTGCCCACAATAAAAGGCCACTTTGAAATGTGCAATTGGCACGCTGACTGCAGGAATGTCTACAAGAGCTGTTCCCGTGCAATGAATGTTCATTTCTACCATAAGCCGTCTCCAAAGGCGTTTCATAAAATTTGGCAGTACATCCAACCGGCCTCACAACCGCTGACAAAGTGTAACCACACCGGCCCAGGACCTTTACATTCAGCATGTTCACCTCCATGATCATCTGAGACCAGCCACCCGGACAGCTGCAGCAACAATCGGTTTGCATAACCAAAGAATTTCTGCACAAACTGTCAGAAACCGTCTCAGGGAAGCTCATCTGCATGCTCTTCGTCCTCATCGGGGTCTGGACCTGACTGCAGTTCGTCGTCGTAACCGACTTGAGTGGGCAAATGCTCACATTCAATGGCGTCCGGAACGTTGGAGAGGCGTTCTGTTCACGGATGAGTCCCGGTTTTCACTGTGTAGGGCCGATGACAGACAGGATACTGGATGTGGAGTCTTTTGTGTATGTAGAAAATGTTTCAGATCTTTGAGTTCAGCTTATGCAAAATGAGAGCAAAACCAAAAGTGTTGCATTTATATTTTTGTTCAGTGTATTTATTATATATTTTTTATAATTTTACACTATATTATTGCTCTCAGATGCCACGATTATGTATGAACGCGGCATTTGAGGGGTACAATGACGCCGTTCCCTGTCATTGCACTCACTACTTACAAAGAAATGCTTCATGACGAACTAATTTGTCACAAAGTAAATTTGTTAGAAAAATTCAGTAAAGCAGCAAAATTGAATTTTCCAATGCTTTGCTCATCTCTAGTCCTGACCACCAGGGAGTCTGGTGCTTTTTCCTACAGTGTGCAAGCACGACCACCACTGCTGGATTTTAGGGTGGTCATAACCCTGGATAAGACACATTATATAATGTTATGGAAAAATGAATCCAGCCAGCAAAGGAGGCAATATGGACAATCACAATACATTAGTAAGTGCCTGGTATTAACTGTCTCTACATGATTAATGCCTTTTGCAGACGTGAGACAACCCCTTAAAACCTGTATAATCACAACTGCAAAGAAAAATTTGTAGACATCTATGTTACTTGACTTCTTTACATCCCAGAAAGCATATAAAATGTATAGGGCATTTGGTATTGTGACTTTTGTTTAGAGCACTTTGGGCGAGATACATAATTAAAACCAGTGCTCCTCATTAAATGTGTGGAGGTTTTATTAGACCGGGTGTGAATCTTCCCGCTACACGACTTGTTACATTAAGCATTGTTTGGTCTTAATTAACATTCCATGATAAATAGACTTTTAACATCTTTGTGACTTGGAGAAGACTTGGCTGCCTTTTTAGCACTTTTTCGGTATCTCCGGCAGCCACTATCACGGCACATACACATGGATGACCTTATCACCTGCAGTAGGAATACATTTAACACTTATCGATGTGAGATCTCATTACATCAGTTACAAGCAAGTAATCTATGTAACATTAACACTATTTCTCTCTAATGCTACAACCTGTAAAATCCCCCTCATGCTTCACCAATTCTAGTCCTTTTGTTTTTCCACCATTACATTTGAAGATCATCACGGACTTCATGTAGGGAGACGAAATCACTGCTCGTAGAAGAGTTCGTGGGAAGCAATTTCTTAAGAACCTTCACATCTTTACCATGTAAGGCCGCTTTCAGACGAGTGGGTGTCACGTTGCGGACTCGCAAAGCAACACCCAGTCTGACCTACTAGCACTGCCGGGGTTGCATAGCATTATATTGATTTATTATGCTATGTAACCCTTACAGTTCTGGAATGTATTGGATAACACTGACAGTATTATAGATATTATAGATATTCCAGACCTCTAAGGGTTACATAGTATCATAAATCAATATAATGCTATGTGACCCCGGTAGTGCTGGAAGGTCAGGCCGGGTGCTGCACTGCGAGGCCATAGCGTGACACCCACTCGTCTGGTAAGGGTTTGGCTACATAGTGATCTTGCTTGAATGACAGGTGTCACGCCCAGGAATCGCAGTGTAACAAGGCAGCTTTAGAAATGAATGGGGTTGCAGCACGACTTGCACGTTTGCTACAACAGCATCCACAGAACCACAAAAAACCCAGCAGGGTTGGATTTTCTGTGATTCTGCTGTCACAGTCGCGGGAAACGTGAGAGTCGCACTTACTAGGGCGTGACACCTGTCGTGCAAACAAGATCACCATGTAGCCGAACCCTAATACTCATTGATTGACAAACATACATGCAGTTCTGTAGTAATATAAGACATAGGCTACATCGGCTATGGTATCGGTCATTGACAACTCTTTTTTATGATTCTTTTGCTTGTAGAATGAAAGATGAAGCTACCTTGTGATAGAAAAAAAAAGTTCTATTGTTATTTCTAGGGATGAGCGAATCGACGTAAAACATCCGAAGTCAATTCACAGTTCCAATACTGTACGGAGCAGGAGCATTAAAATGTATTTGCTCAGATGAGCCGAAGTTATTACATTCTAATACTGTAAGGAGCTCCGTACAGTATTGGAACAAAATTTTATGAAAATCAACATCGGATGTTTCATTCGAAGACGATTCGCTCATCCCTAGTTATTTCCACAGCTCTCATGCTGGCCTATGCATCTCCATGGTAACAGAGAATAATTAAATTCCATGTAGTCTGATCCTACAGCAACTTCCCCTTCTACATCTGTCCCCTAGTGTCGCCTACACACATTCAGAAGGTTAGCAAAAAGTAAAAGACAAATGGAAGGAAGTAGGACTCCAGGATCAGACGACACGGGGTTTGTTTGTAGTCTGTATCCATGGAGACACATAAGAGCTACAATATATACACAAAACTATTTGCAAAGCTGTGTGATTTCTTGAGAACCTCTACATTTTTACCATGTAATGCATAATGATTGTCGAACCTACATGGGGTTCTGTACTATTACAGGCGGACTGTACTGGCTATATTCACCATTAGAGAGTGAAGTTATGGAAAATCCTATTCGGCTGCTTCGGTGAATTTTACAAAGAAATTCGCTTTGTGACGAATTACTTTGTCACAAAGCGCATTTATTTGTATATAGCGGGTGCAAAGTTGGGGAACGTCGATCGTGCCGCCCCTGTCATTAAACCCCTCCGATGCCGCTGATCACGGCATCTGAGGCTACCATTAAGGCCCTTCAGGGGTTAATCAGGGTAAAGAAAAAAATACTAAGCTTATCCATTTGATCACATAAAGGCCGTCACAGGCATCTCGATTGAAGACACCGCAAAAATGTTTGTGTCATGACTTCATCACGTTGGCCAATGTGGTGACATCCTACATCACCGTGCGTGAATTTCTTCATGTTAGGCGTGTTGCAGTAACAGAAATCATTTGTTAAAAAAAAAAGGACAAATGGAAGGAAGTAGGACTCCAGGATCAGACGACACGGGGTTTGTTTGTAGTCTGTATCCATGGAGACACATAAGAGCTACAATATATACACAAAACTATTTGCAAAGCTGTGTGATTTCTTGAGAACCTCTACATTTTTACCATGTAATGCATAATGATCGTCGAACCTACATGGGGTTCTGTACTATTACAGGCGGACTGTACTGGCTATATTCACCATTAGAGAGTGAAGTTATGGAAAATCCTATTCGGCTGCTTCGGTGAATTTTCACAATGGCCAATGTGGTGACATCCTACATCACCGTGCGTGAATTTCTTCATGTTAGGCGTGTTGCAGTAACAGAAATAATTTGTTAAAAAAAAAGGACATATTGATTTTCAGTGGCAAAATACATCACAAGTTGCAAAACTGAAAGATAGATTAGATAGATTATAATAAATAGATAGATAGATAGATAGATAGATAGATAGATAGATAGACACCTTTCGATAGCAAGAGTAAAGATTTAAATGAGCAAGATCCTCATATACAAGAAACTCACTGCCATATTAGTAGATACTACTTTAAGATTTGATAAGAGGTGGTCCCCCTAATATGTCCTTGACTGGTGTAGCCAGAATAATAGTTGGGATCCTGTGTTCTTGTAAAAAATGAATGCACTTATCATAAGTAGACTATACTTCCACACTGCACTTATCATAAGTAGACTATACTTCCACACTCTTCCACTCTTCAATTTATGAAATCTTAATCGATACAAAATGTACTTTTATTCTTGTTCATACGACTTGATTGTTATGACTTTGTCACCAACTGAGGGTGAGTTCACATCTGCGTCCTGGATTCTGTTCTGGCTTTCCGTTATAACATGGTTATAATAGAAAATAATCAAGCAAAACGGTTCCGTTGTGCATTCCGTCATAATACAAGTCTATGGGCAGCATAACGGATCATTCCCATTTCCGTTATGCAGGACTGGACACCTGTACAATGGAAACCAGGACAGATCCATTCTGCTTCCCATAGACTTGTATTATGAGGGATCAAAACGGAATGCCTCTTAAAGGCTTCCGTTTTGACTTCCATCTTATGGATTCCGTTATTTTCCATTATAACCATGTTATAATGGAAAGCCATGACGGAGTCCAGAACGCAGATGTGAACCCACCCTTACCTGTCCGAGGTCCAGCACCGCAGTCCGCGGCTCGGGCACTGCAGCGCTGTGTCGAACACTTTGCCAGGCCATGCCGCTCTGGTGATGTGCCGCCCACATATATCATCCGTGTATATTTGTGATGCAGGCGCTGAATCCCTGGACCTATCAGGTTCTGATCTGTGGACTCGGCACTCTATATAAATCACCTGCTGGCAATACACCCTTGCCAGTTATAGGTTTTCCTTGCTGTGCTCCAGTTGCTATTGTGTATTTTTGGATTGTTGATATTTGGGTTTGGCTTCGGCTTGACTTGGACCCCTCTCTGTGCTCTGCGATTTTGTACCCTGTTTCCCAACTGGTTTTGACCCTTGGTTATTTGTGACCATCCTCCTCTCTGTGATTTGGTACTGTATTGACCTCCCGGATTTGACCAATTTCTGTACGACCCTTCTCTCTGTGTTTGTCTGCTTCTGGGTTCCAGTTGTGTGTGTAAACCATGTACCAGCAGTGTTGGGTCAAGTTGGATTTGTGCTGGCGCACGCTGAGCTGGGTCCTGGACCGGCGCTGTTGGCCCTGGGGGAAGGTCTCCCGCCACTTTCCCTTCCATAACAGTCGCTGTATTCTGCCAACTACGCCAAGTTGTAAGCCGTGTACCAGGGTGGGCTCCTCAGGATACAGCAAAGTCTGGAAAGAGAAGAGCATTTCCTACACCAGCTTTTGCCGAAACTGTATTTTACTGAAACGAGGCAATGAGCACAACCACAGGGAACACACAATAAATTGCTGGGAACACACAATAAATTTACATACACCCAGCTGGACCGCTGAGACCCTTGTGCTGCACAGCGCGGTGCCCTCTGATAGATGCCGGAGGAAAGTGCAGTAATTTACCTACTGGCGGGCGCAATTAAATAGCCATGCCTTACCTGTTATTACCCTAAAAGATCAAGAACAACTGTTTGGATGTGTGGTACGGGCTAGCCTGCAGTGCAGCACAACAGCTTACAATCTTACAATGCTCTACAGGATTCCTCCTCCCATAACTGGTCTTGTAGCATGTGCCACAGTATTCCTTCTGAGCCAAACGCCAGCCTGGCTTGAGTTTGTGGGGAAGTTTATCAGCGCTGCAGTGTGAAATGTCACTTTAAATTGTGGAGTCCTTGAAATGAACAGTAGTAACACTTGTGGCCTGACATAAACAGAAACCCTATATAACTGACTACAGGTCTGGTCTCAGTCTCTAGGATTCTAGGCGCCAGCTGTAATGAGGTGCATGCACGATCTTACCGACCTGGGTCTGCTCTGCATCCGCTGGTGACTGTGAACTGAACAAAAGCCTCTCCAACAAGCATGTGGTACCGCAGTGCATGTTGCTTTGCTCCTCAGCTCTCATCAGCATTTCTGGAAGCAATCCTCATTCCTCTGGACAGAATCAGGGCCTTGAACATACTCAGCTTCACCGGGCTGTAGTTCCAGTCACCGAAGGATGCTCCCACACTTGGATGTCAATGGATCCTCCTCACACACAGCTCCTGGATCCTCTTCCAAGCTCTCCCCAAGATGGCTTCTCTATCTCTTCCTCTCCAGGCTTTTGTAACTCCACCTCTCATGAATACGGAAAAATATGCAGTCTGTAAGCTGTGTTTAGGAAACAGCAGCATCTTGTAGCCAACCAGCAGAATGTTAGTCCAGATATTTAACTTAATTTACACAAACAGTGTTCAAACAATGATTGCTGTTTCCTCATCTCACACTGAACAGGTTCCTTCAGTTTTTACCGTGGGTTCTTTTTTTGACTCCCTGCACTTACCAGCATAGGGACAGTCGACCAGTTGTGGACATGCCGTTTAGGGCTTGCTCTGCAAGAAGGCAGGGACAGCAGGTTGGGTGCCAGTTAGGGCTTACTGTGTATGTGTGTTTCCCTGCCTACTGTGCTGACAGACTTTTTACATTTGATAGAGTCACATATTATGATTTACAGTATCTTGCACAACACCTCCAATGTGAAGTGTAACAATTTGGCCTTTGTACATTGCATAAGTCAAAATTCACTAAATTTGGCTGAAACTAAATAACAGTTTAACATTTCTACAAAATTAGTTTTTGCATATGTTATTATGGAGGGGGAAAGGAGCAATTGCAATAACAGCTATATTTCAGAATTTCTATGTAAGCAAACCATTATAGATTTTGGAAGGTGACCCAGGGGTGAAGCTTTACTTTACCTGCAGTGTGAAGGGAAAAGACTAAACTGCTTTTTATATAGTCAGTTTATTTTACAGGTCTTGCATAAAGTAAATGTAAACTGTATGTCTCTGCATATGAAATAGCTGCTAATAAGCAATTTATAACGTTACCTTAGAAAGCGTGCATCAGTATGAGTTTATGGGACATAGGGCTGATGAATGTTAGCATAACCGGATATTAAATGCTTCTTACAAACGCTTCCACTAGGCAATAAAGACATTTATATAGATCCGCCAAGGAGCGTCAGTGGGGGTTAAGACATCTGCATGTAGAAAACATCTGTGTCAACCCTGAAAACTACTAACTACACTTTGAATTAATAAACAACCCTGTCAGGGACAATTTTAGCTACCGGCAAACTGGGAAATTGCCCAGGTCTACTAGTGAGTAGGATGGGAACCCATAGGATGAAGTTAACACCACCAATATTTTTGGTGGTGTATTATTTGAGAATTGAATTGCAGTATTATGAAGAAACTATATAACACTATTATGTGGACTCTTTAAATGAGCATTATTTGAATACCACATAGTCAGTCACCTCATGCTTGTCACTGGTAGCATGTGGGCTGTAAATAGCTGTTCTGTCTTCATACACGTTCACACAGAGTGCAGTCTGACATTCAGCATAAACCATTCCTGTCTTCCAAATAAGAGGACTGTTTTCTGTAGTCTAACTTGTTTATTGGTCAACAGGATTGTGAATTGTGTGATCAATTGTTGTTAAAACTTTAAGAATGCAACTAACATGTATAAGTATATAGCATAGCATGTATCAGCAGAACACATAGAACAGCATGTATTATAACATTTGCATAACACTCAGCACATTTCCAAAATGGCTGCCTATACATGGATTGCATGTCTAGCATCTAACAATATAACAACTTCTTCCCTGAGTACCACTTATACCTAGCTAAACAGCACTGCATAACATAATATCCCTAAGACAGAGGTAAATGTCACTCACCAGATATACTTGCACAAATATTGTGGAGTTTAGGAAGAAGATATGCAGGAGACAGCTCTGCTGATGTCATGTAACATGGAGACTGGAGACTGGGCTTCTCTTTTCCAGGATGCCTAGAACAACCCACAATGCCTTGCACTTTCCACAATACGATAAACTTTATTAACAAGAAAACAAAGTGCCGTACATTTTTACCACCGCTAGATGGTGCTATGACCTAACTAATAACTACAGAAATACAACAAATATGATCTGTAATGATACTGAAATGAATCTCCCAGTGCTGGGACAGAACAATACTAGTATTATTTGCAACTATATAGCATTACTCAGTTGGATAAAATGCTAAAAAAAACATACTTTGCTTCTTGCTTAGGACCCCATTTTCGATAAAAATGGTCCTACACCCATACTAATCCCGGACATACACACATTTTCAACCAGGCAGCCCCCCGTAATACATATGAGCATCAGAGTATTTCATGCTCCGATGCTCTCCTTTGCCCTGTGGTGAATCGCGCAAGTGTAACACCCCGGAGTGGTATTACTCCTATACCCTAATTCTTTCTTAAATGGTCTAATCTGAATGTCATCTATGTATTTCTGTCCAGGTTCTCTACACTGTGCATTCCTAATCTTGTTATGCAACTGTTTATTACATGTAATGTTTCTGGTTGTCCAGCAGGTGGCAGTGCGAATGGCAGAGCTATAGTAAGAGAGAATGTAACTTACCATTGAATTCTCCCCCTTTGGGCAGAAGTGGACGAGTACTGCTTCCTGCCGGAAGGGTGGGGGAAAAGTTTCCAGTAAAAGTCAGTTCGAGTTCTAAGCTAGGGAGGAGGAGTGTGAGCAGGGGTACGCTCAGGCAAGCCTACGCCAGCGCGAGCACCCTAAGCTCTTCTGGCCAAGAGGAAAGATGTCTGGAAGCCATAAGGGCCAGAGGAATAGTTCTTCGTCCACCATAAAATAAATCAGCAAGAGGAAGAGTTCTTCGGCTGAAGATAAGTTTTACTTAAGTGTCAGGAAGGGAAAAACAGTACAAAAAAACAGACTTTGGCTACATGCACACGACAGTTGTTTTTTGCTGTCCGCAAATCGCGGATCCGTCTTCCTTTTTTCTTCACATCCACATCCTTTCCGTGTGTCCGCAAATTTTGTAGGTTGTGTTTCCGTGTGTCTTACATTTTTTTTTGCGGATCCGCAAAAAAACCGGAAGGCTTAAACCAGTTTCTTAAAGTACCTGTACAAGTGCCCTGGTTTCCAAGCAACCATCCGCAAACAAAATGGATGCGGATTACAAATTGATGGCTTCCGTTGGTCATCCGCATTTTTTGCGGACCCATTGACTTCTATGGGTCCGCAAACAGTTTTTTGCGGACAAAAATAGGACATGCCATATTTTTTTTTTGCGGACGTGAAATGCGGACAGCGGACGTGGACAGGCAACGGAAGAGGCATCTGCATTTTTAACGGATCCATAGTAATGAATGGGAAACCATCGGATCCGCAAAAAAAAACGGAACAGAGGCCGCAAAAAACTACTGCCATGTGTATGTAGGCTTAAGCAGATTTTAGTGCAACTTAAAGAAAGAAAACAACTACATACAAGGTCCGGACTTAATCTTCCTTTTATCCCTCAATTATCTTTCCCTTTTTATTGCTTCGGAGCCAAAGCCCCGGGGGTCCCTCAGTATCCGGGTAGGAGCTCTGTGACACACAATAAGAGACCTATATTGCACACTATTACACCACTCAGCATTTCCTACTACCCCTGGGAAGCGATAGGGGCCTTAGGGGAAGGGGAGGCAGCGCTCATTGCATAAGGCAAAGGTATTTTATGGAGATCTAGTGACGTACCGGGCTCTCCATAAGGAAGGGAATAACAGTACAAAAAAACAGACTTAGGCTACATGCACACGACAGTTGTTTTTTGCTGTCCGCAAATCGCGGATCCGTCTTCCTTTTTTCTTCACATCCACATCCTTTACGTGTGTCTGCAAATTTTGTAGGTTGTGTTTCCGTGTGTCTTACATTTTTTTTTCCGCAAAAAAAACTGAAGGTTTAAACCAGTTTCTTAAAGTACCTGTACAAGTGCCCTGGTTTCTAAGCAACCATCCGCAAAAAAAAATGGATGCGGATGACAAATTGATGGCTTCCGTTGGTCATCCGCATTTTTTGCGGACCCATTGACTTCTATGGGTCCGCAAACAGTTTTTTGCGGACAAGAATAGGACATGCCATATTTGCATAAGGCAAAGGTATTTTATGGAGATCTAGTGACGTACCGGGCTCTCCATAGGAACTGCTAGTGAGCCCAGCAGTGAGCCCGGTAAAGTGACTGGCACTTTAGCGCTGCCCTAGCCTGTAAAACTGCTATGGTAGCGCTGAAGCCTGCCCATCAGAGCCGGTGACATCACTGAATACACTGCCAGGCAGAAGCCTCTGCCTAGCAGTGAAAAAACATAAACAAAAAATGAAATGCTCCGATGACAATCAGAGGGGCTGTCTGGGTGAAAATGTGGGTATGTCCAGGTTCAGCTCTGATCCCAGACAATCCCTTTAAGCCCTAAAGTAGGTAACCCGTTTCTAGTCTTTCTTTCATAAGGGTATTCAGCTTTTTGGCCCAGCAGCATATGATAACATTTAGGATTTTAACCCACACCCTGTTGGCTAGCTGTACTGTAAAGAACTGTTGACTGCCCTCTTCTGCACTTTAAATGACAGGACCAGGCAGTGTAAACGTGATCAAACCTGGCACTAACACTTCTCCTAAAGTTAATCAAAGTGCAGAGGGCTCAGGAGTTGCAGAGACAGCAGAGCCTCTAGGTGTAATGGTAACGCCCCCGTTGCTCCTAGAGGCTCATTTGCATATATTAAAAGTTAATTTTTCTCAGCAATGCGGGCACATAGGAACATGGGACCAACACAGATGCCTTCAGCTGCCAAGCGCCCATGTAACAGGTCAGCCAGTGTCATAGGGACAAATCTGCTGACAAATGTCAATAGTTTGTTTAGAAGAGGTGCTTCCTACATTTTTCCTAAACAGTGGACCTTCTTTGTGATGTCCATGTGCCCGTATGGAGCATATTGAAAAGGACTGTCATCGAGTCTTGTCCTGCTACTCTATGATCTCTGGTTATACAAAGAAGACACAGTCCATGCTGAAGACCTTTGCTCATAAGTTTATTTGCAGCAAATTTACAGGAAAACTCAACTCTATCCGATCCACTTGCCTCTTTATATACCAGACTCCTTTCTATATGAGGTTAGCTTCAATTTCCGGTTTAGTGGTCACTCAATGTTCTCGTTACACACATGACCTTGAAACCCTCACTCAAGGACATTGCTCCAATATTCACAACAATATCTGGACTGCACAGGTTAGGTTACCTCTGAAGACGATTTCCCAGTGGAAACAGAAAAACGCAGACATTTTTTTCCATAAGCCTAAAAAGTTTGACCAATAAAAGATGATTACAGAGAGCGTCACTCTGTTCCGTCCACACTGGAGAGAGAGATATAGTCTTTAGGATTTCATTTGTTCATGGGTGTCTTGTAGCTTTCTTGCATTGAGAGCGATTGATGATTCACTTAAAATTTTGATGACATCCTTACTGTATGTGTAAATCAGATCCCCCTCTGGCCGAGCTCTTATAAATGTTTTTACAAGGGATTTATCAGTATGGCGAGAAAACCTCCCGCATAAATATAATATACATGTAATAGGTACAGCAGTACCCGGCCTCTGATTAATGCACCCGCTACAGATGCTGCATGTGTAAATGTGATTTATACATCCAGGGAGTCAGAATATATACCGACATATAGAGGGAAAGACATCAATTTCACGCCTGCTTTGCATAGGTCAAGGATCCAGGTTTCAATCATTTAAAACAATTCTAGTTATAGCTATGTAATAACCAGATGGAGTAAATATTAATAAGACTCCTCCGATCTCGTTTAATATCTGTCTGTGCATAGATTCTCTCTTAACCCTTTCATTACAAAATCTTCAAGTCATAAAAGTGCCGCAGCCTGGGAGGAGCACAGCGGAGGATGGAAGTGGTAGTGGATCTGGATGGAACAGCTATTCATGTAAATCACAGTGGCAGTACTCACACCGATGCTCCCTAGGGCCAGGCGGTGATAGGAGGGAGCACCTTTTCCTCCCTCTGGGCATACCCGGATGTTGGGGCTACTGTCTCATGGTAGTTGGGGTTCCCTTAGCGTTATGCATTTGGTATGGGTGCAAGGCAGGAGATGTAGATGCTGTGGACGGTGAATGGTGCTGGAGTCAAAAACCAGGCCAGTTGTAGAAAATAGACAAGTTCTAAAGTGCAGAATGAGAGCTGTAGTACATCCAGCAGTATAAAACACATTTCCAAACAATTCACAGTGCAAATCTTCCCCAATAACAATGTATGGACACGAGCATTGATGGGGGTTGTAGTACTCCTTCCCTCTATCCTTCCAAAGTCTCTTTATCTGCAGAATCTAAGGCTGGCAATAAAGTGTCACATTAAGTAGGAAACAGTAAAGCCTTAAAATCCACCCATACCACTGTCCTTACCTAAATAACGACTGCCAACTGGGCGACAGTCCCTAGCCTGACTAAGTGCACAGGACCTAAACTGAGGAAAAGGGGTAGTCAGTCAAAACTTGAGAGTCAGCTCACAGAACCAAAGTAGAGATAACTTGCAAGGTCAAATACCAAGCAGGGTCAAAACAAGGAGACAATGTTAAAGGCAAAGTGGGCAGACAGAGAATCCTGTGTGGCTAGAAGACCAATAACAGGCAACTGTGGCCAGCAGTTGCCTGTTTAAGTACCCAGCCAACAGGATGCACATAACACTACAGCCAAACCTTATTGGCCTGGCTCGTTGCCATGGTAAAGGAGTGAGGTCAGCAGAGCCACAGTAGAATGGCCAGACTTGCCGCAGAAGGGCAGATGGGTAAATATATGACTTAAAGAAGAACTCCTGCCAAAATGTTATTCTCTGACCAGCTAGAAAGGTACATTATGTAATCTGTAGTGAATGTAATTTTCTTACCAGTGCCTGTATTTTGTGAGTTGTACCTCCCTTATGCTTATCACCTGTGTCATGTGACCAGCAATCAGACTCTTCAACCGACACATTTTGTCGGGAGTTCTACTTTAAGGTTCTTGCAAAACTTGTCTGTAATTCCCAGGCTTAGGGGTACAGGATTAAGAAATTGCTGGCCAGACCATGTCAAAATGTGGAAGGGTGTATCAGCAATGTTTCTCTCACTGCAGTAAAGTCTCTATCAGCCTGAAACAGTGAATACCTTACTGACTGACTCTAATGCTCGGCCATGCAGATTTTGGACCTTCTAGTTCTTTCTTTCTCTGTGGAGTACTGTAAAGTAGAAGTGGCTTTCTTGATGCAAACATCCTCAGAGATAGTGATTCTCTGGGACTTAGGACTAGTCTTCTGAGAAGTGAGCACATGTACTTTCTCTCTCTTGCTAAGCTAATACTAGACTCCCACTAAATTAGGTGCAAAGTAGACCTAGGTCCAACTCCTAGCCTTCTACAAGGGCAGAATCAGGATTGTTAACCCTGACCTATCCCGTTGATTTGAATGGCTACTGAGTAATGCTTTATTTCACCTGTGGGGGTGCTGCAGGGAAATTGAACATTTACTACAAGGCTTCCTCATAGCTGTCCGATGAGGAGATCACTTAGTGATCGACTTATTGTCCAATGACCCTTCGAAGAAGTAGAGAGGAGGGAAACCCTTTGATATGTTCATATTTTGTCTGATTGGGTGATATTACATCTGCTAAATAGTACCCCAAACTCACAACCAGAGTGCCCTTTACTAGACTGCACAATATACTTATTACAGCACCTCTTGAATGGATGGGATGAACTGGACCATGTGGTTGTGGCTGTAACTCCTTTTACGGCACAAAAGCCATGGCTATGATGACTACATGGTACCTCCAGGTGAGCCTACCCTGGGAATGCACCCATACACACCCAGAAATGGCCATTTATGGGTATGGGCTTACATAAGCCCCACCCATATGTGACCTGGGCCAGTCCAAATTTGTTTCTCTAAAAATTAGGGACAGTCCCTGCAAATTTGAGACTGTTGGCAATGGCCATTGAGGCTGAGAGATGGCATTAGTACATTCCTCAACACTGAAATTGCAACACCAAGAAAGAAAAGTCCTGGAACTATGGAAATCACAGGATCGATAGACATCTTAATGATATGCAAGAGATAAAAAAGGAAACAAAATATTCAAAACATTCTCAGTTTATTCAGTATTGAGTGTGACGGGACCAATCTCGCCACTGTGCATTGGAGGAGCCTGGTTGCCCGCCTGCTGCCTTTAGACCAGGGGTGCACAACCTGCGGCCCGGGGGCCACATGCGGCCCTCCATACCATTCTGTGCGGCCCCCAAACATCTAGTAAAAGACATGTAGATCTATGTCTTAAGGCTTCATACATGTATCTTTCATGTATTCTCCTATTAGATGGGAGTCCTAGAACTGTAACTAGACATTTATAGTATATACTGTATGTTCAATATGCCAAAAATACAGTATTTCAGTTGGTAATACCCATTTAAGTTTTATTTTCGGCCCTTGGAATTGGCTCAGGCTGACAATGTGGCCCCAACCAGAAAAGGTTGTGCACCCCTGCTTTAGACTATGGCCCCATGTTGAAACGCTTGATTTTCCCCTGCAAAGACAGAAAAGCCATGCTTCATTTGGTCACAAAGGACTTTGACCTAACTTTTAAACCCCTGAACCTGTTCAAGTGAATTTTGGATATGTTTGTCTCCAAGTTATACTAGTAAAAATAATGTAAGTTTTATGTGTGTACGATGTACACTCACAAAGTTATAAAAATGTATAAAAAGTAACTTTTCAGCTTGGAGATAATTGAGTAGATACAGTAATTGACTCAATTATCTCCTAGGCAGAGGGGAGGAATATGCTGGGTGTGTTTCTATTGTCCCATTGTGTGTGATTGGCTACTCTATCTCCTGTGTCTCAGTCTTCCTTCTGGTCCCCTAGGGGAGTATCCACCAGGTGGGCGACCTGCATAAATACCGGGCAGGTAGCCCTCAATAAAGCGGATTCCTGTTTAACCATCAATATGGAGCATAGTCTCGTACTTGGCGGGGAATTGCTACTTTGGAACGTTCTCTTGCCTGTTCCAGGAAAGAAAGATTTCGTATGGTTCCAGTTCGGTGGATTCCAGTGTTTGTGGGTTGCTGTGCTCTTCGCCAGGGGAATCGCCCGAACGGTATTAACCCTCACTATACCGGGTTATACCGTAACATTGAGTATGAGCGTCACACACAGAACTATATGCACTTACACACCTTGGTATGTTACCATATCATTAATGGTTGTCTGACGAATGTTCTGCCACAATGAATGCACTTAGGCATGCAAGTCCTCAAGCTCTGCTGCTGGCATCTACCTTTGCAAATGCCCAAATGTGCTCAAGACTGCTCCAGGAGATATGGCCATACTATGGGTTCTACGACCAAATCAATGTAACACCAAGCTGTTAGCATACCTGAAATCAAGACTAGAGGGTCCGGCTACCATATATTATTCCACCCCATACCATAATCTGGGGAATAAGACCATTCTGGCATTCCCAAAGGCCTCTTCATGGCATGGCCCATGTGTTCGTCACATCAAGATATCATTGCATCTGAGACAAAAGCAGGACTCATTGGTGAAGAGGATAGCCTTCATTCCAGCCTCCATTGCCGTCTTGCTATGCATCATAATAATCCTTGAAAGTTGTGGTGGAAAACCTGTAGCTGGATATCTGTCTCATAGCCCAATGTTGTTCAAACACCTGCTGATGGTTTATGTGTAGACACTAATTGCTGCCCTAGGCTTGGGATGTGATGTCCAACTTCAATTGTAGTACAGAAGGAATCACTGTGCATCATTATTCTAATCAAAAGGACTTCTGTGCACCCCCTGCTGTCATTCCAATTCATCATTGTTACCTCAACCACTGGGACATGCAACGCCGAACAGGCTTAGGAGTGTAGTCTGCTAAACCAAGGTCTCTCAGTTCAAGGATTCTGTCCAACATGGTTTGATCCAATTTTTGAGGCTTCATGTGGCTAAAAAAAACTTTGCTTTCAGTCTGGCTTTTATGCCCCTCCCACATGCCACAGATTGGAGCTAGGTGCTTAAAAATTTGATTATTTGAAGATCTTTGCAGCATCTGCTACTTCTTTGATTTGCAAAGTTTTGTCCTTCTTGGTGTTGCTATTTTAATCTTGCAGAGTGTATATGGTTCAAGTGGTTTTCTGTGATCAGGATACTGACAGCCTATCCTCAGGATAGGCCATTAGTATCAGAGTGTGGGGGCACGACACCCAGCACACCCCTTCTGATCAACTGTTTAAAGGACTGAAGTACTGGTATACATGGGGCCATCTACCTGCTCTTCGACTGCTTAGTAGGG
Source organism: Bufotes viridis (assembly GCA_033119425.1). Lineage (NCBI taxonomy): Eukaryota > Metazoa > Chordata > Amphibia > Anura > Bufonidae > Bufotes > Bufotes viridis. The sequence continues at coordinate 133,141,827 of CM065596.1, read as the reverse complement.
GCAATGCAGGATTTTGCAAGGATCTCATCAAAAATCTGATAAGCAAGAATGCAAAGGCCTATCCTCAAGACAAGACCACCAATATCTTGAACCTAGAACCCCAGTTTAAACAACGGTGGTTCTCGATCAATGACTACAAGCAGAATTCACTTGATGAATGAGGAACTGTTACACAACTTATAAGACTTTCTATTCACAGTGATCGTGGGGGTCCCAGCCGTCTGACCACCAGCAGTCATTCATCACCTATCCTGTGGATAGATGATCAAAACTGTCTGTGCGCCAACCCCTTTGGGTCTGTAAGGCATAAAAGAATTGGGTTTCATTTTTATCCAGACACAGCGCCACTCCTGTCCATAAGGTTTGTCTGACATTGCAGCTCAACTCCATGGAGCTAACGTGCAATACCAGACACAGCCTAATGATTAGAGTGGCGCTGTTTCTATAAAGGAAAACACCATTTCTTTTTCATTTCGGAGGGGGCAGGTTCCATCGGCACGCACAGTGTTCAATAACGCTTTCTTTCTGTTTTCTTACCACATTTGCCTGATTACTTATGGATGCCCTTCCCTTTCCAAACTTTCTGCACTACATACAGAGCATGAAAAGAAACAGAGCGGGGTTACACTCAGCAAAAAGCATGAAAAAGAAAACAATAGTCTGCACTAATCCCAGTATTTCTGCTCCTTGCAGAAAGCAGTAAGCCACCTATTGTATTGCAAAATATTATTTAGTCAAAAAGATTGAAATCTGCAGGGAAGGAAGGAGAAAAACAGCTCTGCCGAATCAGACCGTCATCAGAAGTTTCTTTCTGGGAGACTTACTGTAGCTCCACAACCTTCTGCTCATGCCGCCATGAGATATCCGTGTAGTTTAATCTGGGTAGAGATCTTAATGCTGGCATTACGTCCTTTACTGCCCATCGCTTCTCTTCTAAGCACCGGAGTATATTTATTGTGCTTCTCAAAAGCTTTGAAAGCTACAGTAATGATATAAAGGGGCAGAAAGCGATGTGCACGGAAGGCGCCAGCAAGCAGCGTCTCCCTTACACGTTTACTTGATCTATAGGCATTTACGTTTCTATTAATACACAGCTGCTGCAGTAATACCTTCACATTGTGAAATACAGTGTGACAGAGGCAGACGGTTGGCACAGTATACCGTATTTACAGCTACATAGCAATCTACATAGCTGGCAGCCTGCGGAATAACAATGGCGTAGCTTTAGCTGGTGCAGAGCTAGTAGTTGAACCATGCCCTGGTGTCTAAAAGAGCCCAAAGGCCCCTCTGTCACCAGCAATATTGGGTAAGGTAAAACATTATTGTGAGAGGGTATAGTTGGGTGTTTTAGCAATATGGTATTAAGCCAGGTTGTACAAAGGTCTGGTGTTCTTCAAAGAGGACCTCTCACCACTCCTGACATGCCTGTTTTAATAGCTTCATGCATTCCCCATGTAATAACAATTCTGGGGCATCTATTCTTATGACTCTATGTTGGGCCGTTCCTTTATTATTCCTGCTAGAAGTTATGACTTAATTGCTAGCAGCCTGCAGTAAGGGTACAGAGGGGTGGTAACCAGTTGGGAGGTGTCCCTGCACAGTTAGAAACCTCAGGCTGTATGCTGTGTGCTATGAATTTGTGTATATCTACAGTATGAACTTTGTGCCTGTTACATTTATGAATAAATAAATACAGTGAATACAATTATTAAAATAAATAAATAAGAAACCAGCAATATAATGTAAATGACAGATGATACTCATCATAGAGTTTGCCTTGGAGCCCAGGAGCTCTAAAGGAGTATTCTACAATATTGATATTGATGGTCTATGCTCAGGATAGGTCATCAATATCAGATCGGTGGGTGGCAACACCCTCGCACGTCTGCCGATCAGCTATTTCAGAATCGCTCTAATGCCAGAGATACACAGCTCCGTCTATTGCGCAGTGGTTGGAAATCCTATTCACTTCAATGTGAGCTGCAGTGCAAAAACAAGCTCCATCTAGTACACCATGGACCAAGCCTTGGACTTCCAGCATCAGAGCTACTGGAGATCAGCTGATCGGTGGGTGCGACGGGTGACAGACCAATGCCGATAAGGGGTCGACTATCAATATCAAAATCCTGAAATACCCTTAGATGGGATTTTTTAACTACCAAATATATCAGTCTATTGCACCCCTAAGAAACAGCCCTAAGATAAGAATTAATGTGAAAAGTTATAGGTAGATGATTTTGTGATTGCGAAGAAGAGTCAAGTTGTCAGATCAAAGGTGGGAGAATAATTTTCTATATGTAGGAGTGAAATTACTATTGACTCATCCTGTCATTTACTGTCTAAAATTAGATCTGAATATGTGTTTAGGGGATAATCCTGCTTTTCTTACTCAATGCTGCATACATTATGCGGATGGCATTGAGATGATGTGGGTTGTGTTTCTTCCCTTCCTGATAAACTACTTAAAGAGGGTGCAGTTTCGAAAAACTAATTTCGTATACCATTTTTATATGTAATTGTTGAGACTGGTTACAAAACGTGTCTGTAGCTCTGGAGAGCCTGATCTGTCCTGCATCACACAGACTAGTCATAGATATGAATGGGCAATGTTCAATGCATAATTTCCCCTGCGGTGGCGCTGTAGAAAAATTGAACACTTACTGCCAGGTTTCACAGATCAATCTGATTGCAGGAGGTCCCAGGAGAGAGACCTCAACTTATTATCAAGGGACCCTTCTACCAAGTAGATATTGTTAGAAGGATTGTGTCACCTCATACAGTGGGTTATCGCTAGGATAGGCCACCAATGTCAGATAGATAAGGGTTCCACCTCTAAGACCTGGTACACAAGGCGAAGCGGAGCACACTGTGCATTCGCTGCATGCACGCCATTCATTTCTATGGGAGTTCAGAAAATAGTCAAGCAAGCGTGCGCCGCTATTTTCATAAGTCCCATAGAAATGAATAATGAGAACGCAAGCGTGGCCACAGCTCCATTCACCTTTATGAGACTGCCTGTGCTCGGCTATTTTCAGAACTCCCATAGAAATCAATTTGATGGTGGACGGAGATTTGGGGGCCTGTTCTGGAGATAGGAGCGGATCCATTTCTAATCTCCAAAATGATTTATAATCTCTTTTATTTATATAAATTATTTTAAAGATTATAAATAAAAGTAATTTTTTAAAATATAGTGGGGGTAATTTCCTATCAGATATATGCCAGTTGCAGGCTTTCTCCACTCATGTGAGGTCTAAAAAAAGTAGGTGTGGTGTGGGCGGGAAAGGGGATGGGCTGGCAGGCCTGTCTCATTCATTATTTTGGCATGAAAAATTTGCCTATGGATACCAATAATAACAATATACAATATATAAAATTGGTAGATGTGCATTGATTCATCCTTTAGGCCTCATGCACATAGACTTATTTTTTGTCCGCATCCGATCTACATTTTTTTGAGGGTCGGATGCAGAGCCGCAAAAAAAGGGGACAGGGCACCGTGTGTTGTCCGCATACATTTGTCTGTTCTGAGGCATCTGCAAAAATATAGTAAGGATAGTACTGTTCTATTATGGGCTGGACATTCCATTCCACAAAATGCTGAACGTGCATGGCCGGTATCTGTGTTTTGCGGATCCACTATTTGCACCCTTAAATGTAGTTTTATGTGTCTACTTTCTTATGTGACTACAGAACCCAAAAGGGTAACAATGTTTTGAACTTTTGGCTTTCAGGCTCCATATCTCACCATCCACTACAGCTTCGAACATCAGATTACCATCATTTTATAGACAATCATCTTGGCTATCTCATACATAAATTAGGCTTGCAACTATTCAGCATATGATTAGTTCTGAAGATTCTTGTCATGTAACTACATTGTTACTGTTTTGCTCCTGGTGGTGGAACAATCTTTTTTTCTTTTTGTATACTACAAATTACAACCTGTTCTCCCATTCCCGAATAGCTCAGTGAGTTATTAGGTGGATTCCCAAGCGAAAGGTCACTGGTTCGAAACGAGGAGGGGGTTATGAAAAAGATTTCCCAAGAAAAGAAAAATAGCATCATCCAGCTCATCAATAGCGGCATCTCGGCCAAGAAACTTGACAAACTGCATCATGTGAGCGCCATGACAGGTGGAAGAATATGAAATAAAGCCCGGTCTTCCATTCCAAAGCCAAGAGGTGAACGTCCAGGCAAAATATGAGAGTCAACAAGTCGGCTCATCACAAGGTCTATCAGTTCTGGCAGTGGAGGTGGCTCGTATGCGTCATAATAGTGAAATGCAAGTACCACATTACACAAGTCTGGAATGGTGGCCTGAAAAAAGATGAAGAATCCTCGACTTCAATATCATCATAAGAAGTGTCGCCTTGACTAGAAAAACGTATAAACAGTAGGCAGTAGAAGATTGGAAACGGGTGATTTGGAGAAATGAGATGAAAGTCAATAGACTGAGCTCTGATGGGTATAAATGGGTCTGCAAGAAACAAGAGAAAAGGGGGCTAAATGATCGAGAAATTGAAGGAACTGTCAAGTTCGGTGGAGTCCCCAGACCTCAACCCAATCGAACACTAATGGGTAGAGTTGAAGAAAAAGCTGTATTTGATGCCAAGTGAGTCAACCAGTATGCACCAACATTGGGAACGTGGAGAAGATACCTGGCAACAGATTTCGGTCGAGACATGCTTGACTCTGATAGAAGGCATGCCCAGAAGGATTCAGGCAGTGTGTATTTACAAAATGCTAACAAAAAATTAACATTTTGAATTTTAGGAGCAAAACAGCAACAATGTAGTTACATGACAAGAATCTGCAGAACTAATCAGATGCTAAATAGTTGCAAGTCCAATTTATGTATGAGACAGCCGAGATGATTGTCTATAAAATGATGGTAGTCTCATGTTTGAAGCTGTAGTGGATGGTGAGATATTGAGCCTGACGGCCAAAAGTTCAAAACTTTTGCTCGTCACTGCAGATAGATAGTATTAGAAATTATTTTTGCCTGGGCTTTAAGTCAAAAGAAATAATTCTGTCACGGTCCCCTCTACTGACGTCAGAGCCCCGGACCAATGATGAGGTGTGCCGGAGCTTCTGATCATCAGGGAATACAGCGCGTGGGCTGCAGCTCCACCCAGAATGCAGTCACACTGCCATAAACAGCACTGTGCAGATGCCAGTAAATGTATTGTCTTCTGGCTCCCCCTACTGGTCTTTTATGTTTATTGAAGACTCCTTTGGCTTGGATTTCTTAATTTCGTATTATGAGTTTTTTGGCTTCTGGCTTTTTGGTATGATATTGAGCTCCTGGTTGTGACTTTTTGGCTTGTTTGGTTTTCTCATTTGCCTCTGGCGTATGTTGTACTGCCTTATCTGACTGGCATTTGATCATTTTTCCGTATGAAAACTCTCTTAGTGTTTGTCAGTTTGTCTTTCCCTGTTTGTGTGTCGTCCCTTCACGTATTGCAGCATAGGGACTGTCATCCAGCCGTAGGGTCACTGCCTAGGGTGACCATGTAAGTAGGTAGGGATAACGGGTACAACTTTTCTGGTCTAACTTTTTAGATAGATAGATAGATAGATAGATAGATAGATAGATAGATAATAGAAATATAGTTTCCAAAAACATTTTCTGCTATAAAACTAGATGATGCTGTCACCATGGAAACAATAATGAAAGAAAAAAGTTTTCTAAGTAAACTAATATGTGTCTAAATATTCTGACCCTTTTATACTATAATAGGTGAGTCACGGTCTATGTTACTACAGTTCATTTGTTCACTGAGACTTAAGCAGCTACCATATGTTTACTGCATTTGACCCCATTCACCCAACAGATGCCATAAGAGTTTACTTTTGGCATCCACCAGGCTGGGATACACGGGCATACACGGGCACATTTTTTTTAACTGCAGAGAAAAGTGCAATAAAATATGTTTCCTCTGAACTATTAAATGAGCTGCATAAATAAATTCTTCATGGGTTATGTCAGTCCAGCATCATTTTCTGGTAGTTACAAAAAAATGTACAACATCCATGCAGGTCATGTTTTCTGGTGTTCACGTACCAGACACATCCCGCCGTCCAGAGTGGTGCGGTTTCTGGAAAAAGCAGGGTTCTTCTTTTCTCTAGTCCTCCAATGTCTACCTATTTACAAAAACTGAAAATTCAATTACTGGCCAACTGTAGTGTTCCTCTTGCCACCAAAATGACATAAACGGTGCCAATATTTTGGAGATCCACTGCTAGCCTCTACAAGCCCGTAACCAAAGGGTAGAATTTGGCTGCTTTCTTCGCACATCTTGCCACAGTTGTCTGCTGCAATCCCTGTCTTAAAAGATCCATTACTGGACCAAAAACGTCCACGTATATCTGTTTCTTCTGTGAATTGCCTCGAGAAATGTGCAAATAAACCACATTTCCAAGTTTTTTTGGAAGTGCAGCAAACATCTTCGTGGGCCAGGGATCCCTAAGTAGGGCCCATAGCACTCTAGGTACGCCGCTGGACATGGACACCTCTGTCCTGTGACCAAAGATTCAATTTCGCTGCCACCCAGATATTTCATGCTGATTACTGGGGATGGAATGAGGACACAAGTTGAGACCATTAACATTTACTAACTCACTTCTAGATTTGGCTGGTATTTAGCTCTTCCACTTCACACCCTTATCTTCAGTCTGCTTCATAACCTCTCTTCTACGTATCCAAAAAATGTCACTTGCTCTTTCAGTTCATCTTACGTCTTGCCATCTATCATCTCATCTCTGAGATAAAACCTTCACTAATACTGTAGGCAAATGGCAGGCATAAATTAAATCCTATGAGCCCACAATCTGGAAGCTAAAAGTTCAAGATGAGAGCTGGAACCAGGATGGATTTACTATAGTATATACCGCCATTCAGCTTCCAAGTCTCCACATTTTATATATTGCACTAGATCGCAAACAAGTGTCTGGTTATTGTTTGGGTTCATACAAAAATAATATTCAAACCACTACAAAATGTGGTTTATTATCCCTGTACTGTGACATCGCTGTGTTTATTATCCCTGTACTGTGACATCACTGTGTGTATTATCTCTGTATTGTGACATCACTGTGTAGATTATCCCTGTACTGTGACATCACTGTGTTTATTATCCCTGTACTGTGACATCACTGTGTGTAATATCCCTGTACTGTGACATCACTGTGTTTATTATCCCTGTACTGTGACATCACTGTGTGTATTATCTCTGTATTGTGACATCACTGTGTAGATTATCCCTGTACTGTGACATCACTGTGTTTATTATCCCTGTACTGTGACATCACTGTGTTTATTATCCCTGTACTATGACATCACTGTGTTTATTATCCCTGTACTGTGCCATCGCTTTGTGTATTATCTCTGTACTGTGACATCACTGTGTAGATTATCCCTGTACTGTGACATCACTGTGTTTATTATCCCTGTACTATGACATCACTGTGTTTATTATCCCTGTACTGTGCCATCGCTGTGTGTATTATCTCTGTACTGTGACATCACTGTGTAGATTATCCCTGTACTGTGACATCACTGTGTTTATTATCCCTGTACTGTGACATCACTGTGTTTATTATCCCTGTACTATGACATCACTGTGTTTATTATCCCTGTACTGTGACATCACTGTGTTTATTATCCCTGTACTATGACATCACTGTGTTTATTATCCCTGTACTATGACATCACTGTGTTTATTATCCCTGTACTGTGACATCACTGTGTGTATTATCCCTGTACTGTGACATCACTGTGTTTATTATGTCTGTACTGTGACATCACTGTGTTTATTATGTCTGTACTGTGACATCACTGTGTTTATTATGTCTGTACTGTGACATCACTGTGTTTATTATGTCTGTACTGTGACATCACTGTGTTTATTATCTCTGTACTGTGCCATCGCTGTGGGTATTATCTCTGTACTGTGACATCACTGTGTTTATTATCTCTGTACTGTGCCATCGCTGTGGGTATTATCTCTGTACTGTGACATCACTGTGTTTATTATCCTGTACTGTGACATCACTGTGTTTATTATCCCTGTACTGTGACATCACTGTGTTTATTATCCCTGTACTGTGACATCACTGTGTTTATTATCCCTGTACTGTGACATCACTGTGTGTATTATCCCTGTACTGTGACATCACTGTGTTTATTATGTCTGTACTGTGACATCACTGTGTTTATTATGTCTGTACTGTGACATCACTGTGTTTATTATGTCTGTACTGTGACATCACTGTGTTTATTATGTCTGTACTGTGACATCACTGTGTTTATTATCTCTGTACTGTGCCATCGCTGTGGGTATTATCTCTGTACTGTGACATCACTGTGTTTATTATCCCTGTACTGTGCCATCGCTGTGGGTATTATCTCTGTATTGTGACATCACTGTGTAGATTATCCCTGTACTGTGACATCACTGTGTTTATTTTCCCTGTACTGTGACATCGCTGTGTTTATTATCCCTGTACTGTGACATCACTGTGTGTATTATCTCTGTATTGTGACATCACTGTGTAGATTATCCCTGTACTGTGACATCACTGTGTGTATTATCCCTGTACTGTGACATCACTGTGTGTATTATGTCTGTACTGTGACATCACTGTGTTTATTATCCCTGTACTGTGACATCACTGTGTTTATTATCCCTGTACTGTGACATCACTGTGTTTATTATGTCTGTACTGTGACATCACTGTGTTTATTATTCCTGTACTGTGACATCACTGTGTTTATTATCTCTGTACTGTGACATCACTGTGTTTATTATGTCTGTACTGTGACATCACTGTGTTTATTATTCCTGTACTGTGACATCACTGTGTTTATTATCTCTGTACTGTGACATCACTGTGTTTATTATCCCTGTACTGTGACATCACTGTGTTTATTATCCCTGTACTGTGACATCGCTGTGTTTATTATCCCTGTACTGTGACATCACTGTGTGTATTATCTCTGTATTGTGACATCACTATGTAGATTATCCCTGTACTGTGACATCACTGTGTTTATTATCCCTGTACTGTGACATCACTGTGTGTAATATCCCTGTACTGTGACATCACTGTGTTTATTATACCTGTACTGTGACATCACTGTGTGTATTATCTCTGTATTGTGACATCACTGTGTAGATTATCCCTGTACTGTGACATCACTGTGTTTATTATCCCTGTACTGTGACATCACTGTGTTTATTATCCCTGTACTATGACATCACTGTGTTTATTATCCCTGTACTGTGCCATCGCTGTGTGTATTATCTCTGTACTGTGACATCACTGTGTAGATTATCCCTGTACTGTGACATCACTGTGTTTATTATCCCTGTACTGTGACATCACTGTGTTTATTATCCCTGTACTATGACATCACTGTGTTTATTATCCCTGTACTGTGACATCACTGTGTTTATTATCCCTGTACTATGACATCACTGTGTTTATTATCCCTGTACTAAGACATCACTGTGTTTATTATCCCTGTACTGTGACATCACTGTGTGTATTATCCCTGTACTGTGACATCACTGTGTTTATTATGTCTGTACTGTGACATCACTGTGTTTATTATGTCTGTACTGTGACATCACTGTGTTTATTATGCTCTGTACTGTGACATCACTGTGTTTATTATGTCTGTACTGTGACATCACTGTGTTTATTATCCCTGTACTGTGACATCACTGTGTTGTATTATCCCTGTACTGTGACATCACTGTGTTTATTATCCCTGTACTGTGACATCACTGTGTGTATTATCTCTGTATTGTGACATCACTGTGTAGTATTATCCCTGTACTGTGACATCACTGTGTTTATTATCCCTGTACTGTGACATCACTGTGTTTATTATCCCTGTACTGTGACATCACTGTGTTTATTATCCCTGTACTGTGACATCACTGTGTGTATTATCTCTGTACTGTGACATCACTGTGTAGATTATCCCTGTACTGTGACATCACTGTGTTTATTATCCCTGTACTGTGACATCACTGTGTTTATTATCCCTGTACTATGACATCACTGTGTTTATTATCCCTGTACTGTGACATCACTGTGTTTATTATCCCTGTACTATGACATCACTGTGTTTATTATCCCTGTACTATGACATCACTGTGTTTATTATCCCTGTACTGTGACATCACTGTGTGTATTATCCCTGTATTGTGACATCACTGTGTTTATTATGTCTGTACTGTGACATCACTGTGTTTATTATGTCTGTACTGTGACATCACTGTGTTTATTATGTCTGTACTGTGACATCACTGTGTTTATTATGTCTGTACTGTGACATCACTGTGTTTATTATCTCTGTACTGTGACATCACTGTTTTTATTATTCCTGTACTGTGACATCACTGTGTTTATTATCCCTGTACTGTGACATCACTGTGTTTATTATCTCTGTACTGTGACATCACTGTGTTTATTATCTCTGTACTGTGACATCACTGTGTTTATTATCTCTGTACTGTGACATCACTGTGTTTATTATCTTTGTATATTGGCATCACGTTGTGTATTTTCCCTGTACTGTGAATTTACTGTATTTATTATACGTATCTGAACTGTGATATAATAATGAAAATCTAAATAAAATCGCCGCATCTCATTATGTTCTTTATCCCTGTGCTGTGACATCACTGAATTTATTATCCGTGTACTGTGACATCACTGAATTTATTATCCGTGTACTGTGACATCACTGCATTTATTATCCGTGTACTGTGACATCACTGATATTATTAAAAGAAAACACAGAGGGGGCGCTCCCTGGTGTAATACCTTAAATGTGCAGAACGAAGGATAAGGATAATAGCACCTGACCAAACAACTTTGTGCATCCTAGGGACAACACTAGATGAAGGCAGAATTACTCCCATACAGGAGGGAGCCTAGGCTGCTGAGCTTGTGTTCCGGACGAGCCTCTCGGGAAGCCAGAATGACCATATGCAAACAAATTTGCTTAAGGAGCAAGAACAAGAAAGCATGCTGCAATGAGGGATTCCACTAACAATTATTTATTACATAAAACAATAGAAAACAATCAAACAAGAAGGGTAAAACTACGCGTTTCAGTGACGGACTGTCACCTTCATCAGTCTTAAGACTAGTGACGAATCAACGCAATATGTAGTATGGTAAAAACAGGAAGTTACAATCAAGAAGGAGGTATCACATAATCTCCCGACATTTAAACAATGTAGAGAAATAGAATAAAGTGACTTTGTCACTCTGTACGCTGATTTGTTTACTCTGTCACCTAGCAACATCTGCTCCGTTACACAACCTGCACATTCTTGTCTCTAAAATACTGTGATTAATTCAATTGTATCACTTGCTTAATATAACAATTTGTTTCGCTTTGACACCGTCACTTTATTCTATTTTTCTACATTGTTTACCCGTTCGGAAGATCGCGCAATACCATCTGCTTGATTTTAACTTCCGGTTTTTACCATACTATATATTGCTGTGATTCGTGACTAGTCTGAGCCTGATGAAGGTGACCAACATGCATAACTTTGCCCTTCATGTTTTATAGTTTTTTTTATTGTTTTTTTTTTAATGTATAATTGTTAGTGGAATCCCAGTACTGCATGCGTTCTTGCTCCATAAGAAAACTTGTTTTCATATCTCTGTGTTTATTTCCACTGTACTGTGTCATCTCTGTATATATTATCTCTGTACTGTGACATCACTGTGTTTATTATCTCTGTACTGTGACATCACTGTGTTTATTATCCCTGTACTGTTACATCACTGTGTTTATTATCCCCGTACTGTGACATCACTGTGTTTATTATCCCTGTACTGTGACATCACTGTGTTTATTATCCTGTACTGTGACATCACTGTGTGTATTATCCCTGTACTGTGACATCACTGTGTTTATTATCTCTGTACTGTGACATTACTGTGTTTATTACCCCTGTACTGTGACATCACTGTGTGTATTATCCCTGTACTGTGACATCACTGTGTGTATTATCCCTGTACTGTGACATCACTGTGTGTATTATCTCTGTCCTGTGACATCACTGTGTTTATCATCCCTGCACTGTGACATCACTGTGTTTATTATCCCTGTACTGTCACATCACTGTGTTTATTATCCCTGTACTGTGACATCACTGTGTTTATTATCCCTGTACTGTCACATCACTGTGTTTATTATCCCTGTACTGTGACATCACTGTGTTTATTATCCCTGTACTGTCAGATCACTGTGTTTATTATCCCTGTACTGTGACATCACTTCCTTTTTTTTTCCTTGTACTGTGAAATCACTGTGTGTATTATCTCTGTCCTGTGACATCACTGTGTTTATCATCCCTGCACTGTGACATCACTGTGTTTATTATCCCTGTACTGTCACATCACTGTGTTTATTATCCCTGTACTGTGACATCACTGTGTTTATTATCCCTGTACTGTCAGATCACTGTGTTTATTATCCCTGTACTGTGACATCACTGTGTTTATTATCCTTGTACTGTGAAATCACTGTGTGTATTATCCCCGTACTGTGACATCACTGTGTTTATTATCCCTGTACTGTGACATCACTGCATGTATTATCTTTGTACTGTGACATTACCGTGTGCATTATGCCTGTAATGTGATATCACTGTTTTTTATGCCCATACTGTGACATCACTGTGTATATTATCTCTGTACTGTGACATCATTATGTTTATTATCTCTGTACTGTGACATCACTGTGTGTATTATCCCTGTACTATGACATCGCTGTGTGTATTATCCCTCTACTGTGACATCACTGTGTTTATTATCTCTGTACTGTGACATCACTGTGTTTATTATCTCTGTACTGTGACAACACTGTGTTTATTATCTCTGTACTGTGACATCACTGTGTTTATTATCTCTGTACTGTGACATCACTGTGTTTATTATCCCTGTACTGTGACATCGCTGTGTTTATTATCTCTGTACTATGACATCACTGTGTTTACTATCCCTGTACTGTGACATCACTGTGTTTATTATCCCTGTACTGTGACATCACTGTGTTTATTATCTCTGTACTGTGACAACACTGTGTTTATTATCTCTGTACTGTGACATCACTGTGTTTATTATCTCTGTACTGTGACATCACTGTGTTTATTATCCCTGTACTGTGACATCGCTGTGTTTATTATCTCTGTACTGTGACATCACTGTGTTTACTATCCCTGTACTGTGACATCACTGTGTTTATTATCCCTGTACTGTGACATCACTGTGTTTATTATCCCTGTACTGTGACATCACTGTGTTTATTATCTCTGTACTGTGACATCACTGTGTTTATTATCCCTGTACTGTGACATCACTGTGTGTATTATCCCTGTACTGTGACATCACTGTGTTTATTATCCCTGTACTGTGACATCACTGTGTTTATTATCCCTGTACTGTGACATCACTGTGTTTATTATCCCTGTACTGTGACATCACTGTGTGTATTATCCCTGTACTGTGACATCACTGTGTTTATTATTCCTGTACTGTGACATCACTGTGTGTATTATCCCTGTACTGTGACATCACTGTGTTTATTATCCCTGTACTGTGACATCACTGTGTTTATTATCCCTGTACTGTGACATCACTGTGTTTATTATCCCTGTACTGTGACATCACTGTGTTTATTATCCCTGTACTGTGACATCACTGTGTTTATTATCCCTGTACTGTGACATCACTGTGTGTATTATCCCTGTACTGTGACATCACTGTGTTTATTATCCCTGTACTGTGACATCACTGTGTTTATTATCCCTGTACTGTGACATCACTGTGTTTATTATCCCTGTACTGTGACATCACTGTGTGTATTATCTCTGTACTGTGACATCACTGTGTTTATTATCTCTGTACTGTGACATCACTGTGTTTATTATCCCTGTACTGTGACATCACTGTGTGTATTATCCCTGTACTGTGACATCACTGTGTTTATTATCTCTGTACTGTGACATCACTGTGTTTATTATCCCTGTACTGTGACATCACTGTGTTTATTATCCCCGTACTGTGACATCACTGTGTTTATTATCCCTGTACTGTGACATCACTGTGTTTATTATCCTGTACTGTGACATCACTGTGTGTATTATCCCTGTACTGTGACATCACTGTGTTTATTATCTCTGTACTGTGACATTACTGTGTTTATTATCCCTGTACTGTGACATCACTGTGTGTATTATCCCTGTACTGTGACATCACTGTGTGTATTATCCCTGTACTGTGACATCACTGTGTGTATTATCTCTGTACTGTGACATCACTGTGTTTATCATCCCTGCACTGTGACATCACTGTGTTTATTATCCCTGTACTGTCACATCACTGTGTTTATTATCCCTGTACTGTGACATCACTGTGTTTATTATCCCTGTACTGTCACATCACTGTGTTTATTATCCCTGTACTGTGACATCACTGTGTTTATTATCCCTGTACTGTCAGATCACTGTGTTTATTATCCCTGTACTGTGACATCACTGTCCTTTATTATCCTTGTACTGTGAAATCACTGTGTGTATTATCTCTGTCCTGTGACATCACTGTGTTTATTATCCCTGCGCTGTGACATCACTGTGTTTATTATCCCTGTACTGTCACATCACTGTGTTTATTATCCCTGTACTGTGACATCACTGTGTTTATTATCCCTGTACTGTCAGATCACTGTGTTTATTATCCCTGTACTGTGACATCACTTCCTTTTTTTTTCCTTGTACTGTGAAATCACTGTGTGTATTATCCCCGTACTGTGACATCACTGTGTTTATTATCCCTGTACTGTGACATCACTGCATGTATTATCTTTGTACTGTGACATTACCGTGTGCATTATGCCTGTAATGTGATATCACTGTTTTTTATGCCCATACTGTGACATCACTGTGTATATTATCTCTGTACTGTGACATCATTATGTTTATTATCTCTGTACTGTGACATCACTGTGTGTATTATCCCTGTACTATGACATCGCTGTGTGTATTATCCCTCTACTGTGACATCACTGTGTTTATTATCTCTGTACTGTGACATCACTGTGTTTATTTTCTCTGTACTGTGACAACACTGTGTTTATTATCTCTGTACTGTGACATCACTGTGTTTATTATCTCTGTACTGTGACATCACTGTGTTTATTATCCCTGTACTGTGACATCGCTGTGTTTATTATCTCTGTACTATGACATCACTGTGTTTACTATCCCTGTACTGTGAATCACTGTTTATTATCCCTGTACTGTGACATCACTGTGTTTATTATCTCTGTACTGTGACAACACTGTGTTTATTATCTCTGTACTGTGACATCACTGTGTTTATTATCTCTGTACTGTGACATCACTGTGTTTATTATCCCTGTACTGTGACATCGCTGTGTTTATTATCTCTGTACTATGACATCACTGTGTTTACTATCCCTGTACTGTGAATCACTGTTTATTATCCCTGTACTGTGACATCACTGTTTATTATCCCTGTACTGTGACATCACTGTGTTTATTACCTCTGTACTGTGACATCACTGTGTTTTTTTTCTCTGTACTGTGACATCACTGTTTTTATTATCCTTTACTGTGACATCACTGTGTGTATTATCCCTGTACTGTGACATCACTGTGTTTATTATCCTGTACTGTGACATCACTGTGTTTATTATCCTGTACTGTGACATCACTGTGTGTATTATCCCTGTACTGTGACATCACTGTGTGTATTATTCCTGTACTGTGACATCACTGTGTGTATTATCTCTGTCCTGTGACATCACTGTGTTTATTATCCCTGTACTGTGACATCACTGTGTTTATTATCCCTGTACTGTGACATCACTGTGTTTATTATCCCTGTACTGTCAGATCACTGTGTTTATTATCCCTGTACTGTGACATCACTTCCTTTTTTTTCCCTTGTACTGTGAAATCACTGTGTGTATTATCCCCGTACTGTGACATCACTGTGTTTATTATCCCTGTACTGTGACATCACTGTGTTTATTATCCCTGTACTGTGACAACACTGTGTTTATTATCCCTGTACTGTGACATCACTGTGTGTATTATCTCTGTACTGTGACATCACTGTGTTTATTATCTCTGTACTGTGACATCA
This sequence comes from Bufotes viridis, assembly GCA_033119425.1. Classification (NCBI taxonomy): domain Eukaryota; kingdom Metazoa; phylum Chordata; class Amphibia; order Anura; family Bufonidae; genus Bufotes; species Bufotes viridis. Next base: position 133,125,618 of record CM065596.1, on the reverse strand, counting down.
CTGTGTTTATTATCCCTGTACTGTGACATCACTGTGTTTATTATCCCTGTACTGTGACATCACTGTGTTTATTATCCCTGTACTGTGACATCACTGTGTTTATTATCCCTGTACTGTGACATCACTGTGTTTATTATCCCTGTACTGTGACATCACTGTGTTTATTATCCCTGCACTGTGACATCACTGTGTTTATTATCCCTGTACTGTGACATCACTGTGTTTATTATCCCTGTACTGTGACATCACTGTGTTTATTATCCCTGTACTGTGACATCACTGTGTTTATTATCTCTGTACTGTGACATCACTGTGTTTATTATCCTGTACTGTGACATCACTGTGTGTATTATCCCTGTACTGTGACATCACTGTGTGTATTATCCCTGTACTGTGACATCACTGTGTTTATTATCCCTGTACTGTGACATCACTGTGTTTATTATCCTGTACTGTGACATCACTGTGTGTATTATCCCTGTACTGTGACATCACTGTGTCTATTATCCCTGTACTGTGACATCACTGTGTGTATTATCTCTGTCCTGTGACATCACTGTGTTTATTATCCCTGCACTGTGACATCACTGTGTTTATTATCCCTGTACTGTGACATCACTGTGTTTATTATCCCTGTACTGTGACATCACTGTGTTTATTATCCCTGTACTGTCAGATCACTGTGTTTATTATCCCTGTACTGTGACATCACTGTCCTTTATTTTCCCTTGTACTGTGAAATCACTGTGTGTATTATCCCTGTACTGTGACATCACTGTGTTTATTATCCCTGTACTGTGACATCACTGTGTTTATTATCCCTGTACTGTGACATCACTGTGTTTATTATCCCTGTACTGTGACATCACTGTGTGTATTATCTCTGTACTGTGACATCACCATGTTTATTATCTCTGTACTGTGACATCACTGTGTTTATTATCTCTGTACTGTGACATCACTGTGTTTATTATCCCTGTACTGTGACATCACTGTGTTTATTATCCCTGTACTGTGACATCACTGTGTTTATTATCCCTGTACTGTGACATCACTGTGTTTATTATCCCTGTACTGTGACATCACTGTGTTTATTATCCCTGTACTGTGACATCACTGTGTTTATTATCCCTGTACTGTGACATCACTGTGTTTATTATCCCTGTACTGTGACATCACTGTGTTTATTATCCCTGTACTGTCAGACATCACTGTGTTTATTATCTCTGTACTGTGACATCACTGTGTTTATTATCCTGTACTGTGACATCACTGTGTGTATTATCCCTGTACTGTGACATCACTGTGTGTATTATCCCTGTACTGTGACATCACTGTGTTTATTATCCCTGTACTGTGACATCACTGTGTTTATTATCCTGTACTGTGACATCACTGTGTGTATTATCCCTGTACTGTGACATCACTGTGTGTATTATCTCTGTACTGTGACATCACTGTGTTTATTATCCCTGCACTGTGACATCACTGTGTTTATTATCCCTGTACTGTGACATCACTGTGTTTATTATCCCTGTACTGTGACATCACTGTGTTTATTATCCCTGTACTGTCACATCACTGTGTTTATTATCCCTGTACTGTGACATCACTGTCGTTTATTATCCCTGTACTGTGAAATCACTGTGTGTATTATCCCCGTACTGTGACATCACTGTGTTTATTATCCCTGTACTGTGACATCACTGCGTGTATTATCTCTGTACTGTGACATTACCGTGTGCATTATGCCTGTAATGTGATATCACTGTGTTATTATGCCCATACTGTGACATCACTGTGTATATTATCTCTGTACTGTGACATCACTATGTTTATTATCTCTGTACTGTGACATCACTGTGTGTATTATCCCTGTACTGTGACATCACTGTGTGTATTATCCCTGTACTGTGACATCACTGTGTTTATTATCTCTGTACTGTGACATCACTGTGTTTATTATCTCTGTACTGTGACATCACTGTGTTTATTATCTCTGTACTGTGACATCACTGTGTTTATTATCTCTGTACTGTGACATCACTGTGTTTATTATCCCTGTACTGTGACATCGCTGTGTTTATTATCTCTGTACTGTGACATCACTGTGTTTATTATCCCTGTACTGTGACATCACTGTGTTTATTATCCCTGTACTGTGACATCACTGTGTTTATTATCTCTGTACTGTGACATCACTGTGTTTATTATCTCTGTACTGTGACATCACTGTGTTTATTATCCCTGTACTGTGACATCACTGTGTTTATTATCCCTGTACTGTGACATCACTGTGTTTATTATCCCTGTACTGTGACATCACTGTGTTTATTATCCCTGTACTGTGACATCACTGTGTTTATTATCCTGTACTGTGACATCACTGTGTTTATTATCCCTGTACTGTGACATCACTGTGTTTATTATCCCTGTACTGTGACATCACTGTGTTTATTATCCCTGTACTGTGACATCACTGTGTTTATTATCCCTGTACTGTGACATCACTGTGTTTATTATCCCTGTACTGTGACATCACTGTGTTTATTATCCTGTACTGTGACATCACTGTGTGTATTATCCCTGTACTGTGACATCACTGTGTGTATTATCCCTGTACTGTGACATCACTGTGTTTATTATCTCTGTACTGTGACATCACTGTGTTTATTATCCCTGCACTGTGACATCACTGTGTTTATTATCCCTGTACTGTGACATCACTGTGTTTATTATCCCTGTACTGTGACATCACTGTGTTTATTATCCCTGTACTGTCAGATCAATGTGTTTATTATCCCTGTACTGTGACATCACTTCCTTTTTTTTCCCTTGTACTGTGAAATCACTGTGTGTATTATCCCCGTACTGTGACATCACTGTGTTTATTATCCCTGTACTGTGACATCACTGTGTTTATTATCCCTGTACTGTGACAACACTGTGTTTATTATCCCTGTACTGTGACATCACTGTGTGTATTATCTCTGTATTGTGACATCACCATGTTTATTATCTCTGTACTGTGACATCACTGTGTTTATTATCTCTGTACTGTGACATCTCTGGGTTTATTATCCCTGTACTGTCACATCACTGTGTTTATTATCTCTGTACTGTTAGATCACTGTGTTTATTATCCCTGTACTGTGACATCACTGTGTTTATTATCCCTGTACTGTGACATCACTGTGTTTATTATCTCTGTACTGTGACATCTCTGGGTTTATTATCCCTGTACTGTGACATCACTGTGTTTATTATCCCTGTACTGTCAGATCACTGTGTTTATTTTCTCTGTACTGTGAAATCACTGTGTTTATTATCCCTGTACTGTGACATCACTGTGTTTATTATCCCTGTACTGTGACATCACTGTGTTTATTATCCCTGTACTGTCAGATCACTGTGTTTATTTTCTCTGTACTGTGACATCACTGTGTTTATTATCCTGTACTGTGACATCACTGTGTGTATTATCCCTGTACTGTGACATCACTGTGTGTATTATCCCTGTACTGTGACATCACTGTGTTTATTATCCCTGTACTGTGACATCACTGTGTTTATTATCCTGTACTGTGACATCACTGTGTGTATTATCCCTGTACTGTGACATCACTGTGTGTATTATCTCTGTCCTGTGACATCACTGTGTTTATTATCCCTGCGCTGTGACATCACTGTGTTTATTATCCCTGTACTGTGACATCACTGTGTTTATTATCCCTGTACTGTGACATCACTGTGTTTATTATCCCTGTACTGTCAGATCACTGTGTTTATTATCCCTGTACTGTCAGATCACTGTGTTTATTATCCCTGTACTGTGACATCACTTCCTTTTTTTTCCCTTGTACTGTGAAATCACTGTGTGTATTATCCCCGTACTGTGACATCACTGTGTTTATTATCCCTGTACTGTCACATCACTGTGTTTATTATCCCTGTACTGTGACATCACTGTGTTTATTATCCCTGTACTGTCAGATCACTGTGTTTATTATCCCTGTACTGTGACATCACTGTGTTTATTATCCCTGTACTGTGAAATCACTGTGTGTATTATCCCTGTACTGTGACATCACTGTGTTTATTATCCCTGTACTGTGACATCACTGCATGTATTATCTCTGTACTGTGACATTACTGTGTGCATTATTCCTGTACTGTGATATCACTGTTTTTTATGCCCGTACTGTGACATCACTGTGTTTATTATCTCTGTACTGTGACATCACTGTGTTTATTATCTCTGTACTGTGACATCACTGTGTTTATTATCCCTGTACTGTGACATCGCTGTGTTTATTATCCCTGTACTGTGACATCACTGTGTTTATTATCTCTGTACTGTGACATCACTGTGTTTATTATCTCTGTACTGTGACATCACTGTGTTTATTATCTCTGTACTGTGACATCACTGTGTTTATTATCTCTGTACTGTGACATCACTGTGTTTATTATCCCTGTACTGTGACATCGCTGTGTTTATTATCTCTGTACTGTGACATCACTGTGTTTATTATCCCTGTACTGTGACATCACTGTGTTTATTATCCCTGTACTGTGACATCACTGTGTTTATTATCTCTGTACTGTGACATCACTGTGTTTATTATCTCTGTACTGTGACATCACTGTGTTTATTATCCCTGTACTGTGACATCACTGTGTTTATTATCCTGTACTGTGACATCACTGTGTTTATTATCCCTGTACTGTGACATCACTGTGTTTATTATCCCTGTACTGTGACATCACTGTGTTTATTATCCTGTACTGTGACATCACTGTGTTTATTATCCCTGTACTGTGACATCACTGTGTGTTATTATCTCTGTACTGTGACATCACTGTGTTTATTATCTCTGTACTGTGACATCACTGTGTTTATTATCCCTGTACTGTGACATCACTGTGTTTATTATCCTTGTACTGTGACATCACTGTGTGTATTTTTCCTGTACTGTGACATCACTGTGTTTATTATCCCTGTATTGTGACATCACTGTGTTTATTATCTCTGTACTGTGACATCATTGGGTTTATTATCCCTGTACTGTGACATCACTGCGTGTATTATCCTGTACTGTGACATCACTGTGTTTATTATCCCTGTACTGTGACATCACTGTGTTTATTATCTCTGTACTGTGACATCATTGGGTTTATTATCCCTGTACTGTGACATCACTGCGTGTATTATCTCTGTACTGTGACATCACTGTGTATATTATCTCTGTACTGTGACATCTTTATGTTTATTATCTCTGTACTGTGACATCACTGTGTGTATTATCCCGGTACCGTGACATCATTATGTTTATTATCTCTGTACTGTGACATCACTGTGTGTATTATCCCAGTACTGTGACATCGCTGTGTGTATTATCCCTGTACTGTGACATCACTGTGTTTATTATCTCTGTACTGTGACATCACTGTGTTTATTATCTCTGTACTGTGACATCACATGTGTTTATTATCTCTGTACTGTGACATCATTATGTTTATTATCTCTGTACTGTGACATCACTGTGTGTATTATCCCTGTACTGTGACATCGCTGTGTGTATTATCCCTGTACTGTGACATCGCTGTGTTTATTATCTTTGTACTGTGACATCACTGTGTTTATTATCTCTGTACTGTGACATTACTGTGTTTATTATCTCTGTACTGTGACATCATTATGTTTATTATCTCTGTACTGTGACATCACTGTGTGTATTATCCCTGTACTGTGACATCGCTGTGTGTATTATCCCTGTACTGTGACATCGCTGTGTTTATTATCTCTGTACTGTGACATCACTGTGTTTATTATCTCTGTACTGTGACATCACTGTGTTTATTATCTCTGTACTGTGACATCACTGTGTGTATTATCTCTGTACTGTGACATCACTGTGTGTATTATCCCTGTACTGTGACATCGCTGTGTTTATTATCTCTGTACTGTGACATCACATGTGTTTATTATCTCTGTACTGTGACATTACTGTGTTTATTATCTCTGTACTGTGACATCACTGTGTGTATTATCTTTGTACTGTGACATCACTGTTTTTATTTTCCCTGTACCGTGACATCACTGTGTTTATTATCTCTGTACTGTGACATCACTGTGTGTATTATCCCTGTACTGTGACATCACTGTGTTTATTATCCCTGTACTGTGACATCACTGTGTTTATTTTCCCTGTACTGTTACATCACTGTGTTTATTTTCCCTGTACTGTGACATCACTGTGTGTATAATCTTATTTCTGTGACATCACTGTGTTTATTTTCCCTGTACTGTGACATAACTTTGTCATTGTTTATACACCAGTGGCAGGCATGACATATTAGTTTATACCTGTATAGTACTTGTCTAGTGAAGCGATGTTTTGCAGATACCTGGAGACACTAAAGGTCTTTGAACTTGAGATGAGAAAAAACAACCATTAATTACCAGTTATGTAAGAATTTTGTGTCCATCACCCATTAAAGGCTTTACTGAGGAGAAAAAAGGCTATTGAACTCTCTGTAGGTCAGTGTTTTATCTAAACCTTCACTTCTATAAAGAAAGTTTGTTCTGTGTAGCCCGGAGTGACAGGCCTTCTGCATGGTGTGATCTTGTTCGGCATGTGCTTTTATCGGCATCATCTGAAAAGCGACACAAAACAATCTCTGATTTTTACTACCCAATATATAAAGATAGATGTACACTAAAGATTTTAGATGGCTTTAAAACCTGATTTAGACCATTTTCTGCCCGATCATGGCAGATATCTCTGGAAAAGTTGATTTGCCATCTCAGATTTTTTTTCAGTAATTTTTTTTAAGCCACTTATGAGGAGAAGCAGCAGTGGCAGTACAGGGACCAAGAGCGGCGCAGGGAATGGGGAGCCAGGTAAGTATATTTAATGTTAGGGCCCTTAGCTTCCGTAGCTAGGTGGGGCTGTTTCCACCCTCCCCATAGGGCCCATTGATTAAGTGAGTGTCTAGGCCAAGGATCAGCAACCTCTGGCACTCCAGGTGTTGTGAAACTACATCTCCCATCATGCACAGTTGCTTGGCTGTTCTCTGAACTCCCACAGAAGTGGAAGGAGCATGCTGGGAGTTGTAGTTTCATAACAGCTGGAGTGCCGAAGGTTGCTGATTCCTGGTCTAGACAGACAGTGAAGAGAGCAGAAGTAGAAAATACAGCTCTGAGAAAGAAACAACAGAGAAAAGAAAAGCTGTAAAGAGAAAGCTTAAAAACCAGCTTGTTAGGGTACTTTCACACTAGCGGCATAGCTATCCGGCAGACTGTTTCGGCGGGTGAACTGTAGTACTTTTAGTCCGGCGATCTCCTACCGTGCACTGCCGTGCTGCATCGTAGCTCCGCCCCCCGCCCCATTATATTATAACATTCACCTATATCTGCACATTGTGAGTCTCACATACAGATAGTCATATCTCACACAATAAAATTTCCATGTTACAAATACAGCAAAGCAGTCAGGCATAGTGGAGTTACATTAATATTAGTAATGAGTGAAATTGTGTTTTCAAGTTCGGCGTACAGGTTCGGGTTATCAAAGAATCCCATTATGGATTCCGCTATCACGGACCATAACGGAAATCTATGACGGCATGCACTACGAAGCCTATAAGAGGCATTCCGTCGTAATGAAAGTCTATACTGGCCATAGACGTCTATTATGACGGAATGCAGTACGAAATTCCTCTTATAGGCTTCCGTGGTGCACGCCGTCATAGAATTCCGTTATGGTCCGTGATAGCGGAATCCATAACTGGATTCTTAGATAACCCGAACCTGTACGCCAAACTTGAAAACACAAGTTCGCTCAACACTAATTATTATGACTACCAGTTAATATCCAGAATACCTGGCTGTGCAGAACAGACAGCGGCTACACGGGCTGAGAGTGAGTCCTGGTAGGTTGTCAGAGTTATCTAGAGCAATGCTGACTGCTGTGCATCCCACCGCTGCTGGGGGGGGGGGGGGGTGAGAATCTATAAAGCAAAAACAACAATCGTGGTGGTCCCACAGATGCTCCTCAATTAGTTTCAGGTATGAGGAATTAGGGGGTCAGGGTAATACTTGGACTACTTGGAAGTCTTGGTCATGCTCTTTCAACCAGTGTCAGACATGTGGCTTTGTCTTGCTAGAAGATCCCATCTTCCCCAGGGACAGGACGTATGTGATATGCCATGATTTATACCTAGATTGGTTGAGAGTGCCTTCTACATGGATGAATGCCCAAAATTTTTTTCCTCAGACCATAAAGCTGCCACCACAGCTTGTGTTCTTCCAGAAATGGTTGAAGCGTGTTTGTTCTCTTTTGTTTCTTGACTGACTTGCCAACGTTCATCCATTTGATGAAGCAGAAAACATGACTTATTAGACAAAGTGGAGGTCCAGTTCTGATCCTGCCGCAAAAATTAAAGCCTTTTCTGCCGATGTAACTTGGTTAGCAGAGGTGCAGTGACCATCGGTCTGCTTTGGAACCCCATACGCTGTAGGATCAGCTGAACTGTTGTTTTAGAAATACATCTTGTAGCCCCATGGTTCATTTTGGCGGTGATCTGCTTCACTGTAGCAAGTCGGTCCACCTTTACGCACCTTTGTAGCCGACGTTCATCTCTAACATTAGTGGCACATGATGCTCCACAGCTTCCATGTCGAATTTTTACAATGGTGCCATTTGTCCACTCATAATACACTTTCACTACAGCAGCATGCGAACAGTTCACAAACTAAAGAGTTTCAGAAATACCACCACCCTTGGCCCGAAAGTCAATAATCATCCCTACTCTGATAAATTGCCCCTTTTACCCATGACAGAAACGAGAGATACGTGTGTAGACAGCCTATCGTACACCTTATATACCCACCAAGCCTACTCACCACACGTGACTTCCTTCATAAGGTAGGCACTGCCAACATCGAAAAGTGGTCACAATAACGTGACTCCACTGAGGGCTGTAGGAATGTCTCTATTGTTAGCGGCCGGACAGATTACCATGCACACGCCATAGAACTCTTTCATTTATAACATAACACTATTGATTTCCTCCACTTAGGTTCTGACTTTTGAAACCACCACGTGTGATTGCTTCCAATTTCTTAGCTCAGTGAGACTAATATTCATCTTGATTTTGAAATTGCAATTCAATCAATCACTTGTACAGGAGAGAAAGAGTTTGCATAAATTTTTGGCATGTATAATACTTAAAAAATTACATTTAACTTACTGCCCTCCTGCCATGCTGAAACCAAAAATGACTTAAGTGGAAAAACGATAACTTCTTCTCATTTCCTAGCAAATTTTGGCGCCTATTATGCTCAGAAATTTGCAAGGAATTCACCTCCCATTACTGTTCATGTGGCCGCAGATTTTTCACTTGCAGATTACAAAATTGCCCCAAGAAATGACGTCGTTTTTGGCACCCTTTATATGCAGAAACCTATTAAAACCCTGGCAGTTAGGCACATGGGGATTGGACCTATTGTATGGGGCTAATCCGTGGTTGGATCCATGGCATTCAAAACACAATCACGAGGCATAAAATCAAGGTCAGCTTTTCTTCCTTTTTTCCACTGCACAGATTTTTTTAAACGTTTTTCCCTTGTGTGAGCAAACGTAACAGGCTTTATGTGCTGAAACTGGGAACCCACTTTAAATGGGTTTGCCAAAAAATTTTAACGGATAACCGATCATCTTGATAGGTCATCAGTATCTGATTAGTGGGGGTCTGACACCCGAGCCAATCAACTGTTTGATAAGGCAGCAGCGCTCAAAGTAGTGTTGCTCCCTTTTCGCAGCTTTGCTTAGGCCATGTGATATCACGATCATCAGTCACATGGCTTAGGCACAGCTTAGCCCCATTAAAGTGGAGCTTGGTGAGCTCAGAGAAGACCACAACGCTACTGTGAGCGCCGGTGCCTTCTCAAGCAGGGTCATAGGAGTCATTTCTAGTCCTAGGGACAAGACCTCACACATAGTCAGCCAGTAACATACAGGGCACTTACCTGGAGCAACAACCCCAAAACACTGCTGTCTACAGATGGTCTCTGGTTTGGCTGATAATCTTTGGCTTGACATCTTTCAACGCTCTTTATGGGTATGTCAACCCATCTGGGGCAAAATCTACTAATTGCATGCAGGGTTGTCAAGGACTTTTCTGCAGATTTGCACAGAGTTCACCATTGTGAAGGGTGAAATCCATGGTGGAAACCTGCAGCATAAATAGACTTACTGTATTTTTTTATTTTAGATCCCCACCGCAGATTAGTATCCTCTGCAGATTTTTTTCAATTAGTCTTTGGATGAGATTTCCTAAAATTTCATCCACTTTGCTGGAACTGAAAAAAAGGTTGCGAATTTGCTACAGCAAATCCACAGAGTTTCAGTCCTGTACGGTTATGCAAAGGGCCGTGCACTGAATTGCATGCAGTCGCCTATAGGTGGCACTACAGAATCAGATTTCAGGAGGAGAGCTACTTTGAATACTTTTTGTTTCCCAGGGTGCATTGCTCCCTACCAGCTGGATCTCCAGTAAGGTAATCCTAGTTCCAATCTAACTCAAAGTGTATATACAGTAGATCAGTAGTACAGTAGATGAACAACATTATCCATAAATTTAGTGGAGGACAAGTCAGGGATTTATCTCTGCAGGAAAATGCTGCAATGCTCTGCGCCTCTACTGTACAAGGGATTTAATGAAGCAATCATTCCCTGCTGCATTGATCTATAGGTCCTTCTAATTGAGAAATATTTGTTTGCTATTAAAGTATTGGACGACCTTTGGATTTCAGCAGTGATATTTCGGTTCCTTGAAGTCCTGGGGTCCCGTGTAAAGGTCGTTCAGGGTATTGATCAACACCAGGAGCAGGAAGCATGTGCGACTGTGCAGGCGGATGGGAATCAATAGCCTAAAAAAACACTCAAGATGCCATGATTGCAGCACGGCTGCTGCGCAGGGCCTGTCAATGTAAGCTCGCATTCATAATACAGAGGAGATGCCAATAACCAAATGCAGGTCTATAGGAAATGCGAGGAACTCCATACTCACCAAGGCCATGTAAGGCTACTTTCACACTAGCGTTTTGGCTTTCCGTTTGTGAGATCCCTTCAGGGCTCTCACAAGCGGTCCAAAACGGATCAGTTTTGCCCTAATGCATTCTGAATGGAAAAGGATCCACTCAGAATGCATCTGTTTGCCTCCGTTCAGTCTCCATTCCTCTCTGGAGGCTGCCTGCAGTGTTTTGCTGTCCGCCTGACAAAGCGGAGGCAAATGGATCCGTCCTGGCACACAATGTAAGTCAATAGGGACGGATCCGTTTTCTCTGACACAATCTTGCACAATAGAAAACGGATGCATCCCCCATTGACTCTCAATGGTGTTCAAGACGGATCCGTCATGGCTATAGAAGACATAATACAACCGTATCCGACGGATGCATGCGGTTGTATTATTGTAACGGAAGCGTTTTTGCAGATCCATGACAGATCCGAAAAAAAACGCTAGTGTGAAAGTAGCCTAAATGCAATCCTATTGTGATGTACTGTGTGCAGACAGCCTGCGAAGCAAAGAGAGATACAGCTTGGCTGGTGTGTTAATATTGACATCGAAGGAAAATAAAAAGGAAAAGGGAGACGGCAGCATCCTTCAGACATAAAGGTTTCTTCCAGTAGATAAAGCAGATGGCTGCAAACCAGCACAAGGAGCAGATCAGACTCTTCAGAAAAATATTTTTTCTATGTTCCTACACAATATTCAATAGATCATTGCAGAAAAAAGAAGCATGGCAGATAAACCCAAATCCATGTGCAAGTGACAAGCAATTCAGAAACCGTTTGCGTATTGAGATTAAGGCTTGAAAGCCAAGGACACCAAGATACAGTCAGTCATTACCCTAGTATTAGCCCTACTCTGATATAACAATGGCTTGAAGTTACAGGTTTAATGCTAGCAGCTGCTCTATTGCTATGTCCTTATGACTTCCCGTGACAGGGACATTGGGGGAATTTATCATGAGAGTAATATTTAAAGTAAGTTTTGCTTGTATAGGAGTCTGTATTGGTGTTCTTTGGTCCAAACTTAATTTTGCATTCGTATTACATTTGTTGTATAATTAGACCTTAAAACCCTAATCTAGGAGTGGTAATCCAGTTTTTTTTTTTATACGTCACTCTCCCCTACTGGAGCGGATTTGCAATATTTTTTTTAAAAAAAAGCCCCAGTGTTAAGTCTGCAGTGAAGCTAATCAACATAGCTAACCACTGCCACTTTACCACAGTCGTTTAAAAAACGTGCAAATAAAGTTGAAAAAGTCCTATTTTGCAACTTTTTAAAGGAGATATAAACCCAGAATCCAAACACAAAAAAGAAGCAATAAAACGTAACCTAATCTGTGTCTTTGTTATTTGTTTTTATTTAATTAGGTATCAGAATTGCAGACCATGAAAAAGTACAACAGAAAAGCTGTGTATTGTTCTCTCACACTGCAGCCATGTCATCTCCCCCTCTCATGCTAGTAGTGCACATGAGCCAGGAAGTATAGGAGGAGGAGGAAGCTGGATTTAGCTTAGATAACTTTTGTCTACACAGCAAGATTGTCCATTTTGTTGAAAGGAATCTCCTAGTTAGTAATAGTACACAATAAATTTGGTTACAACCATGTGGAATTGTAATAGACTGCAGAATACTAAAACTACCAAGAAACATCCCTCGCCACACTCAAATATATACAAATATAACCCAGGCAACAGTTTGACAGTCAGGTGAAAAAGATGAAGTTTTGAAGGAGGAACTGCATGAGAGCCAGCAAGAAAATCCAGCTTGATGCGTCCCAGACCCTGCTGCTGTAAAGGGATAATATGTTAAGACACCCCATGCACCCCCAGATTAGTGGGCACTAAAGCCATGGTTGTCAGATTGTGATTGCTAGCCAGAGATCCTAGACACAGGGATTTTAGCCAAAGAAGGACTAATCAGACGGCCATTGCTACAAACGTGCTCCGCTTGTGCTTGGATATCTGGGAGGAATTTGCATTGTGTACAGAGAACTGCTAGATGTACTACAACTCCTATTGTGCACAAAGTAAAAAGAGAATTTCATTTGGATAATCTGGTCTGGTTAATGACTCTTTTAACACCCTATGCTGGCCATTGCATTTCCAACATGTGCCCTGCCTAGCACCCACATGGGCATTGACACAATAGGCACCCCTGAACCACCATCAGGCAGGTAGCTCACAGCTACAGGGAGTGTCCTGGGGGAACCCAAGAGGCCCCTCCTTCACTGCACTGACCCTAGGAAGCAATGGCCCGAGGGAGTACACTGTGACACATCATCATTAGGTCCACTACCGATCCCATCCTCTGCTCCAGCTCCTTAGGGACTCGCTGCAAATAGCTCATGGAAATATGTACATTTCGGTCGATATGACCTTCATCAGCAAATTAGTCTGAGGAGCATTGTATGTCTGCCAGAACCTCAACCAGTGAGTGGACCACATGAATCATTCATCTTTTTTTGTGATTTAATACTTGATTGGACCATATTTAAATTTTGTTGAATAAAACATCTGGAGTCAAATAAAGTAAGAGAGTGCCATGGCATTTTCCTACATTTGATTGGCTGTCACAAGGCCCCACAACATTTAAAGTGGGAGTGCAGGTGTCAATTTTGCCATTTTGAGGGTTATAAGAGGACAGAACTTACGTGGCCTAAATGGGTGGAACTTCTCAAACCCCAAACACTGTTGCATGTCTCTAACCAGGGGTTCGCAGCGAACAGCCATCCCCAGCAAAAATTGCATACAATGGAGGATGCCGGAGCGAACCACATGCACCACACAAACATCCTACACAAAATGAAACAATGTGCGGATGAAAAAATATAAAACACATAAATCACTGAAAAAAAGTGCACCACAAGGATAAGCACCTGACAACACTGGCCAATCTCTCAAGCTGATGTAACAAGCTAAGCCATTCGCCTTTTTAAGTAATTTATAAGAGGACAGAAGTTTAACTCCCAGCATGTCCAGACTTATTATGTGGACATGATAGGTAAAGTGGTATAAGAGGACAGAAATACAACTCCCAGCATGTCAAGACTGTTATTATGGGGCATCAGAGGCCATTACATGGAGAGGAGAGAACTACAGCTCTGAGCATGTTTTAGGATACAATTATGGGCTACCAGAGGACATTAGAGGGCGTGAGTATAAGGAGAGAATTGCAATGCCTAATATTTGACAACTTATAGAGGGAGACACACTAACCTCTCTCTCTCACACACACAAACACAGCACAGAAGCTCTGCCCACATCATGACATCACACAGCTCCTTACAGTTCTCTGCACTGCTGAGCTCTGTCTCAATGGGTAAATGGGGTGAAATAAAACTGGCTGCACTGGAATGAGCAAGATGAAAAAGCTGGGAGGCAGATGGTAGAATTTAGGAGAGTGGTAGAGAAGATTGCTGTGGGGACCAAGGCCAGGGACTCTTTTAACAGTGCAAGCAGATCCATCTGCCCGCCTTTCAGTGTGGCTGGCTAAACCCTGCTTTTCTCCTGAACTTGCTGTTCAGTGTGTCTGTGTGTGTGTGACATTGACCTAGCCGTTCTCTAGCCGGAGACAGAGAAAGTGGGGAAAAGAAAAAGTACTTTGTCTGCAAGCTCTCTCTGATGACTGCTTATGATTGATTAAATGTGGCTGTGTTATTCATGGTTTTGCATATTTAAGCTTTGTTCACACTTCCATCATATTTTTCAGTTCACTATTGGAGCTTAAAAATACAAATACTTGTGGGATCTGTCATATGAGGCATACCAACACCCTATGATCTATAACGGTATCCGTCGGGTTCTACCACAATGTCCGGCATTTTAATGGGGAAAAAAGCACTGTATATTGTGCTATTCCTCCTGTCAAATATGATGGAATTGCTGACAGACAAGGTTTTTAAATGCAGTATTTACCCAGGGCCTGCAGTCTGAAAAAGGGGGCTACAAAAATGATGTTTATTTTGACCAATAAATTTGGTAAAGAGCTTTGCCAAACATTATTATTAATAAAAGATAATACGTCATTCAACTCAACAGTGCATGCATAGATATTTTTAAGGGAATGTGTCATCAGAAAATAACCTATTGTTAAATCACATTTTTATGTTTAACATATTTTTAAAGAATTTTTGATGATGTTATTTTAAATTTTCCATGTCAATATCTGTATTGAAACAAAAACCATTAATCCTGCAGTTTTTGCACTGGCCACTAAGCCTCATAATAGGCACCACTTTTTAGTCAGTACAGGTCATTTTACTTCAGTTATCTGCCATTCTAATCCTGCCTATAATGATATCCCCTCTGTGTATAGATAAGACAGGATCCACCATTTAGGATGGGTGATTGTCAGAGCTTATGTCTTCTTTCCTTGTACAATGACCTCTGCACAGGTCACAGAGCATGCCTAGAAGACCCTCCAATAGAAGTCAATGAGGTCCCCTCCAGACCATTGTGTCTATGGCCCATGGAGCAGCCGTAAAGCAAATTATTTATGCTTTCTAAATGCTGTTAAAAACTATGTACACTGTTGGGGCAAAAATTTTTATCAGTGCATTGTACTTATTATGAGCTAAAAATCATTTTTTCAATTGGTGTTTATTAATAATATAGAGCTATTTTCTCTGTACAGAGCTGAGATGCTCTACTAGCAGAATCTGAATTTTTTCTCTGCTCTGTCAGGCAGGGAGCTGACAGGCTCCTTATCTCTGCTCTCTGACCTTATAAACACTCATCAAAGGTTAATCCTTATCTTACTGATATGAATGTGGCTTAAATAAGTGTTTATGACCTCTTAGTAATTTGAGAGATAAGGGTTATTAGATGACCGGCACAAAGTGAAAGAAGGATGCACACAGCTAGAATAACACAAACCTTTGTGACAGAAAGGCTCAATATTTTTAATAAAACAACAATTAAAAAAAGATTTTTTGCCCCAAATGAGTAAAATCCCTTCCTAGAAATCATTCCCGACAATCTGCCCATCAAGGTGCAGCAGATCACCCGATGAATGAGCAAAATGCTTGTTCATCGGGTGACCCTGTCGTTCGTGCACCTAAATTTTAGTTTCTGGGCAGATCATTCTGTCTAAATAGCGATTTACTGCCCAGAAACAATGCAGATGTATGAGGGCGAGCGATTGCAATAGTGACCCCTCATCCTCATTAGAGATGGCCCGAACTATTCGCCAGCGAACAGTTCCCGGCGAACATAGCTTGTTCGCGTCCGCCGCAGCGGGCGAACATATTCGATGTTCGCGTTCGCCCCTATACTTTATTATTGAGCAAACTTTGACCCTGTACCTCACAGTCAGTAGACACATTCCAGCCAATCAGCATACCCTCCCTCCCAGACCCTCCCACCTCCTATCTAAACACAAGGATAGGATCCATCTTACATTCATTCTGAAGCTGCAGTAATAGTAATTGTAAATCGCAATGCGATTAATATAACCTGTATTATTCGCATTGCGATTACAACTTAGATCTGAGTTCCTAATAGTTGTATTGCTAGAATATAACGAAGATAACGAATTTAGCGCTATATTCTCAATCTTCGTTATATTCTAGCAATACAACAACCATTAGAACTCAGCTCTAAGTTGAATTCACAATGCGATTAATGCAGGTTATATTATCGCATTGAGAATTCAACTTAGATCTGAGTTCCTAATGGTTGTTGCATTGCTAGAATATAACGAAGATTGAGAATATAGCGCTATATTCTCAATCTTCGTTATATTCTAGCAATACAACCATTAGGAACCCATCTCTAAGTTGAATTCGCAAATAAGATGTCCCAAACTATTCACTGGCGAATAGTTCCCGACGAACATAGCGTGTGCGCGTTCGTCGCGGCGGGCGAACATATGCGATGTTAGGTCCACCCCCTATCATTGAGTAAACTTTGACCCTCTACATCACAGTCAGCAGACGCATTCCAGCCAATTATCATACCCTCCCTCCCAGACCCTCCCATCTCCTGGACAGCATCCATTTTAGATTCATTCGGAATTTGCAGTCTTAGTGAGAGGAGGAAGAGTGTAGTTGCTGCTGATTTAATAGGGAAATCGATAGCTAGGCTAGTGTATTCAGTGTCCACTCCAGTCCTGAAAGACTCATCAGATCTCTGCTGTAAGGACAGCGTCCTGACAGTACCCCAAAAAGCCCTTTTTAGGGCTAGTACATTAGTCTCCCTCCCAGACCCTCCCACCTCCTATCAAAAAGCAAGGACAGCATCCATCTTAGATTCATTCTGAAGCCGCAGTGTTAGTAGTTGTAATCGCAATGCGATTAATATAACCTGTATTAATCGCATTGCAAATTCAACTTAGAGCTGGGTTCCTAATGGTTGTATTTCTAGAATATAACGAAGATTGAGAATTTAGCGCTATATTCGCAATATTCGTTATATTCTAGCAATACAACCATTAGGAACAGATCTAAGTTGTAATCCCAATGCGATTAATACAGGTTATATTAATCGCATTGCGACTCAACTTAGAGCTGGGTTCCTAATGGTTGTATTGCTAGAATTTCTAGCAATACAACCATCAGGAACCCAGCTCTAAGTTGAATTCGCAATGCGATTAATATAACCTGTATTAATCGCATTGCGATTACAACTTCCACACTCTGCGTCACACCGAGGATGAAAACAATACAGATGAATATGTATACATTGGTTCATGTTTGGGGATCTATGTATACACTCAAGTGTAGCTGGAGTACTGAATAACTATGAGCAAAGGAGCTCTTGCACTATTTAATGAATCGTCTACACCATAAAGGAGTTTTTCAGGAAGAACTTTTCTTATTATTAAAACAGGGTAGAAAAATTGGGGGAAAAAATTGAAGCATTACTCACCTCCTCCGATCCCCCACTGCTGTCTCTCTGTCGCTGCTCTCCACTTCCTCTTGTGGCTCAACATGTAAGAAATGCCAGGAAAGGTCCACTCAGCCCATCACTGGCCTCAACATTGATCCACCTTAACAAATCGCTTCTTTAAAGGTCAAAAAACCTAAACAAAAAACAGGTAATTGGCTCCAAAAAGGGTTGTCTTTGGCTGGGTTAGAACCTGGGCTAAAGGATCCTTTGGTAGTATTGTGAACCAATCCAACTTGGAATGTGGCAATTAACAGTAAGGGTAACCCAAAAAGGGTGGTCTTCGGCTGGGTCAGAACCTGGGCTAAAGGATCCTTTGGTAGTATTGTGAACCAATCCAACTTGGAATGCGGCAATTAACAGTAAGGGTAACTGCACTATTTATCATGGTTTTAGTGCATTTTTGTGCATTAATGCATTTTATGCAGTTTATGTAGACAACCCCATTGAAGTCTATGGGGATAACTAATCTACAGAATGTGCGGAATCGCGCAAACCATTGAGATGCTATTGATTTTTAAAATCCGCACGGCCAGTCAACTTCCGCACCTAAGTTAAAAAGCAAAGTGTACGTGAGATTTGTCAAATTTATTCACTGTACTGTACTACTCTGTGCTTTTCCCTCACAAAATCCGTGTAGAAAACGCACTTAATCCATATTGTGTGCAGCTGCCTCAAAGTTTACTTATGTTTTTATGGAAAGAAACATTTAGTAATAAACTGACTCTTCAAAAATACAGCAGAAAGGTAACAGGACTTAAAGGGGTTGTCCAGTTTTTGATATTGATGACCTATCTCACAGGAGCACTACGTTTTCTTCAAACAGCTGATTTGTGTGGGTGCTGGGAGTCAGACCCCTGCCGATCTAATATAGGTCATCGATATCGGAAACCAGACAATCCCTTCTAAAGAGGGTTGCCTACAACAAACAATTATTCCCTATCCACTGGATAGAGGATAAGTGTATAAGTGTCTGATCAGGAGAGGAAGGAGGGCTGCTGGGGTCACCGCTGATCAAGAGGAATGTCCAGGTACAGTGCTCAACTATTTCCAGCAGCCCTGTACCTCACAGTCAGTAGACACATTCCAGCCAATCAGCATACCCTCCCTCCCAGACCCTCCCACCTCCTATCTAAACACAAGGATAGGATCCATCTTACATTCATTCTGAAGCTGCAGTAATAGTAATTGTAAATCGCAATGCGATTAATATAACCTGTATTATTCGCATTGCGATTACAACTTAGATCTGAGTTCCTAATAGTTGTATTGCTAGAATATAACGAAGATAACGAATTTAGCGCTATATTCTCAATCTTCGTTATATTCTAGCAATACAACAACCATTAGGAACTCAGCTCTAAGTTGAATTCACAATGCGATTAATGCAGGTTATATTAATCGCATTGAGAATTCAACTTAGATCTGAGTTCCTAATGGTTGTTGCATTGCTAGAATATAACGAAGATTGAGAATATAGCGCTATATTCTCAATCTTCGTTATATTCTAGCAATACAACCATTAGAACCCATCTCTAAGTTGAATTCACAAATAAGATGTCCCAAACTATTCACTGGCGAATAGTTCCCGACGAACATAGCGTGTGCGCGTTCGTCGCGGCGGGCGAACATATGCGATGTTAGGTCCACCCCTATCATTGAGTAAACTTTGACCCTCTACATCACAGTCAGCAGACGCATTCCAGCCAATTATCATACCCTCCCTCCCAGACCCTCCCATCTCCTGGACAGCATCCATTTTAGATTCATTCGGAATTTGCAGTCTTAGTGAGAGGAGGGAGAGTGTAGTTGCTGCTGATTTAATAGGGAAATCGATAGCTAGGCTAGTGTATTCAGTGTCCACTCCAGTCCTGAAAGACTCATCAGATCTCTGCTGTAAGGACAGCGTCCTGACAGTACCCCAAAAGCCCTTTTAGGGCTAGTACATTAGTCTCCCTCCCAGACCCTCCCACCTCCTATCAAAAAGCAAGGACAGCATCCATCTTAGATTCATTCTGAAGCCGCAGTGTTAGTAGTTGTAATCGCAATGCGATTAATATAACCTGTATTAATCGCATTGCAAATTCAACTTAGAGCTGGGTTTCTAATGGTTGTATTTCTAGAATATAACGAAGATTGAGAATTTAGCGCTATATTCGCAATATTCGTTATATTCTAGCAATACAACCATTAGAACAGATCTAAGTTGTAATCCCAATGCGATTAATACAGGTTATATTAATCGCATTGCAGATTCAACTTAGAGCTGGGTTCCTAATGGTTGTATTGCTAGAATTTCTAGCAATACAACCATCAGGAACCCAGCTCTAAGTTGAATTCGCAATGCGATTAATATAACCTGTATTAATCGCATTGCGATTACAACTTCCACACTCTGCGTCAACTAGGTATTTTTCCATGGGAGTTTTGCCATGGATCCCCCTCCGGCATGCCCCAGTCCAGGTGTTAGTCCCCTTGAAACAACTTTTCCATCACTATTGTGGCCAGAAGGAGTCCCTTTGGTTTTTAAAATTCGCCTGTCTATTAAAGTCTATGGCAGTTCGCAATGTTCGCATGTTCGTGAACATTTGCGGAAGTTTGCGTTCGCAAACGGAAAATTTTATGTTCGCGACATCACTAATCCTCATACTGTGGAGGTGATCATTACATGTAACTTTAGCGCTCCACCACCACTGAACGAGCAGCCGACTGTCAGGAACGAATGCTTCCTTCCAGACCATCGGTTTCTCTTCGGTTCATGTAAATGTGTCTTTAGGGCCCTGTTCCTTTAAGGGTCCATTGTTGTGTAAGAGAACAACCTACACAATACATTAGCACAATAGTATGAACCCTTCTATACAAGATCAGACCAAACACAAAGGAAGAAACAAAAAGGTAACAACCATTAGAATATTTTATTAGTCACTACAATCCTATAATATAAATGCATATAAAAAAAGGTAAAGAAAGAGAGAGAAACAAAGGGTAAAATGTAAGTTCTCAACCACGAGAAGCAAGCTCGGGTCAACTTGCCATAAAAATTCTCATACAAAAATATCATGTGTATAATTGATAGTGCCTTTCTTAAAAAAAAAGTTACAGTATAGACATGTCTCCTCAAACCAGTATTCAATAATACTGGGTACTACTGGCATGTAAGGTTATCAAACAACCTCAAAACAGTAATAAACAATGACACAGGGGATTAGAAAGTGTGTGTGTGCACTATCTAGACCGAGGATGAAAACAATACAGATGAATATGTATACATTGGTTCATGTTTGGGGATCTATGTATACACTCAAGTGTAGCTGGAGTACTGAATAACTATGAGCAAAGGAGCTCTTGCACTATTTAATGAATCGTCTACACCATAAAGGAGTTTTTCAGGAAGAACTTTTCTTATTATTAAAACAGGGTAGAAAAATTGGGGGAAAAAATTGAAGCATTACTCACCTCCTCCGATCCCCCACTGCTGTCTCTCTGTCGCTGCTCTCCACTTCCTCTTGTGGCTCAACATGTAAGAAATGCCAGGAAAGGTCCACTCAGCCCATCACTGGCCTCAACATTGATCCACCTTAACAAATCGCTTCTTTAAAGGTCAAAAAACCTAAACAAAAAACAGGTAATTGGCTCCAAAAGGGTTGTCTTTGGCTGGGTTAGAACCTGGGCTAAAGGATCCTTTGGTAGTATTGTGAACCAATCCAACTTGGAATGTGGCAATTAACAGTAAGGGTAACCCAAAAAGGGTGGTCTTCGGCTGGGTCAGAACCTGGGCTAAAGGATCCTTTGGTAGTATTGTGAACCAATCCAACTTGGAATGCGGCAATTAACAGTAAGGGTAACTGCACTATTTATCATGGTTTTAGTGCATTTTTTGTGCATTAATGCATTTTATGCAGTTTATGTAGACAACCCCATTGAAGTCTATGGGGATAACTAATCTACAGAATGTGCGGAATCGCGCAAACCATTGAGATGCTATTGATTTTTAAAATCCGCACGGCCAGTCAACTTCCGCACCTAAGTTAAAAAGCAAAGTGTACGTGAGATTTGTCAAATTTATTCACTGTACTGTACTACTCTGTGCTTTTTCCCTCACAAAATCCGTGTAGAAAAACGCACTTAATCCATATTGTGTGCAGCTGCCTCAAAGTTTACTTATGTTTTTATGGAAAGAAACATTTAGTAATAAACTGACTCTTCAAAAATACAGCAGAAAGGTAACAGGACTTAAAGGGGTTGTCCAGTTTTTGATATTGATGACCTATCTCACAGGAGCACTACGTTTTCTTCAAACAGCTGATTTGTGTGGGTGCTGGGAGTCAGACCCCTGCCGATCTAATATAGGTCATCGATATCGGAAACCAGACAATCCCTTCTAAAGAGGGTTGCCTACAACAAACAATTATTCCCTATCCACTGGATAGAGGATAAGTGTATAAGTGTCTGATCAGGAGAGGAAGGAGGGCTGCTGGGGTCACCGCTGATCAAGAGGAATGTCCAGGTACAGTGCTCAACTATTTCCAGCAGCCCCTAGAGTTATGGTAAATGGAGCAGCAGCAGACATGTGCGACCACCGCTCCATTCAAACGGGGAAACAAGGGACCCCCATTCTTGTGATTATAGAAGAGGAGGAAGGTAGCATGAATAGAGTTTTTATTTGCACATATTCCAGGCCATACATTGTTTGTTTTCCTTATACTAAGGTATAATACATTTTTCATGACCCTGAAGGAAGCTGTTGGGCATAAGAATTATCTCAGAATGTCCAGTTCATACCATTGCATCCAGCACAGCTAGTACCTTGGAGGGCTGCTGACAGGTACAGTTTCCCAGGTAATGAATGTATTAGTAGGAGTTATAGAGGACAAATAAATACAGGCATCAATTGAAGGAAACTAATGAGTCCTGACATCTGGTTCTGTTTAAGAAAAAGCAATGCTTCTGTTGCCTTGTTCTCGTTACATTGTGAAGAGTCTGTTTTTTAACATATTGAAGCTTATTTAGGCATCCATTCCCCCCTTTCTTTAAAGGATTATCAAGGAATGAAGCTTAGCCCCATTAACTTGATGATCTGCAATGCTAAAAACTGCCGATGTTCAAAAGTGGCACTGTTCATGAAGCCGACCAAACCTCCTATTTAAGGGTGTGGTCTATAAACCTGACTGCTTTCTTCCCAAAACAGTGCCACACCTGAATATAGCTTATGTCTGGTATTGGAGCTGAACTCCACTGGAGTGAAAGGAGATGAGCTGCCATATCAGATTGACTCTTTGCAGCTAGATGGACAGAATCGGGACCATACAGAACGGGAGGACTCTGGGTCACCTTCTACTGTGTTGAGAACTAAGGACTAGTAACATGGGCCTCTTTAAAGAGTCACACAATTTAATTTAATTGAGAATGGTTTAACTAAATTTTTGAATCATTTCATTTGAAAAATATGTCTGCATCTGCCTGAAAAAAAAAAAAAAGCTGCAAAGTAATGGCCACTAGGGGTCTCACTTTACCTAAGTTGCAGTCCACTGCCTTTGTCAGCCTGGTAACAGAGACACAGAAGAGGGCTGAGAGGAAGTAGTGGCGTGCCACAACTAGATGAGATCCTGAGCCTGATAAAAAGAACTGCTTCTACACTGCTCCAACCATGAAAGGAGCCTCCTGCCTCTCTGTAAGGGTGTTTTATCCCCCCCCCCCTTATCTGTTCCCTGAGCGCTGGAGCTGAAAACAAACATAGTGGGAAGGGAGAGAAAGGATGTCACAGCAGTACAGTGCTGGCAGAAGGGGGACACCCTTTGCTTCTGAGAGAAATGCATCTAGGTGTGCAGCTTAAACAGGGAATAATATTGCTGAAAAAACATAAGGAAAGCCTAATGCCTCTTCAAAGTTATGAATATAGAAAGAATCATGGACATAATGCAAACTTTTTTTTTTAAGGTACGTTTTAAGGAGTATTATCAGGCAGGGTCTCAAGGCAGGAAGTTGATGGGTTGGGTTTTAAAATATTGTGTATTCCCATCCCCTCTCACTTCATAAGTTCTTAAAGTGGTATTCCGATTATATGAAGTTATTCCCTATCCACTGGATATGGCATAAATATTAAATTGGTGGTTGTTCTAGTGCTGGGGTCACAGGAACATGGGCCCCGTACCATTTGGAGCCCCCCCAAAACAGAGTGGCCAGATGGGCATGCAAATTCAGTTCTGGAGATAGCCAAGTACAGCTTTCGACTATCTCCGGTACTCTTAAATAAATGAATAGGGCAGCCACGGGCATGTCCGACCTGTGGCTCTGTTAATTTGTGGGGGCTCCACAGAGATAATGATACATATCATGGTCATAAGCATTCACTGAGCCACAAAGAAGCCAGACATTGTTTTCTGGTAGAAGAGGTGGGTCACGTTAAATATTTCATTACGCTAATAAATTAGGAAAAAGTTTTATCATACCTACTTTTATACTATATTCCTTAATACAGATCTCCATAGAAACGCACGAAAAAGCACAGCAAAATCATTACAGAATGCCATGCATGGAGAACTTTAAGAGGAAAGCAAACATGGCATACTTCAATTAATACTAAACTGAAATGTATGATACATAAGGTCAGAATACAAATACATTTAATTAAACTTTAAATTAACCACAGTCTGAAAACTCCATTTCTGTCCTATTGTATGTATTCTGCAGTAAATCAATGCCTGGCATAGATGAATTCGAAGTTAGATCCATTTCAAAGCTTACTGTGTGTGAAACCTGCTAATTAGTTCATCAGGCGGTTACACAAATATTGATAGGCAATTATGATTCACCATGTTGCCCAGGGAGCCGAGTGACAATTGACTGTTGAGGGTCTGTTTTACTCCAAATCTTCATTATTTGTGGATTGGGTTGACAGAAGTAGCCATTACTTGTGGTCATCACATCAGACAATTCAGGCTTACAGTAAATCTTCAAATGGATATATCTAATTCAAGGTATGGCACTTCTCTTCTGTATTAGTTGGAAGTCTCACATCTAATAAACCCTGATTGGGTCTACAGGCCTGTGAGGTCTTTTAAACATATTCTAATAGCTAACAAAGCAGCATGTAAGAGAACTTCCATAGCACTCGGATACTTATTTGAAATGCAGTAAAAGAATGACTGTAGAGAAAATAGGTAATTGAGCCGAAATATCAGATTTGAACACTGTAGGTGTTTTGAAGACCGCAATAGGGTTCATCATTATTTATCTGTACTGTAAAGAGAAGCAGGGAATGGCTGTGCAATACTGAAAGATTCAAGAAAGCCTAAGACAATGCCATTGTGTGCTTAAAGAACCTTGGTATCTTCTGCTGTCCTTGTGTTGCAAAGAGGCGTCGGCCATGATCGAGAAGCATCTATCCAGCTCCACCTATTGGAAGCTGCCTTTATGAGTCTAGATCTGACTTCCCAACAAGCCTCAGTATTTGAGGGAAAATAGCCCAGCGAGATATCCAGCCGTAGACCGCTGTTTCGGGGTGCTTGTCCCTCGTAAATAAGGAGTAGGATTCTGGCTGGCTCAGTGCAATGCTTTGAAAGTGGCTTAGGAAGGGTGCTGACTGTCCTTCAAGAGACCTGTCCTGTATGGACACTTACTGGAAGCACTCCAGGGTATGAAGACTTATTGGCAATTAGTATTGATCACGAATATTCGAATTGCGAATTTTAATCGCGAATATCGGCACTTCGAGAATTCACGAATATTTAGAATATATCGAAATATATTCGTAATCGCGAATATTATTATTTTTTTTTAAATGCCAGTCTATACGAATTTTTAGGCGCATTTTCGCAATCAAGAAAATAATGCCTGAAGATCAGGAATTCGCGAATTCTCGAATATATGGGAATATTCGCCCAAATATTCACGAAATATCGTGAATTCGAATATTGCCCCTGCCGCTCATCACTATTGGCAATGTTCCACCGGAAACAAATTTGGAATATAATTTCTTCATACTTCATATTGTGCACTCGAAACATGACACTGACCTAAACACAGTGGAATGGAGTCTAAGCTGAAAGCAAGCCATCTAAAAGTATGTCAAAAGAACTTGTTAGGAGATCCCATAAGGGAAAGAGCCCAAGGAGCACACAATCCACCCAGTATTATTTAGTGGTGTATGGTGGTATTACACAGGCTTCTACAGGGGGTATTATTTATACACTGCACTTTGACATCTTATGAGCTGAAAGTGGCAGTATTACGTAGGCTGAAATTATGAGAACTTCCAAAAGTGGCATGTGGAGGGGGTGGGTTGTCTGCTTTTACTTTTTCTCCAGCCCCCATCTTCTATACAACTATCCCAACAATAATGCTATTAAATGCTTATTTGCATTTATACTGGTTGTATTGACATTAAAATATATTATTCTAAACTATCCAAACTGCTAAAGCTTATTTTTAGAAGACTACTAGCATTAAGGGATTGACTGGAGACTTTGCTGGGATTTCCTACTGAGAGAGAGGCAGATAGAGCTGTTGTAATTATAGTGTAGCTGTGAGTTGTTTCCAAAGCTTTAGATATAAGTCATTTTTTTATATTTTTTGAGGGGGTATATTTTATGTTTATAATACCTTTAAAACATACGTTTCTCGTGATATACAGTTAAAGAAAAACAACAACAAAACTCAGCTACGCATAATGCTGGCACAGACCTCCGTGAATCTAAACTGGTGGTATGACATTCAGTAACGGGTTCAATATACAACAGCGAGAGGGAGCAGAACGCAGGCATTGTTTATTGAAATAGTGCCAGATGCTTTTTTTTTCTGTGGCTGCAAATAATAAATCCTGGTAATAAACGAGGTGGTTAATAATAAATTAGTCTTTAAGGCCAGAAGAGCTGCTA
Organism: Bufotes viridis; assembly: GCA_033119425.1. NCBI lineage: Eukaryota > Metazoa > Chordata > Amphibia > Anura > Bufonidae > Bufotes > Bufotes viridis. The sequence continues at coordinate 133,098,773 of CM065596.1, read as the reverse complement.
GCCGCAGGAAACATGTTTGGTCGACGTGCTTCGCTACACAATCTGGACTATGCAGACTGCAGAAACACTGTACTGTATAAGAAAGGGCTACAGCATATGTCGTATCACCAAGATACTATAGTGTGAAGACAGTATGAGACATGATTGACAAAATAAGAAAAAGAACACTGTTCAATTTTCAAGCAATATTAAGCCACCATATGGCCAATGAACTACAAGACAACAACTCAAACTGAAGATCGGTGCTGGAAAAGTTTGTCTCAAGTCGTTTTCACGGTGTTTACTCGTGGCACACTTCTGTCCTCGGTTTGTCCCTTATTCCTTGTACATCGTGATGCACTGCAGTATGTATGAGAAAGGCCAAAGGCTCCATGTTTCGATGATACTGGAACCTGTATGCCTAGCCATCATAATCTTGATAAAGTGTAACTGTCATATTTATTTGCTAGTTTATTAGAGCTAGGCGTGTATACCCGTTAGCCGGTCAATGATTATCAAAAGATCTGTAATTTCCTTACAAGAACAGCTTTCATTACTGTCCCCTGTCCCTTTCCACTTCTCCCTTAAAAGACTGTTGCTATAGCCTGTGTGTCTTCCCTTTAGTATAAACAGAAGACAGAGTGGCATTACATGGCTGCATCTGGCTTCAGAGTGGGGAGGCGTGTGTCTCAGTAATCCAATCTGATTGGCTGGCAGGGAGCTGCTGGCTACAGCAAGTGTGTATGGGAAGTGAGGGAAGGCAGTTTTGGCCTCAGAGAACTGGTAGAGGAGCCATCTTGAAAAGATTCTCATATTGTTGGGGTTAAAACAGCGGTATGTGAAGAAACTAAAAACTGCTTTATGCATAATGCTGCAGCAGCAGTAACGTATGCTAAAATAGGTTTCTTGATGAAAACATGACAGTTACACTTTAAGTTCACATCATGTATTTAGCTCTTTCTGTAAACATTAGCTTAACTAACATCGTGGTACCATATCCATAGTACAATAAGAGTCTCCTTGAATCAAGCTGTATTGGTAAGATTACCCAATTGTGATAAGACCACACCAGAACAAAAAAAAAAAAAAGTCCAGTTTGGGTTCTGGATTTAATAACCTGTTATATTATCTGACTAGTTGTTGTTACAAGGAACAGTTGTCATAGTCAGATGCTGCTCCTTCGCTGTATTTTAGCTTCACTCCATTGGGGCAGAGCTGTAATCTGTGACTACAGTTTAGCTATAGTGTCTACAGGGAGTCTGATAACTGTCTCATAACTGACCCTCCCTCCCTCTGCAGCTCTGTCACAGGCTCACCAGGACATGACTGCAAGAAGAACCGATTTCCAGTATATCACGGGCTGAATAATCTGCTGGACATAGACTGAAGCGAATAAGTCTTAGTAAGGATGAATTTCAAGACTTCTGAAAATCTAGGGCCAGAACACTGGACTGCACAAAGAAATAGGTTGATGGGATATTATCTTATAAAAGAACTACTCCAATAAAATGTTTTATTCTCTGACCTGTTTGAAAGGTACATGATGTAAACTGTAGTAAAGATAATCCTCTTACCAGAGACCGTATTTATGAGTTATAACCTCTCTTCTGATCCTTAGCTGTGTCAGGTGACCAACACTCTGACTTTCCAAATAACAAACCATCTTATGTGTGGACAGGGCCGGTGCAAGGATTTTTGCCGCCCTAGGCAAAAGAAAAGTTTGCCGCCCCCCCCCCCATGTGACATCACAATGCCCCACCCATATGATCTGCCATATTAAAGGGGTTCTGCAGTTTATTTAAACTGATCGCAGGGGTCCGACACCCGGGACCCCTGCCAATCAGCTGTTTGAGAAGACAGCTGCGCTGGCAGTAGCGCCTCAGCCTTCTTGCAGTGACATCACGATTAGTATCATTGGCCTGGCCGGGGCTAAGCTTCATTCAAGTGAACAGAACTTAACCCCGCCCAGGCCAGTGATACTAGTCGTGACGTCACTGCGCCTGCGGTAAACAGCGAGAAGGCCGAGGTGCTACTGCCAGCGCCGCTGCCTTCTCAAACAGCTGATCGGCGGGGTCCCGGTGTCGGACCCGGCCGATCAGATGCTGATGATCTATCCAGAGGATAGATCATCAGTTTAAATAAACTGCAGAACCCCTTTAACTAACGCCAGTTCTCTCTCCCCTCTTGTCATTCTTCACACTCCCCCCCCCCTTGTCATTCTCTCTCCCCCCTCTCCTTTGTCATTCTCTTTCCACTCTTTTTATTCTCCCCCCCCTCTCCTTGTCATTCTCCCCTTGATATTCTCCCCCCCCCCCTTGTCATTCCCTTTCTCCCCTTGTCATTCTCTCTCCCCCCTCTCCTTTGTCATTCTCTTTCTGTCATTCTCTTTCCACTCTTTTTATTCTCCCCCTCTCCTTGTCATTCTCCCTTGATATTCCCCCTTACCTCTAGTGTAGCGCGGCCGAGCTCTTTATGCTGCACGGGTACAGGAGCTTTAGTTTCCTGTACCCAAGGGGACTGACATGAAGTGCACACTCTGTGCGCACCTCATGTCAGTCCGGCCGGGTACAGGAGACAGATGCTCCTGTACCGCGGACCTTAAACAGCTTGGCCACACTACAATGAGGAACTGACAGGAGGGAGCGCTGAGCGCTTCCCTCCTGTCAGCTCCTCTCTTCATGCTGCGCCCGGGCGGTGCGCCCTCATGGACGCGCCAGCCCGGGCAGTGCTGCAGCCGCCTGAGGCTCAATTCAGAGCGCTCGGGCGGCTGCAGCATGAGGCAGGGCCGGCGCTCCTAGCAGCGCCCCTTCCCAAGGGGCGCTCTACGCAGCGGCCTATTCCGCGTATGGGACGCGCCGGCCCTGTGTGTGGACAGAAGGCCAGTTTTTCTATGTATTCCTATAGGAGGCTCAATGTCAGTCTTATAGGAGAGAGGAGAAGTAACTGACTTCCTGTCCTGTGTCAGTTTGAGAGGTAGAGTATTGGTCACATGACACAGCTGAAGATCAGAAGGGAGGTTATAACTCACAAACCTCACTGGTAAGAAGATTTCCTTCATTATAAATAGTGATGAGCGGCAGGTGCCATATTCGATTTCGACGAAATTCGCGAATATTCGTTTCATATTCGTCGAAATCGAATATTCGTCATTTTTTCTAGTTATCGCGATTAACATGCGATTTAAATAATCGCATATTGCGATTTGTACTTAAGGCTACTTTCCTATTGGTTTCATATCTAGAATTAGCGAGGATGACGAATGTATTCGTCTATTCCTCAAAACGAAGATAACGAAGTATTCTACATCTTCGTTTTAGCAACCTATTCGTCAACCTCGCTAATTCTAGCAATCAAATAGGAAGGTTGACTTACCAGACAGCTGTGTTAAATTCGCTATGCGATTTTTTTTTTTTTTAATACAATAATTATATTACTTGATAAAATTATTATAAGTATTCTATTTATTTAAAAAAATAATAAAAAAATCGCATAGCGAATTTAACACAGCTGTCTGGTAAGTCAACCTTCCTATTTGATTGCTAGAATTAGCGAAGTTGACGAATAGGTAGCTAAAACGAAGATGTAGAATACTTCGTTATCTTCGTTTTGAGGAATAGACGAATACATTCGTCATATTCGTCATCCTCGCTAATTCTACCAAGCCAACCATAACTTCTGTGCTCATGGAGCGTCCCCATCACCATGGGAACGTCTCCATATACTAAAATGTACTGTCGGATTTGAGGAATTACTTTGAAATCGCAATGCGATTAATTCAAGTTATATTAATCGCATTGCGATTTCAACTTAGAGCTGGGTTTATAATGGTTCAGCTTGCTAGAATTAACAAAGTTAACAAATAACTAACGAATATGGAATATAGCAGCAGTGCTAAGTTGAAATCGCAATGCGATTAATTTAACTTAAAGTATTCGCATTGCGATTCCATCTTAGAGCGGAGTTCCTAATGGTTGTATTGCTAGAATATAATGAAGATTGAGAATATAGCGCTATGTTCTCAATCTTCGTTATATTCTAGCAATACAACCATTAGGAACCCAGCTCTAAGTTCAATTCGCAATGCGATTAATATAACCTGTATTAATCGCATTGCGATTACAACTTTACGAAGACTGAATTCTCAATCTTCGTTATATTTTAGCAATACAACCATTAGGAACCCAGTTCTAAGTTGAATTCGCAATGCGAACATATACTCGCATTGCGAATTAAACAGAGCTGGGTTCCTAAATTTTGTTAGTTCTAGATAGCCATAGCCAAACAATAGTGAAGTAAGGGCTCTTTCACACTGGCGTTTTATCTTTCTGTCCTAGAGTTCCGTCCTCGGGGCTCTAGGACGGAAAGATACTGATCAGGATAATCCCAATGCATCCTGAATGGAGAGAAATCCGTTCAGGATGCGTCTGGATGTCTTCCGTTCAGTACTGAGACTTTTTTGCCGTAGCTAAATCTGGAGCATGATGCGGATTTTTCTCCGGACCCAAATCCTGAAGGCATGCCGGAAAGAAGGATCCGGAATTAATGGCCATTGAAAAGCATTTATCCAGATCCGGCTTTAAGCTAAACGTCGTTTCGGCACATCGCCGGATCCGACGTTTAGCTTTTGTGAATGGTCACCATAGCAGCCAGGACGCTAAAGTCCCGGCTGCCATGGTAAAGTGTAGTGGGGAGGCAGGGGAGAAGTATACTTACCATCTGTGCGGCTCCGAGTCCGGGGCCCTCCACAATGAATGATGTCAGAGCGCCCCATGAGCATGGATCACATGATCCATGGGCGTATGGCTCTCTGACGTCATTGTGGAGCACCCGGGAGCCGCACGGACTGTAAGTATCTGCTCCCCGGCTCCCCACTACTTACTATGGCAGCCGGGACTTTAGTAGAGTCCTGGCTGCCATGGTTACCTAAAAGCATATTGAAGACTGATCAGTATTCCAATGCTTTCTGTTGTCTTGCGTTGTGACGGATCCGGCGGGCATTTCTTGCGACGGAAGTGCACGCCGGATCCTCACAAGGCAAGTGTGAAAGAGGCCTAAGTTGCATATACCCCAATGCAAGAATATTACTTTGCATACTTTATTTTTTAAGTACATGTCTCTCTTAAAGGGGTGGTCACTCTTAAAGGGCAATGCCGGGTCATCATCAGCTAGGAGATGGCTAAAAAGCACCGTAAAGGGATGCAGAAAATGGAGGAGCTACTTTCCCAACTCACAATGTTCCCATAGAGGCCTTTTTATTTTGTTAATAAATAGTTTTTTCTGAGTTATAACGCGTGATTTCAGTTTTTATAATGTTATGTTATGGTGTAATTCTTACTGATAACTTTATTTATTGTAAGGCCCCACCATTAACAAAGACTGCTGCTATTATCCTCACCACTATGAGTTCTGTGTAGGCCTATACTACCTCGCGGCTGCTGTATGTCATCATACTGATGAGTTTTGGATGGAAAAAAATTGCCTTAATGTAACCAGAGTTATTAAAATAAAACAGAAAACCAAAAATGATTTAAAACCAAACCAAACTTTATAAATAAAATAAAAAAAATTGTTTAAAGAAACATAAAATAAAAATTAAATAAAACTAAGGCAGGGCTTTCAGGACATCATGCTGGTTGATCAGCTCCGTTATGGCCTTCTGATGCCACTCCTCCATGGCCTTCATTTCTTGGCTGATCTTCAGCTGCAAAGCCCTCATCCGCCTGGAGTGCTCCCGCTGCAGCAGAATTATTTTATTTTTCATTTCTTTTATTACTGTACAAAAAAATAATATATTAAAAATCAGATTAAATAACTTTTATTGATTAGTGTATAAAGGAGCTGGCCATTAAAATCACAATCAGTTATATAGTTCTTTACTTAGGAATATTTCAATAGAGTATTTTATTTAAAATATTTGTGGAATCAGTTGACTGTTTGATTGGTACTATTTTGGGGTGCATACGTCTTTTTGATCGCTTGGGTTTGGAATTTATGTCATGGAACGTTACAAAATATGTATACTGTATAAAATATGTCTGTTTTTGACAGTTTTAAAAAAAAATATTTGTATGGGATTTGCCAAAGGGGTAAGAACACGCTATATTGTTATAGAGCTACTTTTTACGGATGCGGCTATACCAATTATGTGCACTATATTATTTATGTAATTTTTAGATTACATAAATGAATATATATGAGAAGACGATTTCTAATTTATTCTTCTTTAAAAAAAATTTTTAGTCTTTTTGTCTTTCAATTTTTTTATTTTGTTTTATGTATCTATTTTCTTTTTATCAAAAACCATCTGCATAGTCTATTGTAATACACTGTATAGTCAGTGCCACACTTACACTAAGGCTGATCAGACCTCAGGGTCTGATCGGCCTTAGGTAAATGGCAACTAGGACGCCATTTGTAAGGCGTCCGGGTGCCATGGAAACCATCTTGCCGTTGCGGAAGCAGCAACGGCAAGATGGAAGAGAGAAGGAGCTTTCTTCCTCTCAACCACATAGATGTCGCTGGCCTGAAACAGGCTTTTTTTTAAAGTGCTGCGCTATGATTGGTTAGTCTGCAGAGACAAAACAATCGGAGTGCTTACTAGCAAGGGAACACTCTGATTGGTCCCTTGCCGGCTTACCACTTGTGTCTGCTCCTGGGGAGCTGTGACTCCGGGGCTGTGACACTTTATAGTGTCACAGCCCCAGGAGCAGTTTGGGCGCGGCCGTACATCACAATGCAGCAAGTCACTTGTTATTTGGTCGTACAGTTATGTCAGAAAGCATGAAGGGGTTAAAGGATAAAGATTTAACATGTTTGTTATGGTTTTCTGGAAGAAACTGACACCAGTGACTGAGTTAAAACACCCACAACACATATTATTTACCCTCCTGGCGGGGGGTGGTCACCAGCAAATCCTCCTCCTCATTCTCCTCATGAGAACCGGGATGGTCTGAGGGTCCGGCATCCTCATGCTGTGGGGTAGGGGCAGAGGGTCCTGCCTGCTCCTGCTCCTCCTCCGACACCTCCTCCTCCACCACCACTGCCTTTTTTGAAGGCCTGCGGCGGACTGAGGGGACGGGATCACCTATAATGGCAAAATTTTCTTAAGTTATAAAAACCTCGTAAAGCATAACTGTACCTATACATTACAGAGTGTTGCTGAAAGATACAAGAGTCATGTAAGCATTGTACCTGGGCAGATTTTGTTCCGTATCTCAGTGATCCGCTCCTGGTGTCTCCTCTTCAGGTCGGACCACTTTTTTATAATGGCCATCCGCTTGTGTGTGACATTGTGGTCACGGTATAGCTCATAACCGATCCTCCTCAGGATCCGCTGCTTGTCCACGCGGGACCTGGTGGTGTCGTACTTCATCTCAAGCATTCGCTGCAGGATAAAAATGCAACCATATAATCCCAAATTTGTCAAATAAAAGTATTAGAAATGAATGTCATCATCTCAACACAACAAAAAATGTTTCAGTGTTTGAAAGTAAAACATTAGATTTAACGTTGCAGTTATACAATCGAATTATATTTAAATTGTATGTGTGTGTAGTATGAGCAATCGGATATTGGCCATCTGAGGAGAGATGTACCCGTCTAGTGAGGTAACGGTACAGTATGGGGTGTACAGCTGGTCCGCCTCCACATGGTGCACCCTGGGTAACGCTAAATGAACCAGCAAATAATGGCGGTCAAACATTACTTCTCCTAACCAACCAGACGCATATTAGAATCCAAAGACTATGTGTGTGTGTGGAGGGATATACACTGTGGGGTATACGGTGTGGAGTATACGATGTGGGGTATGCACTGTGAGGCAGGAAAATGGATGTGCATTGTGCATATGAGAGATGTTTCTCAGCTGTCCAATGTGTCCATACATACATGCTACCAGACATAGTGGTGTGATGTCTTAACAGTACTTAGTGCACCTATCATTAACCCCTTCACGCCCAATGACATAGCTGTACGTCATCTGGCGGTTGTGGCACTCTTTGGAGGTGCGCTACTGGAGGTCGGGTTCCCACCCCTTAGTATCAAGAAGGAAATAAACTCCAGTTTATGCGTTGAAGATAAGTTTCTTTTAATCAGAAGTGCGGTAAATCATATACATGCGTGTGACGTTTCGCCACAATACAGCCTTCATCAGACTGATACCGCTCTGAGGACTGTTTGGAAAATGGGCGTGTTGGTAGCAAAAGTAGACCACTGTCTATGTAGATATGCGGACGCAGGCCTTCCCTGCTATCGGGTCCCCATTACAGCAGCACGGTGACCCGATAGCCACCGCACCCGCCGCCCAATTACACGCAAAAGCCGCAAACCGCAGGTCTGAATTGACCCCCGGCACATTGTCCCAAGGTGCCTGCTGATTGATTTCAGCAGGCACCCAGTTCTGATCACTGCCCGCCGCGTAGTGGTGATCGGAACTATACATGATGTACCGTTGTGTCATGTGTCCTTAAGGGGTTACAAACCCGTAAAAATGGCGTGGCATTGCTTTTATTTTGCAATTTTTGGACATTTTGCATTTTGTTTGGCTTCCCAATACATCTTATGCAATATTAAATGGCGGAGTTAGAAAGTACAACTTGTCCCGCAAAAAACAAGCCCTCATATGGCTATGTGAACAGGCAAATAAAAAGTGATGGCTCTTTGAAGGCAGTGAGCGAAATAAGAGGCTAACAAAAAAACTCTGGCTTTGACAGGGTTAATATGCCCTGAAGCAAGAAAAATGTGAATTTGTATAAATACATTGGAATAACAAGCCTGTGATATGTAATACAGTGCTGTAATGTGGAATTACTTACAGTAATCAGGAGATCTTCCTCGACTTCTTTAAAATTGCTTGAGACCATTTTCATGCGCGTCACACACGAGTATTGCACTGCGATTCAACCTTCCTCCTGTCAACAAACTCGCAAGACAAAGCCACACCCGTATAGGCTCACACGAATATTTCAATGCGATTCTCGCGATAGAAGCACCATGTGCATATTGCGAATGCAACTTAGGCAACTTCCTATTGGTTGTCTTGATGGAATGAAGGATTATTGACAATATACCCCGCTGTAAGTTAGATGCGCAATGCGAGTAAACTTACTCAAATTACTCGCATTGCGCATCCAACTTAGTTCTGTGTATAGGCAACGTCCTAACAATGGTTGGCTTGCTAGAATAAACGAATATGACGAATACGAATATAGCGCGATATTATCTATATTCGTTAAGTCTAGCAAACAACCAATAGGAACGTTGCCTATACACAGAAATAAGTTGGATGCGCAATGCGAGTAATTTAAGTAAGTTTACTCGCATTACGCATCCAACTTAGACAACTTTCCGATTGGCAATGGCAATAGTAAAGTTGCCTAAAGCCTATTCCACGCTCTAAGTTGGATGCGCAATGCGAGTAAACTTACTTAAATTACTCGCATTGCGCATCCAACTTAGTTGCCTTGCTTGCTAGAATTAACGAATATGACGAATACGAATATAGCGCTATATTCTGTATATTCGTTAATTCTCGCAACCCAAGTACCCCGCCCTACCATTAGGAACGTTGACTATACACAAAATTAAGTTGGACGCGCAATGCGAGTGATTTTAGTAAGTTTACTCGCATTGCGCATCCAACTTTTACCATGGTCTAGATAACCGTGATTCTCAAATCCGACAGTACATTCTAGCATGGAGGCGTTCCCATGGTGATGGGGACGCTCCATGCGCAGAGGAAGTTGGCACTCGGCAGACGGGCACTGACTGGAGCGGGAGGGGAGCATGGAGTCCTCGGACATGTAAGAATAAATGCTTTTGGGAAGTGGGAGGGAACAACTTTAAAAAAAAAAAAAAAAAAAAAGCGAATTTTCGAATATATAGCATTATATTCGAAATATTCGCGAATTAGCGAAGTGCCGATATTCGCGATTTAAATTCGCTATTCGAATATTCGCGCTCAACACTAATTATAAATTACATCACGTACCTTTATAATGGATCAGAGAATACAACTTTTTGTGGGAGTGGTTCTTTAAAACTAATATCCCATCAATCTATTTCTCTGTGAAGTCCAGTGTTCTGGTCCTAGATTTATAGAAGTCTCTAAAGTGACCCTCAAGATTCCTTCTTACTAAGGCGTATTCGCTTTAGTCTATGTCCAGCAGAGTCCTGATCATCTTTTTCTCATTGTGTTGTTAGTATCTGTAGTTTATGATTATTCTGCCCATGCTATACTGGAAATCAGTTCTCCTTGCATGCATGTCCTGGTGAGCCTGTGACAGAGGCGCAGGGAGAGGGAGAGAGGAGCAGCCTGAACCAGTTATGAGTCAGTTATCAGATTCCTTGTAAACATTGTAGTTAGACTGTAGTGACAGATTATATCTCTGCCCCAATGGAGTAAAGCTAAAATACAGCGAAGGAGCATCATCTGAAGAATATAAATAGCAGGTAATCAACCCCTAGTAGGTACAGACTTCCATATCGGTTTTGCGCTTCTGGCTGGTCATTTACAGTGCACCTGACAGTGGAAACATAAGAGTTCCTAGTACCTCTTCTTTTTGCTATGTTACAGATACAGTAGAGGCGCAGCTTGGTCACTACCTCTACAAGTTTGCTCCACCCCTGTTCTCACGGCGCCGAGACTGCTGTGATCACAGGACTTTATTAAAGGGTTATCCCACAAAAAACATGTATTACCTATCCCTAAGATAGGAAATAAATGTCAGATCACTAGGGGTACTAAGCTTTGGTATCTCTAATGATCTTGAGAATAGAGGATCCCCAAAATCCATTCTCTGAATAAAGTGGTAGCGGGTATGTCAGTCCCCTGCTCCATTCACTCATGTGAAACTAACAATGCAATGTCTATGTCAGTTCTATAGAAGTGAATGCAGCACGATCACTCCATTCAGAGAAGGGACTTGGGCACCCTCTGCTCTCGGGATCGCAGAAGTCAGACCCCCACAAATCAAACACTTATCACCACTCGTGGATAGGCGATAATAGTTTTTGGCAAACTCCCTATATAGAGACAAGACTACTTGTAATACTTGTCAAGTTACTTTAGCTATATATTTTTCTCTCTCAGCAAGGAGAAAGTAAAAGACTGCGGTAGAGCATATGGCATCCAGTTATTCATTTCAGATGACAAATAGGTGCCACCTGGAGGTGCATTTCCTAAAAAGGTTCTAAGTGGATCACTAGAGGAAAGCTATAATACTTACCCATAGATAGTGCAGCATATCATACAGTATATTCTCCCATTATTAAGCCAATATATATCTCCACCTGATTCCAATAGAAAGTATGGTCACCAAGTCTAAATGCTCGATGCCAGATAACCTGTAATCATTTATTACCAGAACATAGGGGCACATTTATTTAGGCCAGCGTTTTAGACACCGGTCTTAAAGGGAATCTGTCACCTGGCTATCCACATATTTTTTTTTTCCTTTAGCCTAGGGCAATAAAGTACCTTATATCCGGATCTGTTGTTCTTTTTTCCGTGTGTCTTGTATTTTCTGTTAAAAACCGCTTTATCCATTATGTAAATTAGGCTGTAAGGAGCCCAGAGGGCGTTTTCTCTTCAAGGAGCCCAGGAACGCCCCTGATGTGCCCAGACCGCCTAAATTTGAATCTAAGAACGCCTCCAGCAGCTGAAATCTCGTCCCAGGCAAGGCTACGGCTCCGCCCCCCAGCTACATTCGCTCTCTGCCCGGAATACATCCCTGATCATCTTCTCGGCGGCCGCTGGAAATCTCGCGCAGGCGCAGTGCTGGCGGTTACCTGCGCCTATGCGATCCAATTGAAACTGAGGGCAATAGCGCTCCGAAAATGTCACTGGGCTCGGCGCATGCCCAGTGACACTATTGAGGCTGTTGCTCTCAGATCGCGCAGGCAATCGCCGGCACTGCGCCTGCGCGAGATTTCCAGCGGCCGCCGAGAAGAAGATGGGGGATGTATTCCGGGCAGAGAGCGAATGTAGCCGGGGGGCGGAACCGTAGCCTTGCCTCTGGGACGAGATTTCAGCTGCTGGAGGCGTTCTTTAGATTCAAATTTAGGCGGTCTGGGCACATCAGGGGGGCGTTCCTGGGCTCCTTGGAAGAGAAAAAACGCCCCTCTGGGCTCCTTACAGCCTAATTTACATAATGGATAAAGCGGTTTTTAACAGAAAATACAAGACACACGGAAAAAAGAACAACAGATCCAGATATAAGGTACTTTATTGCCCTAGGGCCTAGGCTAAAGGAAAAAAAAAAATATGTGGATAGCCAGGTGACAGATTCCCTTTAATAAAGCCCCATAGCTGGCGGAAGATCCGCCGAAGTAATGAACTTCGCAGCATCCAGCACCAGTTCTAAATGTAAGGCAGCTTCTGGGCTGTCTTACATTTAGACCATTTTCTATGCCTAAAACCGGTGTAGAAAATGATGAATGAGACGGGCCTCCCAGCCAGTCCCCTTACTGTCACAATTTTAGACCTGGCGAAAGCACCATCTGCGCCTGAAATACGCCTAAGTTAGGAGTATTTCAGATTAATAAAAGACCTTCATAATGCTTATATGGTGACTGCAGAAAATATGGATTGAATATGGATAAATTGTCATAAACTGCCACGTTATTGTTCAGAGGAAGACAATGGGCAACTGCAATGTCAGGAAAGGGTCCGATCAAGGAGGGGGGCCAATTGTATGAATAGACCAGCAACGCTTTTACCATGAAAAGAGATTTTGAGAATTAATAACAATGTTCCTATGCTAAAAGCAGAAGGAATAAAAGGAAAAATATTCCCTTTTACATTTTTACGTCAATGTACTAGGCAGTGATAAGCAGCACAGATCTTATTTGTCTGCCCTTGTACAGAACATGCATTAGGGATTTGCATACATAATGACATCATATGCACTGGCATGTGCCACTTCTGAGACAGAAGAACAACATTTTGCCTCATTTTAAAGGGGGGGGGGGGAATAAAAATGTTATACGCCTTAAAGCAAATACAAATGCCAAGTGCACTTATAAAATTGCCTTAGTTTATGTACATTGAACCACTTTATTATAGATGAAAGAAAAAATGTAAAGCAATAACCAACAGAGCTGCCATCCAGGTTGAGTGTCATCAGAGAAACAAACTTACTATCCTACAATATAAGGGCCCGTAATATTAAAAAAAAAAACAGGTATCTATTTCCATTACAGTAGAATGAAGAGCAAGTGAGGTATGTACTAGAAAGCATATTGTGTTTTCTGCCGGGTTACGCTGGATCAGTCAGCTCACAAAGAGAAGGTCCCGCTCAATTAATTGATTGCATAGAAGCAGTGCTCCGCTTTTATCTTACTTGAAATTACATTCATCACATGGCATTGTTCTAGAGCACAAGAGATTCACAATAAGATAGACACCAATCTATTACATTAACCCACATCTCTAATATTGTGTAGGTTCCCTTCTAGATCAATAGTAGCATGGACTCCACAAAGCCTCTAAAGTTGTCCCGTGGTATCTAATACTTTGAGGTTAGTAGCAGATACCTTAAAGGCTAAGAGTAATTTAGGAGGCATTTTTATTACTGCATTCTACTCATTTTAAGATTAAATATTTATTTTAATAGGTTATTAATTTTGAGCCCCTCTCTCTGCACAGCCTTGAGATTCTCGAGATTATCTTTGATTTCCTGACCTTATCAACACTCATTATAGCTTAATTGTTATCTTACTCATAAGAATGTGGCTTGAATAAGTGTTAAGTTATTGGTATGTTTGAGATACAGATTATTAGATGACAGGCACATAGTGAAAATGAAATTACGATTCTCACAGCTAAGCAGAAGTCAACTCTTTATGACAAAGCTGAAAAATATTTGTAATAAAAAATAAAGAGTAAAATGCAATTATCAATTAAATGCTCCCAAATATTTTTTTCCAGGACACCCCAGAGATGGTTAAATGAGGATTTGGAGACCAAAGAAGGGGTGCATGGTACTTGGTTTGCACCAATGTTTAGGTTGTAATATCCTAATGAATGCCAGGAACAACGTTTTCCCAACAAGACATTGCCCAGAGAGTCACACCACCATTGTTAAACGTGATTCATCAAACCTGGACACCTCGTTGTAATACTCCATTGTCCAGTTGTGATGTCAAACTGCTCATTCAGCAGTGGACGGGGCATCATGGGCCCCCTGACTTGCGCGTGGCAATGTAACAAGCTACAATACATGGTGCTAATTTGGATTGACTTTTTCAGCAATATGTGCTCAACAGCTCTTCTGTGGGACTGGACCAGAAGAGGCAAGCCTTAGCGTCCAATGTGCAATCAATGATCCTTTGGCACCTGTAACCGTGTTGCCGCTACTTTGACCACATTTGGCAAGTACAGTACCAAACACTGCAATACTGGGAACACCTCTACAAGACCTGCTGCTTTGGAAATGCTATGCCAGTCGTCTAGCCCAGTCTTGTGGTTCTTTTCAATCGAATACTCACTAACTGCTTATAGAGGACCTGTCCCCTCTCGTGTCTGTCTTAGTAACTACTTGTATGCCCTATACAATAACAATTCCGGAGCATCTTTTCTTATGACTCTATTTTGTGCCATACCTTTTGAAAGCCAAAAATAACAAATGGCGCGCTCTAAGACCACGGCTGATGTTAATTATGGATTTGTTTTTAACTCTGGAAAACCCATTTGATGACTTTCAATTCACATCTTTGAGCATTATAGTGGTGTGTCTGTTGACAGAGCATGGACACGTTTTAGCAGCTACCAGTAACAATCTGTATACCACTCTGGGCTATAATACAGGCTGTCAATCGGAAGTTAGGTCAGAGATGCATGCAGCTTGCTCGTCAGTGTCTAGTGAAGTAGTTGCGTGTAGCCCCATCTTTACATAGACAAATAACAAATACACAAATAAAAATGACAGTATAATCAGACAGCAATTTGTCCTTAGAAATATTTAAATCTTTATTTTTAGGTTTTTGGGACTTTCTTTTTGTGTGATCTGTTTTTCATAGCTTCCCCTCTGATAAAAATGAAGCCTTTCTCTACCTTTCAGGTTATGTCCTCAGTGTTGGTAGGAACCAAACAAAGCAACAGGATACAGCCCCCCCCCCCCCCCAATTACTAAGGTATAAAGCAGCACCAGAAGAGAAAAAATACACAGTTATGAGGGCGGGAGAATTCTTGAGTGCCCGGGGATGGCAGCATAAACTGTTGAGTCCATTTATGCGCATTCCCACTCTTGTCCTGCCCATCGAAAAGTCTCACGCGAGTCCAGAAGTGACATGTGTCGTAATGCTTTGAGAGTCTCCATCAGGAAGAGTTTTAGAGTTTTCTGCAGGTGGAAATCCTGCCCTAGAACAAGAGAACTTGAAGACCACTTGTTAACCAGGTGTCTAGGTTTCATACCAGCTCCAGTACCTGAATGGAAAATGAAAGAACATTACTGCTTTTGCAACTGTAGGAATGTGTGTTTTCTAACAATAAGATCCATCTGTGGGTAATATGTCATCCTGCCAATGTGGGTGACAGCTGAAGTAACACCACCAAATAGAGATAAAGCTATATTTTCAGGAACATTAAATGGCTGACTCTGGTTTGCACTAAGTGATATGTATAACACGGAGGTAAGAGAAAACGAGTCCTCAACTTCTAGCAAGTTATTCAACAGAAAGTCCATCCTCACACGGACCCAGAAATGGCATGTATAAGGCGAGTGGTACAACTTACCTTGATTGTGCCCTGGCTGTTAGCAGCAATAAGAACATTGGACTCCTGCGAAAAGAAAGAAGAATTCTTATCCATGTGTCAATGTTATCAATAGCATCTATTCTAAAAGATCATCAAAATCTACTTTAGGAGGAATGTTACACTGCGACCTTCAACTTGTGGATGCTGCTTGAAGCAAATGGAGAAGCAGCGGGTTTTAGAGAAATTCTCGGTTAACATTTATATGCTATCTCACATAAAAGTGAGAGCGCGTCTTGCTGGCTTTGGTGGTACACAAGAGAATGGAAATGAGGATGTAAAATTAAATATTTAAGGGGTTGTCCAGAAGTATAGGATTAGATCTTAATTAAGATAGAACCAGCTCTAGTTTTTTAATACACTCAATGCTACAACGCTGTGATTTTGGTCATGGATTTCCCAATATGCATCGAGTTACAATTTAAAGGGGCCACCTCATCTTGCACATTGGTGGCATACTGATGTGTCTATATCCGGATCTGTGTGTCCGTTTCACAATAACAGATAGAACATGTTCCATTACCTACAAAGGGTCTGCAACAAAATGCGGCATGCACACGGCCCACATCTGTATTTTGCGGATCTGTGGCTTGCAATGAAAACGGTCGTGTGCATGAGGCCTATGCTTCTACAAAGCATGGGGCAAAGACTACTAGGCCCCAAAATTAAAATATCAGAGAAAGCTCTGTGCAGATACTGATCCGGAAGGAAATCCAGGGAGATTTCAACTCTGAAGCCTGCAGAATAGTGAATACAGGCTGTACCTTTAGACCTGTAGGCCATTAGTGCACTTTCAAAGGAAAATACTTACAAATCTCAGAAATAAAATTTTAAGGAAAAGAAGATCACCCCTACCTCAAAAAGAATTACTAAATACAGGTAGACGCGGACTGCAAGGAGACTAAGCAGAACAGTACAAAGCTAGGGTGTTTGAAAGGGTTTTATTTCCAAGTGTTTAACTTATGACTTACCCTCAAGATAGGTCATCAATATCAGGTCGGCGAGGTTCTGAAACCTTGCACCCTTGGCGATCAGTTGTTTGAGGAGGCCGTGGCACTCACCCGGTGCTCCAGTGACCGCCGAGGCCTCCTTGCAACTTTCCAAGCCCAGCACCGTCAATTGCATAGTGGCTGTGTTTGGCATCGCAGTTCTGCCCCATTCACTTGAATGGGTGGGACTCAGGCGAGTCTAGTCTATGTAACCAATGAATGTGATGTCATATGGTTCCTGTGAGCGCCACAGCCTCTTCAAACAGCTGTTTAGCAGTGGTGCCGGGTGTTGGACCCCCACTGATCACATACTGATGACCTATCCCGAGGACTGGTTATCAGTATTAAACACCCAGTCAACCCCTTCAAAAGAAGAGCAAAAATTTTAGGAGTAGCTGACAAAACTTGGTGGAGGTGGTCAGACAAAGCCTAAAGGAAAAGTAGGCTGTATGCTTTAAATATAGGGAGACCAGGGCTGTGGAGTCGGTAGATAAATTTTCCGACTCCGACTCCGACTCCTCAGATTTTTAAACTTCCGACTCCGACTCCGACTCCGACTCCTCGACTCCGACTCCTCTGTATTTAATATGCAAATGCGAAGCTGTTCCACCAAGTTCTTCTAATCTCCTCTAGCACAGAGAGGTAGTTGAGCAGAAGCTGCTGCCTTCTCCTTTGTGTGCTGATCTTCTGCTGAAGATAGAGCAGTGGGAGGATCCAGGAAGGGGCAGGGGAAGGGGCAGGGGAAGGGGCCTTTATTTTAAAAGCAGACCACAAGACAATGGAAAGTGTAAGTATTGCCGCTCCTTAAAGGGACACTGACAGGCTGATTTTCCAGCTAAAGATATATATATATATATATATATATATATATATATACTGGTATTCATCAGAGAATTAGGAATAAAACTATACTAATGTTACCCCCAGTTAAGCTGTACTTGTGTTTAAAAAACATTTTAATCTGTATGCAAATTCACTATCTTTGTTCCCAATGGGGCAGCGTCTCCTGCGGCTTTGTGCCCAGCCGCGCCCGAAGTACAGCTTCCCAGCGCTGTTCCCTCGTTATTATTCACTGCACTGGCCTTTTTTTCAGGCTAGCCGAACGCTGAATTCCTGCGCAGGCGCACGTAGAGTACTGGCAGCAGCCTCGTCTGGCTATGCTGAGGCTGTGCCAGCTTTCTCTCTTCCTCCTCGCTACCTAGTCCTGTCTAGTGCTGCCAGTACTCTACATGTGCGCCTGCCCCTTGGGCACAAAGGTAGAGAATTTGCATATTGATTAAAACGTTTTTAAACACAAGTAATCCTCAACTGGGGTAACAGTCGTCTAGTTGTATTCCTAATCCTCTGATGAATACCAGCAGATATATCAGCCTGTCAGTGTCCCTTTAACTGCATAGTGAAGCATATGAAAAGCTTCTTCACGGTCACTTAATGTCTTTGTTTAACGGTAACGTGACGCACTGCATGCATTGGCCTTTATTCTTACAGTAGAGAAGTAATTAATTATAACTTTATCTGAATTGGGACATTTAAACTTGCTTTTTTTTTATTCCAATCTTTTTTATTCCAATTTAAATCTAGTAGGAGTCGGAGTCGGAGTCGGTCCATTTTTTGCCGACT
The DNA here is from genome assembly GCA_033119425.1 of Bufotes viridis. Lineage (NCBI taxonomy): Eukaryota > Metazoa > Chordata > Amphibia > Anura > Bufonidae > Bufotes > Bufotes viridis. The sequence goes on along the minus strand of CM065596.1, from coordinate 133,080,434 downwards.
CCGACTCCGACTCCAGGTACCCAAAATTGCCTCCGACTCCGACTCCTCGACTCCGACTCCGACTCCGACTCCACAGCCCTGAGGGAGACCCCATTCAGTCTTGTCCTTCTACACATTTCCCTTGCTGCATTATATCCTCAAGTAGCAGCCTAAAACCGGAAAATAGAATTTATTTCAATGCTAGCCTAATAAGACGCAGCTTTACCCAACTGTGCATACATTAACGTAATACAGACAAACCCATAAACACATGTGAATAAGCGTACAAGGGCAAAGACCACAACTTCTGCACCTCCACCAGCTGACCGATGCAGTCACCGGAGAAGTAAAAATCATCCAGAAACCAAGGACACTGCCGAGCTGCCGTCAGACAGGACAGTTTCATTACACTATAGACGGCGGGAGTCATTCCGGGTCACTCGCTGATCACCACACACAGGAAAGGTCCCACTTTCTGCATTGAATGAACCCTCGTCATTTCTTCTCAAGGCTCCAAAAACAGAATTCGAGCTGAAATCCCTTTCATTATGAACCACGGCATTGATCTGACAGCAATCTTTTAACCTCCTTGTGGTTTGATCTTTCTGTGATCATAAAAGCAGCAACGCCCTGCAAAACCCATTGACTCTATAATGGTAGAATACAGACACAAAAAATACCCCCCACTGTTGGTAGCAGACTGAACTTTCAACTCAACGCTTTCTATTAACCTCTATGTAAGAGATCACAGGGGGAGACTGAATTTTGGCTTTGTGCGTAACTTTACGAGGGATCAGAGTAAATGCAAAAGTCCTCAGTAATTTAACATAATGTGCTTCTTGCTGATTCTATTGCTTTACCGTAAAATAATATATGCAAAAGAATCTGACATTAATATAATGTAAAGGCTTTCAGCAGACTTTGAAGGGGTTGTATCATATTAGACATTGGTGGCAAATCTCTAGCATATGCCAATGTCAGATAGGTGCGGGTCCTTCTCCTATCACCAGGACATGGCCCCCAAAAGGTCAGAATGCCTCAAAATAAGTCATATTCATCTCACCATTACCAGCCACTCCTGTTATAACGCTTCCCGGGTCCTTTATCAGTCTGTTCCATGTCTAGAGCCTAGAAAGTAATGTGACCTCGACAAATCGCTGCCTAATGCGGGGTAAATGAGAAATGTCCTAACAGGAGCCACGGGAGATCGAAGCATGATTTCTTTTATTTTTTAAGCCACTTTTTGACTGGCAGTGGTGCTGGGTGTTGGACACCGTGCTGATCAGACATTGATGACCTATCCTGAGGATCGGTCATCAATATATACTGCCTGCACAACCCCTTTAGTGTAATGACGAGCACTCGCTCCGTTCACTTGAATAGAGCAAGTACTTGCAATTACACTGCGCCGCCGCTCCAGAGGAGATGATGCATAGTCTAATGAGCGCTGTCTCCTCTTCAGCCGACTGGCGGTGGTGCTGGGTATCGGACCCCACTGATCGGATATTGATGACGTATCCTGAGGATCGGTCATCAATATATACTGCCTGCACAACCCCTTTAGTGTAATGACGAGCACTCGCTCCGTTCACTTGAATAGAGCAAGTACTTGCAATTACACTGCGCCGCCGCTCCAGAGGAGATGATGCATAGTCTAATGAGCGCTGTCTCCTCTTCAGCCGACTGGCGGTGGTGCTGGGTATCGGACCCCACTGATCGGATATTGATGACGTATCCTGAGGATAGGTCATCAATATATACTGCCTGCACAAACCCTTTAGTGTAATGACGAGCACTCGCTCTGTTCACTTGAATAGAGCAAGTAATTGCAATTACACTGCGCCGCCGCTCAGGAGATGACGCATAGTGTAATGAGCGCTGTCTTCTCTTCAAACAGCCGATTGGCGGGGGTGCTGGACCCCACTGATCTGATATTAATGACGTATCCTGAGGATAGGTCATCAATTTCCGCACAGTGTGTTTGAGATTTGAAAATCTCCTTTACTTAGCTGGTTAGCAGCCATCTTGCACTGTAATACTGCCGCTAAACGAGCAAACGCTTGTTCATTAGGCAATTCCGATTTTTAAGCGCTTGCCGGCAGCAGATCGTGCTGTCTAATTATGATCTGCTGCCAGCAAACCACTGGACAGCAAGGGGACGAGTGATGGCACAGCTATCGCTCCTCCCCGTGCTGCATGTAATAGCAGCAGTCTCCTCTAGTAGCTAGCAAGCAATTGCCGGGAGGGAACGCTCGCTCAATCGGCCTGTGTGATACAGGCTTTAGGCGGTGCATTTCCCACACAAAAATCTGTACGAAACACGCACCGTGTGCATTTACCTTTAGACTTCTAAACATGCCTTAATAAGCATAAAATATATATGTTAATAAGCATAAAATACAGTATAAGCATATTAATGCCATTAGACAAAAGCTTTAATTCTGACTTTAAATACTAAGATGGGGGTGCTATGGATAAAAGGGGTCCCATACTTTCAGTACAAGGTCAGACGTTACCCTGACCCATATGTACAGCCAAGCTGCGGTACATAATCCCCGGCCAAGAGGCAATAGCTTGAGTGCGTTAGGACTGCTTTATTCTCGTGAACCCCAAGATGAGATACAAAGACTCTTTAAATCTGAAATGCTGTTGAAAGGGAGGTAGGTCCCGTATTTCTAATTAAACCACTGCACAAAAAGTAACCAAAAGACAAGGATTAATAAAAAAATAAAAAATAAAAATTACAGTAAAAATGCAAAAGCACACAGCAAAGCTAAAGCATTACAGGGGCTGTCCCACAAAAAATACTCTTCAGTTTTCACTAAGATGTAGTATAGCCACTGAGTCAGTTACTGAAATCTAGCTGTATAGCGCCACCTGCTGTTTGCTCTTTTTCTTATTTCTCTGTCCACCTTGCTGAGGTGGACACCCATGCTCAGTTCCATTCTTCAATTGCCTCCTGAGCTGTGACTGGGAGACAGCCACTGCAAAAATGACTCACCCCCTGACCTCCAGCATTAAGGACATGCCCCCTGAGCTGCCAGCCTGATATAAATCTAGCAGAGCAATAAATGTGGCGATCTCTGGATCCATGTGAGATGCAGGGCTGGTTCTAGTTTTGTTAGAAAGAGATTGTCATGTGCTATAGGATGTCTGATTTTTATTTTTTACAATAATTATAGGAGAACCCCTTTAAACTCCACTCCCCTGCATGACATACAAGTGCTATTAGTGGTTTTCTGGTACGGAGACTGTGTATGAGCGCAGTCCCCCTCCTGCCGACCGTTGTTGAGAGGCCCGGCATGCCCCGGATCATGAAAGATTACGGTTTCCATTGTCTGTGTAATATTCTGATGCATCTCATGGCAGCCTGTAAAAGGCACACAGATGAAGCGATGGTGGCGGCCTTGTAAATAAAACTAAACGCGGAGACCAAGGCTGTGATAAAAAGAGAAAATATAAAACCGAGAGCAGCCATATTAATGGCCTGAATCACTGGGAGATAATTAAGAGGTTATGTGCCTGCACTCAAATGCAATATGGCAGGAGGTGCAGCACTTAACCGTGAAGCTGCCAAGGACGTGTGCGCACGCGCTCCATTATTCGTGACTGCAAATGAAAGAGGGAGCGGAGGTGCATTGTGAGAGGATAATGCGCTCTATTGTGAAGGCTCTTGTAATTTTGCCGAAATGCGAACGCCGAGGCTCGAGCGAGGCTGTGTAAGCAATTACATGATATAATGATGTGATGTCACAGAGTGGGCGAAGACCTTGCTCTTTACAAGCCATTTAGGCAAATGCGACGACAAGTTATTGGAAGAGCGGGCCACAGGGGGCACACTTCTCCTGGCGCTGTATGTCACTGCTGAGGAAACCTCTGAAGAGTCGGAACCACCAATTGCTTTTGACACGAGCAATTCTTAAACAAATGTCGATTTAGGGTGAATTTATGAAGAAATAAAAAATTGCCGATTTACACTATAAAAATCGAGCCACACTATTACCTCTCTGCTATCCACTTCACTCCCACGTGGTGCACTGGTGCTGCTATACCATTTTTCATGCCAGACCTGTTTGTTTTCTGCTGTGACTTCGCTTCTTTGCCCTCAAATGCAATATGGCAGGAGGTGCAGCACTTAACCACTTAGCTGCCAAGGACGTGCGCTCTCCATTATGGGTGACTGCAAATCGAAGAGGGAGCGGAGGTGCATTGTGAGAGGATAATGCGCTCTATTGTGAAGGCTCTAGTAATTTTTGCACTGAATATACCGTACTTCTTGCATCCATCAGGGAAATGCTAGAGCGACGGCGTCCAAACTCTGCTTAGAAATCTATTTTCTATCAGAAAATGTGTCTTAAAGGGAACCTGTCCCCAGGAAATTCACTAAAACAGGCACAATAGGGGACATTTACTAAAGCTTTTACATCTGTTAAAAAGTCGCAAATAAGGATGCGCGCCATTATTTGTGCCTTTTTCGGCTTCAACACTTTTCTGAAGTGGCAAGAAAAGAGGCGGGGCTTATCAGGAGGGGGCGGGGCTCCTGACCACCTGCCTGATTTACTATAACTTGCACCAGAAATTGGCATAAGCTATAGTTCACATGTTAGGTGCCCGGAGTGCCAGAGATGCAAATACTTTATTAAGAGGCTTTATTTGAGTCTTAAATTAGGCACATCTTACTCCAGCGAAGGGGATCAAGACGGCCATATGGGAACACCAGTCTTGATAAATGTTCCCCAATGTCTGGTAGGGCTCTCTCAGCTGGATGTAATGACACCTTCCACTTAGTGAGCTGTTGCTTCATTCTGGAGAAAAAGTACTTTTAATCTATATGCAAATGAGCAGTTAAGTGCACCAAGGGCTGGTCCAAACCACTCTGTGCACCCTTACTCCTCCTGTCAGCCCCTCCCTCACCCCCTTCATTGACAGGGCCAAGCAGAAGGACTATGCAGGAACCTAGGCCTGTTAATCAGGGAGGAGAGGGAGGGACTGGCAGAAGAAGGGTACAGTGACTTGCACCCACCGTCGGTGCACTGAACTGTTCATTTGCATATAGATTTAAAGTACTTTTTCTCCAGAATAAAGCTCACTAAGTGGAAGGTGTCATTACATTCAGCTGAGCTAGTCCTACAAGACATTGTGCCTGGTTTAAAGGGCATCTGTCAGCAGATTTGTCCCTATGACACCGGCTGATCTGTTACATGTGCGCTTGGCAGCTGAAGGTATCTGTGCTCGCCCCATGTTCATATGTGGCCGCATTGCTGAGAAATATGAGGTTATATTTGTAAATGAGCCTCTAGGAGCAACGGGGGCGTTACCATTACACCTAGAGGCTCTGCTTTCTCTGCAACTGCTGCCCCTCTGCACTGATTTACAGGGCCACTTGTTATGATTGCACTGCCTGGTCCTGTCAATCACAATGTAGAGGGCGCAGCAGTTGCAGAGAGATCTGAGCCTCTAGGTGTAATGGTAACGCTCCCGTTGCTCCTAGAGGCTCATTTGCATATATTAAAACATCATTTTTCTCAGCAATGCGGGCACATGTGAACATGGGACCAACAAAGACGCCTTCAGCTGCCAAGTGCACATGTAAGAGGTCAGCCAGTGTCATAGGGACAAATCTGCTGACAGATGCCCTAAAGGGACACCCAACCTAAATATGGGAAACAAAAATAGAAAAAAACAACACCAGTAACTCAGAACATTCTACAATCAATATTTTAGAAATATGGAAGAGAAGCAATAGTCTTTTACATCTTTGTTGTATCCATAATTTAGTTTTTGTCTTGGGAAAGGGTTGGGGCCTAAAGGATTATTTTCCCCATAGTAAATGATAGCATGTCGCTAGGATAGGTCACCACTGACAGAAAAAAATACCCCCAGCATAGCCCTAGCCCATCGCTGTAACCCTCCTGATCACCTGGTGTAAAGGGAATAAAACAAAGGGACATCAATCCGTTAATCCTCGCGATCAGCCGGAGTACCACCTTGATCATAATTTTATGGCATGCCCTAATGATATGCAGATCTCTTATAAGCAGTCATAGCAGTAGGAGGTGAGTAGAGATGAGCGAACATTAAAAAAAAGTTCGGCGTTCGGGTTGTGGTAAGTCGCGCATCCTGTTATGGATTCCACTATAGCGGCATATGGAATCCATAAGGGGCGGCTGCCACCAACCCGAACTGTTGAACAGCCGAAGGACCTGGGGTGATGTCACTGTCATGTGATCAGTGCAGGGGCGTGGCTCAGCACTGGATTTGATCCCGTGCTGAGCCACGCCCTGCACTGATCACATGACAGTGACGTCACCCCAGGTCCTTCGGCTGTTCAACAGTTCGGGTTGGTGGCAGCCGCCCCTTATGGATTCCATATGCCGCTATAGTGGAATCCATAACGGGATGCGCGACTTACCACAACCCGAACGCCGAACACCGGACTTTTTTTTAATGTTCGCTCATCTCTAGAGGTGAGGTCTACTGTCACATATTCATAACCCATTACAATTAAGGGATATGTCACCAAGAAAATAATAAAACACATATGGGGTTTCAGTTTCTGGAATCAACAAGATTGTCCTCACTGGAGGTTGTCAAAGCATCAGGACCCTATCTGCATTACCTAAGCATATCTAAGAGTTCCTGTCACAATAACCCAAGCCAACCGGCCGGAGGACATTTACAAAAAGACACCAGGGGACACCACTGGATCTCTACTTGACTTCTGCTTCTTGACTTAACTTACACTCAATGCTGAGCGTAGTGGCCATCAAGTGGAGATAGACGCCTACACTAAGCACATTATGTGAGAAGAGAAGGTTTGATATTGGTGGCTTTCTTAGGCTACTTGCACACAGGTGCGGGGTTGTCTTGCAGAAATTCCACAAAAATTTCCGGGCGTTTCCACACCAAAAAAAACACTTGCTGTTGTTGGCTTGGATCTGATGTGGTTTGACCACAGATCTCCTCCTTGCATTGAAGAGGGTGAAATCCGCACAAAGAATTGGCGTGCTGCAGATTTCAAAAGCCGCACGGCAGGTCAATTTCTGCACGGAACGAAAAAGCAAAAGTGTACAGATTTGTCTAATATCATACACTTTACTGGTACTATATTACGGTACTTTTTACTTTTCCACGTGAGGATCCGGGCGGAGAAAAATGTCCATAATCCACAACACGTGCAGGTAGCTTTAGTGTTCCGCTAATCTTGACATACAAAGTTGTACACTTCGGAAGTAGTTGCTCTACGAGTTCGGAAGACCTACAAGCCCCAGAATCCCTGGTAGCCAAAAATGAATTTCCCATGCAAGACTATCATATCAAACGGCGCTATTTACTTTTGCCTTATTTCATGACCTTAAGATGAAAGACTTTCTCTGCGCATTTTATCCCTCATTTAGCATTTTCCATGCAGACCGCCAACATTACGAAGAAGCTGTTTGCTTAAAAAAAAAAAAAACATAAAAAACAAGGGTGACCTCCGTGTGCTTGTAATTCATAGTCCTATAGAAGTGCGGTATTAATCTCGCATACAGCCAGAGGAGTGAACATGGTTATATTATTTGAAGTCGGACTGAAATTGCCTTGTGTGCTTTACATTTCAAAGAAGACGGATTTCATTTCCTTAAAATGTTCCTTTTGACAGTTTATTTTACGGCAATCTGATAGCTGAAGATGCCAGCGCAAAATGGTATTATATAGATCCGGAGAGACGTTTATTGAATCAACATTTCAGCTTTCCATTACAATGACATGGAAGACTGGTATGGTCTCCTTCATAGAATGGCGCTTTACAATACAGCAAGGAATTCTTAAAGGGGGGGAAAAAAAAAAAAAAAAAAAGAAACCGAAAGATATTTGTCGACCATGTGACCGGTAAGGTTACTTTCACATCAGGCTTCAGTTTTGTCTCTATTCATTTCCAATGAGGACAAAACTGAACAAACCGGAACGGAGCGCACCAGAATATACTCCGTTCCGGTTTGCTGCGTTCCCATGCCGGACACAAAACCGCTGCAAGCAGCATTTTTGTGTGCGGCATGGGAAACTGAAGAAGCCGGATCCGGCACAAAAAAAAACGTAAGTCAATGGTGACGGATCCGGTTCATTCGGGCACAAAAAACACAGACCCGTGCCTATTGACTTACAATGGTTTTAGTGCTGGATCCGGTTCCTTCATTTTCAATATAATATGACCGGATCCGTTCTGAATGGATGCAGCCAGTTGTATCATTCAAACAAATGGGTTCTGCTGTGGTTTTGAGATCCCAGAAACGGAAACGCATATGTGACAGTAGCCTAATTCAGCAGGACGGTAATTGAGAAATGTAAGGTATTCAGACAGTATATATACTGTATACACATTTCCATATATCTTTGTCTCATTTTTTTACAGCGCAGAAACCTGACATTTTAACAGGGGTGTGTAGACTTTTTATATCCACTGTATTCCAGGTTATAAAAAAAAAAAATATATACAAATCTGACAAAGCTTGCAATTTGCCGTACTGTGGCAAGACCGCCAAAGAAGTGCACCAGCAGTCAGTGCAAACAGGACTTGATTGTTGATTATATATTTTATACACTGCCAGGGACAAAAGCTGTTAATGGACCTGAAGATGGCGTTTTATCAGCCTTCTGTTTACGTTCAGTCGAATTCTCTTCAAATATGTAGGTCATTACCAGTGATCCTGCCTAAAGCTTCTTCTGATACTGAATTGCTGCCAATTCAACGAGCTTGGGAGCAGCGGTTCGGCCAGCTAAGTCACCTGCAGCCTGCGTGCTGAACGCTCGCCGTGCCGCGATCAGGCAGCACACCTCGAGAGCGCGCAGAGGTGAAAACGTATTTTCTTGTATGATTTTTCTCCCAAAAGATTGTTCACAGCACAACTCTACCCTGAAGCAAGGAAATTAAACAAGCCCAAGGCAGGACACATCATTAAGGTCCCTCCACATGACCGTATCCGTTTTGCGGTCCTGCACATTCTGCCCTATGTTAGAAATGTCTAGCCTTGTTTGCAAAACGGACAAGAATAGGAAATGTTCTATGTTTTTTGCAGGGCTGCGGAACATGTAGATGTGGAGAGCACACGTTGTGTCCATACTGAAATGGAAGTGCGGATCGGTTGCGAACCGGTTGTGTGCACGAACCCTTACTACGACTATCCCGATATGAGCATTCCAGTAGCTTCTGCCTGTATTCATCCAACTTTCAAAGCTTGGTATCTTTACAGCATCACACACTTTGCAAAATGAATTGCACAAAGATCTAAAGTTAAAATAAAACTAATAATAATTATATACCTGGCAACCAACAAAATGGATAACACGCCGGTCGTCGCCCAGCTTTCCGACAAATCTCGTTTCAAGATTCAACGGATGAAACCCTCGTGGGAGCACAGAGGAGGAAACCTTCACGACATTGACGGCTCATGATATTTTCCGTTCATTACAGCATATTCATTGATATTAGGCTATATACGTACTGTATATGGACATGACCTTGTCAATATGACCTGCCTGCAAAAAGATTTTGCCACCAATCCTCCCCCCCCCCCCGCCATCTGCAGATAAACTAGGAACCACTGACTGAAGGCCCCTTCTGGGTTAAGGAGGCATAACATGGAACGACCTTCTCCATTTCTCATTACACACTGGTTGCTCTCCTGGACGGGCTGGCAGGCACTACCTAGAGGAAAGAGTCTGCTTTTAACTACTGCGCATCCAGATCACACAGGTGGCATAGTGGACGTCTGTCAAATGCAGCAGAGTTGAATGTGTTTGTTTCCTCTCTCGGTCATGGCAGGATCGATTTCCGTGTAAGCCGTCTTTTTGAATTCCTGCAGGACCCCTCCAGGGAGAGGAAGAGCTCAGCCTACATTCACAATGCCAGCTGCAAAGGGCGGCAGTAGAGGCGAGTCCAATGTAAGTGCCCGCGGAGACGCTGGAGTACAGATAAAAGTTTGCCCGTTATATATGGTATACATAGGTCTGGTTTACTGCCTTCAGAACGAGGAATAAGGCTGCCTTTTTAACTACTGATGCATCCCCATAGTGTTCAATGGGAAACTCAGCTCTGCTACCTCTGTACCTTTCAGCAAGGGCAGTGTTAAGGCCCCCAGCCTTACAATGGAAAATGCTGGACCAGAAATATCTTGCACCAGCTGAGTGTGTAATGGCTTTTCTCCTTCTCCGCTGTACTCCCCCTCTGCGCTGCACAGCCCGCCACTAAAGAAGAAAAAATTTTTTCATCCCTTAAATCCAAACTGTGCTTTAAGCAGAAATATTTGCCCAGAGATGGTAACCTGGGGGGAGACCCACCTTAGAGCTTAGGATGCTTTAGACCTGGGAGCCCGCTATGTAGTAATTACACTCCAGACACAGTGGGGGAAAGCTCGAAAATACGGTGCAAGGAAAAAAAAACACTTTACTTGCACTACATTTTCTCAATTTAATTCTTTTTCAATGGGCTACGACTAGGGATGAAAAAACCTGTGGAAGTTTGGGTTCGCCCGAACCCCATTAAAGTCAATGGGGACCCCGAACTTCACTTTATTATTTTCCGTTTTAACGTGGTTATATTGGAAAATAATAGCATTCTTTAGACAGAACACAAAGCAATATGGCCATTTAGAGGTTAAACCCCCCCCCCCCACCCCAAAACCTCACCTCATCCACTTGATCGCGCTGCGGCAGCTTCTTCTATCTTCACTGAACAGGACCTGCGATATGCGTGATGACATCACCAGTTGGGAGAGCGCGGTGACGTCATTGCGCACATCGCAGGTCCTGTTCAGTAAAGATAGAAGAAGCTGCTGCAGCGCCATCAAGTGGATGAGGTGAGGTTTTTTTTTAAACCCCTGAATGGCCATATGGTTTTGCATTCTGTCTTAAGAATGCTATTATTTTCCGATATAACCATGTTATAACGGAAAATAATAAAATTACCGGAACACCGAACTTCTGTGAAAAATTCCGTGTACCCGAACTCGCAAAGCTTGGGATCACTCACCCCTAGCTACGACATCTCAAATCAAAACTTTTGTCAAAAGCGCTGCGATCTGATGCACACGTATTATTTTAGGAATAATCAAAATGTTAATTGGTAAAACGATCAGATCCACTGGCATAAATCCTCCCTGTATTTTGGGCCGCAAACCACGGATCCACAAAATAAGGATATCTTCCCCATTTTTCTCACTGACATCAAAAGAAATGACGATTCTCATCCGGACCAGAATTGGACATGTTCTATATTTTGTAGAATGGCACATGGATCTCCAAAAAACACGGACGTGCGCACAGCCCCATAAAAACAAATAGGTTGGTGTAATGGCCGCAAAAAAATGCAGGTAGCACACGGATGAAATATACAGTCGCGTGCATGAGGCCTTAGTTCTTCACTTACAGCTATATAGAAAATAATATGTGCATTGGTACTCTGCTCTCCCTCCGTATGGAGCCCAGCGGGAACATTTTTATCTGGAAGGAACAGACAAGAAACTGCTACTCCCGAACCACTGGCAAGGATTTTTTTCTTCTTCTTTTAATAAAACAATATTGGCTGAGGCTTGTCAAGAAACACACTGTTTATTTGGTGCTTTGTGGGAGAGATTTTCAGCTTTCACGGTGTTATCTGGATTCCAGGTCATCATGTTCCTAACGGAGCGTGGCAGCCAGCGCAGCAAACACGTGTAGAGAAAGACGCTCGCTTACTTATATTCCACAGGCCAGATCCAAATGGCTCGGGGCCGGGCGTTTCAAGAAACGCGTTACGTCACGTCGTGGAACACAGCGCACAAATCTAGTGAAGATCATTGACCAGCTAGGGCAATCTAGGCTCAGCGACTGCCCATTAACCTATTGGAGTCATCAAAGCCTGACACACCGCATTATACAAGCTTCCAATCCTCACTTTTTATCAGCATGAGAAGAAAGCTCCGATAATAATTTGAGAATTTCCCCGCGCCGATCGGCAGACTACAGGCTGCCATATACCGCAGATGTGACATAAGTACAGAACATTACAGTGTTCTACAACAGCCTTTGGTCTGCTCATTGATGGACAAGGGAGACACAGGAAAATGTACAGTTACCAGGCTGCCCTCCTGGGTTTTTAGGCTGTAATTTAGTCTTATTACTCATTTTACTCACTTATAGAGCACGGACACCGCATTGCTTTACGGGCATTAGCATCACTCGCTCTCCCCAGTGGGGCTCACAATCTAGATTCATTGATGAAAGTCTGTATGATGAGAAATAATGGGGCCGAATTATCAAGAGACGAGTGTAGTGCTTCAGTCAGATGCTGCAAATGAGATACGTCGCATTAAGGGTCCATTCACCATGTCCGCAAGTGTTTTTTGGTCCGCAAATTGCGGATCTGCAAAACATGGACATCGGCGATGTACGTTCTGCATTTTGCGACCGCACATGGCCGGCACTTTCAACAGAAATGCCTTTTCTTGTCCGTGTCGGTTCATGTTCTATTTATTTGTGGAACGGAAGTGCAGACAGCACACTGTGTGCTGTCCGCATCTTTTACGGCCCTATTGAAAATGAATGGGTCCGCACCCGGTCTGCATAATCCGGACCAAACTTGCGGACATGTGAATGGACCCTTATCAGGAGATGCATGCCTATTAAGAGCGTCCGACGGAATTTCTTTGGGCTCACCAGAGGAAATGATTCAGAGGGCCCACCCTCTGTGTATACAGTATAGAACCTTAAGGCTACATGAATACGACAGTAAAAAACATGTGATGTACATTTATTTTAACGGCCATGAAATGTATATTTTAAAACCAATGGTCATCTATGGGGTTATTCACATGGCATTTTTTTTTAACTGTCAGTGAAAAACTGACGTAAAAAAATAGAACATGCACTATCTTGTCCGTTTTCACTGACAGACTGCCCCCATTCAATTGAATGGGTCCATTTTTAACGTCCATCTCTCAGAAAGGCATCAGTGAAAAAAACGTCCGTTAAAAATGTCAGTTTTTAACGGACGTTTTTTTCCACTGTCGTGTGCATGTAGCCTAAGGCCCCTGATTTATTGTCCGCGCTTGGTCCGACTGGCAGACCTTCTGGTGGGCCAGCGTGACCCTGCCTATTAATCATTTTGGCACATCTGGTACATGCCTCAGAAACTGACATTTACGCCGCCTAGATTTGCAACCTTTCCCATCCCAGAAAACTGGCCTTGATAAATTCCCCCCATGTCTTTATTTTCTTTTTAAATGTTGTAGGTTTTTTATTTATTGGTAACGGCCATATTAGAGGCTCACTCATTTCCTGTATTATCTGTATAGACATTGCAGCAGGGGGTTCATGCTTTATGGCAGCTACAATGAGTGGGAATTAACGGTTAGGGCTCAGGCACGCGACTGCGGCCGGCAAACAAAAGGACAGAGCTTCCAGGCCTACCGTGGCTCCCCTAACCCGAACTGACAGCATCGTAGTGATTTATGATGCCGTCCGTTTGTATCTGATTTCTTGTATCGAACTGTGAGTTCAGCACAAAGGATCTATAATCAGATATAAAATGAATTACTGTGATAGTCAGTTTAGTTTGGTCGGCAGATACACGGACCGTGTTTCCTGGATTGGTCATGGTTGTGTGCACGAGCTCTGAGAGACATGGCCAACTTTTACAGCCTTTAGGAAGTGATGGCGCCCCCCTCTCCTGAAGGCCAATGAGTGACAGTGATGCTGCACAAAGTCTTATCAATGTAAATAGTGTTGCTATCTTGCCTAACAGCCTAATTACACAGGCTGATACACAAAGCAATGATCAGGATCATCTCTGCTGTGTGGGGGTGAATGATCGCTACTACGATCGTTTGTTTTCACCCAGAATAATTGGTCTGTCTGCAACATATGCAATATGCTGCAAACATGCACTGATTTTCTGAGCGGAACAAACGACGATACACCCAATAGACGAGTGTTTTGCTCATGTGTCAGGTAATCGGCGGCCCATTTACACAGCAAACATTCCTAGAAACGTTTGTTCCTGATAGTTGTCCCTAATCTGCCCACGTAAACTGGTCCTTAACTAGGCCTTTAGCAATACAAGAAAGCGGTCATTAAGTCTCCCGTCTCTAATCATAATGAGATGACAGAAAGCGGCAAGCAGAAGCCACTGGTAAGCCACAGTGTCAAGGCTGGAAAGTGGAATATTTCAGGAGTACTTTGATATGGATACTCAAACTAAATAAAAAAAAATCTAAAATAAGTTTATAATAAAAAAGAAAATAATGAGATACTTCCTTGGGCCTTATAAGGGCGAGTATATGCAGATTTACTTATGGAAAAAAGTTACTTACTAATTGAGCGCCTCATCCAATGCCCCAGTAACACCGATACACCATAGCATTAAGCCCACGCAGCAGTACTACGCAGCCCTACCCACGCAAGCTGCAATGTACCATGTGCTCCAACACCTGTTAGTCCTTCTATGGGATTGGACCAGGCAAGCTAGACTTTCCTCCTGACAGACATCAATGAGCCCGGGCGCACACGACCATGTCACCGGTTTCCCTTCCTTGTACCACTTTTAGTTGGTACTAGTCACTCTATACCAGGAATACCTCACAAGACTTGCCGTTTTGGAGATGTCCTGACCCTGCCATCTAATCATCACTATTCGGCCCTTGGCAGAGCTGCTAAGATCCTTACGTATGCCCATTTTCCTGCTTCCAACACATCAATGTCGAGAACTGACTGTTTAGGCTGGGTTTAGACATCGCGAATGAGTCGTCGTAAGAAAAGGGGTCCAAGAGGCTTTTACAAGTGAAACACAATTACTGCGTCGCAAAAAACGGTGGTGACTGGATGCGTTATTAATGTAGTTTTTGATATTTTGCCATCCCTTGAAAGGCACTACTGTAGTTAAACTTATTCACTTCTGTAGTCAGTGTATATATGTGTGTGTATATATATATATATATATATATATATATATATATATATATATATTTATATATAGATATAGATCTAAACATCGCTGCCTCCAATGCTAGAAGACAACCCTGTACTATAAAAATCATCACACCATTAACCAAGGAACCGGCTGTTCAATTATGCAGCGGCATTCGTCAGAAGTTAATCAACGCTGGCTAAAAGCTTCATCTATTCAAGGGTATAATCGTAACTCCGATAAAGCACGATTTTAATGCCTGTTGTGGATATTAACTTTTAATAATGTATATTCTAGGCCATCACGGAAAAACCACAGGCCGCCATTTATTTCCCTACAGAAGTGGTCCGTAACCTCTGGCACGCCAGCTGTAACTACGATTCTCAAGAATGTGATGTAAGAAAGTAAAAAACTTACGGTATTTTTCACTCCTTAAGGCTACATGCACACGACCATTGTGTGTTTTGCGGGCCGCAAAACACGGATGGTGTCCGTGTGCGTTCTGCAATTTGCGGAATGGACCGTGTGGCCCATTATAGAGATGCCTATACTTGTCCGAAAGACGCACAAGTATAGGACATGTTATATTTTTTTGCGGGGCTACGGAACGGAGCAACGGATGCGGACAGCACAAGGAGTGCTGTCCACATCTTTTGCGGTCCCATTAAAATGAATCGGTCCGCACCTGGGCCGCAAAAACTGTGGCTTGGATGTGGACCAGAACAACGGTCGTGTGCATGAGGCCTAAGACGTTCGTTTTTCCCCCAAAAGTGAAGAGAAAATAGGAGTGTGCGTGATGCCAAATATATTTTTCCTATTTTCCAGGTGCGTCTTATGGAGTGAAAAATACGGTACATATACTCATCCAAAGCTTTTATAAGCCCTGTATACTTCGTAAAATGGGCTCTGAATAAAATACAAACAGGAAGGTGGTTACCATGGATCATGTTAGCGAAATAATGGAACACTGACCCCCTGCAGTGTGTAGCGCTCAGATTTCTTGAGGATAAGGAAAACAATATAAGCTAGAGATTTGTATAATTAGAGAACTTCTTCCATTTTTCACCTTTTGCATATTTTAAGGGAATGCAAATTTCTCAAATTGAACAAAGTAGAGTGACTGGAAACAAGAAAACAACAGGAGGAAAGAGAACAGAAAGGGAATCCATATTTAAGAAGCGGGTCCCATGAGCTTACGCGTCTACACGCTGCCCTGCCCTGACCCGAGTTACTGTCTGTGACCACCGCAGTGCGTTCTGTTCAGAGCCTAGACACAGTGGTCACGGAGACCAGGACATCATTTGAAACATAAGTGGACACTGGATAGAAAAATCATTGGCGAGTTTTTTTTGTTTCGTTTTTTAAAGTGGTGGAAAATATTTCCTATACTGTATAAATCTGTGAATATCATTTTACTTTCAGGTCACATGCACACAGCTGTGTCTGCAAAAAAAGGATCTGCAAACCACAGATACCTTCCATGTGCATTCCGTATTTTTCTCACTCCCATCAGCAGAAAGGGCCAGTCTACAATTTACAGAACAGTCACACAAATTTGCAAAAAAATATGGCCGCACACACTGCCCGATAGAACTGAATGGCTCAGTGTGTAGTTTACGCTGAAAAAGCAGATAGTACACCAAAGCAGATTGTGGCTGTGTGCATGAGGCCTTACTCAGATGCTTAGCAGAAGACCACCAAAGCTGCCAATACATGGACTATGGAAATACCGCAGATTCTGTGCCTGTTGGATAAGAGATGGCGGCGGTTGTATGACTTTCCCGTATGACTGCTTTCACGGCTGTTCCTGGCTGCCTCCTCTTCTGCACATGCACAAATATAGGAGATTCTGTTGCCTGTATCCTTGCTGAATGTGTTCAGATACTACTCAGCGCATGCGCAGAAGACGTACAGCCGGGGACGGAAGAGAAAGTGGTCACCTGGTTAAATCACGTGGCCATCTCCAACTTGAAAGTGGAGACCACAGCTCTGCAGGGTTTACATGGCTCATACCGGGGCAGCCAGGGACCTTCTTCAGAGCTGCTGGGATAAAGTATGAAATTTACGGACCACAATAATACAGTTTAGGAGTTATTTTTATAAAGTGACCAACCCCTTTAAGGCCAGCCAAGCGGACCACTAAAGGATTCTGTTGCTCCCTCCCACTAACACTTGTATTTTTCATCTGTAGGTTGCGCTATTCTCTACGTCTTTTCCACCGACTTCAAGACCATTTCATTTTCCCGAACCACGTTAAAAAAAAGAAAAAGAAAAAAGACTTCAGCCATGAACGCAGAAATCCTATGGTTAAAAATGTATGGTACTGTGCTTGTGGTGGAGCGTTAATGGTATAGCTCACATCCACTTCTGAAAAGAAGAAGCTCACTCAGCACAAAGCAAAGAATAATATGTAGCTGAAGAAAAGAGGGGAAAAAAAATCAAACTAGTGATTAGTAATGCGCCATTAGGTAGAACACAACTTATGCCCTCTACTTCTTGTTGGCGCATTGATCTGTGCTGCGCTCTTTAACTACACAAATGTATCAGCGAGGAGCGTGTATGGAGAGGAACGATCCGGCTCAGTGTGCACTGTACAGAGCCAGACAGAGATCTCCAGGACATTACTATAGGAAGCCTGACAGCGTGGGCAGACACTTCACCTGCGCACGAGGAGTCATCCAGCTTCCATATACAGTGCCTTGAAAAAGTATTCATACCCCTTGACGTTTTCCACATTTCTTCACGTTAGGGTACTTTCACACTAGCGCTATTCTTTCCCGGCATTGAGTTCCGTCCTCGGGGCTCAATACCGGAAAAAAAAACTGATCAGTTTAATCCTAATGCATTCTGAATGGAGAGCATTCCGTTCAGGAAGCATCAGTTCAGTTCCTCTTACATTTTTTGGCCGGAGAAAATACCGCAGCATGCTGCGGTAGTTTCTCCGTCCATAACTCCGGAACACTTGCCGGAATGCTGGATGCGGCATTAATTTCCATTGAAATGTATTAGTAAAATTACCGCATTGACGGATCCGGTTTTCCGGTCTGCGCATGCACAGACCTTTAAAAATGTGAAAAAGATAAATACCGGATCCGTTTTTCCGGAGAGATGGATCCGGTACTGCAATGCATTTGTGAGACGGATCCGCATCCAGATCCATCTACAAATGCTGTCCGTTTCAACACTGATTGGCGGATCCGGCAGGCAGTTCCGGCGACGGAACTGCCTGCAGGAATCCAGCAACGCAAATGTGAAAGTACTCTTACACCCACAAACTTAAATGTATTTTATTGGGATTTTATGTGATAAACAAACACAAAGTAGTATGTGTGAAGTGAAAAGAAAATAATACATGGTTTTCAAAATTTCTAATAAAAATCTGCAAAGTGTGGCGTGCATTTGTATTCAGCCCCTTGTACCCTGATGTCTCCAAATAAAATCCAGTGTGACCAACTGCCTTCAGAAGTCACCTAATCAGTAAATGGAGTCCACCTGTGTGAAATGTATTTACAGTGTAACTACAGCTGTTCTGTGAAAGCATCAGAGGTTTGTTAGAGAACATTAGTTATCAAATCGCATCATGAAAACCAAGGAACACACCAGACAGGTCAGGGATAAAGTTGTGGAGAAGTGTAAAGCAGGGTTAGGTTATAAAAAGTATCTCAAGCTCTGAATATCTCATGGAGCACTGTTCAATCCACCATCCAAAAATGGAAGGAGCATGGCACAACTGCAAACCTACCAAGACATGGCCGTCCACCTAAACTGATAGCCCAGGCAAAGAGAACACTAATTAGAGAAGCAGTCAAGAGGCCCATGGTCACTCTGGAGAAGCTGCAGAGATCCACAAACTTACAACTCCCAGCATGCCCAGACAGTCTACAGCTATCAGCCTGCAGCAAAGCATGGTGGGAGTTGTAGTTTTACAACAGCTGGAGGGCCACAGGTTGAGCATCCCTGGTTTAGATCAAAGCATATCCATGTGTTAGAATGGCCTAGTCAAAGTCCAGACCGAAATCCCATTGAGAATCTGTGGCAAGACTTGAAATTTGCTGTTCACCCACGCTCTCTATCCAATCTGACTAAGCATCAGCTATTTTGCAAAGAATTGGCAAACATTTCAGCCCTTTAGATGTGTAAAGCTGGTAGAGACCTACCCCAAAAGACTTGTCGCTGTAATTGCAGAGAGAGGTGGTCCCACAAAGTGTTGAGGAACTTGTAGTGTGTGTCAGTGTGAGGTCCCGTCCTGACCTCCGCTCCTTTTACAGGCCAAGAATAGGACATCATACTTGTGCTTTCCGCATCCGTATGTCCCTTAAGCAAAAGATAGAACATGTCCTATACGGGGCTGTAAAATGCGGTTCACAGACCCACTGAAGTCAACAGGTCAGCAAAAAACAAAAATTTGGACGAAACATGGACGTCATCTGTACTTTGCGGATCCACGTTTTGTAGACCGCAAAATACATACGCCTGTATGAATGTAGCAAAAAGGCCTCAAGCAGGCATCTGCCACAAAATACAGATACCGTCTACTTTGTGTCCGCATTTATTGTGGACCCGTTAACTTCAATGGGTCTGTGGTCCACATTTTGAGGCCAAGTATAGGGCATGGTCTCTCTTTTTATGGAATGGACATACAGATGCCGAAAGCACAAAGAACATCCGTGTGCTTTCAGCATCCATATGTGCGCTCTGCAAAAAGAAACAATATGTCCACAGGATCCGGACCACAGACCAAATGAAGTTAACAGGTCCGCAAGAAAATTAAACAAAAAACAGCACACTTGTCTCCATCTTTATTTTGAAGATCTGCAGCTCGTGTGCATGAGGCCTACGTGTACTTGCACAGACCACAGCGCTCCATAAACTCTGTTATAAGGAATTATTACGTTGATTCATTAAGGTTGCGCCAGTTACAAGCCTCTTTCCCATCCATTTTGAACTGCGCAAATGTATTTCTGAGAGCTCTTTTGCCATCCTAATGTTGCTTATTCTGCCAAAGAACATCTTTAATAACACATCCCCATTGACTTGGACGCTCTAGATGTGTGATCTAAAAGCTTTCCGTGCTGCCAACGCATTTTGTCTTCCTGCTCTCTAATGCCAAGATGTGTCTTGAAGTTCTACCTTGCTTCGTCCCACATCCCTTAGCAATATATATCCACTCAGGCCGGGATAGTCAAAATGTGACTATGCCCTGCTCGGCCACCTTCATGCCAAAGCATATCTTTAACATTGTATCTCCTCCGCTTCCCCTGTTGTCTTGCAATATTCGGATAAATAAATTACGCCAAGCTCTTGGAAATGCGGTTAATCACGTTCTCCAGGTGCCAGCCGTAAAAAAGATGGACAGCGACACTTCAGCAACCTTCAATAACCGTCAGAGGAAGACAGTGGGGAAGGACTGCGTTAACCAGTTCCTCCGCTCAGGAGTCAGGGGAACGGATCGCAATTACCAATATGCTGCCTTAGACTAATGTGCCTCACGTCGTAAAATGAAGGAGTCAGACAAGAGGCCAAACTTAATACAGGACAGGTAAATTATATATGCCATTAGATAATTATGAATGTTCCTATCGAGGGAAAAGCGGAGACAGAGCGAGATCCTGAGAACAGCTATTACGGGCTGTCAAGGCTTGTATGAGGCTCTTCAGTATATCCGAAGAAACGATGAGCTAAATGCTTATCATTATGGCCGGATGAGTTAAGAGAAGCGATGTAGAGCAAAGTAAAGCTAAATAACTAAATATTACAGATAAATTGGACCTCTGTACAAAAATATACCCTTATCTAGGAGGCTTCATGGATCATATGGTCAGCCTCCACCCAAGAAAGAAAGAAAAAGTACCTTTTCTGGCCAACTTTTTGAAATCTATGTAGGCAACTAAGTAGCCAGACTGCTGTTGACTGATCCAAGTCACATAATCTAGCCACAACAGAGCCGTTTTCTTTTTGATTTGGCCGTCTAATGTCCAGTTTCAGTGGTCAATCCTCAGGCTACAATATATTTTATTAATTTATACAGCGCTTCCATATTCCACAACGCTGTACAGATAATGTCGTCACTTATGTCCGTCTCAGTCCCCGTTGGGGATCAGAACAGAAATGCCTGAATGAACCTGTCTGTAGGTTTTATGGAGAGTGGGAGGAAACTGATGTGAACGCATACAAACTCCAGCCTTCCCTCTATGACTGTGTATACAGAGATACCTGTCAATCACGGATAGGACCTTCCCTCTATGACTGTGTATACAGAGATACCTGTCAATCACGGATAGGACCTTCCCTCTATGACTGTGTATACAGAGATACCTGACAATCACCGATAGGACCTTCCCTCTATGACTGTGTATACAGAGAGAGCTGTCAATCACTGATAGGACCTTCCCTCTATGACTGTGTATACAGAGATACCTGTCAATCACTGATAGGACCTTCCCTCTATGACTGTATATACAGAGATACCTGTCAATCACCGATAGGACCTTCCCTCTATGACTGTATATACAGAGATACCTGTCAATCACCGATAGGACCTTCCCTCTATGACTGTGTATACAGAGATACCTGTCAATCACCGATAGGACCTTCCCTCTATGACTGTGTATACAGAGATACCTGTCAATCACCGATAGGACCTTCCCTCTATGACTGTGTATACATAGATACCTGTCAATCACCGATAGGACCTTCCCTCTATGACTGTGTATACAGAGATACCTGTCAATCACTGATAGGACCTTCCCTCTATGACTGTGTATACAGAGATACCTGTCAGTCACTGATAGGACCTTCCCTCTATGACTGTGTATACAGAGATACCTGTCAATCACCGATAGGACCTTCCCTCTATGACTGTGTATACAGAGATACCCGTCAGTCACTGATAGGACCGCCTCCTGGACTTTAAAGCCCAGGATCAGCAGGAATATAAATGAATAAACACAAGTTTATATTGTATCTTTTCCCATAAAATTATATATCATTCTGCTCAGCTCCTCCTGCTCTATAACATGCTCCATATCATTCTGCTCAGCTCCTCCTGCTCTATAACATGCACCGTATCATTCTGCTCAGCTCTTCCTCCTCTATAATATGCTCCATATCATTCTGTTCAGCTCATCTTGCTCTATAACGTGCTCCATATCATTCTGCTCAACTCCTCCTCCTCTATAATATGCTCCATATCATTCTGCTCAGCTCATCTTGCTCTATAACATGCTCCATATTATTCTGCTCAGCTCCTCCTCCTTTATATGCTACATATCATTCTGCTCAGCTCCTCTTACTCTATAACATGCTCCATATCATTCTGCTCCACTCCTCCTGCTCTATAACATGCTCTATATTATTCTGCTCAGCTCCCCCTGCTCTATAACATGCTCCATATCATTCTGCTGAGCTCCTCTTGCTCTATATGTTCCATATCATTCTGCTCAGCTCCTCCTGCTCTATAACATGCTCCATATCATTCTGCTCAGCTCCTCCTGCTCTATAACATGCTCCATATCATTCTGCTCAGCTCCTCTTGCTCTATATGTTCCATATCATTCTGCTCAGCTCCTCCTGCTCTATAACATGCTCCATATCATTCTGCTCAGCTCCTCTTGCTCTATATGTTCCATATCATTCTGCTCAGCTCCCCCTGCTCTATAACATGCTCCATATCATTCTGCTCAGCTCCTCCTGCTCTAGCATGCTCCATATCATTCTGCTCAGCTCCTCTTGCTCTATAACGTGCTCCATATCATTCTGCTCAACTCCTCCTCCTCTATAATATGCTCCATATCATTCTGCTCAGCTCATCTTGCTCTATAACGTGCTCCATATCATTCTGCTCAACTCCTCCTCCTCTATAATATGCTCCATATCATTCTGCTCAGCTCATCTTGCTCTATAACATGCTCCATATTATTCTGCTCAGCTCCTCCTCCTTTATATGCTACATATCATTCTGCTCAGCTCCTCTTACTCTATAACATGCTCCATATCATTCTGCTCAGCTCCTCCTGCTCTATAACAGCTTACATAGCACTTTCATGGTGACAGGTTCCCTTTAACATCACATTGCTCCAGACGGTTCATCCCTCCTATTTGCATTGCTTCAAATTTTTTCCCCCGACCATCACGTGGTTTACTATATCACAAATATATGCACTATTCTGATGATCTGACACTTCAATATGGACCAGACACAACTTCTGTGGTTTCTTCCCGAATTATCATAAATGTTGATTATTTTTTTAAGGGTTTATTCCACAAACTACCTGCTTATAGTCGCATATCTGGTGGATTTTCTTTCTTCTGGTGGGCAGCAGCTCACAAAAGACAAAGCACTTGCATCTCCCAGGATGCATTGCAATTAGCTTGTTAACTCCTTCCTGCCCTGAAAAGAAAATAGTCCAGCACATATAGCCCCAGAGATGCATATGGTATGCAATGGCCCTACAATTTCATTCTCCATTATCTAGAGAGATAATAATAATAATCATAATAGTAATAATACAAATTATACTAATACTAATTTAATAATTTGTCGATAGAGCGCCAACCTATTCCGCAGCGCTTTACAATCCGGGGGTTTATGTACAAACACAGTCATAAATAACATAGCAACCAACAATTAAAGCAAGAGGAATGAGGGTTGT
This sequence comes from Bufotes viridis, assembly GCA_033119425.1. Classification (NCBI taxonomy): domain Eukaryota; kingdom Metazoa; phylum Chordata; class Amphibia; order Anura; family Bufonidae; genus Bufotes; species Bufotes viridis. The sequence continues at coordinate 133,056,884 of CM065596.1, read as the reverse complement.
TGCAAAACTACAACATGCCTGGAAATCCTACAGCTAGTAGGGCATGCTGGGAGTTGTAGTTTTGCAACTGCTGGAGGGCCGCAGGTTGAGCATCCCTGATCTATGAGATACAACTATATATTTTTGTGAATTTAGAATTAAGATAGAGGGATGGATGAATGAATGGTATCTAGGGAAGCTGCTGAGCATGTTATTCTGCCACTGCATGCAGGAGACGGTGTACCAGAAGGCTGAACAGCAGGGGGCGCTACCAAAGAGGAACACACAATGTACATAATAAACATACAATGGGGCACATTTATTAATAAGACCAGCGGTTTAGACGCCGGTCTTAATAGAGCCCCATAGCTGGCGGGGGATCCGCTGAAGTTATGGGGAAGCGCCGGCCTCTCCATAACCGGTGTATCCGGTTCTAAATGTAAGGCAGCTTCCACGCCGTCTTGCATTTAGACCATTTTCTGCACCTAAAACAGGCGTAGAAAATGGTGAATGAGACGGTCCTGCCAGCCTGCCCCATTCCTCGCCAACAATTTTAGACCTGGCGTTGCCATCTGCGCCTGAAATACGCCTAATTTAGGCATAGTTCAGAATATTAGACTACCCCCAATGTTGTTAGCACATGTATGTTGCACTAATATTTCATTAGAAATGTCCTATTCTTTACATAACAGGATAAATGGGTTATCCAGCTGTTTTTAAGTGATGGCCTATTCTCAGGATGTGGGGGCAATGCTGCAGTCCTAACCACTACAATGCTGACAGTGCTGTGTAATTTCGGAGCCGATTTCCGACGACTGAGCTACACAGACCAGAGGTTTGGCGGGGGGTGCGGGGTATACCACCCCCGCTGATCAGCCAGTGATGGCCTATCTTGAGGATAAAAAAGGCTGCACAACCCCTTTAAGCATAAATGCAGCGCTTGATGGTGGACGGACCCCGGGAAATCTGGGGTCCTTACAACCACAGCTCTCCCCGCTCTGTTATTGATATAGGTGCGGGTCACATCCTAGCGATATGCCCCCATTGTCTGAGATGGGAATACCCCTTTAATATAGATGAGTCTTGGCATGTGTGCACTGTCCTGCTCTCTGGTGTAGGTGTTACAGGCGGCACTGTACCTTCAGACTGAGCTGTGAAGGAGACCTCTTGAAGCTCTCATTATAGCTTGTGAAAAGAAGATGGGCACGGACCGCGGGAGATGAGTAGGAGGTGTGTACGGGTGGACAATATTCCAATGTAATAAAGATAAAATCAATCATTGCTGAAGTAGGAGTTCAGGGAGTTTGCCAGCCATTGATCAGTAATTCAGACACTATGGAACTCATTAGACGAGGCATTAGACTGCACCCAACGTAAGTGGAGGTTTTCGGTTCCAGAGATATATTTTCATTCCTATTGTCTGACAATGGAAACAGTCAGTGTGCTGAATAACAATATTGTGAAGTAAGTATCATTAGTGCGAAGGAAAAGCCGCCTTGTGAATTAATAATGGGAAGGAACACAATGGTGCAACTTGACCGATCAAAAAACAGTCAAACATGCAAGTCACTGATACGTGACAAGTCTCGCGTGTAAAGACCCCATACACATTGGTGTAATGTATGTATATGGGCAGCTCCCCACTCAGCCCTGACCGATAATATAAGGGGAGAGAAGGGTCAGGCAGACCGAACTTTTCCACCCAGTCCTATTGTTCTTTCAGGGCGCAACTGGCTGTGGCTTCCTTCCCTCTCCCAATAGACATCTAGACACTTGGCCAACCCGAGCAGGTATGCGTAATGGGGATACGGGAGAGAGCTGGTTCTAAGGCTATTGAAGACGTATGAGCAACTTGTAGGGTATTTCTGGGAGTTTTATACTGATGACCTATCCTCAGTATCTGATCGGTGGGGGATCCGACTCCCGGGACCCCCGCAGATTAGCTGTTTGAGAAGGCACAGGCGCTCACAGAAGCGCAGCGGCCTTCTCACAACTTTTCATAAGCCAGGTGACGTCATGTTCATCGGTCACATGGCCTCGGACCAGCCCAGCCCCATTGAAGTGAATGGGGCTGAACTACGACACCAAGCACCGCCGCTATACAATGTATGGCGCATGGTAAGCGCCGCTGCATTTTTAAACAGCTACATATTCAGCAGGGGTCCTGGGTTTCAGACTCCACACAGATCAGATATTGGGGACCTATCTATAGGTCATCAATCTAGAGGATAGGTCATCAGCATAAAGCTCCCAGAAAACCCCTTTAAAGGGTTGTCCCATAAAGACAGCTTATTCCTTATGTACAGGACAGGGAGTAAGTATAATCGTCAGAGGTCTAAACGCCACCCCATCAATCTCTAGAATGAAGACCAGTGCTCCCCGTTTGATTGGCAGGGGCAGGCATTATGACGATTTTCCTGCTGGGTTCTATCAAAGTGCAGAGGGTGCGGCAGTTGCAGAGAGAGCGGAGCCTCTAGGTGTAACGTCAACCGCCCGTTGCTCCTAGAGGCTCATTTGCATATATTAAATTATAATTTTTCTCAGTAATGCGGGCACATATGAACATGGGACCAACACAGATGCCTTCAGCTGCCGTTTCAGGGCTCTCACAAGCAGTCCAAAACGGATCAGTTTTGCCCCAATACATTCTGAATGGATAAGGATCCGCTCAGAATGCATCAGTTTGGCTCCGTTCAGTCTCCATTCCGCTCTGGAGGCGGACACCAAAACGCTGCTTGCAGCGTTTTGGTGTCCGTCTGATGGAACTGAGCCAAACGGATCCGTCCTGACACACAATGTAAGTCAATGGGGACGGATCCGTTTTCAATGACACAATATGACACAACAGAAAACGGATCCGTCCCCCATTGACTTTCAATGGTGTTCAAGACGGATCCGTTTTGCCTATGTTCATAATACAAACGGATCCGTTCTGAACGGATGCATGCGGTTGTATTATCAGTGCGGATCCGTCTGTGCAGATACATGACGGATCCGCACAAGACGCCAGTGTGAAAGTAGCCTAACAGGTCAGCCAGAGTCATAGGTACAAAAGTGCTGACAGATGCCCTTTAATAGAGGAAGACTCTAGCTCTGGAGGATCCAGCAAGTCTGTGTAGATGCTTGATTTCAATGGAGTTGGTGTAATGCTTACATTTCCCCTTTGGCGGCACTGCAGGGAAAGTGCACACTTGCTGCCAGGTTCCCTCACAGATTATGCAGTAGCTGATTGCATGTAGATCAGTTACAACAACAAAAAAAAAGAAAAGAAAGAAAAGATTGTTCAAAGCAAAAATCCCTTTAATGAGTCGAGGGCAGAGGTCGGCAACCCCCGGCACGTGTGACAAAGATGGCACACCGGCTGCTTTTTACTGGCACGCCACTGCAATTTGTGGCGGCTGCACCTTTAATAAACAAATGAATGTCGGACGCGCCAGGCCCGCCGCCCCTGATGTTTCCCTCCACGCCAGCCAGCAATTTGGTTTATGTCACATACAGTTTGTATTATATGACTTTCCTGTATTGCTCGGTATGCCGAATGCTTCAACTTTGATTTTTTTTTTCTAAATTGGCACTCCGTCTGAAAAAGGTTGCCGACCCCTGGTCTAGAGGAAATAGCAGCAGCCATCATACATACTTCAAAGGTGTTTTCCGATGTCAGACAGAGGGGGATTATCGCTAGAATATGCCCCTATTGCCTGATAGGTGCAGGTCCCACCTCTGGGACCCGCACCTACACTGAGAACGGACCCGTGAAAATGGTGGAGGGCACACTGCACCCTCCATTAATTTCTATGGGGCCGCCGAAAATAGGCGAGCGCTGGTGTTGCGCTCCCATTCACTACTATGGGGAGAGCACTTGGTGGTGGCCGGACCCCAGGGTCCTCTGACCACCACCTTCCCCGCTCCGTTCTCTGTGTAGGTGAGGGTCCCAGAGATGATACCACTGACTGGAGGCATTTCCATTTCTTCTATATCTGATGGACATTCTCCTGAAGGCGATGCATCTAGCCCAGTGATGGGCAAACTACGGCTCGTGGGTCGTATAAGTCCTGGCGGACCTTTTTATCCGTCCTGCAAGTGCGGCGAGTCATGGCGGGCCCTCCCATTCAGTCCCTCCCCTCCCTATAATTGCGGCTGCTGGGCAGGCTATGTGATCCCGCTTACCCCTGACCTCCCGCGGCAGGTCTCGCAGGATCACAACCGGAATGACCGCGGTGGCGCAGGCGCAGCCACAGCCTGCCCCACAGCAGGATTCAAAATGCGGTCACGTGACACATGGGCAGTCATGCAGAGGCTAAGCGACTCCTACTACTAGTAGGTAGCATAGTATTTATTCATTTTCTGTGGCACATACTTGTTTCAGGCCAACAAGGCCAGAATGGACAGCAAATTAATGTCTGAAACCGGGGGGGGATCTTGGCATTATCACGGCAGATAAATGTGGAATAATGGCAATAACTGATTGATGTTTGGGTGGGCGGATCAACAGTGGACAGCAATAGATTATTGCCGTCCACAGATGATCCATCCAACCCCAATTTCAGACATCATTATTCGTCCGGCCCCCGGGTCCAATATATGAGCCCATTGTGGCCCACGAGTCAAAAAGTTTGCCCACCTCTGATCTAGCCTCTGCATTGTGTCCCATCCTATGAGGCACGTACCGTCTGACCAGCACATAGACTCCAATCACACAGTGATGTGCAGCTACCTTGCAGCTACAGAACCAACATTTGCTGAGAACAGAAGCGATCATTTTTTTTTTCTTGACAGCCCCAATTACCATTATTGGCTTAATGTTCTAGGCTGTAAGAAAAAGGGTAACCTAGCAATATCAGGATATGGATTTTTCCACATATATGAAATAAGTACAGCGTGAGCACAGTGGGACTTTAATCCCTGGGTAATGATCCGTGGGCTAGGTATAGATATTATTTATTCTATCCGTCCGCATAGAAGTGGCTGGAGAGAGTCAGGTTTGTGGAAAGAGTCAAGTAAAACAATGCAGGGCCATTTGGTATGAAAAGTGAAAAGTCTTTCGGTTACTGGCTGTAAAGTGTAGGTTTAGAAAGAATTTACACCGAATTCCAGGCACAACAATTAAAGCAGCTCCTGAATAAGCTCAGATTCCACACTTTGAGTGCGGCTGCTTTTCTAACTCTATGGGAGGGTCAGCTTGTCTGTCTTTAAGGCCTCATTCACACGAGTGTTGTTTGGGTCAGCAATCGAGCCCCATTTTTTGCGGTTTCGATGCAGGCTCATTCATTTCAATGGTGCCGCAAAAGATGTGGACAGCACTCCGTGTGTTGTCCGCATCCGTCGGTCTGTTCTGTGGCCCCACAAAAAAAAAACATGTCCTATATATAGGCATTTCTGTTATGGGCGGCCCGTTCCAGACCACAAAACACGGCGTGGTCGTGTACATGTAGCCTAACCCTGCACAAACTGTAATCTAACGTCAGCCAGTTTCATAGGTACAATGCTGCTGACAAATGTCCTTTAAACCTAATACTTTTGTCTACTCCGCTTTTACTGCTCAATCCTCCTACAGGAGTGAGATTTTAAAAAACCAGCCTCCGTGAAACAGACTAATCACACCCACTTTCTCAGCCATATTTCAAACTGGAGTGAGAAAATAAAAAATATATAAAAATAAAATGAAAAAAAGGCCCATTTTGCAACTTTTGGAAGTCAGAATTCTGGAGTGAAGCCACAATAAACCAGGGCCTAAATTTCTGTTCACATTATGTTCTGAGTTTAAGTTTTTCGAGACTTATAGTGAAGATCTATCTTTTGAATAGGCCGTCTATATCTGAACACTGGTGGTTAGACACCCGGGACCCCTACGATCATCTGTTTGAGAAGACATCGGCGCTCCTTTGAGCGATACGGCCTTCCTTTAGCTCACCAAGCACAGCGCCACACATTGTATAGTGGCCGTGCCTAGTATCGCAACTCAGCCCCATTCACTTCAATGAGCCGACTAAGGTTCGAGAAGGTCTCGGCCCTACTGAAAGCGCCGGTGCCTTCTCAAAACGCTGATTGGCGGGGGCCCCCAGGTGTCGGCTTTCCACCGATCAGATACTGAGGACCTATCCAATGGACAGATCATCAGTTTAAAAGTCTTAAAAAACACCTTTAATTTCTTAGCAATGTCAATGGAAACCCTTGCTTAGAGCAAAACCATGATGTGAACGGGGTCTAAAAGGCAATGGCTTTCTATGGGAACAAGCCTCTAGCAACCAGTCTGTCTTATGTCTTTGGTTTACTGCTGTGGATCCCCCGCCAGATGAGGCCAAACGAGTCCAAAAGACTTTGCTTTTCTTCGATGTTTGTTGGCATTCATAGATGACCTACAAAATACCCCGGGGGAATCTCACAAGCGTAGTATAATTTACTCCTAAAGTGTGAGCTCACGTGTAGCAGAAAGTTTCCGCTGCAGATTTTGCCCTTTGTATTTTAAGCCCCATTCACTTGCTTTCTAATCTTCAGCAGATTGCTGAAGATTTACTGAAAACTGTTCCAAAAAAACAACACAAACAATTATGCCACGTGTGCATCCGGCCTGAAGTGCACGTTTTCATTTTAAGAGCAATGCAGCTTTTTAGGGTCTGCGCCAATTCCTGCCCCTGAAGTGGAGCATGCACTGTTCCAGGTACGCCAATTTTGCAGATTAAAAAAAAACGTCACAAACCCCACGTCTGTGACTTTTCAAAAAGCTATGCGCCTAAATATAGGCACAAGTGGTGTTTCTATGCCACCCTGGCCGATTTTTGAAAATGGGGGATGGTGGGTCCATTGGCTCCGGCTCATTTCTGGCACAAATGAATGGGCTACTGGAGGAGAGGCATGGATCGGTGGAGGATGCCCTTAATTTACGAGAACGTGTGCATCTCGTCAAGAGGATCTTCTCGCAGCGCAAGACAGGCGTACAAATGCTGGTCTCTAGAAACGACTGCCTATATACAGTGCTGTGCAAAAGTTTTAGGCAGCTGTGGAAGAAATGCTGTAAAGTAAGAATATTTTCAAAAATGGAAGTATTAATAGTTTCAATTTTTACACGTATTCTGCAGCAGGACAACCGCCCAAGACAACGTAAAGAATAAGGAGCCCAGGAAGTGATGATATGGCCCCCACAGAGCCTGGATCTCAATATCAACGAGTCTAACTGGGATTGCATTAAGAGATAGAAGGATTTGAGCAAACCTACATCAACAGAAGATGTGTGGTTATTTCTCCAAGATGTTTGAAACAACCTCTCTGCCCAGTTCCTTCAAAATCTGTGTGTAAGTCTACCTAGAGGAACTGAGGCCGCTCTGAAGGCAACTCGAGGTAACACCAAATATTAATTAGATTTAGATTTCTCTTTTGTTCATTCACTTTGCATTTTAATTGATAAAAATAAACTACTAAAGTCGCGCTGTAGTTTCATTAAGGGAATGAGTCACTAAAAATGTTTTCTGCCAGTTAAATCCAGATAGTAACACACATCCCTTTTTTCTAATCTGTTTTTGTTTTGCAGATTTTTTAAATTCTATTTCCTGAACATGATTATGAGGGCGGGAACCTTGCCACATAAAAAAAAAAATATTGCTTTACGGCAGCCTCATGGGCCATAGACACATTGGTCAGGAGGGGACCTCATTGACTTGTTAGAGTTTTCTAGGCATCCTCGGTGCCCTGTGCAGAGGTCATTGTACAAGGAAAGAATAGATATGCTTTGACAATCACCTATTGAGAATGGCGGATCCTGTCTTATCTGTCATCAGTAAGGCCTTATTCACATGTCAGCAATGTTCGTCCGCACCCGTTCCAAAAATTTGCGGAACGGGTGCGGACCCATTCATTTTAAATGGGGACGTGAATGATGCGGAGAGCACACACTGTGCTCTCCGCATCCGCATTTGCGGAGCGCGCCACCGATCTTCTGGACGGCGGCTCCGCAAAAAAGTAGAGCATGTCCTATTCTTGCCCGCAATTGCGGATAAGTATAGGCATCTCTATAGGGCTGGTGGCAAGGTGTTTTGCGGATGCGCAAAGTTGCGGATCCGCAAAACACAACGGAGGTGTGAATAAGGCCTTATTGTGAGCCAAAACCAATACTGAAGCCTACTCAGAGATAAGGTATAATGGAAAGATCTCCACCAGTTCTATGTTTGTGACCTGCAACTGGTTTGGGTTCACAATAACTGATGGAAATAACTGACCGAATAACTGAAGTGTGAACTCATCCTAACCCTGCCTGTAACGATATCACCTGTGTGCACAGATAAGCAGATAACTGCAGTAAAGTGATCTCTACAGACCAAGAAGTGGAACCCATTATTAGGCTTAGATTCCAGTGTGAAAAATGCAGGGTTTTATGGGTTTTGTTCGAATATAGATATTGACATAGAAAAATAAAAATAACCACCAAAAATTCTTTAAAAATAGGTTAAACATAAAAACATGATTTAAACAATAGGTCATCTTCAGAGATATTTTAAGGACATCTGAAGAGCTTAGATCGGTGCGGGTCTGAGCACTGAGACCCCTACCAATCTCTAGAATTAGGGGAGAGAAGCGTGCATTTAGCATATTCTCTCTCCTCACTGCAGGACAGGAAGAGCGATGGAGTCAAGTCTATGGGAGAGTCTCACTCCCTTCTCGTGCAGTGAGGAGGCAGGGCGCGCCAAGCGCACAATGCTATCCCCTTCATTTAAGAGCTCAGCGGGGGTCTCATCGCTCAGACCCTCACCGATCATCAAAATTTCGTCAGTACCAGGAGGACTTGTTTACTGGCAGATTCACCTATTCACTGTGAAGGAGACAGAGAATTTGTACTGTGGCTTTCTACAGAGTTATGGACCGAGCATGCAGAACTAGTCCGCTGTGTACCAATGTAATATTAACAAGTGCGGGTGGCGCTGGCACATATTCCGCTTCAGCTCAAGTAATTACAATTGGGTGTTTTCTGCCTGATTCGATTGTTTTTTCCAAGATAAGTATAGCCATAAGGGTCTGGAAGCCGCGCATAAGCCATGGACTTATGTAGTGCAGCTTCGCTGATTATGTACGTTAGGGTCCACTTTCATTGACAAATAATCTGTCAATAACGAGCATCAATTGGCAATTCAGCAAGTCGATTCACACTCATTTAGTTACAATCTTCAAAGTATGTATGGACGGTGTGTCCCTATACAGTTTGCATTATGGGGGGCAGTATGTTCTCTGTTTTTATGGGGTGATGCGTCACAATGATTTTATACCCACATAAAATATTCCTCTATCTACTCTAATATTCCATTTATCTACTTCTCTGCAGAGGAGTAGATAAGTTGTGATATAGCCGATTGTGAAATATAGATCCTATGTTATCTATATAGTGGTGTTACTTGTCATTGTAATCCTGCATGTGAAGATAATGAAATGTCTGCTGAAAAGTTACCTGTACAGAACAAGAAGTCTCAATATATTATTAGGCCTTGCCTCGTAAGACAGTGGGGTTTGACCCCTGTGCCTTAAGCTGCAATTCACTTTAATGGGGCTGAGAGCGATACCAGGCACAGCCGCTATACAATGTACGGCACTGTGCTTGGTGAGCTGCGAGGAGGAGTGCCAGTGCCTTCTCAAACAACTAATATGTTACTATATACTGCCCAGAAACAATGATTTTGGGTGTTGCATCAAAGATTCTTTCACCCAATGAACAAGTGCTTGCTCGATCGGGTGATATCTTTACACCGGACAATTATCGGGAATGAGCATCCTCGGGGCACTCCTTCCCGATAATTGCCCTGATCGTCGGCCCATGTACAGAGGCCTTAAAGGGGTTCACCAGGAATTAAGAAAATGCAAAAACTTAAATATTACTTTATTATAAATATGTTCCCAAATATCTTTTATTAGTTATAATGGCTTGTTTTGTCTGGGGAGAAATCATTAGGAGAAATAAAATGGCCGCTGTCCTATTAGTACACACAAAACCTGTCCTAATCCCACAGGAGGACAAGTTACTACAGAGCACTGAGCTAAAGAACTGCCTCATCCTCCTCTCTGCTTTGCTTTTCAGGGATTATCATCCTAAATGCAGTTCAATAAGATCTTCAGCTGAATCTCTGTACTTAATGTCTCCTCATGAACTCCATTCCTACAGAGATCCAGCTGAAGATCTTATTAAACTGTATTCAGGATGATAATCCCTGAAAAGCAGAGCAGAGAGGAGGATGAGGCAGGTCTTTAGCTCAGTGTTGTGAAGTAACTTGTCCTCCTGTATGATTAGGACAGGTTTTGTGTGTACTAATAGGATGGCAGCCATTTTATTTCTCCTACTGATGGCTCTAGGTAATGAAAGGTATTTGGGAATATATTTATAATAAAGTGATATTTAAGTATTTTCATTTTCTAAATTCCCGGAGAACCCCTTTGTCTTGATTTTCACCTGGTATTCTCACACAAATAGCTCAAGTTCACCTATACGGAACACATGAAAGTACACAGCACGGGATCCTTATACCTGCATTCATAATGGTTGCAGAACGTCTGGCAGAGCGGGAACATGAGTCTGCAGACTCTGTTCTTCTGCAAATGTCAGCCGCTAGCTGGCTGTACAGGCAGATATCCCTGCTGGGGACCACAACGCTGATTACTAATAAATCACCTCTTATTTCCCCGTTGCCTGTTTTGCTATAAATTAACTTTAAAAGGGCTTGTGAACGCTTTCCAAAGCCAGTCGGCTAAGACATAGCAATTTTAGCTTCTATTCCGCTAGATCTGCCGTGTATAAGGGCTGTGATGTATACGGTCTTTCTTTATAGAAGGGGGGGAGCGGCAAGGTGAAAAGTTTAACCAGCAGAGACAAAAAAGATTGATGGAAGTGTGACTCAGCCTCCACCCGATTACACCGCAGATCACTCTACTTAATCAAGTCTTTTTATCCCATGAACATCTTAATATCCATGAAATATGGAGCACATAAATACATAACTATTCTGTATGGGTAGGAAAAAAATAAATCAATCTCGTTACATACAAGAACTGCAATGGTGAGGAGGGGACCTCAATACCAAAAGAGGACATCCAGCCTAGTGACCGTCATGCTACCAAACCACCCTCCAATCGTGGACTGGAGAGTCCTGGAATTTTTTAGTCCTTTTTCTTGAAAGAAAAGGGTGGCACCACGCAGATCGCCCACTTCTTAGTCTTTTGACAATTTTGTAGTATAGTGGAGGAGCAAATGTGGGCCTAGATTTCAAAAACCTTTCGCCCAGGGCCGACAAGGTGGCCGTCTCCATGATAAAGCTGACCACACAAATAACATGAACATGCAGATTATGGTAGGACCAGCCGACCATCTGATGTGTACGTCGGCCTCCCGACTCACCCCTAACCATGCAGTTGTCAGAAGAAAAGGACCGGGCAGTTGGGTTTCAATTCCCTAGTTCTCGAGCAGAAAAACCACACAGAGCACTCTGGCAGTGGATTACGCCCTTTTCCCATTTACTACATATGCATGCTCAGCCAAGCCAGGTATGCTTGTGGATGGGGGAGTGGGAGGAATAGTGTTCAGCAGACAGTATTTTGATGTCTACAGCCTGCCTTACTGTTCCCTTTCACATTAATGCACAACAGTCACAAATGTGTTAAGGTCTGAAACATGAGGGTCAAGCTGGCGGCTGAGCTCGAACACTGAACAGCGAGATTGGTGTCCAAATTGTTCTACGTGCTACTGGATCTCTTTAAGCATTTAAGATGAGGCAGTGAACCAAGTGCATCCTTCCAACCTTGCGTGCCTCCAAGACGGCCTAGTAATATGCTAGCTACATTACAAGCGGATGCCCAATATTTTACTCTGCCTTGCAGACTATAAAGTTAAATGTCAGGGAGAAAAATCATCATGCACAGTTTACGGAACTGTAAAACATGATTGACTGAACCTACATATAAATGTAAGCCTCGCATGCTTCTCTGTTCGGTTAATTCTACAGGAAGAACAACGGCCCCATGGACATGTCCGATTTTCATGCTCGCGTACAGCTTATTGCCAGGGTCTCTGCAGAGAGTCACCCCAAACAATCCATGGCCTGAGCGATGACAGGTGTATGAACGGCTTAGCGGCGGTCACGTACTAATCATGGACATGTCCCCACTGAAGCTACCGATTGGCCGGCAATGGTCACGTGCATGTATACGACATATCACCCACTTCTGGTTTGGCAGGGACAGAAGTCACAACGCTGCAACTGGGACATTAAGAAGGAGAGTGTCATTTTTTTTAAAAATTCCTTTAACATGTGCATATCCCCTTTAAAACATCGTGCGGTGCAAAAACATCATGTTTTATCTGCTTATTGAGGGCCATACAAAGAGGTATTGATGACCAAAGGTAACGTACAAGCTCCAATGTGTGCACAATCACAATCTTTTCCCATACAAGTCAAGCACATATACCACAGATATAAAAAATAAAAAATGCCCTGGAAAATTAATCTTTTACTTAAGTCAAAAAAATCAACGTGATCGAAACGTACTTCCCATGAACCTGTAAACAACGCTCTCACAGGCCTCTCCTCGACTCCCTGATGTCGTGCAAAATCTTGCCCAGTCACAGAAGACCTCATGAATGACTCCATGACCCCCTGCATACAGTGGCACGCCCCAATGACTCCTGCAAGTATGTTTTGATGACGTCGGGTACATGTTTCACAATAACACCTTAATTGTGAGCTAGTTTCGGAAAGTTTGCAGCTGGGACAGTGCGGGCATGTAAATAGTTCGATACTCCCGTTCTGATGACAGGTTCCCTTTAAAAAAAAAAATGAATCCGATCCTGAAAACCACAAGGGAATATTCACAAATTCCCGTACAGAAGCATAACATTCGACAGCAGCCAGGCTGCTTCTAATTATTTTTCCTCTTTTAACCACTTCTCAAGGTTTCATGCATGTTAAAAAAAAAGGCCCAATTCATTAAAACAATGCCTGTGTGCGGATCCTTTGGCTCCACCATCCCAGCCTGCAGTTGCATTAACCTTTACCTCGGCTCATTTTCTGCCTGCAGTTTCTTTATCTGGATCTACTGGTTGATTGCAGCTCTGATATTACTTCTTTAGTACTTCTCGTAGTTGCATCGCACCCTCCCCTCGTTCTCAATTGCCTTATCTGCAGTAATGAACTCTTTCAGACAAACAGCCGGCAATTTGCTCGGCTTTATCCTAACGAGTACCAGGGACAGAGACGAAATTAATATGCAGAGTCATATCCGGCTCTGTGCACGAACACCTTTTGTATTGTTTTAAAAAGAGCTACTGCAAGCGGCGGAGCAAAAGATAAAAAAAAAAAAAAATATATAAAAAAAAAAAATCATACAAAACAAGAAATGAGTGATTCCTCTCAGCATCCATTAACCCAAAACTGATCTAAATTCTATACGGCGGTAGGAATGGGGTGGGCACACTGAACAGTCCTCACTGCATTTGTTTCCGTCGTTTTGCAGGGCTCCCTGAACCCCTCCATTGATATAAGACGCTGCGGTAAGAATATACTGAAGGTCAGAGAAGAACATGGAGGCGAAAGAGAATCTTTTTCCTAGACACAATGGAATCAGTTATGCATTTACGAAGGGTCAGCGGTGAGATGGTGTAAGAAGAGGATGATAATGCTTTCAGCTGAAGAGCTACAGAAATACTGACGGATGTTTAAAAAAAAAAAAAAAAATCTTATAAAAGATTCTTATTGATTGAATAGAACCGTATTCAGCTGCTTTAAACCTGTGCAAGTCTTTCCCCGGGAGTCTCCTGCCCTCTTTGTCTTGCTTCCACAAGCATCCATATTGTCTTTCTAACTCATTATTTTGCAGGATGCAATATAATACCTAGCAGGCCGAGCATGCTACCTGGATTTTCTACCCTACAGCCTCACCTGACATCTTATAGTCAGTTCACCATGTGGCGGCACTTTCATGAATATTATGCCATGCCATTACAATTTTTTTGAATGATTCACATGATGCAATCTTAAAAACAATATAAAGCCCTACAGTGATTAAACCGTTTGATATCTTACTTTAAGGGTCCATTCACACATCCGTAAATCAGCAAAACACAGACCCCGGCCATGTGCGTTCCGCATTTTGCAGACCGGCCCTGTGATAGAAATGACTATTCTTCAGTCCGTGGCTTAAGATAAGAATTGGACATGCCCCACCTTTTTTACGGGGCCATGGAATGGAGCAAGCACCGCGTGCTGTCCGCATCTTTTACGGCCCCGTTAAAATGAATGGGTCCGCACACCCTTATGGCAAGATATGACTGATGGAAGATGAAGGCCGAAGGCCTGAGGTCGAAAGGAAAATCAGAACAGTAAAGGGGGCCCAACACATTAGATAGCTGTGCTATCCCTCCAGACTCCCTTTATACACATGCATCAGGTCAAGTGAGAAAGTCTTCTCAACGGGGTTATAGGAGTAAAGCTGGATTTAGAAAACCCAATAGTCGGGAACGAACGTTTCTACGAAGGCTCGTTCCTGACAATCTGCCCGTGTAAAGGTGCCGCAGATCACCTCAATCATCGCTCCCGGGCAGCAGATTGTGATGTCTAAACAGCACTCATGCTCAGGAGCAATGATTTGGTATGGGGACAAGTGATAGCAGCTCATCCTTGTACTGTGCAGGTGATCGCTGTATGTAAATCCAACGCTTCACCGCCACTGAAGGAGTAACCGACTGTCGTGAAGGAACGCTACCTTCCTGACAATCTGCTGCTCATCTGATAGTCTAAATGCATCTTTAGTCGCTGCCAGCAGCTTATCTCTCTTGAAAACAAAAGGATGAGGCATATTGAAATCCAGCATGCCCAGCCCTTCCTTTTCTGGCATCTGCTGTCAGGAAGTGACAAAATCATATGTTTTCAATAGTCACCCGGTTCCACGGCAAACAGCTGGTTCAGCAGATGTTCTTATATGGCCACCTTTAACGCCACCAGAATACACAACTGCTACTATTAAAGTCAGGTATGATATAGATATTATTGTACAGGGTCATTTGGAAGCTTACAAGGTCTTCATGACAACATTCCAGATATTAGAAGGTGACGTGCGGTCAGCAAAACTTCTCAGTGGTGTAGTTCAGGTTTTGTGAATTCAAGGGAAAGGGAGCTGAGCTGCAATAACCCGGCACGGCCACTACACAGCGGATGGAGCTGTTCACTTTCCGCCATGTCCACTGTGCATTTCCTAGCACCTGCTAAGAATGGCTGATCAGTGTGGGTGCCATGTGTATGACCCCCAACCATCTAATACTGATGACCTATCCAGAGGATCGATCATCAATATCTAGGACCTGGACAACCCCTTTAAATCATAGGCTTCTCTCATTTGATGAAGTGAAGTTATGGAAATGCAATCATGTTTGTAAATTAGACTTACCCCATCGGGAAGAGCCCTCCAACACACAGCGCTCACAAACTCATTGGTGTCGTCTTCTTTGCGATCTTTGTCCAATACACTCTTGACAGTGTCAAACTTGAAAGTCAGAAGGGTTTTTGAGAGACCCTTATAGTACAGGTAGAGGGAGTTGTTCTCGCTTCCTACAGCAGAATAATGAACAGATATATAATCAGTCCTAAGGGTGAGCACACAGCGAACCCAACATCAAAATGGGACATAGGATGAGGAAGGGCAGATTTTGTTCCATAGAGAACGTACATGACAGTCCACTTCTATGTACGGCATAGTGTAAAGAAAATGTAGGACTACAGAGGAGCAAACACTGACTATTTCCGTGTCGTTTCCATTGAAAATACAAGGGTTCGCCTGACAGACGCAATGTCATTTAACATAGAAGCCGGCCTGTCATTCGGTTAAGGTCCATGATGTCAGCTTTCGAACACCAGATGATCAGCAATTCAATGCTGAGGGAGGGTGTATCCGGCCATTTAATTCAAATGAATGACCAACTGTGTAGTGCATGTATAGGCTATACGTTTCTCTGTTCTCGACCACAGAAGAGGGCACAAATAGGGTACATGGGCGGGAGTTTTTGCCTCGCCCACCTTTAAGCTTCATTCACATGTTTGTATGAACAGTCTTTGACTGAGCTCTGTACTAAAATAAGTGGAACATAAGGTAGATTTAGGCCCTATTCACACATCCGCAATGTAGTCCGCATGTATTCCGCAATTTTGCGGAATACATGCGGACCCATTGACTGTGAATGGGGCCGGGAACGATGCGGAGAGCACACACTGTGCTCTCCGCATCCGATTTTGCGGAGCGCGCCGCCGATCTTCCGGTCCGCGGCTCCGCAAAAAAAAAATAGAGCATGTCCTATTCTTGTCCGCAATTGCGGACAAGAAGAGGCATTTTCTATGGAGTTCGGGCAATGTGCGGTCCGCAAAAATGCGGAATGCACATTGCTGGTGTGTCCGTGTTTTGCGGATCCGCGGCTCCGTGGATCCGCAAAACACTTGCGGATGTGTGAATAAGGCCTTAGAGGTGGTGATGTACAGTGCATTTGGGAAGTCTTTAGACCCTTTTTTCCCCATTTTGTTATTTTGCGGCCTTGTGCTAAAATAAAAACCATATGAAGCTTTTCCCCATCAATCTGCACCCAGTACCCCTTAATGACAAACTGAAATCAAAATTTTAGAATTTTTGCTAATTTATTAAAAAAGAAAAGCTAAAGCTTGCATTGACTTATGTATTCAGACCCTTTAGGCCTCTTTCACACTTGCGTTCTGAGGATCTGGCAGGCACTTCAATCCCGCTGGATCCGTCAGAACGCAAGTCGCCTGAAAGCATTAGAAGACTCAGGATCCTGATCAGTCTTCGAAATGCTTTGAGGTTACTATGGCAGCCAGGACGCTATTAAAGTCCTGGTTGCCATGGTAAAGTGTAGTGGGGAATGGGGGAGCAGTATACTTACCGTCCGTGCGGCTCCCGGGGCGCTCCAGAATGACATCAGAGCGCCCAATGCGCATGGATCACGTGATCCATGCAATCACGTGATCCATGCGCGTGGGGTGCCCTGACGGCACTCTGGAGCGCCCCGGGAGCCGCATGGACTTACCGTATACTGCTCCCCCACTCCCCACTACACTTTACCATGGCAACCAGGACTTTAGCGTCCTGGCTGCCATGGTAACCAGTCAGAAAAAGCTAAATGTGGGATCCGGCGATGCGCCGAAACGACGTTTAGCTTAAGGCCGGATCCGGATTAATGCCTTTCAATGGTCATTAATTCCAGATCCGGCCTTGCGGAAAGTGTTCAGGATTTTTGGCTGCAGCAAAAAGCGCAGCATGCTGCGGTATTTTCTTCGGCCAAAAAACGTTTCGGTCCTGAACTGAAGACATCCTGATGCATCCTGAACGGATTTCTCTCCATTCAGAATGCATTGGGATAATCCTGATCAGGATTTTTCCGGCATAGAGCCTTGACGACTATGCCGGATGCAGGGTGCCCGACTGCAGCCATCGCCGTTGATGCCCAGCGCCGCCTTCCCAGAGTTCTGCGCCGCCTCCTACTCCTCTGTGCCGCCTCTCCCTCCCCCTCCTCGTGCTGTGAGATGCCGTGCGGAGTGCTTGGATGCTTCTTCTCTAGTGTCGGCGCATACGCACTACGCTAGAAGAAGCAGATGCCAGCAGTCCGTGCGCATCAGGCTGAACGTGTGCGCACGTGCGGCATCTCACAGCGGGAGGAGAGGGAGGGAGAGGAGGCACAGAGGAGTAAGAGGCGGCACAGAACTCTGGAAAGGCGGCGCTGGGCACCAACGGCGATGGCTGCAGTCGAGCACCCTGCATCCCTGGACCTCCCCTTGGGCACCTTATTTTTATGATTGACAGGTTAGTAAAACCAGTTTTTTTGGCAAAACTAAGCTACAGATCGCATTTATAAGCCCACATTAGGAATCATGAAGAGACCCTGAGCATATGTTTAGCTCAAAGGGGTGAAAACTAGTGACAGAATCCCTTTAAGTCATGCTCCTAAAAAGAAAAAAAAATAAGACTGCAACCATTACTATGAATACCAATAATGCAAATGCAAGACGAACAACAAAACCCCACTGCATGAATATGGCCATTCAGAACATAATCCGTGATCACTGCGATGGAAAGACCTAAAACAGTACTGACCACAGGCAATGTAATCTCCATTAGATGCCAAACCAACAAAATTCTTCTCATTGATGTGACCCTTGAAAGAGCGCAGGCAATGTGGTCTGGTGACGTTCCACAGCTTCAGCTGACTGTCTGTTGACCTGAGGAAAACAGGAGACTGAGCAGGGAAGATCTTGAACGCATATGAAGAACACTATAGACAAGCAACAAGTGACTTAAAGGGGTTGTCCCACAAAAAATATTCTACAGTCTTCAAACTAGCACCTGGATCTGAATACTTTTGTAATCGCATGTAATTAAAAATGTAATTAAATTTAAGGTTTTTCTTTTCTTATTTCTTTGTCCTGCTCACTGACATGGCCGCACATGCTCAGTTTCATCCTTCAACTGCCTCCTGAGCTGTGATAGGGAGAGCTGAGACACGCCTCCTGAGCTGTGATAGGGAGAGCTGAGACACGCCCCTGAGCTGTGATAGGGAGAGCTGAGACACGCCCCTGAGCTGTGATAGGGAGAGCTGAGACACGCCCCTGAGCTGTGATAGGAAGAGCTGAGACACGCCCCCTGAGCTGTGATAGGTAGAGCATGGAAACGCCTCCTGAGCTGCAGAAGATAAGACACTCCCCTTGAGCTGTCAGCTTGATATAAATCCAGCAGAGCAATGAATGTGGAGATCTCTGGATCCATGTGAGGTACAGGGCTGGTTCTAGATTTGTTAGAAAGAGATTGTCATGTACTATATGACGTCTGATTTCCATTTTTTTACATTAGTCATGGGATAACCCCTTTAAAGGGTTTTTCCAAGATTACTTTTTTAAACTCATGACCAATCCATTGGATAGGACATAAGTTACTGATTGCTGGGGGTCTGACACCCGCTGATCGACTGTTTGAGAAGACGCCGCTGCTTGCAGTAGTGCAGTGGGCTTCTCCCTGCTCACCAAGCACAGCGCCATACATTGTATTCTGTCCTTGGTAACGAACCTGCACCTAGGCCATGCGACTGATGAACGTGACGTCACATGGCTTAGGAAAAGATGTTAGAAGGCTATCGTGCTACTGCAAGCGCAGGTACCTTCTCAAACTGCTGATTGGTGGGGGTCACAGGTGTCAGACCCCCCACTGATAAGATATTGATGACCTATCCAGGGGGGATTTAAAATAATCTTGGAAAGGCCCTTTAAACATTATCTATACCAAGCGGCAGGGACCTAGTGATTGATGTTCTTCAATGGGATGTTTAGAGAAGAAATTTCCAAAAATACCCAGTGAGGACATCAGGAAGGAATTTTTGGGACCTCCATAAAAAGCTAGAGCTAATAGCAACTCTAAAGAACGTCCAACATTCTGCAGGATCCTTCCTGTCCACACACTAAACAAAGAGTTCACTGATTTCAATAGGCACCATCTAATGCAGGCATCCTCAAACTGCGGCCCTCCAGCTGTTGCAAAACTACAACTCCCAGCATGCCTGAACAGCCTACAGGTATCAGCCTACAGCAGGGCATTGTGGGAGTTGTAGTTTTACAACAGCTGGAGAGCCGCAGTTTGAGGATGCCTGATCGAATGCTTGAATCCCCCCGTGGTGGCGCTGCGGGATAAAAATGAACAGTTGCTCTTTATGATCATACATCATATCGAGGCAGATTTGTCAGTCTGGGGTCTGGAGATGCTGTCTGACAACTACAGAAGGGAGCTGAAATAGCAGCCATTTCCGGTCACCTTTGGAAAGCACGGACAGAACTAACCAGCACACGTTTGATTCAATTCTTAAAGGGATTTTTCAAGCTCATGTACTTTCATTCCTAAACAGGCCACTTACATTGACCTAAAATAACAAAAGGAGTAAGGCTACTTTCACATCTGCGTTTTTGTTGGATCCGTCATGGATCAGCAAAAAACACTTCCGTCATGATAATACAACCGGCTACATTCGTTATGAACGGATCTGGTTGTGCTATCTCTAAAATAGCCAGGATGGCCGGATCTCAATACCGGAAAGGAAAAGAGCAGATGTGAAAGTAGCCAAATAAGGCAGCTAATGCCTGGCTGTTGCTGCGACGTCTCGACACTACTGGGGTCACCGCTGTGGACAGTGACTGGCTGCAGTGATCAAAGGCAGTTTTTGCACATCTTCACTGGCAAACAGATTGGCACAGGACCAATAAAGTATCATGGGACTGGAAGATGACTGGTAAGGGATTAAAGGGGTTGTTTCACGTCAGCAAATGGCATTCATCATGTAGAGAAGGGTACTAATGTATTGTGATTGTCCATATTGCTTCTATTGCTGGCATTACTCATTGCAATATACACTGCTCGTATCCAGGGGTTATGGCAACTGCTGCAGAGCAGGCACCAGGAGGCTGTGTCAGGAGCTGCTGCGCATGCGTGTCCGCACGTGCTCCTACGGTCCAGACCACCAAAGAGGCGGGCTGCTTTTCCCCATAGTGTAGAAGCACGACCACCACTGCTGTATTGTAGGATGGTCAAAAATGCTGGATATGAGCAGTGTATAATGTGATGGAAATATGTAAAGCAATATGGAGAATCACAATACATTAGTAAGTGCCTTGTATTAACTTTCTCTACATGATAAATGCCATTTGCTGAAGAGACACGACCCCTTTAATTCTTGTGTTATTTTAGACCACTGAAAGCAAAAGTATCATGGGGTTGGACGATCCCTTTAACAACCCGAGGGAAGAGAATATTAACTGGTGAGGTTTTCATCTTAGTGGAATATGTACCTAAAACCCCGCTTTCTCTATTAGCTGTTTGAGATCTCCTTGGACATCGGGACTACACAAGTTCAGTATGATGATAATTAGCATCTGCTGGACCGCCGTTTCCTGCAGCGAGGTAATAACCGGCAACTTCAGCGTAACAGTAGAGAAAACGCGCCGGGTCTCCATGGAGATCTTCCCTTTGTTAGGAAGGCCACTCAAAGGAATCATCCCCATTAATTGTCAATAATGCCTGCAATGCACTGCAGCACCCAAGTCGCTCATTTCGAACAACTGTGCTCTGAAAACATTTCACCTCTGCAAATCCTGCCCGAGGACATCGTGAAACGTCCCAGAATAATCTACGTGCATTCCCTTCCGAAAAACCAAAAAGGTACTTACGCCGAGACAATCTCCTCCCCGTTGACAAACTTGGCGTAGGAGACGGCTTTGCGATGTCCTTTAAACACCATGATCGGCTGTTTAGTGTTCCGGAGGTCGTAATAGTGGACACAGTGATCTAGGGATGTGGAGAGGGGGAAAAAGGGGTTAAAAAATCACGTTGTGTATTCCATAGGACAGCACTACAATGAAGCCGCACAGCTCTACCAGGTCTCATCCCCACTATATATTAATAACCCTACAGTGCCGTTGATTTTTAGTGTACATCCATTTTTCATGTGGAGGTTAGTAAACTAACAACAAATCAAAATTAGCACAAGTTGGCAATTTAAGCGATCGGGTAATTTGTTACTAAGGCACGGGCTGTGTCGGCTATTTAGTTGTGATTCATTGTGACAAAGAAAGAAAAAGAGGGGTCAGGTTACTCAGAATCTGAATTTTTGGCTGCCGGCCCGTGTACTCCAATGATTGGGTTCACAGCGCAAGTCCCATAGTAACAGAAGGAACACTAATCTCAGACGACAAGAAATACAATGGAAAGCGCTGGATTTTCTGCTCTAGAACTGGTAATGGTCGCCCTCCCAATGTAACCACCTGCACATTTAAGGGGGTTATCCCACAAAAGTATGCATCACCTAACCCGGAAGATCAGGGGCGGACCGGGAACTTAAAGTGGCCCTGGCA
The DNA here is from genome assembly GCA_033119425.1 of Bufotes viridis. Classification (NCBI taxonomy): domain Eukaryota; kingdom Metazoa; phylum Chordata; class Amphibia; order Anura; family Bufonidae; genus Bufotes; species Bufotes viridis. The sequence continues at coordinate 133,035,000 of CM065596.1, read as the reverse complement.
AAAGTTTAGAAGCGGACCCCATGGTGTAGGCAGGTCCAGATTGGCAGGGGAACACAAGTAGGCATTGGCAAGGCAGGGCAACATAAGTAGGCAGTGCCAACACATGTAGAGGGGGGGGTTCAGTAAAACCACAAAGCAGCACAAAATACTGCCACAGCAGAACTAAATACCACAGTGTACATGCAAATGGAAGTCCCTCGTTAGTAGGACTAAACAATATGAGCGATCGATGCGCAATGAAAACTAAAGGGTTGTATGGGACGAAACCTGGTCTTTTTGGAATATCCGAGCTTAGTGGCTTTTTTTTTTTTTTCCTTTTGTTTTTTACCCCCGATGCTGGAGAACCCATTGAGGGAGGGGGGCAGTAGGGGAGAAGATATGGGTCATGAGATGTTCTATTGTGATAAATTAAATATATATGTCTGAAGGTATACATGAGAATTTGTATTACGATATTTAAATATTTTTTTATTTTTAAAAACTAAGATATTTAAAATAAAAAAGGGGAAGAAACAAACAAACAAAAAAAACACAGTGTACTGCCCCAGAGTTGTCCCTCTGTGGTGGCCATCAATATCTGCACGGTCTGTCCTCCTCCAGTTGTCTCTAAATAAGATATGGAGCCACCGGAAACCGTGCCTCGCTGCAGTATTCAACTGCATCTCCGTCCTGAGGACGGCCATACAACTCAATTCAGGAGGACAGCTGCAGCCGCCGGCAAGGGACAAGCATCAATTACCGCTGAGAGCCCCAGATAATTTTGTATTCGGGCAGTGTCAGGAGGGCTTGGGCTGCCGCCTGGGCCTTGGCCTCCCGGGAAATTTCCCTGTAAGGTCTATGGCCAGTCCGCCCCTGCACAGGATAACTGATAAATGAATGATTATCAATAAAACATAATCTTTTCTGTCAGCTCCATAGAAACTAATGATTTTTTAATGTATGCAAATGAGCCTCTGGGAGCAACAGGAGCGTTGCCGTTGCACCTACTGCTTGGCCCTGGTAAAGTGCAGAGCGTGCGGCAGTTGCAGAGCAAGAACAGCCTCTAAGTGTAATAATAACGCCCCTATTGCTCCTAGAGGCTCATTTACATAGGTAAAAACATTATTTTTCTCAGCAATGCGGCCACATATGAACATGGGACCAACACAGATGTCTTCAGCTGCCAAGTGCACATGTAACAGGTCAGCCGGTTTCATAGGGACAGAACTGCTGACAGATGCTCTTTACCTTTGAAGAGTAACTAAACTGCCGCCCTAAAAAATCTTTTTCTAACATACTTTATTTATTAATTTTCTATTTTTACCATACATTTTCATCCCTAAAGCGCACCAGTAAAACTCAATTCTCCCTACACTGCTGAGCTGTCAGCGGTGTATGGAGTACAAAGTACTCATTTTATGAATGGGGCTGCAGCAGCGCAGGGAGTACGGGCAGGAGCGCATATTGCTGCCCATGCTCCATGGACTATTACTAACTGCTGGCATAGCACATGGGAACCCTGTACCCATCTACTATGCCAGGATTAGCGGAGAGGGCTCCAGCTTCTGCCTGCTCCGCTCAGCTAAGAGAGCTGACATGCAGTCAAATAAAGCTTCTGTTTTTTTGCCCTCTTTTAGATGGTAACCAATCGTCCCCTCTGATGTCAGTTTTACATGATAAAAGCACATCCAAGTGACAAAAATGAACTTCCTCCTGAGCTTTGCCTCGAGCAAAATGACAAAGTGGGACCACTGATGAGGAGAGGAGACGGTCGCTGTCACACAATGGCGCTTCTAGGATTGCCCTAAACGGTTAAACTGTCCACACCGTGACCTGAACGCCCACTAGTCAAACACTCCAAATACATATTGATTCCTTCAATCAGAGCACCAGGAGAACTGCGGCAAAATGGGAAGATTAAAGCCAGCAGCAGAGTCTTTCAAGGAGGAATGATGTCTAACCTCTTATACCGACTAAGCCATTAGAGGAGATGAGAAGAATACGAGAAAGTTTAAAAAGTGCACTCCTATAATGTGCGCACCGCGGAAGGCTCCGTTCCATTTTAAAGGCCAATGTAAAAAAGCTTAAAATGACCCATTCTCCTTGTAGCCCCTATACCCCCCCATATGGAGATGTGAAAGCAAATGAAACAACCCTCTGCCTCCTGGCGCCCGGCCTGGACACGATGTGCCTACACGTGCTTGCAGGGCAATCGTTCTCCATCCCTCGCGGCATCATTCTTTGGCTTAGCTAAAATGAGTTGCTTAATTATTAATTGATTGCTCTAATACACAGCGTTCAGTGAACAAGTTTAGTTTCAATCGCCCCCCCCTCCCCTTTTCCGTACACACGCATCAAATCAAGCGATTTTATTTTACAGGTATACCCCCCCCCCCATAACTACAAAAAGAACAGAGCGGAGTCGTAAGCATTAATGGGAAATGCGAGAGAACAGCTGGTCGAGCTTTAAAGAGACAGCGCCGCATAGCCGCCATATGGGCCGCCAGAAAGGAAGATTAAAGAAAAGGAAGAAAAATACCATCTGCGTTGAAAACATAGAAAAAAATATATATATTGGACATACAAAAAGAAAAATTATTTTATCAAGTTAAAATAATTAAGTCCACTCCAATAAAGGCCAATAGCAAGGCACAAAAATAAGGAAAATGTGAGACAACAAGATGGATTCCCAAGTGTATGAACAATGGAGAATGTCTGTGACATTTATCAAAAGTAATGGTGGCCCAGCTGCCGGTGTGAAGAGCGGCAAAACATGGATGGCATGACTAACCGCGACGTGCTCCACTGGATATTCGTCAAGTACACAGAGGAGAGGTGAAGCAGACGTTACAACCGAGTCCCCTAAAGATGGAGCTGCAATCTGATCCACAGCACATTAAGGACTCTGCAACATGTAAAAAGTTGTCGTCTGATGTAGTTAGAATGAGACATCAACTTCCTAAAATAATGTTTAAAGGACCACTAAACATAGAAAAAATGCATAAAAATATCCCAATTCTCCTACTCCTCATTTCTTCCTTTCCTTTGATTGTATTTTATATTACTAATAAAACTAAGAAATATATAAAGAAATCTCTTCTATGTGTCCTGAGTAGGGATGAGTGACCTTGTGTTTTCAAGTTCGGGTTATCTTAGAATTCCATCTCCATAACGGAATTCTTCGATAACCCGAACCTTGTACGCCGAACTTTAAGACACAAGTTCGCTCATCCCAATTCCTGAGAACACAGTCATGCCTCCGCTCCTCCTCCTCACTGTCCTGTGTCTGGCTGTGAGACAAGGGGCCGAAGCAGGACCCTCCCTACCCCCTCCATGAGCTTTCTATAGTAGGACAAAAAAAAAATCTTAAACGGTATCACATTGGCCAATCTCTACCCTCAGTTCACCCTTTAACAGATCAGCAGGAAATAAACCCTTGCATGAACCCCCTCTAAGTCCTTAAAGGCTCATGCACACAACCGTATGTATTTTGCGGTCCACAAAAAATACGTATGACTTTCGTGTGCATTCCGTATTTTGCGTAACAGAACAGCTGGCTCCTAATAGAACAGTCCTACCCTTGTCCGTAATGCGGACAATAATAGGACACTGAGTAACTTCCATTTTTTTTGCGGACCCACTAAAATTAATGACTCCGCATAAGGTCCACAAAAAAGACAAAAAAAAATAAAATGGAATGGACACACAAAGAAAATATGCTCGTGCGTGTGCATGAGCCCTAAAACAGAACATGCCTTGTCCTTAAGGGTAGTGTATCATTTCTATGGTTTTAAATGTTGAGGCACACCCCAAGGGAAATTATTTTTATAGGAACATAGACGTTGCACAAACCCAAACTCTCTCTTAACCTATTTTAATCACTTTTTATATTAGGCCAAGTTCACATCTGCATTCAATATTCTGTTATTCTGTTCTGCCAGAGGAACAGAAAAACTGGGAAAAAAAATCATTTTAATCTCCATTTTTCGGAATACATTACGTTAACCATCAGTTGTGTTCAGCTTGTCAGTTCCATCAGATTTTGGTTACTTTCTAAACCCGTATTTATTGGTAGTTATGCTGGTTAGCGATCATTTGGCAGTGTAATACTGCCGCCAAATACCCGATGAACGAGCAAACGCTCAACCATCTGGCAATCTAAATCTTTTGACAGGTTTAAAAATAATCGTTTGCAGGCGGCAGATCGTGGTGTCTAATCACAATCTGCCACTGACAAACAATCATTCAGTATAGTCAAGAGCGATGGCATAACGAATGCTCTCCCCTATACTGAGGAGGAGATCGCTGCATGTAATTTCAGTTACAAAAACAAGGACAGGTATTCAGGTAACATTCACTGTGATAATAAACCAGATAAATGAAGGGGGCTGGTAGAACCAGCGGTACCTGTCCCACTCACCACCATCAGGTGATTCCTCCGGGCTGAGGGGTATTTAGGGACACAGCAGGGAAAGAGGTTCCTCTACCCCTAATCAATATCCGGACTTCTGTACAGATACTTACCCTCCTTGATTAGTCCCAAGCGAATGTTATTTAAGTCGCACATATTGTACTTTTGGGATTTATGTAGTATCGGATAGGGCAAAGTCCCTATTTAAGGAGATTTATAAAAAAAAGGAGATTTATAAAAAAAAATACTGTTTTTAGGGTCCTTTCTGTATATGAGTAGTTTTCATGTAATTGCAGTGGCAGAATGGGGCTGTCTAATACAGCCTCCCTCCCAGAGGCTCAGCCACGCAACGTCTCCTCCAACTCCTCACTGTTAAGCCTAGGCCTCTTTCACACATACAATACCGATTGTGTCAGGATGTGTTGAGGATGCGTTTTTTACTTAAGCACCATTCACTTTTATGGGGCCAGGGCTGCGTGAAAACCGAAGAATACAGAACATGCTGCGATTCTCACGCAACACAGAAATGAAGCGTGAAAAAACAACTCTCATGTGCACAGACCCGTTGAAATGAATGGGTCAGGATTCAGTTTGGGTGCTATGAGTTCATTTCACGCATTGCACCTGAGCAAAAAACTTGCTCTTGTGAAAGGGGTTTTAGCCTTTCACCAGATGAAAATGGAATAGATCAGCAGGAGACCGGCCCCTGCTCTCTGCAGGGTAATGGGGGTCAACGTTATCTTCTGTTCATATCCAGGTTCAGAGGACCTGTCACCCCACCTAATCGGGTCTGTTTTAGTAACCAAATGCTTTGGGTCTCTATACTTGCACAACGGCTAGGAGATAAGCGGTTCCCGGAAATCTCCAGGGGGAAACACTGGGATTGGCAAATCCATATTTCCTCCAAAGGTTAGACGAGGGCCTTACAGAGCTCAAAAACATTGTCGTCAGTGGATCTTGCCAACAGATCATCAGCTGCCCGTTCTTCATGCCTCTACCGAAAAAGCCTTACAATCCAGCGCACCAGTCTGTAAACAAACATTAAGGACTACAGACGTTTTGTTGCCATCAACAATGTGCTGGAATCCAAGATCACCAAGATGTCCAATGGCTGGAAGATTTTACTATGAGATATATCTGGAGAACAGCTGGCGTACTGGATACGTTTCCAGAGCTCATCTACTACAAGGCTCATGTCTGAATTTTAGCCCCCGTGCCCAGCTGGGACCAACCCAAAGCTCACTAGACTGTCAACCGTCATACCCAGTATCGGAGGACACACTGGACAAGGGAGCCATCTGCGGTCATCACTGACAGATGCATCAAGGAACAAAGCTCTAGATCAGACAATTATTACAATACTCGAGAAGGGCTCCTCTTTGTGCAACTAATAATAACTATGTATAAATATATCAGGGGTCAGTACAGAGATCTCTCCCATCATCTATTTATCCCCAGGACTGTGACGAGGGGACATCCTCTGCGTCTGGAGGAAAGAAGGTTTCTGCACAAACATAGAAGAGGATTCTTTACGGTAAGAGCAGTGAGACTATGGAACTCTCTGCCTGAGGAGGTGGTGATGGTGAGTACAATAAAGGAATTCAAGAGGGGCCTGGATGTATTTCTGGAGTGTAATAATATAGGCTATAGCTACTAGAGAGGGGTCGTTGATCCAGGGAGTTATTCTAATTGCCTGATTGGAGTCGGGAAGGAATTTTTTTGCCCCCTAAAGTGAGGAAAATGATGACTGACAGATGTCTTTTTTCAGCCTTATAAACTATGTTATATGCACGGTAATCCTTATGATAAAAACTCTGCAAAAGGTATGTTTATCCTGCTCTCCCCAGCCGCTACCTAGTGCTGTCAGCTGCAATATCGTCAAAACTCATCACAGACTTATACTATCTTTAACTGGATTGTCCATCTTTGCTGCGCTTTATTTTTCAGAGCCCCCCATCCCAGCGCTGCCAGACCCGTAGTGATGAGGATTCTTACCCGATCCCTGCTGCTGAGTTTCCGGCCCCATCACTTGCTCCCGTGTGCCGCTGGTCCGAGGTGCACCCACGTCAAGCAGTATGCTGTGGCAGTCACACTAGTCATGCGGAACACATCACCACTGTGTCCAGTCACTGGCTGCAGTGGTCATATGACCCATGTCAAAAAGGATGATGACTTTGGTACACACAGGACCAGCGGTGCCGGAACCCAGAGGAAAGAATCAAGTATGTAGTCTTATCACCTCTGGTCTGGCCCAGTTGGGGGGAAGGGGGTCTGAAAAAAAGCACAGCAAAGGTCGACAACCCCTTTAAGGAATGTCTTTGAAAAGGAGGACTGAAGGGATTTTTTTAAGTGAAGAAAAAAGCTCTTTACAAAAAGGTCAGATTAGCAGAATCATCAATATTCTATGTTCCTAAAACCAAACGTCTTGTTTCCCAGTCACGTTACAGTGGTAAAACACTGCGAAAATCATAACTACGGACATTAGAGAAATGGACCATCAGCTTAAATAGATATGGGATGCTTCTGTATAATTCAACACTTTAGTCTCCCTAATCATACCGCACATTAAGGAAGCGCTAAGTGCCTCCGTACAAAGCCTTCCTTTTGAGTACTTCGGAAGCTTTAAGAGATATTCAATCTGGAGGGGGAAAAAAGGTATCTTATATTGTGCCTGAACAATGTGATATGACATGGCTGTGTGCACTCAGAAAGGGGAACGAATGCTAGCCTAAAGTAGTAATTTGGTGTGAGGGTATTTAGAAGACACTGATGTTACAATGGATAAGCCTAAAAAAATGGACAAGTAATTACAACATGGCAGTACCAAGGCAGTCCTTTACAGGCCTACAAGTTCACAGTTGTGGAGCCAGATATCTGAGCTAAAGACCAAAAGCATCCCTTAAGAGTCTTTAAGGGGCCAGCGTGCACACAGCCATGCGTGTAAGGGCACTGATGTGAACGACCTACAAGCGGTGATCACATGGACAGGATGCAGTGTCCCCGCTCTGGTCTTTACAACCTACTGTTCTGACAGGGCCTAGCAATGGCTTGAGGTTATAGATGACATTCTGACAGCTCCGGAGAATGGGCTCGACACCGAGCGCTGGGGGAGGGGGATACAGGCGCCCTTTCCCTTTTAATTGTATAGTCAAAAGCTTTTGCCACAGCAGGCGATAAAAATGTCAATGGAGGAGAGCAAAACGTGCACAGCGGGGATGAGGAGAGGGGGGAATAATAGAGGGCTGACTAGATATGGATTGTAAGGAGGGCAGATACATTTGTGACTGTCACGATGCTGTTAGTCATGTTCTTCAGTCTTTTTGTGTCCTGCACATTCCCTCCTTTCCGCTCAGTCTACATCACCAAGGCACATTTTTTCACTGCTCTGTCACAGCTGTCACCCTTGTAAGTAGGGATGAGCGAATTGACTTCGGATGGAACATCTGAAGTCAATTTGCATAAAACTTTGCTCCAATACTGTACGGAGCAGGAGCTCATTACAGTATTAGAATGTATTGGCTCCGATGAGCCGGAGTTATTGCTTTGCGAAGACTTCGGGTAATAACTTCATAAATTAATTTGTACTGTAAAAAACGATTTCCCGAACTCGGGTTCGGTTCCAAGGTACCACTTGGAAGCAGGGTTTAAAGGGAAACATCTACAAATGAACGAGTAAGGAAAGCATTACATTACACGATTAGCCAGGCGATTGTCTTACATGCAGTGATCTCCTCCACAGTATGGGGAGCAGCGATCGCTAATGCCATTGCTCGTCCCCATACTGAATCACTGGCTGCCGCATGCATGCTTAAAAATCTTGATTGCCTGATGAACATCGGTGCAATGGAAAAAATAAAGAAGATGCGGCACTCACCGAAAACTCTCTTTGCAGGTTTATTCACATTTCAAAATCAACCGCATGCGGGCACAGCACAGTTCAGAGGAAACAGCCGTTTCGAGCTTGTTGCGCTCTCTCAAGCCATCAGTGACCGAGTCGGCGTGGGGAATAAATGCTTCCACGCCCTCGTCACTGATTAAATGAAGGACACATGCGTTAAAACACTTCAACACAGACAAAAAGACAAGACAAGCAAATAATGGCATTATAAAAACACTGCTAGGTCATTTTTATCATTTAACCCCAGAGGGCCCATGGCTCTAGTTTGCATAATGCAGGCTGCTTCTTTCTGGAGTAAGATACGTCCTCTATCACCACCCGGGGGCCGGACAACTTCAATCCCTGCACATTTTAACACACTGTCCTTTCCTCCACGTGCTTCATGTACGTGGTCAATCAATCCAATAGATCTCCTGTGTTCTCTAAATCTGATATATAAACATGACGGTTTTACCAATGTAAAACCTCCCACAGGGACAAAAAAAAAAATTACATAAACTACAAACTGTGTTTTGCAGGAAATAAATTGGTTGACCACGCACTCAGTACCTCCTGGCCTGAAAAATCTCTTTCTATACATATATTTGCACATGGAGCAATGACCACATGCAAAATTGCCTTTTAGGGGGGTGCTTTTCTAACCAATTTCGTTCTGGTTCTTGGAAATTACTCCTCACAATGACATCTTTAATGGTTTTACTCCTCCTAAAACGGACAGGGGGGGTTAAACTGTGTTTTATCTTTCAAAGTGTTATCTTGCACCAAGATATGATAATTATTCAGGATGGCCTGCTTTATAACTGGAGCCATAGGAGAATAATCAAATGTGAACACCCCCCTATCTTCACTTGCTTTGGACCTAGGAGTAACCTCTCGAGGGGTGGATACATTTCTATACGCCATGTCAATCACCTTATCCGGGTAGCCACGTTGAAGGAAACGTTTTTTTTTTTTAAGTATTAGATTGCTCAAATAACTCACCCTGATCTGACACAATTCTTTTGAGTCGCATAAATTGGCCATATGGTACGGCCGATTTCACATGAGGTGGATGGAAGGAGTCGTAGTGTACTAGCGAATTCGTGGAGGTCGATTTTCTGTATATGTTAGTGTGAATAGAGCCGCCTCTAATTTCCACTTTGACATCCAGAAACTCCAACTCCTGAAAATTAATTTTACTTGTGAATCGCATATTCAGCTGGTTTTCGGTATTGAGGTACTCCACGTATTCGTCAAACTGCACTACGGTCTCCGTCCATACGATGATCATTCGCCAGCAGTATTACACAGCCAGATGATCGTTAACGAGTGTCCCTACAAACGCTCGTTAGCGATGATGATCTGGCCGACTATCGGCCGGTGTAATACAACCTTAACAAATGCCTATGTTTTTGTCTTCACAGAAAGCAGGGGCCTGGATGCTGTTTTTTGTCATTTCTACCTGAAGATCAACTGAAGGGACAGAGCAGAGCTAAACTAGGCATAAAGGGAGCCGGTCAGAGGGTTTCTCTTGCCCTATCTGAGAGCAGAACAGGATAGAGGGCGAGGACCTGAGCTCTTTGATATATAGGTTTATATGGTTTGGATGAGAATTTCAGAGTAAAAAGCAGAGTAAATCCAGTCAGGACTCCTAGAACAGACAGCAAGAGTCCTGATTACTCCTCCCACACATGATGATTGACAGCCTTCTGTACACACAGATGCAAGGAGAGCTGTCAAGAATTCTGGGTGGGTGGGGTAATCAGGACTCTCACTGCCTCTACACGGAGTTCAATGAGAATTTACGGTGCATTTTAGGCCTCAATGCACACAGCCGTATATGTTTTCAGTCCACATTATACGGATATCATCTCTGTGCCACCCGCCTTTTTTTCAAGCCCCCTTGACTTCAATGGGTTTGTGGACCAGAATAGGACATGTTCTAGAATTCGCAGAACGGGCATATGGATGGGGACAGCACATGGATGACATCTCTGCTCCCCTATCAGGGTGCAGTATATGATGGAAGGGAGAGAAGCGGGGATCTGTGATATATAGGTTTATTAAAATGAAATCAGGATGTCTGAGTGAAGCCTCATGACCGCACTCTGACAGGGCAGCAGAAATCCCCTGACAGGGTCACGTTAAATGGACTTTACACAGGATAGGTGATAAGCGTATGATCGCTGGAGGCAGTGGTGTATCCTGGTTTTGTGCTGCCCTAGGCGAGACTAAACTCTGGCACCCCCCTAATATAAATTTGACCCACCCCTTCCTGTCAAGGACAAACCCCTTCCTCTGTAAACCCCACCCCTTCCTCTTTAGGCTCCACCCTTTCCTGCTAGAGCTTCACATCTCTGATAAACGAAGGCCAATATTTTGTGTTTTCTGTACCAAATGTTGCATCTATTATTTAAAGATATAATATAAAGTGTAAATTCCCAACCACTTTACAAAGATCAGTCATCCAGGTCAACTATACTATACTGATCACAGACACTCGTATAAGACGACCCCCAACCTTTCAATTTAAAATATAGGGTTTGGGCTATACTCGCCATATAAGATTACCCCTGAATGCCCAGCCCTCCCTGTCTTTAAGACGATCTTCTCCAGTCCAGGGAACTGACTGGGATCTCTGGATGCACTGTTATGAGGAGGGGGATCAGTGGATGACACTGCTATGGGGAGGTGGATCAGTGGATGACACTATATAGCATCTTATGCTATATGTGTCATCCACAGATCCCCTCCCCATAACAGTGCCATCCACAGATCCCCCTAAACAGTGCCATGCAAAGATCCCCCTCCCCATAACAGTGCCATCCACAGAACCCCCTCCCCATAACAGTGCCATCCACAGAACCCCCTCCCCATAACAGTGCCATCCACAGAACCCCCTCCCCATAACAGTGCCATCCACAGAACCCCCCATAACAGTGCCATCCAGAGATCCCCCCCCCCCAAACAGTGCCATCCACAGATCCCCCTAAACAGTGCCATGCAAAGATCCCCCCTAAACAGTGCCATGCAAAGATCCCCCCTAAACAGTGCCATGCAAAGATCCCCCCTAAACAGTGCCATGCAAAGATCCCCCCCATAAGAGTGCCATCCACAATGGTAAATTAAATCTTCTACAATAGCCAACATGTCAGCCAAGTGTCCGATATGCAAAACCTACCTGGCTTGGTACGTTTGTGCAGATTAACGCCCAGTGTGTACAATGCACAGCAATGTACAATACAGGGCACATAACAGGGCACAGGGGGCTGTATTACTCCCAATGAAGAGCTACACACAGCGCTGTGGTCTTACCTCCCGCAAACGACGAGTTGCTGCAGTCCATGCCAGCGGGTACACGGTCAGGCAGCTGTCATGGAGAGATCCGGGCGCTGGAAGCTGACGGGGACTGCCAGAGCACGGAGCGGACGGAGCAGCGAGTGACGGGAGAGACAGGGAGCAGGACGCTACTGCAGCCCACGTGATTGGGATCACCCCGCCGTCCAATCACAGACCGGGATTTCAACCTTGCCACATTCTAATTGGCCCAGCCCTAAGGGCGGGAGTCAAAAAGGGAGCAAGTCTGCCTCCTTACTTCAAGTGCTCTGCCTGGAAAGCTGGTAGTCTGGTGTCAGAGTAACTATCACTAAGCAAACAAGGCATTTTGCCGCCCCATTGGCAAGTGCCGCCCTAGGCAAATGCCTTGTTTGCCTCGTGATAGATACGCCACTGGCTGGAGGTCTAACCACTGGGGACCCTGCCAATCATGTGAAGGGAGTCCCCGGTGGGAGTGGAGCAGTGCTCCATTCACACCTGCCAGAGATACTGTACTCTGTAGTCTCATATCACCCATCATGCGAATAGGAGCTACTATTCACACAGTGGACCCCAAATATGATACAGGAAGCGCTTATTAATGTGGATAGTGAAAAAAACTTGTCAATGTGAAACCCCCTTTAAAGAAGCCGTTCACAATTTCTTAGACCAGGGAAGACAAAGATTCTTAAAACATTGCTCCTGTGTAAATACTACTGTTACATACTCGCTATGGCGCCCCCTGCTGTTCTTTTGATTCCCAATCAGAACGTTGATCCAATGTGTCTAGTGCAGGTGGTCGCACGTGCTCTGTAGCTCCATTGTACCACCCATACAGGGCCAAAGAGCCCTGTTTCCTGCTTTTATCCCTATCGGTTTTAATTCAATCACATTCCCTTTGGCAGTCTACCCTCATTCATTGATTGCATTGTGCCTTTCTTTTTGTTATACCATTTAGCTACCCTCGACCCCTGTGGCTCCAGCAGCTTTCTTTTCAATATCCACCAATTGGTCCCCTTTGTTACTATACATTGTTTTACAATGCACAGCGCTCGACCGAATTGCAGAGGTCCGGGGGGAGTCGGGACAGACACGGGGTTTTACCCCGCCCACTGCCCGCCCCGCTGCTGACTCTGGGTCTTGATGCGCATAGTAGGTGGGGTTTCCTCTATTTAAGCCCCATGTTCCGGCGGCCGCGTACGGCCAGTCTATGCCGACACTCTGCCATGTGATTTGGCAGATACTACTATCCTGCATAACTCCTCACCCCTGCAATAGCTCCTGACGAGCCTAGTAAAGTGGCGAAACGCGTCGAGCAGAATACATGGGGAGATTTATATATGAGGGATTAGCATAGGCAGGAATGATAGTGTGGCTCTCTGTCTACCCACGCAAGATTCACTCAGCCTAGCGTGCAGCCTTGGGAAGTGTGGGGGAGAGATCACCAGCCAGAGCATCCACATAGTGGGCATGGGCTGATGGTCCTCCTACCCAACACGATTTTACATCCCCGTTCGGCTGGCGCGGGCACAGTGGGAGTGGAGTCTATGTTGGACAGTGGGTAGATAGTTTTTTCATTGCGGGCGACTACATGTTATTTGGGCTCTCAGACCTATTGCATCACCAGTCTTAGCCCATCACACATGTGGCATCCCCCACAGTGTTATGTAGTCGTATGGTGTGCCAGGGTTCATACAGCTTTTTGGCAGGGTGTGTAATCTACACACTGAGAGCAGCATACCTGTGTGAATCATACACACTGAGTAGTATACCTGTGCACCCAATTGTTTTAATACATTACATTTGTAATGTATTTTTAAAGGAATTAATAAAAGTGACATTTTAGTAGTTTATTCCTTTGTAGCGTCCCATCGATTCAGTGATTTCCATTTAATATAAAAGGGAACGCCTACCGTTGTTTATTTAGAGTCAATGTGAAACCCCCTTTAAAGAAGCCGTTCACAATTTCTCAGACCAGGGAAGACAAAAATTCTTAAAACATTGCTCCTGTGTGTAAATACAACTGTTACATACTCGCTATGGCGCCCCCTGCTGTTCTTTTGATTCCCAGTCAGAACGTCCGTCCAATGTGTCCAGTGCAGGTGGTCGCACGTGCTCTGTAGATCCGTTCTACCACCCATACAGGGCCAAAGAGCGATTTCCACTATTGTGCAAGACAGGCATTAAGAATCAGCGCATTAGAAGCGGCTTCTTCTCACCAGCAGTGAACACATTAGATGGAGGTTCTAAAAGAGAAACAAAAGAACAACAGGTGGCGCCATAACAGCAGGGTTGAGATAAGGGTGGAGGGCAGGACTAAAGTGCCTCTGGGACCGGGGAACATGTAGCATGGGACTGGGAAGGGTCAAGGAGCAGATCTTAGAAAACGGTACTAGAATAATTAATAAGAAGCCTTCTCTTGTACAAATAAATCAATCAAATAGCCATTTACCTTCATCTAATTTGCAAAGACCATGTTACAGTCACTTTTGAGGAATTGGCGGAGGATGGGGGGGTCGGAGATTTACACAGTAAGCCCCTGGATCTCTTTACAGGGATTACAGTATGCTGGACCAGAGATGGATTTAGTCAGCTTCTAGTCGCACAGCAAAAGGCTTAACGTATTCTATTAGTGATTGCTGCATCAGGAAGCAATGATCGAAGCCAACGGCTAGAAAGGCAAGGCTTCTGGGAGCACAGATTTGCTGGATGTATAAAGTGGCATAAGCAACTAAGGCTTCTATGTATGAAAGGGATTTATCAGTGCAATTACACCAGTTGTGAGCACTACAGTCTCCCAAAGTGTGTGTCATGTAGCTGCATACAGTAGATTCAGAGCATCGCCAGGCCTATAAGTAAATCCCCCTCAATGTGGAGCTCTTTGTTTCACAGCAGGCACTATAGAAATGCTGGGGTGGTGGGGGGAATTTATCAGGAAAAAAGGTTGCAAAGGCAGCTTGCAGAAGTCTGCATCGCCATAAATCGACACTAAATTTATCTAATGTTGCACAATGTTTGATAAATTTGGTGCATCTTTAAGTCTAATTATTTTTTGTTATTGCGTTGCACGTTATAAAAACTTTTGAGCCTCTTTCTCTGTATAGCCTTGAGATTCTATAGTAGCAGGCTGTGTATTTTTAGGCAGCTCACCCGATGGCCCCTTATCTCTGATCGTAAACACAATTCTTATCTTACTGATAATGTGTTTATGACCATTTAGTAGTTTATAGATAACAGTTATTAGATGACCACACAAAGAGAAAGTAGGATTTAAACAGATACACAGTTAACCCTTTGTGACAGAATGGCAATAATTACAAAATTCCCTCCGAAGGTGTACATAGCCTCTAAGTTTTGAGATGTTACTTCACCATCTGCTGCGCGCCCCTTTACTGGAGTACGATTGTGTCAATTTCTGCGGCTTTTTAAAAAAGTCTAAGTAGATAACTCTGTCTTAAAGGACATATTCTACATTTTTCCGACCAGCACCTGGATCTGAACACTTGTGTAACTACATGTAATTAAATATTTAACATAGCCAGTGAGCCATTCAATAAAATGTACCTGTGTAGCGCCACCTGAAGCTCGTTATTTTCCTTATTTTTTGTGTGTGTCACTGAGATGGTCGTAAAATGCTCAGTTTAAATCTTCAACTGATACCAGTTATATTCTGAAAGATGTTGTGGCAGTTACAGGGAGAGAGCTGCAGCAGAAAGGGCATCCCCCCCCCCCCCCAATGGTTCCTCTTAAAGGGGTTATCCGACAAAAAAGTACTTATAATCTATCCAAAAGATAGGTGACAAATGCCGGATCTCTGGGTAACAGAAGTAAATAGAGTGGTGGACCGACATGCAAACTCAAAGAGGAGGCTCAGGGAACCTCCGTTATTGGGACAGATGAGGGTACCAGCAGTAGGGATCCACATGATCAGACACTTACCCTCCTCTCCTGTAGATAAGGTAATAAATACTTTTTGTGGGACAATCACTTTAACATATCTAGTAATATTAAATGTAGAAGACCTTGGGCACAACTTTCTCGGGACACCATGATGTGCAGAACATGGAAGTAGCAGTTACAGTAAAATGCTCCTCTTCACTGACTGTATGCCTTGTATCTCTCTCCAAGCTCTGTAGATAGGCTGAGGATGAGCAGGTGAACTGTACAGACCTCTGCACACGTGGAGACTGGCACAGACGTTTCAGCAGCTGGCAGGTGGGGGCCAGAGGTGAAGGCTCTTATGTCAGCCGTGCATTGTCCGTAGGGAGTGTTCAGTTCTTTTCAGGTTCTCGATTATGAATGGATATGCTTCCACAGCAGATGTTATTTTTACTGCTTCAGCTGACTTGCTGTAAAGCGCCCCCTACATATTACAGCAATATATACAGTGCATGGTCAATCTGTTCAGAAACCACTAGTAGGAGTATAAAATGAGGGCGGTCGGGCTGCCTCATTGTGGGAAGGGTAAGTCCCAAAGAGACTGATTACAATTCGTACGACTGTACTGGAACTAGAAAATTGCCTATTCAAATTGATAGAAAACTAGTCAATAAGAGACCTGGCAGAATATACACCCTAAGGCTAGGGCTACTCGACGACATGTGTCACGCGACACATAGGGCACAACTACATTGCAACATGTCGACCGACAATTTTTTGAATGAAAGTCTAGGGTATTGCACTGCGACGCAACAGCTGCAGAAAAATCCATCTTGGATAGATTTTTTGCTACTGTCGTGTCGCAGTTGCAGCATGTCGCATGGTGACAACATAGACTATTATAAAAATGATTGCGCGAAATTGGTGCGACAAAATGTTGCGCAACGCATGTCGTCGTGTGGCCCTAGCCTAATAGTGAGTGAATGGGGGGCATGACATGAAAAGTAATAACTGACTGGCTCTGCAAGTTCACAGTAGATATCCTCATCCTTCTTAGGCAATACATAGGAAGACAATATACACCCTTAGCCAAGCCTGCAAGTTTATTCCAACAGGAAAAGGTGGTGGTGGAAGCGGGTGGGGTAACTAACAATCTCAGACATTGGGGGGATATCGCTAGGATATGCCCCCAATGTCTGATGGGTGCGGGTCCCACACTACACTTAGTACGGAGCCGGTACAGTCCCGGAGGGCGCACTGTGCATGCGCAGCTTCCCTCCATTACTTCCTAAGGCATGCTCGGCTAGTTTCGGACGTCCCAATGAAATGAATGGGAGGCGCAACACATAAGCGCAGCCACCACTCCATTCACGTCTATGAAGCTGATGGCTCTGTTTTATGTATAGGTGGGACCTGCACCTATCAGACATTGGGGGCATATCCTAAAGATATGCCCCAAATGTCCGAGATGGTACAATCCCTTTAATAGGGCCTTGTTACTATAATTCAACTTGAGAGATCATATAAAAAGTTAAGACTTACCTGCACAGCCAAATGCCAGGTGGTAACGGGAAGAGGGACTAAATTTCACACAGCATACATTGGCTTTGGCTTCAATACTAGCAACAGAATTATCCAGGTTGGTAGACCATAATTTTACTAAAGGAGAGAGGAAAAAAAGGTAAAAGACAAATATAACCCCTGCAGACACAAAGCATAAAACAAGATAAAACTGTGATATGAACACCAGATATAAAGGGGAATTCCGAAACCCCTCTGGTAAAACAATTATAATACAGGTTATTGTAATTAGTTGCACAGTTGTAAGATTACCATTACCTATACAGGCATGAGACGTACTAGCTTTTCAATACCTATCCATACCAGAGCTTCGTCCCTCCCTCATTCTCAGGACTGTCAGGGTTTCCAGAAGTCGGCCCCCCCCCCCCCATGATTATAAAGTGCTGGTACTTCCTAGTGATGTGCCATTACTTTATAAGATGGGAAACTCCTTTAAAGGGGTTGTGCAAATTGTTATATTATAGATCTGACCTCCTGAGATGCTGTTGAAACAATGGAAAAAAACAAAACAAAACAAAAAAAAAAAAAACGTACCTACTGGAAACCTTTCGATCCAGCACTGCTGCTCCATCCTATCCCACTGATTGCAGCTGTGACATCCAGTGTTTCCCAACCAGTGTGCCTCCAGCTGTTGTAAAACTACAACTCCCAGCATGCCCGGACAGCCTTTGGCTGTGCGGGCCTACTGGGAATTGTACTTTTGCAACAGCTGGAGGCACACTGGTTGGGAAACACTGGTTTAGGCTGCAGTGGTGATGTACTATATACCGCTGCAGCTAATCACTGGTCTCAGCAGTGTACGGCACAAGACCAGCGGCCACTGTTTGGCAGCTTCGATATACAGAACTTCACTGATGTGGCCAAGTCATGTTTGCAGACCAGCAGAGAGGAGGGGAGGGGGTCACCAGAAGGTATGGTAAGTGTTTACAATGTTTTACCAGCATGGTAGATCTACAACATAACTCGATCAGAAGGTGTTGGTGGTGAAGATGACAAGAGTGGTGACGTACCCATGTACTGCATGTGACTAATCACAATGATCCAGTGCTATTTACAGCTGAGGCCAGTGGCTGGATGCAGTGGTCATGTGCGTTATATGGCCAGATTATAACTGCAGCCAAAAACATGACGGCATGACTACAGTGGCGGGGAGGATCAAAGCATGAATCTGTACCAAGGCTGCTGTAATCACAAGCCTTTATAAAAGAGAACCTGGAATCACCAGGATCTTAGATTACTTTATGCAGTAATAAACGGGTAGTACTACAGATAAAGAGTCAGTGTTCAAAGCTGCACTGGAGTACAGCAGTCTACTAGATAGTAGTCCAGTTTTAAAGCACAGCTTTGAACACTGGGGAACATGGGACAGTAGGGAAAAAAATAACTAATAATCTCAACTCCTTATCTGTAGTACTACTCATGTATGACTGCAGATAATCCAAGATCCTGGTAACAGATTCCTTTTAATAAAGGCTTGTGATTACAGCAGCCTTGGTACACATTCAAGCTTTGATCTTCGCTTTCCGGGGCAGCCATGACATAAATACATGTGCAGTTCTGCTCATGTATTGCCGCAGATATTAGTCCAGAATGATAGTAAGAGATTCCCTTTAACAAATTCCTTGTACAGCCACATAAATAGGGTAGGGTATTAATGTTCTTTTAGATCTCTCAAGGAGTCACTCTGCTCCTGCAGCTGACATCAGCAGGGAGGAAGTAAAGCAATGAAGAAATGTAAAAAGGTTTTCCAAGACTCTTATAATGATGACATATCCTCAAGTATCTGATCGGTGGGGGTACGAAACCCAGGGCCCCCGCCAATCAGTTATTTGAGAAGGCACCGGCGCTTCAGTGAGCACCGCAGCCTTCTCCGTGCTCGCCAAACACAGTTCCGTACATTGTGTAGCAGCTGTGCTTGGTTTTGCGCTCAGCCCCATTCACTTCGAGGGGGCTGAGCTTAGGTGAACGAGTCGGCAGTGGCCTAGGAAAAGCTGAGAGAAGGCCGCAGCGCTACTGCAAGCACCACTGCCTTTTCAAACAGCTGATCGGCGAGGGACCTGGGTATTGGACCTCTGATGATGATCTAGGTCATCAGTATTAACATCTTGGAAAATCCTTTTAGGCTGCTTGCCTATTGTCCTGTAGCCCATGCCGGCCTTGTGCAGGTCTACAATTTTGTCCTTGGTGTCCCTAGACAACTCTTTGGTCTTGGCCATGGTGGAGAGGTTGGAGTGTGACCGATTATGTGGACAGGTGTCTTTTATATAGGTAACTAGTTTAAACAGGTGCATTTAATACAGGTAATGAGTGCAGAGTAGGAGGGCTTCTTAAAGAAAAACTAACAGGTCTGCGAGAGCCAGAATTCTTGCTGGTTGGTAGGTAATCAAATATTTATTTCATGAAATAAAATGCAAATTCATTATTTATTTCTGGATTTTTTTTCTCCGATTCTGTCTCTCACAGTTGAAGTGTACCCACGATAAAAATTACAGACCTCTCCATTCTTTGTAGGTGACAAAACTTGCAAAATCGCCAGTGTATCAAATACAAATTTTTCCCAACGTATATAGTGAAAAACCCAAAACTAGATATCCTGTCCTGAGTGGAAGACGTGAAATGAATACCACAGTTTTGGGCATAAATAAAATTACACCATTACTATTAATCTGAAATTTCTTTTGTGCAATCGACAGGGCTTTCTGCAGCTCAGGTTGGAAGGACTGTATTGATTTCTGTAGTTAGTGGCTCAGTCCAAAACTCAATAGTTCATGACTGGGAGCGTGTCCCTCTAATGACTCCTGTGTGTTATATTTGACAACCTCATGAAATATCCTGAATCTGAAGCATTTCTGTTACTTCTGCGATGCCGAGGAGAATTGACGTTCTCCATATTCCTCACTGCTGCCAACACATTTGCTTTATCATCACCGCTATTACTAACTGTTCACCAGCCTCCTATTTGAAGCCATGCAGAAACATGCACTCAGTGGAAATGACTATTTCATTCATACTGCAATATAATAGTCATATTTATAAGGAACCAGAGATGTCAGGTCACTCTCGGCAGTGAATAGTACTGAATGTTAGGACTGCGCTTAATATTCAGGCTGCATGCACGGGCCTTTACCATTCAGATGTAATAGATGCCGTGCACTCAGCTCTATTACAGAGCATTAGAGGATTCTTGCAGATTCTCGCATGGGAATAGCAGAGCTTCGCAGTGCAACTTCACACAATGAAACAATGGGAGAAATTTGTGACTGAAGACACAATTTCATATAGTGTTAAGAATCACACTGCTCATTTTCCCCTTCAATAGTATGGAGCTGTGCCCGTTCTGCCACAGGTAACGGACCTGGTGGTGCTGTACTGCATTTTCAGGTGAGTAGATCATGAATGCCCTGATAAGTCTCGCTGTCGACTGATTTACACTTTTGTGGGGAATATCGGCTGCAGATTTTGACGCAAGACATTTGGCAACAAAATCTGCGACTTTTCCCCGCTCATGGCATTTTGCCGACAGGTCTAAAAATAAGTGTGCATGTCACAGGTGGGCCAATCTCATACATCATTTTCTATGCCTGTTTTTGGTGTACAAAATGTAAATGTCATTTTTTTATTTGATAGTTTATTATTAGAGTTGAGCGAACTTGTGTTTTAAGTTAGGCATCCAAGGTTCGGGTTTGGGTTATCCAAGCATCCCGCTATGGATTCCGCTACCACGGACCATAACGGCATTTGGAACACAGGGTGAAGGACCTGGGGTGACGTCACCGTCATGTGATCAGTGAAGGGGGTGTGGCTCAGTACCGGATTGGATAAGAGGTCGTAGGCTACCACCTCTTATCTAATCCAGTATGAGCCACGCCCCCTGCACTGATCACATGACGGTGACGTCACCCCAGGTCCTCCGTGTTGTCCAAGGTTCGGGTTCATTGAAGAATCCCCTTATGGATTCCATATGCCGGTATGGTCTGTGGTAGCGGAATCCATAACGGGATGCTTGGATAACCCGAACCCGAACTTTGGATGCTGAACTTAAAACACAAGTTCGCTCAACTCTATTTATTCTAGCTAGGCGTGGTAACCTGAGTTAGTCGCTCAATGATTGTCAAAAGATCTGTAATCACCTTATAATAACAGCTTTCATTAATGTCCCTGTCTCTTTACATTGGTCCCTTAAAAAGTGTTGCTATGTCTTCTCTGTCTCCAACTCAGTGTAAACAGAAGACAGAGGAGCGGTCCTCCACACTACATGCCTGTGTGTAGATAGTAAGGATGAGCGAATCTACTTCGGATGAAACATCTGAAGTCGATTCGAATAAAACTTCGTTCTAATACTGTATGGAATAGGAGCTCCGTATTAGAATGTATTGGCTCCGATGAGCCGAAGTTATTGCAATAACTTTATAAATTCCTTTGTACTGTAAAATACCATTTCCCGAACTCTGGTTCGGTTCCAAGTGATATTTTTAATGCCTGACCCTGTCAATTAAAGAGCAGCATTCTAAAGCTTTTAATACTTTTTATAAAATGTATAAAATAATAAAAATAAAATAATTAACTGATAATTCAAATGAACTGCAGAAAACAGTTGATGGCTGAAAAGTAACCAGAGTCAATAAAACTGCTGAAACATGTGCCGCCAAGAGCGTAACTAAGGGAACACACAGCGAAATACAAGGGCGGCAGACAAGGGGATAACTACATCACTCAAGTGTTTGTCCACCTACAACAAGCCCCGTAATTACCCCTGTGAGCACAGATGCACTTCCAGAACATCATCATTGACCAGAGCTAGCGGGAACGAGAAAAACAACTTCTACGATGGGATTGTTCTGTTAATAAAACACATAGCGAACAGTATATGGAGCCCAAAAATGAGAAGCCCAACTTTAGTTGAAAGTCCTCAAATCTCACACTGGTTCACCAAACAACGTGTCTATTAGGGATGAGCGAATCGAATTCGGATGAAACATCCGAAGTCGATTCGCATAAATCTTTGTTTCAATACTGTACGGAGCGAGCGCTCCCTACAGTCTTAGAATGTATTGGCTCCGATGAGCCGAAGTTAACTTCGCGAAGTCTCTCAAGACTTCGCATAATAACTTCAGTTTTATGCGAATGGACTTCGGATGTTTCCTAGTAGATAGTATCAGGCTTCAGGAGTGAGAAGATGTGTCTCTCAGAAATCCAATCGGATTGGCTGGCAGGGAGCTGCTGGCTACAGCAAATGCGAGGGAAGGCAGTTTTGGCCTCAGAGAACTGGTAGAGGAGCCATCTTGAGAAGATTATCATAATCTAAACCAAAAAAAAATACTGGCTCCCAGCTAAGTAATTGCTGTGTATATCTAGATAAACTTCACAACACCAAAACAAAATACACAGTGTGGAATCAATCTAAATAAATATTTTATTAATCACATACAAGATAACATTTCAAAATCCGTAGCAGCAGAATACATATACAGGAAAGAAAAAGAACCACAGATGACGGGTCACGTACCGAAAAACACGACCCCTTGATGAGTAGTGCTAATATTTGGTCTCCCTTAGAATCATGAAAAGGATTGGGACAATACCTAAAATTGAAAAGTGCAACCCTTTCACGCAAAAATGAAAGTACTTATAAAGGGAAAAGTCCAATTTCTACATTAGATGTATCAAAATAAAGTGCCCAGTGCAATACATCATATGCAGAATTCATCAAGGAGTGTATGAGAAAATAAGTAATACCGACCAATGTGGTTCTGACTCCGACACGCGTTTCGCTTCCTCAGGGGATTTTGTTTTGGTAATGTGAAGATTATCATAATGCAGGGTTCAGAACCCTACATTAAGGGCAAGGTCGCTGGTGTAGATTTACGACTGTGGCGCATTCTGCTGAAGGAAGCGCCAAAGTTATGGAGAGTCTTCACATAACTGTGCCTCTTCCTCCAGCAGTGCAAAGACAATTAGGACAGTGTAAACCGCCGGTCTTAATAGATGAGCCCTTACAACGCATGGGTTTTAGTGGTACTGCTTCTAGGGGAGAACATCTCCATAATACAGGGTCATATGGCAGCACCATCGGGACAGAGGACCTATGGTTCTGGAAGACAGAGAACCACAGGAACTGGAGGCACCACCAGGCAGAATGATGCGTATAAGTGGGGCAGCAAAAACTAGTGACAGATTGGGCTAATATCAGGAAAGATGGCATCCATATCTAGAGCATGCTGTGCTTTGTGGAAGCTACAGAGAAAACAAACACAGCCCCGAAAAAAAAAAAATGAACAGCACTTGCATGTTGCTTAGAACCTTTTATGATAAATAATTTATTGAAATCTGAAATCTAATGGGACAAACTTTATCACTTTTTTTTTTAAAACAACTTTTTATATAAAAGCAAAAAAATAAAATCCAAATGGCCAGAAAGAACGTCGCGGAGCAGAAAACCGTAGCACAGAGTACAAGCATCGTTCCACACCACTGCTATTTCTGCTTTTGACTAAAATCTCCCACTCTCCGTGACAGTTTTCCAGAGACTGCTCTGCACGGCAATGGCGTTTTGGCGTCAGTGCCCGTTAAATCCATTTTGGAAGCCCCATCGCATGTGTCCACTTCCCCCCCAACGTCATGCACAGGACGGGACTCCATAATATTGTCGCACATACTGAACAGATTCTATGGAGTACTAAAGCTGAGAAGCCCGACCCCTTCCCAAATCCTTCACACAAGAGTCAGCGGGTTAACACATAAATGCGCAGCACGTGGCTCTGTGGAGAGGCATGAACTTTACTCTGCAGTACTGACTGAAATACCAGCCACAATCTACTTGGCATCGGAGGGCGATCGACGGGTTGCCAAGCGTTGGCCTATCTGAAACATCTAGCTGCAGGATTCTTAGCTTTGGAAAACACCCAAAAAGGCAGCTAAATAAATGCCTAAAAGCTCAGTGCAAATCCCGACCAATATTATTCAAACAACAGGATATTAGCGAATAAATCCTATCCCATAACGTGTGAGTGTCCCAACACTAAAAAGTGCCTGCCCTTAAAGAGATTGAGCCACCGTTATTTTAATAAAAATTTCAGCGTGAAAAACTACTTGCTTTAGTAATTTACTTCCTGTAACTAAAATGCTTCAGTTGTGAGATATTCTCTTTACTTCATCCTAACGGCAGCCTGTTTAATCGGTATAGTAATGTGTGCATCCACCTACTAAGGTGGACGCACATGCTCAGTTACTGGTAGACGCTGTGACAGACAGATGGAGAGAGCTGCAGCAGTATGGACAAGTCACCGAGCTGTGAGAGGGAGAGAGCTGCAGCAGTATGGACAAGTCACCGACCTGTGAGAGAGAGAGAGCTGCAGCAGTATGGACAAGTCACCGAGCTGTGAGAGGGAGAGAGCTGCAGCAGTATGGACAAGTCACCGAGCTGTGAGAGGGAGAGAGCTGCAGCAGTATGGACAAGTCACCGAGCTGTGAGAGGGAGAGAGCTGCAGCAGTATGGACAAGTCACCGAGCTGTGAGAGGGAGAGAGCTGCAGCAGTATGGACAAGTCACCGAGCTGTGAGAGGAGAGAGCTGCAGCAGTATGGACAAGTCACCGAGCTGTGAGAGGGAGAGAGCTGCAGCAGTATGGACAAGTCACCGAGCTGTGAGAGGAGAGAGCTGCAGCAGTATGGACAAGTCACCGAGCTGTGAGAGGGAGAGAGCTGCAGCAGTATGGACAAGTCACCGAGCTGTGAGAGGGAGAGAGCTGCAGCAGTATGGACAAGTCACCGAGCTGTGAGAGGGAGAGAGCTGCAGCAGTATGGACAAGTCACTGAGCTGTGAGAGGGAGAGAGCTGCAGCAGTATGGACAAGTCACCGAGCTGTGAGAGGGAGAGAGCTGCAAAGGAAATTACATATTCCCTGAGCTGTGAGAGGGAGACAGCAGCATCAGAAAGGACACGCACCCGGAGCTGCCAGCCTGAAGAGAATCTAACAGAGCAATTAGAGCAACCAATGGAAGGAGCACTAGATCGATTTGAGGGCTGTTTTTAAAGGGCATCTGTCAGCAGTTCTGTACCTATGACACTGGCTGACCTGTTACATGTGCACTTGACAGCTGAAGGCGTCTGTGTTGGTCCCATATGTGCCCGCATTGCTGAGAAAAATGATGTTTTATTATATGCAAATGAGCCTCTAGGAGCAACGGGGGTGTGTTGTTACACCAAGCAGCTCAGCTCTCTCTGCAATTGTCATGCTATCTGCATTTTGATTAGCCAGGCAGTGAAAACATGAAGTCTAGCCCTGTCAAAGTGCAGAGGATGTGACAGTTGCAGAGAGCGCAGAGCCTCCTAGAGTCTCATTTGCATATATTAAAACAATTTTTTAGGGATGAGCGAATCGACTTCGGATGAAACATTCAAAGTCGATTTGCATAAAACTTTGTTCCAATACGCAGGCGCTCCGTACAGTATTAGAATGCATTGGTTCCGGTGAGCCGAAGTTAATGCTTTGCAAAGACTCGCGAGACTTTGCGTAATAACTTCATAAATTAATTTGTACCGTAAAAAACCATTTGGTACCACTTGGAAGCAGTAACTTCGGCTCAACGGAGCCAATACATTCTAATACTGTACGGAACTAATGCTCCGTACAGTATTGGAACGAAGTTTTAAGTGAATTGACTTCAGTTGTTTCATCTGAAGTCGATTCGCTCATCCCTAATCATTTTACCCAGCAATGCGGGCACATATGAACATGGGACCAACACCGATGCCTTCAGCTGCCAAGTGCACATGTAACAGGTCAGCCAGTGTCATAGGGACAAATCTAACGATTTTCATTTTTGTACATAAATCAATGCATAACCCCTTTAAAAGGCACCTTCAAGATGCCTATGGAAAAACCCAAGGACCATTGTGATCTACTGTAATATGCCTAAGACCAGTAAAATACTAATACAAAGTTTATAAGAAATTAGAAAAGCATGGCTGCTTTGATCCACAAAAAGCCCCCCCTTGTCCATGGGCTACGGCCAATATTGTAGCTCAGCCCCATTCGAGTCAATTCCATTCCCCTGGACGTTCCATGTGATAATCACATAGAGCAGATTTAGACAACTACTGTCAAACAGCACAACTGCGGCCGGTTACTCCGTGCAAGTGGATATGGTCTGCACGCTCCCTACACACAGGTTTAGGCAGACCATATTTAACAGCCCCGCTTTTCATTCAAGGAAAGTAATTCTGAATTTATAGTTCTATCGAGAGACGGGATCTGCAGTTTAAGGCACTGAATTCACACACAGCTTTCAGATGTGCACACCAAGCTGAGGCGGAGAACTCCTCAGAGGCAAACCGGGCCGCTGGTTTGTTCAGTAGCTTACATATTGCTCTGTCCGCTGTTAGATATGGGGACGGAGCCAGCTGCCGGGCAGTAATTACAGTGTCAAAAAAATTATAGAAAATTCCGCAGTTGTAAACGCTGCTTCTCTTCCTCGGGGACCCTTTGACAGAAGTACGGCTTACAGCCGGTAACATGAGCAGTGATGGGGCTATAGGAGAACAGAACGTTGGTAAAGGCTTAAATCGACCTTCACCAAAAGCTCTCCAACAACATGTAGGTCCTCAGACTGTTAGGGGTATGGTGGGAATTGTAGTGCTGCAGCAGCTACGGGTTATCTATCTAATCTATCTTATTTATCTATCTATCCACCTACATATCTATAACTACCTACATATCTATCTACCCATCTACATATTTATCTACATATCTACCTCCCTACCTATCTATCTTATATCTATCTATCTACCTCCCTACCTATCTATCTTATATCTATCTATCTACCTCCCTACCTATCTATCTTATATCTATCTATCTTATATCTATCTATCTTATATCTATCTATCCCATATCTATCTATCCCATATCTATCTATCCCATATCTATCTATCCCATATCTATCTATCCCATATCTATCTATCCCATATCTATCTATCCCATATCTATCTATCCCATATCTATCTATCCCATATCTATCTATCCCATATCTATCTATCCCATATCTATCTATCCCATATCTATCTATCCCATATCTATCTATCTATCTCATATCTATCTATCTATCTCATATCTATCTATCTCTCTCATATCTATCTATCTCTCTCATATCTATCTATCTCTCTCATATCTATCTATCTATCTCTCTCATATCTATCTATCTATCTCTCTCATATCTATCTATCTATCTCTCTCATATCTATCTATCTCTCTCATATCTATCTATCTCTCTCATATCTATCTATCTATCTATCTACCCACATATCTATCTACCTACCTATATATCTACCTATCCATCCATCTCTTTTCTCTTGGTGCTATTTTGTCTCATACAGTTAAAACTGAGAAAGATATAGTACAGAATAATCTGGGGATCTCAGGAGCACATCCAAGTCCCCCTCCTCCTCCTTGTTTCAAGTTTTGTCCCCACGGACAATGATTGAGGACAAAACTGAAGCGTTTTCCTCCGGTTTGGAGATCCACTGCCGGATTTCAAATCCGGAAAAAAAAGTAGCCTAAGCCCCACCGACCAGGTAAATGGCATCATCAGCCTCTGCCTGTCTGGTCCATAGAGGAGACTTGCTGGCATCAAACACCAGGTGAAATTACTGTCTGTGGAGCCGTTTTCTGACTACCGATACCCATATGGTGATAGCATGAAGTTATTGGCGCAAACTGCTATTTTCGTGTATATAAAATTTTGGCAGTGACCGTAGCTATAGTCTAAGACATTTTATAAAAACTGCCCCGGGATACCTCTGCCGCTCATTTTACATTATTCTTTAAAAAGAAGGAACCCTTCCACAACTGCCATAGAGTGTTTGTATGGAGGCTGTGGAGGGGACTTCTGATGCATCGCCTTTTTTCGGGCAACATTGTGCGGACTACAGCAAGCTTGTTGGGCCGAGTTCACATCAGCGTTCAGCCTTTCTGTTCTCATGCCCCGGTATAGGAGCAGGAGAAGGGAAAGGACGGATTTGGCACATAACTGAGCTGAACGGAGCCTACAGACTATAATGGGGTTCGTTAGGTTTCCACTCGGAGGAAGATTTTTGAAGCGGAGGCAAAAGTTACGCATGCAGGACTTTTGTCTCTGCTTCAAAAATCTGGAGTCCGTAGTCTCCGTTCGGCTCAGTTATGTGCCGAATCCGTCCATTCCGTTCTCCTGTTCCTATAACGGAGCAGGGGAACGGAAAGGCTGAACGCTGATGTGAACTCAGCCTTAGGCCCCATGCACACGACTGTTGTTCGGGTCCGCGTCCGAGCCGCATATTTCGCGGCTTGGCCGCGGACCCATTCATTTCAATGGGGCCGCAAAAGATGCGGACAGCACTCCGTGTGCTGTCCGCATCCGTTGCTCCGTTCCGTGCCCCCGCAAAAAAAATATAGCATGTCCTATTCTTGTCCGTTTTGCGGACAAGAATAGGCATTTCTATAATGGGCCGCGTTCCGTAAAATGCGGAACGGAACGCGGAACAGCTTCCGTGTTTCGCGGATCCGCGATTTGCGGACCGCAAAACACCAACGGTCGTGTGCATGTAGCCTTACTTTTACTGCACATTAAACAGTTAAATAAATACACAAAACAGAAATCTTTTTTTTTTTTTTTTTTTGGGCATTCCTGCACAAAAAAATAATATGTAGCCTAAATTAGTACAATTATAAAAAATACAACATTACAAAGTTATGACTATTGAAATGCCACAAAAATGCAGTGCGATCTGCAGGCAGCATGTTAGAGCTGAGCAGATTGATATCTCTGCTCTTTCTTTGTTGTGCCACTAATATAAATGCATCCCGCCTAACAGCTGCCGTGTAGCCCAGGCCTGAATGTAAAAATGATAAGTTTTAATGAATCTTTTCCCAAAAAAAACGATATATTAATCTGCTCCGCTCTTCCTGCTGTGTAACATGCTGCCTGCACATTGCGCTGCAATTTTTGGCGATAGGCCCTCTTTAAATATATAATCAATCTATCGGGAATGGGCATCCCGTGCCGTGACTCGGTGGACACAACAGCGCCCCGCGTGTACATCCGTCTCTACCAGGTTCCGTTTCCCTTTAAAAAAGTCATGATAATGAATGCAAAATGCGGCACGGTAGGCCAAGCTTATTATGTTAAAATGAAGCCTGTAATATTTCAAATACAACAACAATAAAAAAAAAAAAAAGTCATTACTGCTTACTTGTCGGCAATAAAAAAAAATAAAATAAAATTGTTTAAGATGACACAGGGCTTTGGATTTGATTAAATCTCCCTACAATCAGACGGACGCCTCGCTTTCTAATATTTACGCACTGTGTGAAGTACGAGACATCGCGATTATGAAGCACGTATAATTACTCCTCGGAGGGAGCCGTCACTTGACGCGACACATTTTCGCCTGTGCGTTCGTCTGCTCTGAAAATCTACTTACGGCAAGTATATGGGAATAATAAACGTGAATGAGCCTTGATTTACACATTGCGAGACTTTCCGATGTATCCTCGGGGCTCAAGGTGGGACCTTAGACGAGGCGGCAACAAAGATGTTTTACTACCTCGTCCATTATTTGGAAGGATTATAGAAAAAAAAAATGAGGGCTCTTATATTTGTGCATTTATTCTTTGGATGAAAGACCAAGAGAGAGACCGATAATTAATCAGGAAATTATTTTCAGCAGGATTACATCCAAGATTTCAGAGTCTAAATTAGCCTGAATTGCTGGGCGACCCATTTCATTGCAGCTTGTAAATGTGATTCAGTACGTGGCATTAATTTGCTTCTCCCACCTAGATGTCATGGAATATCTCACAGAGATAACCGTCGTACACTGCCGGAACTCCAGATGCCATGCCCGATCTGCAATGCGGCCACAATTAATCTCTGCCCTAATGGGGCTGGTTGTTTATCTTGCAGTCAGTGGTTACCTTCACGTAGGGAGGCGTACGTGTAATCCATCTGGGACTATTAGAAGCTATATGTTAGGGACTGCTGAGTGGTAGGCAGACTGGGAGGTCGCCTAGGGCTCCACTGAGGTGGGGTACACATTATGGATAAAAAAGACTGATGCTCTGCTTTTGATTTTTGTGCACTAGGGGGGTGGACTGGAAATCAATGGTCCAAGAGTGATGGGGCATATTCTGAACAGACAGTCTCGGGCACTAAACAAACTCGTAACACCCCTGCTATACATGGTATACCTGACGGAGGCATACATTTTAATTCTGGCCTCTGTCGGGTCAGTACACATCGGTATACATTATCTTTTAGGAAGGGGTTCACATCGGCGGCATGCCGATCCGGCACAAATGCAGCCGGACCAAAAACTGTTGAATGCAATGGTTTAGGGCTCATTCAGATGGGCGTACGAATGAGTCCGGATCCGTTGCGCTATTTTGCGGAACCATTCATTTCAATGTGGCCACAAAAGATGCGGACGGCCTACATAGTTCCGTTGCGTGACCCGCAAAAAAGATAGAGCATGTCCCATTCTTGTCCGAAATCATGAACAAGAACAGGCATTTCTATCATAGTGTCTGCCATGTGCGGTCCGCAAAATGTGGAACGCACACAGGCGGTATCCGTGTTTTGCGGATCCGCAAAATACTATGTTCGTGTAATGTCAGAAAAGCGGCCGGATCACCATTGAATCCCATTATAATCAATGGGGATCCGGTGGAACACAGTTTTGAGCAGCCAATAGCAGGCCGCGACGAGGATGAGCCCCCCTAGCGTCACCCACCCACAATGCAAGGGAGGCTTGACTCTGTCGCAGCCTGCTATTTAGTCACAAAACCTATTCTACATTTTTCAATTTGTCATAAAAAATTTAGCATAGCCACTGAGTTATTCAATAAAATCTATTTATATAGCGCCACCTGCTGTTTCCCCCCTCATTTTTTGTCCATCTCTCTGAGCTGGTCAAACATGCTAAGTTTAAATCCTCAACTGCCACCAGCCATATGTACTGTTAAAAGCTGTGGCAGTTACAGGGAGAGAGCTGCTGCAGAAAGGACATGCCCCTGAGCTGTCAAGCTGAAGATAATCTAGCAGAGCAATGGGAGCAATGAATGAATGATCTCTGGACCCATATGAGGTGTAGGGATGGTTCTAGCTTTGTTAGAAAGGGACAGTCATGGATTATACGATATCTTAATTTTTTTTTTTTTTTTTTAAATCAATCAAGACAACCCCCCTTTAACAGTGAATTTGAAAACTGTGCAGACTTGCACACTCACACGGTTTCCGGGCACTACGTGGGAACATACCGTACCGTGGTAAAAAGTTCTTGCACAGCTACAATGGTGTAGAGACCAGGGATGCTCAACCTGCGGCCCTCCAGCTGTTGTAAAACTACAACTCCCACCATGCCCTTCTGTAGGCTGATAGCTGTAGGCTGTCGGGGAACAATGGGAGTTGTAGTTATGCAACAGCTGGAGGGCCGCAGGTCGAGCATGCCTGGTGTAGAGCATAAAAAGGCCCTCCTGAGCGGCTGTACGACAATAGCATTTACAGCACACGCCAACGGAGAATGTGATTTGTGACTTCTACAAGAAAGACTGAAATCTCGTCACTTTGGCTCCAGTTTATGGGAAGTTGAGTAAAATTTTATACAGTAACTTTTACGGCCTCTCCTGATCAAACGCGATGAATAACTCATTATGTGCTTAATGTTTTATAGTGTCACTTAAAAACCATATCTAGTATTTTGGCATGTGAATGACGAACGTGCGTGTGGCCCCTGGGGGTATGTGACAGTTCAGATCCTCGCTTGTTTTGTAGCTCTGAAAGGACTGCATTAATATTAGCTGCATGCTAAATTACATATGGGGGAAATGGACAAAGCGAGCTGAATAAAAGACAATGAAAAATACAAGTATAATCTATTCACTTCTTGGCTATTAGCTCAACCACATAGTTTCATGCAAATAATTCCATAAAATAATATATACGCGTTATCAGGATTGTTCTCTTTCATTCCCCACTGAGGTCTATGGGAGAGACAGAAAACCTACGAGTATCTCTCTTTCATTACAATGTCGGTCGAAAGGGTTTTCCGAGACTTTACAACTGATGATTTATCCTCAGAATAAGTCACCAGTATCTTATTGGTGGGGGTCCGACACCCGGGACCCCCGCCGATCAGCTGTTTTAGAAGGCACCGATGCTCCTGCGAGCGCAGCGGCCTTCTCCCTGCTCATCAAGCACATTGCCTAACCCTAGGTACACACCTAAGCGTTTTACAGCGCGTTTGAACGCGCTGTAAAACGCACAACATGTGAAAAGCCATGCTTCCCTGTAAAACGCCCAACGCCCAAACAAGTACATGAGCTTCTTTGGGGCGTTTTAACGCGCCTATGGACAATGTTGCCATAGGGGAGAATCACTGAATTGCGCGTATGACGCGCGTTTCTTAGTTACAAAAACGCGCGATTAAGAAACGCCTAGCTGTGTTCCCAGCCTTACATTGTACAATCGTGGCCAAAAGTTGAGAATGACACAAATATTAGTTTTCACAAAGTTTGCTGCTAAACTGCTTTTAGATCTGTGTTTCAGTTGTTTCTGTGATGTAGTGAAATATAATTACATCCACTTCATACGCTTCAAAAGCTTTTATCGACAATTACATGACATTTATGCAAAGAGTCAGTACTTGCAGTGTTGGCCCTTCTTTTTCAGGACCTCTGCAATTCGACTGGGCATGCTCTCAATCAGCTTCTGGGCCAATTCCTGACTGATAGCAACCCATTCTTTCATAATCACTTCTTAAAGTTTGTCAGAATTAGTGGGTTTTTGTTTGTCCACCCGCCTCTTGAGGATTGACCACAAGTTCTCAATGGGATTAAGATCTGGGGAGTTTCCAGGCCATGGACCCAAAATGTCAACGTTTTGGTCCCCGAGCCACTTAGTTATCACTTTTGCCTTATGGCACGGTGCTCCATCGTGCTGGAAAATGCATTGTTCTTCACCAAACTGTTGTTGGATTGTTGGAAGAAGTTGCTGTTGGAGGGTGTTTTGGTACCATTCTTTATTCATGGCTGTGTTTTTGGGCAAAATTGTGAGTGAGCCCACCCCCTTTGATGAGAAGTAACCCCACACATGAATGGTCTCAGGATGCTTTACTGTTGGCATGACACAGGACTGATGGTAGCGCTCACCTTTTCTTCTCCGGACAAGCCTTTTTCCAGATGCCCCAAACAATCGGAAAGAGGCTTCATCGGAGAATATGACTTTGCCCCAGTCCTCAGCAGTCCATTCACCATACTTTCTACAGAAGATCAATCTGTCCCTGATGGGGTTTTTTTTTGGAGAGAAGTGGCTTCTTTGCTGCCCTTCTTGACACCAGGCCATCTTCCAAAAGTCTTCGCCTCACTGTGCGTGCAGATGCGCTTACACCTGCCTGCTGCCATTCCTGAGCAAGCTCTGCACTGGTGGCACTCCGATCCTGCAGCTGAATCCTCTTTAGGAGACGATCCTGGCGCTTGCTGGACTTTCTTGGACGCCCTGAAGCCTTCTTAACAAGAATTGAACCTCTTTCCTCGAAGTTCTTGATGATCCTATAAATTGTTGATGGAGGTGCAATCTTAGTAGCCACAATATCCTTGCCTGTGAAGCCATTTTTATGCAATACAATGATGGCTGCACGCGTTTCTTTGCAGGTCACCATGGTTAACAATGGAAGAACAATGATTTCAATTATCACCCTCCTTTTAACATGTCAAGTCTGCCATTTTAACCCAATCAGCCTGACATAATGATCTCCAGCCTTGTGCTCGGCAACATTCTCACCTGAGTTAACAAGACGATTACTGAAATGATCTCAGCAGGTCCTTTAATGACAGCAATGAAATGCAGTGGAAAGGGTTTTTTTAGGATTAAGTTAATTTTCATGGCAAAGAAGGACTATGCAATTCATCTGATCACTCTTTATAACATTCTGGCGTATATGCAAATTGCTATAATAAAAACTTAAGCAGCAACTTTTTCAATTTCCAATATTTATGTAATTCTCAAAACTTTTGGCTACGACTGTATAGTGGTTGTCCTTGGCATCGCACCCAGCCTCATTCACTTCAATAGGGCAGACCTGCACCTAGGCCACGTGAGCGGTGAACGTGTCGTCACTGGCCTAAGAAAGGCTGAGGGAAGGCCGCGGTGCTACTGCAAGCCCCACTGCCCTCTCAAACAGCTGATTGGCGGGAGTCTCGAGGGTCAGACCCCCACTGATCAGATACTGAGGACCTATCCTGAGGCTAGGTAATCCGGTATAAAACACCTTTAACCATGCATTCAGGGTATGGCTATATGTAGTGTTGACGCTATGGATTTTTTTGTGGAGGAGGTGCATGCAGAAAATCTGAAGCCTTTTCTAAAAGCAGCAAAGTGGATGAGATTTTCACAAATCTGATGCACAAACTGCAAAAAAAAAAAAAAAAGGAAAAATTTAAAAAATCTGAAATTCGTAGCATGCTTATCTATGTTGCAGATTTTTCTCACAATAAAATCTGAGGCAAACCTGCAGGAAATCCACAACAATAATCTGCACAGATTTTTCTGCTGCAGAATATTTCCAGTACCTAAAGGTACGGCCAGAAACTTAGCAGCATTATGTGGCTGCAGAGATGTCTACATGAAGCAGGGTGGATTTTGGGCAACAATCTGTGAATTCGCAGAAACCTGCAGCAGCTATCTGCAAGATATCCTCACCGTGTGTCAAATTATGTGCGGATTCTCAGCCTGTGGATGAGATTTTATATTATTTTTTTTTTAAATCTCACCACTTCCCTGAACATGAATGCTGCAGATTTCACATGCACAATTCTGCACCCCTACAGTCAGCTTTCTGCATCAAACAGGCCAATGTTCTTGTTGGGAAGTCAAACTCCGAAATGCTTATAGCACCTCATCATGCTGTAAAAAGGGTCGCTCAAATCAGACCCCCCCCCCCCCTTTTTTTTTACATGTCCTATGCCAAGCTCGATTGTGCACCAATCTGTGCATGTTATTAGCGGCTCCCTTATCAGTCCGCTCGTATACTTCATTTAGGTGTCCATTAAGGAGCAGGTAACGAGGCGGCCTGTCAGTGATTTCTTAAGCAGCTGCCAGTTCTTTCCAAGCCACTTCACAAAACATGTCAAGCAGAGCCACAGAAGAAGGTCTGTCAGGGCAGAGAGCGCTGATGTTGATGTAAGAGGAAAGGCTGCCATGGAGATGTAATTGCGACCAATACAGTTGTGTCTCACCCATCAAAACCGATTAAGCAGACGAGGCGGGATGGCAGATGCGAGCAGGAGAGGTGCCCCTCAACAAGGACTGTAACAGCTGTAATATGCACCACTGGCTCTAATGACTTCTCACTCCACATGCAGACGGAACAGTTTGCCGAAAAATGGAGTCCACGAGGCTGATCAGGTCAGGGAGTCGGCGGCTCAGCAAACAGGGACTGTTTATTATATAAAAGCAGCAGACAAAGCATTTTACCCTGTGCAAACTTTTAGAGAAGCAATTAAAAGAAGCTGCGTACTTTCCAGGACAAGCAAACACTGGGCTATTGTGCCAGAATATAAGGCTCTGGTATTTAAAAAAAAAAACAAAACAAAAAAATATTTAGGACAAGGGGCATCTGTCAGCAGATTTGTCCCTATGACACCGGCTGACCTGTTACATGTGCGCTTGGCAGCTGAAGACATCTGTGTTGGTCCCATGTTCATCTGTGCCCGCATTGCTGAGAAATATGATGTTTTGAAGGAGTTTTCCTCCAAGAGTTCTTTCATACTGATGATCTATCCGCTGAATAAGTTATCAGTATCTGATCAGTGGGGGTCTGACACCCGGGACCCCGCTGATCAGCTGTTTTGAGAAGGCACTGATGATCGCAGTATCACCACGGCCTTCTCTCAGCTCACCAAGCACAGCGCCGCACACTGTATAGTGGATATCCTTGGTATCGCAGCTCAGTCCCATTCACTTCATTGGGGCTGAGCTGCGCTGAGGTCATGTGACCGATGAACGAGATGTCATATGGCCTAGGGAAAGCTGAGAGAAGGCAGCGACGCTACTGTGAGTATGGGTCATCAGTTAGGCTACATGCACACGACTGTTGGTGTTTTGCAGTCCGCAAACAGCATATCCACAAAACACGGAAGCTGCTTCGCGTTCCGCAATTTGTGGAACGGAACGCGGCCCATTATAGAGATGCCTATTCTTGTCCGCAAAACGGACAAGAATAGGACATGCTCTATTTTTTTTTTGCGGGGGCACGGAACGGAGCAACAGATGTGGACAGCACACGGAGTGCTGTCCGCATCTTTTACAGCCCCATTGAAGTGAATGGGTCTGCGCCTGAGCTGCAAAATATGCGGCTCGGACGCGGACCCGAACAACGGCCGTGTGCATGAGGCCTTAAAAAGAAAAAAAAAAAAACTCTTGGAAAACCCATTTTATATGCAAAGGAGCCTCCAGAAGTAACGGAGCGTTGCCATTACACCTGGAGGCTCTGCTCTCTCTGCAACTGTCACGACATCTCCACTTTGATTGATAGGGCCAGGCAGTGTAAACATCATCATGCTTCACCCTGTCAAAAAAAGTGAATGGGGCTGAGCTGTAATACCAAGGACAGCCACTATACAATATACGGCGCTGTGTTGGATAGCCGCTGGGAGTCGGCTGCGCTCACCAGAAGTCTGGTGAGCGCGCCGGCTCCCTTTAACCGCTGATTGGCTGGGATGTCGGGACTCGGACCCCTGCCAATGTGATAATGATGACCTACCCTGAGGACTGGTCATCGTTATGAATCCCTGGATAACCCCTTTAAAGGGTTACCACATAATACCAGATTTTTCCTGCACAATCAGTCTGTAGTTTTCTTACTTTGTGGTGAACCATATTTTTTAAGAATTTTGACATCTTTGAACCCCCAGATGGGGTTACTTGTCCTCCTTTCCGATAATATATTATGTCCATGCATATATATTGTACGCAGGCTGTACACGAGACCCAAGGATCAGCCTCCATTTGTTGCTGCCTGCGTCATTAATATCAGGCTCTTAAACTTTACTGCAGAACATTTCCTCATTAACGAGGTAGGAAACAAGCAGAGCGCTGGCCCATCAGTACTGCAAATATAGATTTCCGAGGAGCCACCTTATTAATACATGCCATGAAGCAGATTAAGTAGGCTGTCCATTAAAAAAACAAACAAAAAAAACACACAAACTAAAAACCCACTAATCTGCCTTTACTGTGGCAATAAATGGACCCGTCTATGGAATTAGCATATCCATATGGAATAGAGCATGAAAAATTATCTATTTTATCTTGTCAAATTACGTGGAGATGCGAATATGTGAAGTCACTTATCATTTCTCTCCTCATTATATGGAAATAGAAAGATCGTAACTGGGCTAATTCATTCGTTTTTGGGGATGAGCGAACTTCGTGTTTTAAGTTTGGCGTACAAGGTTCGGGTTATCTAAGAATTCCGTTATGGATTCCGCTACCACGGACCATAACTTATGGATTCCGCTATCATGTACCATATAATAGAATTCTTAGATAACCCGAACCTTGTACGCCGAACTTGAAACACAAAGTTCGCTCATCCGTATTCGTTTTCAATTAAAGGGGTGCTTTGTAATGAGAACCCCTGTCCATATACCCTATTCAGGCATATGAATACTTCACAGGAGGAGTCCCTGCCTCCGATGTACGAGATAGGCCACTTTCAGACGAGCGAATTGAAATTCGTCAGTATTCTGGCTCAGGATCCTGATGATATACCATCAGTATTGTCATCAGGATTTACAGGCGTATTTCTTCCTTCATTACTTAAGCACTGCACAGACTAATGTGCGTATTTGGAACCAAATCCGCCCAAAACGCGTACATGCTGCGGATTTCAAATACTGACGGTAAATTTTACGACCATGTGAATGGCTCTATTCATTAACATTAGTAGCGGAACATAAAATCCGGACTATATACGCATTGCAAATACGCTATTCTGAAAGCGGCCATAGGGTAAGATTTAAAGGGGTTGTTTGCTCTGAGCGATCCTTTTATTGTCAGTTCCCCGATTGTAGGGTCTTCCATTGCTGGATCGGCGGTCATCTATAGGAGAACCTGGCAGCAAGTTTTCAATTTACAACCACGCAGGAGTAAAACTGGCCCATTGCAGCCAATCAGTGAGCCTTTCATTTTCCAAAGAAGCGCAGAAAAATGAAAGGTCGAACCTGATTGGCTACTATGTCACTTTTCCTTAGCACCAGTTCGGAAATCTCCCCGATAGCGCTCGTCTCTTAAAGGGATATTTCTGTTAGATGAAGAGTAGCCTGTGGATATAGGATAACTAATAGATCTGTAGGGGTACACAAATCCTCTGACATGAATGGAGCGACTTGCCGAGCATGCACAGCGTCAGTCCATTCATCTCTATGGGACTGCCAGAAACAGCCGAGTGCTTGTACTTGACCATCTCAGACAGTCCCACAGAGAATGAATCGAGTGGCAGTGCATATGCTTGAGTGCAGCTTTATTCATCTCAGGGGTACGGGCCCCTGTTCTTGTGATCGGCGGGGGTCCCAGCAATCAGACCGCCACCGATCTAACACCTAGAACTTTATCTGACTGAAATAAATCCAACAATGTGAGAAGTCAAATTACAAAAATTACACTTGGGATCACATGGTCCAGGATACTACATGGTCCGGGACTAGGACGGTATATAATAACTTCTGAAGGCAGGACAAAGGATCTGTAGAAGTGGAATACTGGATTATAGACTTTACTTGCCGGTCCAGTTGCAGAACTGGTAATAACCACACCTGTCATGATATTTCAGAGAAACAACACAATCATCACGTCATATTTTGGACCATTTTAATTAAAGATTACATGCTTCATCCACTGGACACTAAAGCAAAACCAGTGACGTACCTTTGGCATCATCAGAGCCGGACGCAAGGAGTTTGGGGTCCATGAGGTTAAAATCCACACTCCAACATCTCTTTTCATGTTCCTGGATTTCAAGGTGGGACAGAAAGAAGAAAAATTGTCAGAGATGACGCACAGCGAGCACTAAGTCATAAAGGTGATGTATAGACATAGCCAACCGTACATTGCGAATAGCTCAAAGGGGTTTCCATAACACCCTCAAGTGGGCCAAAGGCTTTCCTAACATTCGACCCGGTCTGTATGTAGAGATGTAAAATGTCTCAGACAAAACGCAGGAAAAAAAAACAATCAGATAATCTATTTCTCAGGTCCTGGGGCTGATACTGTACGAGTGGCAGGAACTCAAACTCACCGAGCATCTACTTAAAGCGTTTGTCTGAAAAAAATAAAATAAAACCTCTGAACTTATATCAGTGTGTCCTGGTTCCGGTATCGCAGCTCCCCTCCCCACAGGACTAGAAGTGCGACATGCTCTCTGCATGTATGTGGCCACCCATAAATGTCCTCAGATGTTGCATGTGCACGTGAGGCTCATGAGCCACAGGCTGTTAAATGGGCTGTCCCACAAAAAATATTTTTTTTACAGTTTTCAAACCAGCACCTGGATCTGAATAATTTTGCAATTGCATGCAGTTAAAAATTTTGCATAGCCACTGAGTTATTCAATAAAATGTATCTGTATAGCGCCACCTGCTGTTAGCTTTGTTTCTTATTTCTTTGTCCTGCTCCCCGAGATGGCCGCACATGCTCAGTTTCATCCTCCAACTGCCTCCTGAGCTGTGATAGGGAGAGTATGGACACGCCCACTAAGCTGCAGCAGATAAGACACTCCCCCTAAGCTGCCAGTTTGATATAAATCTAGCAGAGCAATGAATGGGGAGATCTCTGGACCCATGTGAGGTACAGGGCTGGTTCTAGCTTCGTACAATATCCAGCAAGCAAATGCCCCTATTAAAACTTAACCTTTACTTAGTCATATATAAAACCCCTATTTCCCCATTATACAAAAAATTTATGAAGTTGATGAATCTAGGAAAATATCCAAAGTCATACGATACAATTCATACTCCAAGTCTATTACTCACAATAAATCATGGTCTATG
Organism: Bufotes viridis; assembly: GCA_033119425.1. Taxonomy (NCBI): domain Eukaryota; kingdom Metazoa; phylum Chordata; class Amphibia; order Anura; family Bufonidae; genus Bufotes; species Bufotes viridis. Next base: position 132,994,886 of record CM065596.1, on the reverse strand, counting down.
TAAAGAAAACAAAAATGTCACTCTCTTAGTGCCTATGATACGTCACACTTGCATGACAACTGAAACAAAAAGAAAAAAAAGAAAAGAATAATGTGATATCCTTTCCCTAACGCAAACCCTTTTATAAACCTATTCCCAGAGACGGCCCCTGATGGTGGGGACTCTCTGTCCTCGTGCCTAAATTATACTGCCCCTGATATCTCTCCCTGACAGGGGTTTTGAATAGTATTGCATATACATAGACACTCAGTGCTCAAAAAAATCTACCGAACACACAATAAATTCTGGCCACCATGTATATCAGTCACATGACCAGATAGCGTGATATCAATGATCCAGTGGTCGTTGCTTGTAAAACAACCTGCTAAGGCGTATTCACTAAGGGTGCGTTTATTCACATAAATTTCGACACTAAAAGATCTATTACAATCCTCATAATCCTCAACGCGTTTCCTCCCACGTTAGTGAGATTCATCAGGAGGCATTAGATATAGTTAGTCAGTATGATAAATGGTTCAAATAAAACCTGATATGTCAGATGTGTCCAGAGGAGGTATTACGCAGATCAGCGCTAATGATGCGGATAGGATCAGGGTTTCAGTCCATATTTACTCAATCATAGCTATGGTCAGATTATCAGGCAAAATATATGGATATCCCCATTATAACTCCGCAGTAATCAGGCAGGAATGATAACATATGAGTCCTTCCGCTCAGGTTCCCTCCTCTAGGCTGGTTCTAGCTTTGTTAGAAAGAGATTGTCATCTCCTGCATAAGGCAAACCGGACGGATCCGTTATGCTGGCCATAGACTTCCATTATGCCGGGCATTCCGTTATGGAATTGCATTATGGTCCATGGTAACGGGATCCATAGCGCAATTCAGCACATACCCGAACTCACAAAACTGAAATTCGCTCATCACCATCTGGGATCAGTCTCTGTCAGATATTTATGGCATATCCCTTGGACCTTCTTAAACTGCCATGGGTAAATGAAAAAAAGACTGGTCTTGTTGCAAATCTTCTCCAATCACCGTGCACATTTCAGACAGAGATGTTTTACCAAATAATAAACTCACCTCTGCTACACCCCAATATACAACTTTGCATTCATTTGCAGTCCATGTCAGGTCTATTTTGTGGCTTTTGATGCCACAAGGCCCCTTGCAGACGAGCGTTCCTCCCGCAGCGCAGCACCCGGCCTGACCTTCCAGCACTGACCGGGTCACACAGCATTATACCGATTTATGATGCTATGTAACCCTTACAGTTCTGGAATGTATTGGATAAGATTGACAGCATTATGTCAGTGTTATCCAGTACATTCCAGAACTGTATGGGTTACATAGCATCATTAATCAACATAATGCTATGTGACCCCCGGCAGCAATGGAGTTCAGGCCGGGATCTGCGCTGCGAGAGGAACGCTTGTCTGCAAGGGGCCTAAAACCCACTAGAAGGAAGTAGGAAAAACAGAGAAAGGCAAACTTTTTGTTCTGAACACAGTTCTTTACCCCCAACCATTCTTTTATTTATTTCTTTCACAACGAACAGAATGAAATGAAAAATACCAGCGAAAATATTCAGGTAAAGAAAAAAAAAAAAAAAAGCTAACCACCACAGCACGCATCTTTGCAAAAGATAGGTTTTCTCCCAGGGGGTCTTAATGACAGAATAAAGAGGTAGCAGTGTAGCGTGACCGGAGGATTTCACCTTGTAAGCGGAGCAGACGCTGCATCCACTACAGACAGAAGGAGCCATTGAAATCTGCCGTCGGGCGGCATTTTATATGTTACCTGGTATACTTTGGATCTCTGCCCTGTAAAACCGTCCCAGAGAATCACAGTCCCTTCGTAATCGCTGCTGGCCAGTAGGTTTTTGTGGTAACTGCTCCAGCTTATACAGCTGCAAAAGATAAAAATATATATTACAGAAAGCGAATCATAGAAATGTCAGGATTCAGTCAGTGCTGCAGAATCTTACCCACGGGGGTGGACGCCACACCTGACTCATTCAACACGCTGCGGGCCCTTACAGCATGGGGCCCAGCCATACACCTAACGGCATCGCTTTCTCTACCGAGCTGTAAGCTTAATACTGTCATGGGGGGGGGGGGGGGTTTCATTTATTGTAAAATAATTGGTTTTTCAAGAGAATATAAGGGATGCGGAGAGCTGGCCGTAAACTGCCACCTTCCCTACTGACTCAGGTGTCTTGCTGTAGGTCTGGATTTATTATCCGAGAATACTGCATTTCTCTCTTTGGTGCAAAAGAATCTTAAAGGGGTTCTCCAAGAGTATAAAAATGTCCCCCCTCATGTGCCGGGTACCCCACATGGAATTTACTTACCCCGCTTTCTGCGCCGCTCCTGGTCCCCGCACCGCCGTTGCTGTTTCTCTCTGCACACGGATGAAAACATCTAGTGTCGGGGGGGGAACCAGCCAAAAGCAGGCAGGGACGAACCTCCCTAGCATCGCTGGTGACGCTAGGGAAGCTTGTCCCAGTCCCTGCCTGCTATACCCCCCCACCCGTGTACAGGGAGAAGCAGCAGCGGCGGTGCGGGGACCGGGATAAGTATATTCCATGTGGGAGGGCCCGGCACGAGGGGACATTTTATACTCCTGGAGAACCCCTTGAACAGGAAAATCATTTAACCTGGATGCTTATATCTGCCGCATTACACACTTGATGTCCATTAAGGGGTGAGATATAGATCTGGCCAATGCAATGGTGATGGGTATGTAAAAAAATATAAATATATATAAGAAAGAAGAGAAAGAAAAAAAAGGAGCAGCAAATGCTATAAAAACAAAAAACCGCACTCCTCAGCTGAGCCCGCACAGGCACGCATGCGATGGTGATGAGCCGCTACAGCATGTCCTTGCTGACAGCGGATAAACAAGGACCGGCAGGTGACCGAAGAAGCGTCTGCATCTGATTGATGGAGGACTGAAGATGTGAATGCTATTTTATTTTTATTTTTTTTGTTATTTTAGGGCATTTGTGCTCCTTGCTTTTTTAAAAAAAAGATGGTCGACCACTTACTAGACACGACCTGTCTCCATAAAATGCAGTGCAGTCTGCAGAGTGCATGTTATAGAGCAGGAGGAGCCGAGCAGAATAAGACTAGGGCTACACGGCGACATATTTTGTAATGCTGATCTATGGTGTCGTACTGCGACACGACAGGCGCAAAAGGTCCATCCAGGATGTTTTTTGTGAGACGGTCGTGTCGCAGTATGTCGCCCTAGCCCTCTGCTGTGCTCTGATCTCAGTTGTAGACGGGGGCGGTGTTATCAGTGATTGATGATAGCATTGTGTGCCAGTCACTGGGGTCTCAAGTTCAGAAAAAGTCTATATTTCACATTTATCAATATTCTGCAACAGGCCAAAGTTATTTTTTGCTTCTGCTCAAGTTCAGAAATCCAGCTGTATGTGGCTGTTTTCTGTGGCTTTTGTCTCAAAAAATTGTCTCCACTGCTCTCCATACCTGACTCTGACCTGCCTTAGGCTACTTTCACATCTGCGGCATGGATTCAGAATTCGCCGGATCCAGCACTGCCGGATAAAACTGGAATGCCCTCTGGCCCCATTAACTATCATGGAGTCCGTCGGGCCCGTAGAAGTGAATGGGAGCAGAGGCATTTGTTGTAGGTGCGGGATCCCAGTGGTGGGACCCATCCCTTTAAGACGATGGAGGCATACCCTAGCAATATGCCCCCATTGTCTGAGATGAGACAACCCTTTAAGTCAGAACGTGATAGTTTGGCTTGTGCTAAATTCAACAAGTCCCGTTTTCAGATATTGGACTCGCAGATCGTTGCCTTTACAGCAATTTGATGCCGAAGTTCAAATTGTCCCAGTAGATAAATCGGAACCACATATTTTTTATTTTTTTTTAAATGAAAGACAAAAACAGCAGCAAATATCTTAAAATATCCCATTAAAAATGAAAAATTAAGTGATATCACTGGAGGCGACGCACGGAGAGATAAGACTGGTTTTGCTGAAAGCACCTGGATTCACGTTTTACGGCTGGGATCAGCAATAATGATCACTGCACTGTGATTCACTGCCATCCAACGACCCTTGATATGTGGTCTGACATCTCTGAGAGTCAGAAATCTCCACGCATAAAGTACTCCGACGTCTCACTCCAGGCAGTGCTTTATAACCAGCCAAGTACAAAGTCAAGGAAACTGCCACTGTGAAAGGGAACGCTTCCGAATTTCAGTTTCTAAAACAGACAAATGAGTTATCAGTCGCTCGCATTGTGTACGGTTTTACGCTTCCACACATCAATCCTCCATTCTTTTGTGAGCGAGCTGGCACCCAGCTGAATGCCGTGTGCTCCCGCTGCCCAGGATGCAAGACATAAAAAAGGGAAGATTTGTAGGAAAATTAAAAAAAAATAAATAAATAAAAAAGGTTCTTTTGTGGCTTGTTTGCGAGAAACAAAACTTTTTTTAAATTAAAGTAAATTTCAAGGAGCTGCCGCTCGTCTCACTAGACATTAAGGCTGTACTGTTCAGCTCTATAGATCTGCAATACAAGGTGTCGTAAGCAGCTGACACCAAACACGTGGGACATCAGCCCATTCCTTAAAGATGTCCGCACGATGCAATAATGCTACGGTCCTATTTTCAGGGATTCCCTGGAGAGCGGGCGCCTAGACAATGGCACCAACATTTGTCTGAGAGGATATAATGAACCATACATCTTTGCGTCATGTTATCTGGAAGACCACCTTAAAGAGGTTATCTCATGAATCATTTCCATACTAAGAGAACTGAAAGGCGATTAATATCCGGCTTAAAGTACTAAAAAAAAAAGTATATAAAAAAAAGCACATTCTTATCGTTTTCTTCCACGCGCCCCCTTTTTGTGCTGTTGATAATATGCTGCTTGGGGCAGGCTCTGGAGAAAATCAGTCTCCATCCCCCTCTGGCAGCTGTCAATAGAATTCCTTCTTCTCAGCTAGACCGCCATGCTACTATAGGGGGCTCTGCTCCTATCTGACAACCAAACAGAAAAATATTGGCGGCAGCCAACAGAGGATCACTATGGAGAGACCTGACCACGTGTGACCACCGGCTCATTCAGTGGACGCGCGCGATGTTATACAGTTTCAACACCAGGTGGTGCCATTCCGGGTTGAATAAAATGTCATAACTTCTCTATCTTATTACTAACAGCGAATACATGGGAAAATACAATGAATATGATATTTAATGATGGGACGACACCCTTTAACCTCCACTACATGTACCAGATAGGTCTTACTTCACACTTACATTGCATGTTACTAGAAGTCTTTATTTCATGATCGCATATCAAATGTAGTAAATGGACGCGTTTCGGCCCGTCCAGCCTTCATCAGCATATCATATGCTGATGAAGGCTGGACGGGCCGAAACGCGTCCATTTACTACATTTGATATGCGATAATAAAGCCTGAAGAATTGAATAGCACTCGCTGGGATCCGTCATTTTTATACCAGTATTCATCTATCCACGTGCGGGTGCGCTATCTTGTCGAGTGCCGGCTACCATTGACTTTGACCTTTATTTCATGATCCACATGCACAGACCTTTAAAAATGTGAAAAAAATAAACACCGGATCCGTTTTTTCCGGATGACACCGGAGAGACAGATCCGGTATTTCAATGCATTTGTCAGACGGATCTGCATCCGGATACAAATAATATCCGCTTTCATGATATCCGTTCTTCTAACGCTAGTGGGAAAGTTCCCTAACTGATAATTCAAATGAACTGCAGAAAACAGTTGATGGCTGAAAAGTAACCAGAGTCAATAAAACTGCTGAAACATGTGCCACCAAGAGCGTAACTAAGGGAACACACAGCGAAATACAAGGCGCGCAGACAAGGGGATAACTACATCACTCAAGTGTTTGTCCACCTACAACAAGCCCCGTAATTACCCCTGTGAGCACAGATGCACTTCCAGAACATCATCATTGACCAGAGCTAGCGGGAACGAGAAAAACAACTTCTACGATGGGACTGTTCTGCTAATAAAACACATAGCGAACAGTATATGGAGCCCAAAAATGAGAAGCCCAACTTTAAAACTTTACTGGTTCACCAAACGAGACTATATTAGAAAACCGCCTCAGCACCAACAAGTGGGAGCGACTCCAAATCTGTCAAGATTTGTACCCATGACACTGGCTGACCTGTTACATGTGCACTTGGCAGCTGAAGGCGTCTGTGTTGGTCCCATGTACATATGTGCCCGCATTGCTGAGAAAAATTAGGTTTTAATATATGTAAATGAGCCTCTAGGAGCAACGGGGGCGTTACCGTTACACCTAAAGGCTCTGCTCTCTCTGCAACTGCCACGCCCTCTGTGCTGTGATTGACAGGGCATCACACCTGGTCCTGTCAATCACAGTGCAGAGGGTGCGGCAGTTGCAGAGAAAGCTGAGCCTCTAGGTGTAATGGTAACGCCCCCGTTGCTCCTAGAGGCTCATTTGCATATATTAACATATCATATTTCTCAGCAATGCGGACACATATGTACCTGGGACAAACACAGATGCCTTCAGCTACCAAGCGCACATGTAACAGGTCAGCCAGTGTTATAGACGCCCTTTAAGACAGTCAGCAGTAGACTCTGTACTACACAAACACCCACTATATTCACTAAAAGTCCTATAGGGGGCCCAGAAAAGCAGAAAGGAATGCACCGTATTTTTGGCTCATTCCATCTAAATCCATTTTGACTAATTTCCCCATTATACCTAAAAGTAAAAAAATGAGGCGAGTGGTCTAAGACCGAGGCTTGGATAACACTGTTAATGAACGACCTAGCTGAGCCTGCACCGCTCCAGCTTCTCGTGCAGCACATTTGTTGGTCACTTTCCAGCATTTTAATAAGGTATCAGCAGCATCTGTCCTGTCTCCAAGAGAACTGATGGATTTGATGAACTGGAAGAATAACGGAGAACCTCTCAATATTCACCATGGACACCTACACACTGACCTCCAGTTACACCAGACAAGGTTAATAGATGCAATATGTTAACAAAGTTACAAGAAGACCTGGGCCATAATACATCTGTGGACCCCAAACACCTTAAAGTGTACCTCTGGTTTTTAAAACCTACCTCCGTGGACAGGTTGCCGATTGATGATAAAGCGAGGTCTCCGGTGAGACTTCCGGTTGCTTAATGATTGGTTACTGCAAACATCCCAGGAAAAAGCTGGGCGTGAAGGTCTCTTGTCCTCACATTCAGGTCACAATAACCTCTGATTTTACAGAAAATGCAGGCCTCTAGAAGCAGGTTTGTCCATGTAGCAGCACACCAGCATTATAGCGGTTGTCCAGGATTTTTGTTCTCAAGCGGCACGACATTGCTGGGTACAAGCAGCACTGGTGAAGCGGAGCACGTTTCATCCTCGTGCATGTTAAGGCCTCATGCACACGGCCGTTGATCGGTCGTTCCCGTCCCATTGCGGTCCCCAATGCACGGGCCACATCCGTGCGGATTCCGAAGACGGATCCAGACCCATTCAAATTGCATGCTGTACTTTTTTGTGGTGCGAAGGCACCGACCTTCCAGATTGCGGACCCACTCAAGTAAATGGGTCCGAATTGGTGATGTGGGGCGCCTGTGTATGGCGGACCCGCTGGTTGCAGGCCGCAATACGGGCACGGCCGTGTGCATGAGGCCTAACAGACAGGGATTGGAAGACAGGTGAACAGAGTGGTGGGAGCAGGCGAATATGGATTTCTACACGGCTATCCCAGGCTAGGTTGTCATCTCCGGAACTTCCATTGAAAATAACGGAGCACCCGCACGCATGCCTCACCGGCTCTGTTCATTTTGGGTCTCCACGGGGTATGGGGGCACCGTTCTAGCCACTGGTGGGGGTCCCACAGATAGGAGATGACATAACCAGAATACCCCTTTAAGACAGCTCAGATCTATGCTGCTGTATGCAGAGGCCTCACATCACAGGGTAGTAGTAGTTTCCCTGTGACAGTAGGTGAATTTCCTTTTGAAACTCTTTAAATGAACACAAAAGCTAGAAATTAGGGTTGAGTGAATCGGGTTCGGATATAGATTCTTTTAAAAACTTCATTAAAAATATTGGCTCTGTCCTACTGTAAACCATATCGCTTCCGCAGAGGTCTTTCCGAAGTTTCAGCAAATATCGCAAAACTTACTTGATCTCGCCTCGATTAGGTGTCACTTTGTTTATTCGCATAAATTACTGTATCAAAATACGAAGCCGAACTAAATAGAGTAAGTAAAGCTCGCGATATTTGCTGAAACTTCGGAAAGGCCCCCGAAGAAGCAATACATTTTACAGTAGGACGGAGCCAATATTCTTAATGAAGTTTTGAAAAGAATCGTGTTCGGATACAGCAATTTTCCGTTCTAATCTATAAAAAGAACAAAAAAATAAACGGAAAAAAAATCCTGTATGTTAAGCATCGGTTATGCTCAGTTACGTACATTTTGCATCCATTAGTCTGTTTTTGGAGACTGTAAATTGCGGATCCGCAAAAACACGGATACCATCCGCATGCATTCCGCATTTTACAGATCGGAACGTCCTTCTCCATGATAGAAATCCCTATTCTTGATGGCAAACAGGACAAGAATAGAACATGTTCTATCTTTTTTGCGGTGCTGCGGAATGGAAGTGCAGATGTCCGCATCTTTTGTGGCTCAACTGAAATGAATGGGTCCGGCATCCGATCTGCAAAATTGCGGAAACACGGTTGCGTGATTTTAGCCTTAGCCATTTCCGTCTAAGATTCGTTATTCTAAACAGAAAAAAAAATTATAATTCTGTAGGACTTTTTTTTTGTCCAAAATAACGGATCTCAGGCGGAAATGGCTAAAACTGATGCCAATGTGCATAAGTGAGCATAACGGATGCTTAAAATACAGAATCCATGTTTTTTTTATTTTTCGGTTCTTCTGAAGGATCATAAGAACGGAAAACTAATCAGTGATGTGAATCCGGCCTTATTTCTGACAGTCCAATGCATGTAGATGAATAATGAGAATTACTTCTCAGTGACGGACCCCGATCTATCGCAGATATCCAGTTACCAGGCCATAAATGTAAATGAATGCTTACGCTGCACTACGACCCTCCCTCGTATTAACAACCCACCACGACCTATTCCAGCAGGACTATGGCCCATACGTACAGCCGGGCTACTTTATACTGAATGATCTGGTGGCTACAACAGGAGGTGGAGTGACGCCACACAAGATGAAAACTAAGTGTATTTCTCTGGGGGATCTTGCTGGGAGTAAGAGACTGGAAACAGAGGGGATGAATTTGTTAAGAAAGCAGGTGAAGATAATGGGTGATCCAGCTGGTGTATGGCACCGCTCCAGGTTCACTGCTGGCACAGAGGCGGCTGGGACACAGCTGGCACACGGCACATTAGTGCTCAGTACAGCAATGACGGCAGCAGACATATCATCCACTAATTTGAAAAGTAGATGAGGCGAACGGTGATAGGAGTTCCCTCTACGTATAAGGGTCCATTCACACGTCCGCAAGTGTTTTGCAGTCCGCAAAACACAGACACCGGCCATGAGCGTTCCGCATTTTGCGGACCGCACATGGTGGGCACTATAATAGAAATGCCTTTTCTTGTCTGTGGATGCAGACAAGAATAGGGCATGTTCTATTTGTTTGCGGAGCCGCGGAACGGAAGTGCAGATGCGGACAGCACAAGGTGTGCCGTTCGCATCTTTTGCGGCTCCGTTGAAAATGAAAATTGCGGAACGGATGCGGACCCATTTTGCGGATGTGTGAATGGACCCCAACTCAGGTGGCAGGGGAAGCAGATAGAGCCTGTTCATACATTCAGGAATTGATAAGGATTTAGCGGATCCCACACCTAAATCCCCAACAGTCCAAACCAGCGCAAGAAAATGGGCGATTTATACGCCATTCACATACAGCAAAAAAATAATCCATGTTGAACAGTCTTTATTTTGATGAACCTTTTTCTTTCCGTGTCCGTTTCGTTTTTGCGGACTGTATGCGGAACCATTCATTTCAGTGGGTCCGCAAAAAAAGAACCGCAGAATTCCATTATCTGCATTACGGACAAGGATAGTACTGTTCTATTAGGGGCCAGCTGTTCCGTTCCGCAAAATACCGAATGCACACGGATGTAATCTGTATTTTTTGCGGACCGCAAAATTCATACGGTCGTGTGCATGAGCCCTTAAGATCACATTCACACAACCGTATATTTTGAGGTCCGCAAAAACTACGGATGACGCCCGCTTGGACAAGAATAGGACATCTTCTATCTTTTTTGCAGGGCTACAGAACGGACAGCACACAGTGTGCTGTCTGCATTTTTTGCAAACCCAATGAAATAAATGGGCCTACATCCGATCTGTACGGGCACGAACAGGCACGGAAACAAATTACGTTCATGTGCACGAGGCCTTAGACTAATGGGTACCAACTACACCTGGCGAACCCTACTTACTCAACTGGGAACCGTCAGTTTTGATTGTGCTGTCCATTTTTTTGACCGGGAAAATAGGGCTGCATGTAGCTAATATTTTTCCTGTCTCATCGGACTATCAATGGAGGTTCCCAACAGCTAAAAAGAGGTTTTCCCCCCACTAACAATTAAAGGGCGTCTGTCAGCAGATCTGTACCTATGACACTGGCTGACCTGTTACATGTGCACTTGACAGCTGAAGGCGTCTGTGTTGGTCCCATGTTAATATAAGCCCGCACTGCTGAAAAAAACCCAATGTCTTTACATATGCAAATGAGCCTCTAGGAGCAATGGGGGCGTTACCATTACATCTAGAGAATCTGCTCTTTCTGCTCTTTGATTGACTTTAGAAGTGAGGGTCAGGTATGATGACATTAACGCTGTCTGGCCCTGTCAAAGTGCAGAGGATGCGAAAGTTGCAGTGAGAGCAGAGACTTTAGGTGTAATGGTAACGCCCCCGTTGCTCCTAGAGGCTCATTTGCATATATTAAAGCTTCATTTCCCTCAGCAATGCGGACACATATGAACATGGGACCAACACAGATGCCTTCAGCTGCCAAGTGCACATGTAACAGGTCAGCCAGTGTCATAGGTACAAATCTGCTGACAGATGGCCCTGTAAGTGTCTGATAACTGTGGGCACAATTGTTGGCTTTCAAAAACAGGTCCCAGACTCCGAGAGACTGGACCAGTAATGAACTAGTGTGCCCACAGCTCCGTTGACTTCTACGGGACTGCTGGAAACCGCGCTAAGCACTGTAACTCATTCAAGGATGGGCGGTACACGTAGATTCCCTCCCCAGTAACGTAGATGGAGTTACGGAAACCTCCCAGTACAAACGGGTTTTCATAGGATCAGTTTACTTCAATAGACAGGGACCATGCATGTTTGGTTACCTCCGTATTAAGAAAGGGAAGCAGATTCACAGGACCTGTAGATGGACCCACTGATCGACGGCAGACACTATCTGGATTATCAAGTGCCAGAATAAAGGATTTTTTCTTTTTAATACTGTACATAAAATCGACTTCTCACCTGATTTTAGAATTGCAGGTCATCTCGTTCTCTGGGTAATGGATATCCACGGCGTCTTGGATAACAGTGCCATACTCGTACACCTTGATCTTCTTGGTCACACCGGCAATGGCAAAGTAGTCACAGTCTCTGTCAAACTCTATGCTGCAGTAACAGGAGGGAAAAAAAATACATCTGAAACAACTTCACAAAAAACAAAAAAAAAAATTGTGACAGAACAACATTTTTATATGCAGGAAGAGCAAATGAGTGCAATGAACTATTAATGTGGATCACATAAGATGGTGGCTTAAAGAGGACTTTTCACCGGTCCAAAGGTAAAGCTATGTACCTGCAGAGCGGCACTCAGCGATGTCCCTGCACTTACTATTATCCCTGGGTGCCGCTCCGTTCTCCCGCTGTAGCCCCCTGTACCGGCGCACGCGCTGCTGCTAATTTTGCCTGGGGCGGAGAAATCCTCGTTTGCCCTGGGCGTCTCCTTCTCCCAGGCTGGAGCGCTGGCCAATCGCAGCGCTCAGCTCATATTCTGGGAGGTCGCAGGTGAAAGGTCCTCTAGCCATTTGCTTTATTTGGGAACCCCCCTATGAGCCACAGCTGAGAGCTGGCCATTTTGTAATACATAATTTTACCTGCAGGGGAAACGGATGGTGGCCTGCAACTTCCCTGGAGATAATAGCTGGGTATGGGAAGGGGTTTCAGATCAGCTGAGGGCAACATGACATAGATGCAGCTCTGCTGGGAGGGATTATACTTCTCCAACATATGGCCTATTAAGCATATGAAAATCATAGACCCCCCTCTATAAACAGAATAGAGAGCCGTTCTGCAGGAGCTGTCAGATGACCACCTTCCTCGTCTTACATGGTGGCCAATCATCTGAATGGTCGCCATGTAATACTACATTTCCCCTGGTGCAGAGGAAACATTTGGCTGGCCACAGCTTCTGGCTCCATTCAGAAGACCATAAAGTGTTTTGCGATCCACAAAACACGGAAACTGACTGTATGGGTTCCGCATTTTGCAGAGCGCACAGGGCCAGAGCTACATAGAAAATGCCTATTCTTGTCCGCAGACAAAAGTGGGACATGCTCTATATTTTTTGCGGGGCCTTGGAACGGAACTACGGATTAAAATAAATGGGTCCGCACCCGTTCCGCAAAAGAGGAACAGATGCGGACCCGTTCATATGGTGGTGTGAATGAGCCCTCTTCCTGAGAGTCGTCTGCTTGCCGGGGGTCTTGGGAGAAGGCGATCGGCTTATGAGACGACCCCTTTAATGCTACAAATTTTAAAAACCTAATTCTATTATTAACTTTGCTTATATTAAGACACCAACATATCCCACAGCAGTGTACAGAGAGCGCCGCCGTTCATATCAGTCCCTGCCACCAAGGTGACTCACGCTCGCACAATTATTCAATATCACACGGACACTTAATTTTCCTCAAAGGCAATAAACTACAGGGGAGACCATACAAACTCCTTGTATGGAGTCAAACCCAGAATCCCAGTGCTGCACGACAACAACATTAACCTCTAAGCAGGGCGGTGGAGTCAGAGCCAGTTTTGGGTGGAAACGTACCGACACCAACTAAATAAAAACGTTCAGTAGGATTAGTATTGTATAATTCAATTATTAAATACATAGCTTGGAGTAAATTTTACTTTCACAGAAATTTTAGAAAGTTTAGAATATGTTAATGAGACTATATGCCATGTTGTATCAATCTAAGGCCGCTATTCCGTTTTGGGTGGTCGGTCTCTGAGTCAGAGTTGACATTGTGGCTAACTTAATCCAAAGCCCGGCCACTGGGCCACTGGGCCGTCCTATATCGTGACTGTCCTATCAAAACTAACTGATTTAGTAATATACATACAGTATAATGATAATCGCTTACGATAGCTTCTTCCTAAGGGATCTTTCACACTTGTGTTTTTGTCTTCCGGCATAGAGTTCCGTCGTCGGGGCTCTATGCCGGAAAAATCCTGATCAGTTTTATCCCCATGCATTCTGAATGGAGAGAAATCCGTTCAGGATGCATCAGGATGTCTTCAGTTCAGGACCGGAACGTTTTCTGGCCGGAGAAAATACCGCAGCATGCTGCGCTTTTTGCACCGGCCAAAAATCCTGAACACTTGCCGGTAATTAATGCCCATTGAAAGGCATTAATCCGGATCCGTCCTTAAACTAAACGTCATTTCGGCGCATCGCCAGATCCGACGTTTAGCTTTTTCTCAATGGTTACCATGGCAGCCAGGACGCTAAAGTCCTGGTTGCCATGGTAAAGTGTAGTGGGGAGTGGGGGAGCAGTATACTTACAGTCCGTGCGGCTCCCGGGGCGCTCCAGAGTGACGTCAGGGCGCCCCATGCGCATGGATCACGTGATCGCATGATTCATGCGCATGGGCCGCTCTGACGTCATTCTGGAGCGCCCCGGGAGCCGCACGGACTGTAAGTATACTGCTCCCCACTACTACTATGGCAACTAGGACTTTAATAGCGTCCTGGCTGCCATAGTAACGCTGAAAGCATACTGAAGACTGATCCGTCTTCAAATGCTTTCAGGTCACTTGCGCTGTTACGGATCCGGCGGGCACTTCCGGCAAATGGAGTACACGACGGATCCGGACAACGCAAGTGTGAAAGAGGCCTAAGTGTCATTCACAATTATTACAAATACGACCACAGATATATGGATGCCGTGGAAGCTGCTGTCTCCCCACACACATTAACCCTTCATTTCACTCTTGTTACTTTGTTGACACAAAAAACAGAAACAAAAAAACTAACCAAACTCATTACTGCAAAAATAATAAAAAGGAACAAAACAAATGTTAGTAAATTACTAATGCAGTCCCCTTTCAAGCATTAGCGCCTTCTCTTGTAGAGACACTGAACATTAGTCGTATCCTAAAGTCAGTAAAACAGGAGATATTAAAATGGTGTTCCGATCTGGACATTTAAGCATATCAATAGGGGCAGGACCCAGAGGATAGACCCGCACCTATCTCAGAAAGGGAGCCCGAAGTGAATGGACAGCAGGTCTTGCACATGCAGTCACTCTTCCATTCACAACTACGGGACTTCCAAAAGCAGCAGCGCCCTGGCTCGGAAGTCCCATAGTGGTGAATAGAGGGTGGTCATGTACAATCAGCTGGCTCTCTATTTACTGCTATTGGACTTCCAAAATGGCCAAGAGCACCGGCCTGGCAATTTCAGAAGTCCCATAGAAGTAAATGACAAGGACGCCGCACATGCGTAGCATGCTCTCCGTCCTTGGGACAGGACAGGGTGTCAGAGATGGGACTAGCACCTATTAATATTTATCACAAATCACAATATGTCATAAATGTCGAGATGGCATACCCCTTTAGAGGGCACCGATTATCAGTTTTGTACCTATGAGACTGGCTGACCTGTTACATGTGCAGCTGAAGACATCTGTGTTGTGTTCATATGTGCCAGCATTACTGAGAAATATGATGTTTTAATAAATGCAAATGAGCCTCTAGGAGCAACAGGGGCGTTACCCTTACACCTAGAGGCTCTGTTCTCTCTGTTACTGCCGCTTTGATTGACAGGGCCACGTGTGATTATGTTTTGCTGACTGGTCCTGTCAAAGAAAGTGCAAAGCGGACGGCTCCTAGAGGCTCATTTGCATATATTCAAATATAATTTTTCTCAGCAATGCGGGCACATATGAACATGGGACCAACACAGATGCATTTAGCTGCCAAGCGCTCATGGAACAGGTCAGCCAGTTTAATAGGGACCAATGTGCTGACAGATGTCCTAAAAGGGGTATTCCCATCTCATAAGGTGATGGCACCTTCATTGAGAGTCAGACCTCTGGGACCCCCAGAAATCCTGAGAATAAGGGACCATTCCCACGTCCGTGAATGTGTCCGCAACCGTCCCGCAATTATGTGAAACGGTTGCGGACCCATTTATTCTCTATGGGGCAGGAATGGATGCGGACAGCACACAGTGTGCTGTCTGCATCCGCATTTCCGGAGCGCACCCCTGAACTTCCGGAAAAAAAAAATCGAGGGGTGCAGAGCGGGTGGGGGTGCTTGCCGGGTGTATTGAGGATCCGCAATACACTACAGACGTGTGAATAGGCCCTAAGGAGGTTGCAGTGAAGTGGTCCCTTTACTGTTTTTCCCTGAAGAGCGGGCGCTACATTCAAGTGACTAGAGCGGGCTGCAGATCCCTTCACGGCGGGTGGCTTGGAGCGCTGCTGTGCAGGGAAAAACAATGAATCTGAATAGCAGCTCCTTCTTTATCAGAATTAGAGGGGGCCCCCCACTGTTCATAGGTCATGACATCTCAGTGCAATACGCCATTGCTTCGTGAAATGAGACGACATAAACCTAGAGGAAGACCTTGACAGGACAGCACACAGGTCCACAGCTAGAATCCCTGCACTTTTCGCAGCCGCACTGGTAATTGTAAATTTGCATACAGCGCCAACTCAATCTCCGCTTTGACGGACACGGGCACATCCCCAGTGTTTTGATGATCACTGAAGGTCAGAGCTAAACAACATAATCGTCTGTTCGCCATCTTCCGCAGGCTTTATTTTTATGTACCATTTCCCCTCCTCCAGTGCCCCGGCTGAAATGCTCCATTAGCTTCCCATGACATCTCATTGCAGTGAGGCTGATTTAGTAGTGGCTCAGGATCTGAGGAAGAATAATGACAAGAAAGGAGGGAGGGGAGGACTGGACAGGCTTAAAAGTAACTTGCATTACCTCTTAAGACAACATGCCTGGCTGGGGACAGTGGAGCGACACGGGCAGCTGGTAATTCTTCCCCCCATGTCCACAGCAATTCCTTTCTAGCACTGGTGGTAGAGCCATAAGTTACTGAGATGGAAGGAGAGAAGACGGCCGGTTGGCAACTAATCGGACTGCGCTTAAGAAAGCATCAAGATGCAGGGAGCGCGTGAGGTATTACTGCAGAGGAGCCGGGTCGGGAACACAGCACAGATTTGGTGAAATGCCACACGAGTATTAAACTATACAAAGTAATGCGCTAGTGACCAAAATGGTATAATATGCACAATAACTGCAATGACGGCACCGATCTTTAAAAATTCATCACCTGTAAATGGGCCCTATGGGAGTCGTTAGAAATCCCAGGGGATTCGTTGTCGCCTTGAAGAGCTCCTGCTGGTCATACTAATGCAAATATGGCAAATGATGTACGGTTCAGACAATGGGTCACTCTCTGTAACAGACGAGTGTAGCCCAACTATGCTACGGGAAGGGTTAAAGTAGCTCTGTCAGGTCTCACATGCTGCTAAGGGATATAGCCCTTTAAATTCTAGAAGGTTCTTAGAAAGCAGGACTCACATGCTTGCTATGTGTGGGTGTAGTGGAAGCAGGGCTCACAGGCTCTCTCTAGGCTTGGATAGGCAAAGCAGGACTCACAGGCTCTCTTTAGGCTTGGATAGGCAAAGCAGGACTCACAGGCTCCCTCTAGGCTTGGATAGGCAAATCAGGACTCACAGGCTCTCTCTAGGCTTGGATAGGCAAAGCAGGACTCACAGGCTCTCTCTAGGCTTGGATAGGCAAAGCAGGACTCACAGGCTCTCTCTAGGCTTGGACAGGCAAAGCAGGACTCACAGGCTCTCTCTAGGCCTGGACAGGCAAAGCAGGACTCACAGGCTCTCTCTAGGGCTGGACAGGCAAAGCAGGACTCACAGGCTCTCTCTAGGCTTGGATAGGCAAAGCAGGACTCACAGGCTCTCTCTAGGCTTGGATAGGCAAATCAGGACTCACAGGCTCTCTCTAGGCTTGGATAGGCAAAGCAGGACTCACAGGCTCTCTCTAGGCTTGGATAGGCAAATCAGGACTCACAGGCTCTCTCTAGGCTTGGACAGGCAAAGCAGGACTCACAGGCTCTCTCTAGGCTTGGATAGGCAAAGCAGGACTCACAGGCTCTCTCTAGGCCTGGACAGGCAAAGCAGGACTCACAGGCTCTCTATGTTAGAGTAGGCTAATAAGGACTTACAGGCTCGCTATGTGTGGGGGGAATGGAGGCAGGACTTATAGGCTGTCTATAGGTTTAGAAAGGCGAAGCAGGATTTGACAAGGGAAATAGCATCTGGTTGTCAAATTATTCATTCATTTCTAGACGGAATAATAGAAAACCAGCACAACACAGTTATAAAAAAAATCCTCCTGAATTGTTATTTTATGGGGATCACAAGTTTTTACTAACACAGACGTCACTAGAGGTGACAATCCTCTTTAAAGAGCCCCAATTATGAAATACAACTTCACCAACTCACCTGATTAACAGATTTACATTAATCCTGTCTCTCTATAGTACCCCGAGGTCTATACCTCATATGGCTCAGTAATGGAGGCATATTCACATAGAAAAACTAGAGAACCCGACGTAAGCTTCTATAAAATGTATTCATTAATTCCCTTTGTGTGCAGCTGTTCACACCTAACTTGAAAAATGTGATATATAGATCACTGCTCGTCTTCGGATGGCAGCCAGAAGATGTAAAGGACGTGTGAAGGAACTTACTACACGTCTCTAAATCATTCATGCACTCTCTCTCTCTCTCTCTGATATGTTGCCTCACCTCGGTCTTACCAAACGATTATCTAAGCACTGATAAAAAGGCAGAAGAACAGATCAGCACATTTCAAGAGACAAAGAGGCTGTTTACCTCCAAGAACTAGAGACGATGGCTAACTATGAACATCTTAAAAATTCTGCTGATCGCACCTGAACAACACCTCTAGAAGACTAAGTCAGCGTGGATTTGTCTTAGTGACGCTTCCAGTAGCATAAACCAAATGAGTGCCACCCAAAAGGACTGTAGTTAGGAGTGTTTTCCATATTTTGTAAAATTTGTTAGGTTAATATGACAGCTGCAGCCAATCACTGCCCTCAGCAGCGAAAGGCAATTTTTAACAATTAATTTTGCATAGCTCCTCACTCCCCTTACATGTTTTACAAAATTTTTGAAAACCTCTTTAATTGGCCGAGAAGTAACTACATGTACGAATTACAGGAGAGACCGGAAGGGGTGCATGTGACCACACATAGCAGAAAGATCAGTAGGCTGAGCAGGTCATCAGCTTTGGCCACAGATCTTATGGGCTTTATAGCAAACACACTGCAAAATACCAAGACAAATAGAGCTTCATACAGCCAGCCTGGAATACTACCCAAAAAACAAAGTGTTGTCCAGACTTTTTTTTTTTTTACAAAAATGTTAAAGTTAAAAGGGTTTTCCGAGAGTTCAATACTGATGGCTTTTTCTCAGAATAGGTCATCAATATTTGACCGATGGGTGTCCAACACCCAGCATCCCAACTAATCAGCTGTTTGGAAAGACCTAGGTGCTCCAGTGAGTGCTGTGCTTCTTCCTAGGCCGGTGATGTCATGTTTATTGGTCACATGGGCTAGGTGGGGTAAGTCCCATTCAAGGGAATGGGCCTGGCTTGCAATACCAAGCACAGCCGCTATACAGTGTGCAGCGTTGCGCCTGCCATTTCTTGTGTTCAAACAGCTGATCAGTAGGAGTACCAGGAGTCAGACCCCTCCCCCCCCAATTAGATATTGATGACCTATTCTGAGGGTAGGCCACCAACATCGAACTCCCAGAAAACCCCTTAAAGGTTGGTGGAGTATGACATTTGGTTACAAATTTATTTTACAGAATTTTGAGACTTTTTAAAGGGGATGTCGAGCTTTTTCAAAAATAAAAAATAAAAAAAATAGTACCTGCTTGCATGGTCATAGCTTATAAACTAAGCACAGTGTCTGGCATAGTGCCTGCACTGTTAATTAAAACGATACCAGCATTGGAGTCCTTATCCGGTCCTGCAATCGCGCGCCTACATCGCGCACCACAATTTTTGTACTTACGCAATAAGCAATTGTTCAGCAAAGTTAGTTGAAGCAGAAATACTGCGCATGCACTTAAACTGTGGCACACTGTGCAAGCATGCAATTATAAGGCCCAGCAGGACGACGCCGACGCCTAGCCATGTCAGTCAAGGCGAGGGGGACTGGTCAGCACTGGAAAGAAGAGGAGCTGAGGGGCACAGAGGGACTAAGATCGGCTCATCGGTGCACCAAGATCCTCATTTGCATGTATGCCTGGTTTAATAGGACTGATCCTGCTGACAAGTCCTCTTAAATAATGTTACTGCAGGGGAGTAGAACATGCAGTGCAGTTCAGGAGTCATCACGTAAGGTGATCAGGGAGTTTCCCAATGGAAAAACACTTTCGTACGGGGTAAAGTTCCACCCACAAAGCAAGAAAATCTGTTCATTGATGATACAGAAGGGTTCTCTGAAAAAAGTTGTGCCGCCGTATGGTCACCCTGTGTTACTCAGGTATTCCCTTCTAGAAGCAATGCTTTTACTGGAAAACTTGGCTGAAGTGCAGAATTACGTGGAACGTGCCACGATATTTTTTTATGTTACATTCTGTAAGAGACAAAAATAAAATAAAAAATCTGCATTCTTCTATATAACGGAAGACATGCAGAAGTACAAGAGAGTTATAGGTGCCGTATTACGACTCTGAGGCTGAACTGAGCCATAAAACGCCGCTATGCAGTTGTTCAACCCTACGCACTATTGAGAGGTTTCCAGCACCACCTACTGGCCAATGTAAAAAAAACCACCCAGGACATTTTTGGGACGCAACGTTAACTGCTCAGATAAAAATTTCTAAAAACTGCCAACCATACAATTTGGTCTCCCGTGTACTGTATAGCCCTGACTGATGCTTGCATAAGTCTTAGTTAATTGTTTCTGTGTCATTCAGGTGGCATCTGTCAGCAGGAAAATGCTTCCGTTAGAATCAGGGCATTAGTGTTATGGCCTAGGAAAGCTTCAGTAGATGGTTCAACGGTACGCTCTAAATCTTCGAGTTCTGCCCACAGGACCCCTCAGACGGACATTTCCAGTCCTGTGTAATGCACTTTAGGACTGGTATTAAAGTAATTTGTGGTGAGGTTTTAGCAGCCAAATTATTAATCTTTCATCACAGCGCTTTATACAAAAAGCAGTAGCCAGGGCTTCACTGTGACATCTAGGTGACAACAGCCAAGTGTGAAGTTGATCTACAGAAGCCACATAAATCTGCGTGTACAATACATAGTATTGAGAAAAAGTTTGAGGCAGGTATGGGGAAAAATGCTGCTGAGTAAGGCTGGGTTCACATCCCACTTTTGCCATACATGTTAACGGATGCCTCATACCGATACCATACAGTGGTATCCGTGACCATAGAGTTCCACTGTTAAAAAAGTATAGGATTTAATACCGGACTCTGCAGGATACAAAAGCTAGGTGGGCTAGGCTTTTCTATCCCCCCCAAAGTATACGTTAAATGGATGGCAAAAACGTAATGTGATACTACACTAAGAATGCTTTAAAAAATAGAAGTGTTAATAGCTTCAATTTAAATTTATTCTGCAGCAGGAGAACCTCAAACATACAGGCAATGTCATTAAGAACATCCCCACAGAGGCCTCATCATCATCCAGTCTGTCTGGGATTACATGTAGAGACAGAATGATTTGAGCAAGCCTACGTCCACAGGAAATCTGTGGTTAGTTCTCCAAGATGTCAGGAACAACCTTCCCTGCTGAGTTCCTTCAAAAACTGTGTGTAAGTGTACCTAGAAGAACGGATGCTGTATTCAAGGCAAAAGGGTGGTCCCACCAAATATCGATTGGATTTAGATTTCTAATTTGTTGATTCACTTAGCATTTTTGTTAATTGATAAAAATAAACTATTAACACTTCGATTTTTGAAAGCATTCTTACTCTGCAGCATTTTCCTACATCTATTTAAAACTTTTGCAGTGCTGTATATGTATTTTTTTGCCATGTACAGTTGTAAGCAGTGTCCCCTGGATTGGGCCATGTGTAAAAAAATGTACTTCTAGTAAGAGAGGCGAGCCGCAGCTAAATTAGGCTATTTTCACACCAGCGCTTTTGTTGGATCCGTCATGGATGAGCAAAAACGCTTCCGTCTTGATAATACAACCGTCTGCATCCGTTATATTATCTCTAAAATAGCCAAGACGGATCCGGCACTAAAACCATTGTAAGTCAATGGGGGGACGGATCCGTCTCCATTGACTTACATTGTGAGTCATGACGGATCCGTCTTGCTCCGCATCCTAGGACGCACTCAGAAACGCTGTTTGCTGCGCTTTTGAGTGCATCATGGGAACGCAATGAAACAGAACGGAATGCATTCTGGCGCACTCTGTTCCCTTCAGTTCAGTTTTGTCTCCATTGACAATGAATGGGGACAAAACTGAAACGTTTTCCTCCGCTATTGAGACCCTATGACGGATATCAATAGAAGAAAGGGAAAACGCTGGTGTGAAAGTAGCCTTAGCTGGACAAGGTTACCTAAACAGAGAATTACAAGCAGTTTGTGAGTCTGCTAGTTAATAAAGTCGTGTGATTACAGCAGCCTCAGCACTGATGCAAGCAGGGGAAAAGTGGAAAGTGTAATGTGAGAAAACAGGCTTGTAGAAACTGTGAAGATGCATGCACATAGCACAATCCACACACATTTTTTATGTAACTACAAAATTGTGGCCAAATGCTGTTATTTCATTAAAAAAATGACAATTTTTAACTGCGGCAAAAAATGCACCATGACTGTGAAGGAACTCTTTGAGATGCAATATACTGGTAATCATTCTCTATGACCTGCTGCCAGCCAGCATCACAGTGCCAGCCCCCATGTAGCCAGCGCCTAAAACCAATGAGCATATTTAGCTAAATGAAATCAAGGGAGATCTTCATCCGGTAACAAGACTGCTCTTCAACCCTAACCTCACAAGTCTGCACCAACAATAGTGTCCACTATAAGGCTACTTTCACATCTGTGTTTTCCTTACCGGTTTTAAGATCCGGCAGAGGATCTCAAAACTGGAGGAAAACGCTTCAGTTTATTCCCCAGTGGGGACAAAACTGAAGAAACCAAAACGGAGTGCCCCAGAATGCATCGCGCTCCGTTTAGTTGCGTTCCATGCAAGCACCTCTTTTGTGTGCGGAATGGAAAACTGAACATGCCGGCATCAAAAGCTATGTAAGTCAAAGGTGCCGGATCCTTTTTTTCGGACACGAAAAAAACAAAAACAGATCCTGTGCCCTTTGACTTTCAATGGTATTTGATGCCGGATCCGGCATGTTTTGATACAATACAACCGGATCCATTCTGAACGGATGCAGCCGGTTTTATTATTCAAACAGATGCGTTTTCCTCCAGTTTTGAGATCTTCTGCTGGATCTCAAAACTGGAAAGAAAAATGCAGACGTGAAAGTAGCCCAGCAGTGGAACAAGACTGGGACATTTAGCCAAAAAGCTACGCGGAAGACGCTAATCTATAAGTGCGACAGGTTGGTATCTAGTAAGTGAATTTTCATCCGCTGCGGTTATAAAGGCATGTGTGCAGGGCATCTCCACAGCTTGTGCTTCCGTTTATGGTGCTGATCCCCTTCCGTGCACAGCTGCGATGAAAGCTGCGACACAAACGCTTTAAACTGGAGGAGAGGTTTCTTCTAGTGAAAATCCCTCTGGCCGTATTCAGAAGTGAAGGCTGGTGACCCTGAGCACATGATCGTGTGGCTTGAGAGGTGACCCGGCACATATGTGATTAGTACAGCTCGGTTCCCCTGGGGCGGCTACTGTCCTATACAAGCCAAATTAGAGGTTGAACCCCCTGTGGAGAAGCGCTGTCTGCGACCTTGCCCTGACTGTGGATATGAAAGAGAGGACATGAAAGACTGGGAACCGAATGTCCTCTGCTCTGCCGGGAAGTGTAAATGAAAGTGGTCTGTCCACCTGAGTCTTGGGCTCTTTAACATACAGTACACCGCTACTTTGTACTCTCATAACTTTGGTGGAATACATTAGAATAATCATTTCTTTCAACGTTTCTCATAGTTCAAACTGATTTGTGACTCAAAATTTACATAAATGCTTCTTTCCATTGCTGAAACCAAGTGGTAAAGCTGAACTGGAAAAATCAATTTATTGCTGCAAAATTTAACTATTTAAGACGTTTCTTCATTCAGAAGATACGGATTCTAGACCCAGCTGGTAAGGGGTTCTTAAGGGCCGTGCTCCCCAGAACAAAGTACGCAATATGTAGGTCTCCCCCAGAAAGGGGACGATGATCTCTAGTGCCACCGACAGGTGTCTGCGCTGTTAAAGGGGTATTCCGGTTGGTAAACATTATTCCCATAGCCACCGGATAGGAGATAACTATTAGATAGGTGGGGGTACTACCGCTGGGGCCCCCACTGGTCACGAGAACGGGGGCCCCTTAACCTGAAATGACCAGAGCGGCCGTTCTATTCATTTCTACGAATGTCCCGGAGATGGTCAAGCGCTCGCCTATCTCCGGAATTCCTATAGAAATGAATGAAGCGGCTGTGATCTGGTCATTTCAGGTGGGTACGTGGCCCCTATTCTAGTGATCTAGTGGTGGGAATCCCTTCGATCTAACAGTGACCTCCTATCCTGTGGATAGGGGATATCGTTTACCAACCAGAATACCCCTTTAATGCCCGACTGTCTAAATGGGGAATTCCTACATTAAAACGTCATTGCATATGCCTAGGTACTGCAATCACTTTATGATCGGTGGTCACACGTCCGTATGTCCGGGCCATGTCCAAACTGAACACCGCATTCACGTGGCCAAGTCATAAATTATGGAACATGTCCTATTCTTGTTCCCCCCTTTTGGGTGCACACGGACCACATGAGTATTTTGCGTATCCGCGATTTGTCGACCACAAAACGGATATGGCTGTGTGAATGCACCCTTGAACTGATCCCGAGAATGAAGAGGCTGCAGCACCCGTTTCGTTCTTCCCCCTCCTCCGTTTCTCCCGGTACAACAGCACCCGAGCCACCAGACTATGCGTGGAACTGCTGCAGAGCCCCGGGCAGCCGCATGTACCTCTGTGCCGGTAAGAGTTAGAAAATGGCGCAGTGCTAACCAAGCGTTGCAGGCCCTAAGTCCTCGACAGGTGGGGGGGTCCCGAACAAATGTGATGGCCTATCCTATAAGATGGGAATAACCTTTTAAACAGTTTTGTGCAGACTTTGCACTAGTGAAAAGTTACTGCTAATGTGGGTGACACATTCAGGTCATCGCCAAAAAATGGAAATGCATATAATTTGCAAACAAAAAGGCTAAATAATAATTCAATAGGACTTACTAATTATGGGTGTTTCTCCTTAAAGATGTTCTCCAACTATACACCTATGGGATAACAACTTCCGTTTTCTCTGTGACTTACGCCATGGACCGCTTCAATGTTGCTACCAAACTGCAGATACTATTGTAGCGCGATTGTGTGTGTGTGTGGTCTAACCACTAGAACACTCCCCAAGGCCTAATGCACACGCCTGTATATTCTTTGTGGTCCAAACATTGCAGATCCACAAAATACGGATAATGTCCGTGTTGCATCGGCATTTTTTTGTGCACCCACTGACTTCAATGGGCCTGTGGTACGCATTTTGCAGCCAGAGGACGTTTTCTTTTTTCCACAACAGACATACCTATGCGCAAGTCCTTCAATATAAATGTGAATTATTGTTAAGCAAGAAACAGAAAGTTTCTGGTGCGGACATGCCAATATCCCAACAACATCAAACACTTGTTTTCCAAAAGACGCACCAAAACTGCGTATTCTTCACTTTGCAGTGTTTTAATCAGAAAATTCGTGCCATTTCAATATTCAAAGCACATAATCCATATAAAAGAAAGTCCATCAAAGTTCACACTAATCATAAGGTCTGGTGTGTATTAATGGGGTGCAATCAGGATTAAGCGCAAACAGCGCCCAGCAAGCAAGTTGCTAGATTTCGGGGGTCCGCCCCCTTTGTCAATACCTATGCCTTAAGCACAGGGATCACTAAAGTCAATGGGTCTACAAATTAAAAAAAAAAAAAAAAAAAAAAGACAGACGGCACATGGATCGCATCTGTATTTTAGGATTGCAACATGGACACGGTCGTGTGCATGAGCTCTAATAGTCCATTCAGACGCCCGTAAGTTTTTGGCGTTCCGCAAAACACGGATACCGGCAGTGTGCGCTGCGCATTTTGCGGACCGCCCATGGCCGGCCCCATGATAGAAATGCCTATTGTCCGCAATTGCAGACAAGAATAGGACATGCTCTTCTATCTTGTTTGCGGGGCCACAGAACAGAACTATGGATGCAGACAGCACACGGTGTGCTGTCCGCATCTTTCCCGGCCCTATTGAGTGGGTCCGCACCCGTTCTGCAAAATTGCGGAACAGATGCTGACCCAGAACAATGGACCCTTATCCTGAAGGTAGAGCACCACCTTCCCAAGACATAATGGTGGGGGGGGGGCATCTTCTTGATAATAAATATCACCAATATGCATGAAAGCTAAATTCGACTCAAGTAGATAAGTGAGTTAATACAAGTATATGAGAGGGAGTAATTGCATAAACCCAGACGGCAAAGAGGAGGCGGAAAGAACCAGATCTACACTAATGAGGATGGAACCTGAAGGGGAGTTTATTCCACACGACTGGACAATTGCTGAGCGACTTCTGATCAGTAAGCAAGTGGAAGGAACACATTAAAATTGATTTGCCAGCTTTCGGCCCACATTTTCTCCCCTTTAAGCAAGATATAAGCTTGTTATCTTGCTAAGCAGAGAGGAGTGTCTGTAACAAAGCAGATACCAATTATCCCATCCTCTCTCTTCGGCTACATAACCTGCAAAGAGTATCGTTCAGAAGCTCCAAAAGATCATTATTAACTATGATGTAAAAAGCCTGGCGGAATTTGTGCAGCCTTTATCAAAAAACTGGTAACAGAGCGTTCTCGTTATTAAAAGGACGCTTCAACGGGGGTTCACATGACCTAGCAAGCAGGGTTAATCTTCCACGGAGCTCTTCAATCCTTGGCTGGCTCAGGAGGCAGCAGAAAGGGCAGAGGCTGCTGATTTAGCCAGTTGTCTTATCGCCAGCCACAGGACACTGAAGAGGAAGGGGGGCATATCTAAGCTTCTGAGACTGTATTATACTCCCAGCTCGTGGCAACGCTTCATATGCCTCTCACGTCCCGCTGACGTACAATTACTCCAGGGGGGCCCAAGGTGGTAAAGAGGATCTGTCCACTCTCCTGACATGTGCATTTTAACTCATCAGGGTGTGGTCTTCTCAGAGAAGATGGCCAGTCTGCTTAATATACGGAGGGGTGGAAATCTGTCTGGTTTATTTACCATACAAGGCAGATATGTATATATTCTGTACTGTACTAACAAGACATGAATCAAGTGTTCGGAGTAAGACAATGACAGATGGGGACTTATTAGCGGGATGAAACGTCTACGAGAGACAGTCTTACACAAGGAGGCAATTCTTGTTAAGACGCCACATTGATTCTTTTTCTTGAAAATAAATCTCTGCTCGTCACTTCTGCAGCTTCAGTGCTGACCCTCCACTTTTAGCGGAGATCAAGGTTGGATACATCAAAGGCTCGTGACACAAACTCAAGCTTTCTGCTGGCTCCTGACAAACTTCTATTACAAGCGCTGACTTAACCATGGAGGCCGGTTTACTCCAGCAACGCTTTGTGCAGCTCTGAGAAAGCGATGCCCAAAAAAACCTGAAGATGAGATGTATGAACCCTGCTCAGTGGTCCTTCATGGGCTCCAATTCTAGAAGAGTAAGGAATATCTGCACGAGCTTGCAACTCTTGCAGAAAATAGTGTTACTTACCTATCCCAGATCCATCGCTGCACGTTGCCTCGTTCCCCTCCTGGTTGTCATGGCAACACAGCGCATGGCGATGATGTCATCCTGCCAGGTGACATAACCAGTTCAGGTGGTGTGACTACTGAGGTAACATACTTGGGCAGCCACATGGACGGTGCCATTTTCATTCGGTCACAGCAACTCCGCTAGTCCAGCCTCGTTGCATCAAATCCATTAATTCCACTCAGCTCCATCAACCTTGTTATTTGAGGGAGGGAAGACCAGGGAGTGGTGAAAGTCGGCACGGTCTGGAGCAGAAGAGGTAAGTCCATTTATTTTTTTGTCTAATAGAGCTTGGGGATATGATCTGAGGAGGAAAGGGGGTATGAGCGGGGTCTGATCTGAGGACTGATGGAGCTTGGGAGTCTAATCTGAGGAGGAATGGGGGTATAATGGGGGTCTGCTCTGAGGTTTAGGAGGGAATAGGGATCTAAGAGAGCTTGGAAGTCTCATCTAAGGATCAATGGGGGTATCATGGGGGTCTGAGGAGGAATGGGGGTCTGAAAGAGCTTAGAGGTCTTATCTGAGAACGAATGGGGGTGTGATGGGGGTCGGATCCGAGGAGGAATGAGGTCTGATCTGAGGACGAATGGGGGTCGGATCAAAGGAGGAATGAGGTCTGATCTGAGGACGAATGGGAGTATGATGGGTGTCTGTTCTAAGGGGGAATGGGGGTCTGATCTGAGAAGGAATGGGGGTCTGATCTGAGATCTGATGAACAAAATTTTTTACTTATTTTCCTCCTCTATGGCCTATGTGGGTCTTATAGAAATAGACGGTACTTCCTATAAGCAGATTCTATGTTGCTACTGCTCCCCTGCGGCTCTCATTCTTCCGTATACGGATCCTTGCACTATAGCACGTGCACAAGTCAATCCTGTGCCGTTCACAGGCAACTGCGTGCTGAAATGATTGTGAACATAAGGGGAGTATTTCAGTCAAATGAAGATTAATGACCACATGAGCGAGATACAAACAGATCGGGCACACTTAGCACATGCAGATGACAAACGATCTCCCCTGTTCCCCTATTACTAGCGGCCCGGCAGGTCAGGATGATCATAAGACCCGGGCTACTACTGCATGATTTTCATGCACTGTCTGACACGCAGGGTCACCTACTGCACTGCGTGAACATTCATCATTCTGATGAGACATGATTAGATGCCAAACACAGGAATAGTTGGGCCAAGCTGGTTAAGGAGACAATAAAGCCGACATTTGTCAGCATTATACAATGATAAAGATGACACAAAGCAATCAGGATTCAGCACTCGCCCAGTGAACACTGCGATCGCTGCATGTAGAAGAATGGATCACAATGGAGTAAATACACCGCGGTACGATAACCGCAACCAACTGTTATTCTAAAATGCAGGCTATGTTCACGGGTTTGGGATCTCACCATTTAGAGGAAAAAATTTAGTGCGGAGTAATGACCGCAGTGCGCCTTTTACAAATGTAGGACGTTCGTCTGTATTTGCGCGATTCGGCACGGAAACGCCTCAGATCCTTACTAGTGACCGGATGCCTATCATCAGGCAAATCTGCTGGCACATTCGTGGCAGAGTCTCCTACTTCTGCTGTAAAAAAATGTCTGCTGGATAAGACTGCGGCATATCTTGAAATGTGAACATACCCCCAAACAAGCAGACCTAATAATGCCATGTACCCGACACTCATCAACCCATGTAGTTAGGGTAGCTGCTCTAAAAGATGCTTGCCGACTATGACTAAAGGACCTTTACACGGGCCAAGAGAAAGGAACCACGAATATCTGATCCCTCAGTCGTTAGCTGCATATACATTATGATCATTCGTCCCCGTAATTTCCTTGATTGCCGGCAGCTCATCCCTTTTTACACAGAACAATGTACTGCTGACGAACACGGATTTTGTGTGTCACATGGAAAGTGTTTTCACCTAACTAAGGCTACATGCACAAGATAGTGAAAAACGGACATGTGGAGGAGTTTATTTATTTATTTATTTTTTTAACGGCGATCACACGTCCATTTTAAGACCAATGGTAGTCTATGGCGTTATACACACAGCAGTTTTTTTGACGGTCAGTGAAAACCGGACGTGAGAAAAATAGGACATGTCCTATCTTGTCCGTTTTTCACTGACTGACTGCCCGCATACAATTGAAGGAGTCTGTTTTTAACATCCGTTTCTTAGAAAGGCATCAGTGAAAAAACAAAGTCCGCTAAAATTGTCCCTTTTTAACAGACATTTTTTTTTTCACTGTGGTCTGCAAGTAGCCTAAAGCTACTTAGTATCTGCAGCACTGCAATATGTCCACCAGTTACTGCAGAGAACATTTTCCGGCTGGAAATTGGCCGTCTGGCCGATTCTTGGCATATTTGCCAGATTGTACACCAGAGCTCAGGGTTAATGGGGCCGGTGGGCATTCCGGTTGCATTTGGCAGTGCTGGATCTGCTGAATTCCGGTAGGCTGTTCTCTGCCGAAACCGCCTGTCGGAATCCGTGCTACAGATGTGAAAGTAGCCTAAGGGGGATGTTCATACAACGGGTTTTGAAAATGCTCTAAAAAAAAAAATAATAAATCTGCGATGAAAAAAAATCTACACTGATTTTCTGCGCAGTTTTTGGAGCTTTTTTAATTAATTTCAATGGGAGAATCAGAATCAGCGCCTCCCAATCATTGAAATGAATGGGAGGCTTTCTAGAGACTTTTTGGAGTGGATTCTGCATGAAAAACTGCGCCAAAAAACATTGTGTGAACGTGCCCCAAGCTTGTTTGCTTGCTCACTAGATAATCAGCAGCACATCTAAAGAAGCAATTATGAGGAACGCATTGTTCAGGTCCTCGGAACGTGCAAAAGGGCCGTAAAAACACAACATCCTGAAACTACTACGCATTTTACTCTACCAAACGTTGTTCGCCTGCGTTGTAAGCCAACACGGCGAGAGTGAGCAGCATAAGTAGTCTTTGTTCTGAACCTAATCACCACCTCCCCGGTAGCTCCCTGGTGAGGTCATCAGCTCCATTTCCCAATTACCAAGACCAACCCCTAGGTATATGACTGAACGAGAAAGTCAAACACACGGCAGATAATATGTAAGAGTCCATGGTCCGCAAACTTCAAACAAGGCCACCAATGTATCACAAGATGGCGGTGCCCCTTTTTCCCCCCAACTACAAACCCACCGGTGGAGGGAGAGAGGGGTCTCCGTCATAAAATCTCCTGCAGACCTGCCACAACTTCTAAAATAATTGTGAGTGCCTGATGCCGCAGGTCTGGATACCCCAAAACACCAGGAGCCTCAACTGGACTCCTCTTCTGTCAGCAATTTAGGATTCTTCCTATTGTATGACAGCGGCTTCTCCTCTCTTCACACCGACGACGCAATCACGCCGCGCTGAAGCAGCGATAGTGGTTCGCCAAGCGACTGTTCAGCCGTCTGCTGCTGAAGCGGTATGGGCACCCTGACGTTAGTCGTTGTGTATGGTAATTACTATGCTTCTTTTTATCTGTCCCCGTTTTAAGGAGCCATTGTTGCAGTCGGTGTGGCGTATTGTTGAGCCTGCTGCGGTGTCTTTGTGCATCAATCACTAGGTTTGTACCGGTGTTCTTCAGTTGTCAGCCACTGTTTACTGGGGACCTAATGTCGCCCTACGTACTAGATTCTGCACTTGTGAGAGTTCTCTTCTGTCAAGTCTTTGACAGCCAAACTAGCACTGCATGCTGCTCGATTCTATGCCAATCCATTAAAAAATATAAAAATGATGGGTCCATTATAACTCAAAGTGATCTGTCCTGACTCCAGAAGCCATGACATTCGGTATATACAAAGAAACAAAATATAAAATAAGAATAATACATATGTTGTTTTTTTAGATTATCAAATGGAAATAGGAAAGCAAGAGGAAGATTTCATGCCAATTAAAACTTCCATGGGTGGTGAAGGGGTTAATGTCACTAGCTTTAGTGCTCTAGGACGGAAGAGAAAGTCCACATTTTATTAAAGCGTCCCAAGCGTTTAGTTCATATACCCACACACTGTAATGTATGTACTATATCTACTATACCTACACCCCATATACACACACTGTAATGTATGTACTATATCTACTATATCTACACCCCATATACCCACACTGTAATGTATGTACTATATCTACTATACCTACACCCCATATACCCACACACTGTAATGTTTGTACTATATCTACTATACCTACACCTCATATACCCACACACTGTAGTGTATGTACTATATCTACTATACCTACACCTCATATACCCACACACTGTAATGTATGTACTATATCTACTATACCTACACCCCATATACCCACACACTGTAATGTATGTACTATATCTACTATACCTACACCCCATATACCCACACACTGTAATGTATGTACTATATCTACTATACCTACACCCCATATACCCACACACTGTAATGTATGTACTATATCTACTATACCTACACCCCATATACCCACACACTGTAATGTATGTACTATATCTACTATACCTACACCCCATATACCCACACACTGTAATGTATGTACTATATCTACTATACCTACACCCCATATACCCACACACTGTAATGTATGTACTATATCTACTATACCTACACCCCATATACCCACACTGTAATGTATGTACTATATCTACTATACCTACACCCCATATACCCACACTGTAATGTATGTACTATACCTACACCCTATATACCCACACACTGTAATGTATGTACTATATCTACTATACCTACACCCCATATACCCACACACTGTAATGTATGTACTATATCTACTATACCTACACCTCATATACCCACACACTGTAATGTATGTACTATATCTACTATACCTACACCCCATATACCCACACACTGTAATGTATGTACTATATCTACTATACCTACACCCCATATACCCACACACTGTAATGTATGTACTATATCTACTATACCTACACCTCATATACCCACACACTGTAATGTATGTACTATATCTACTATACCTACACCCCATATACCCACACACTGTAATGTATGTACTATATCTACTATACCTACACCCCATATACCCACACACTGTAATGTATGTACTATATCTACTATACCTACACCCCATATACCCACACACTGTAATGTATGTACTATATCTACTATACCTACACCTCATATACCCACACACTGTAATGTATGTACTATATCTACTATACCTACACCCCATATACCCACACACTGTAATGTATGTACTATATCTACTATACCTACACCTCATATACCCACACACTGTAATGTATGTACTATATCTACTATACCTACACCCCATATACCCACACACTGTAATGTATGTACTATATCTACTATACCTACACCTCATATACCCACACACTGTAATGTATGTACTATATCTACTATACCTACACCTCATATACCCACACACTGTAATGTATGTACTATATCTACTATACCTACACCCCATATACCCACACACTGTAATGTATGTACTATATCTACTATACCTACACCCCATATACCCACACACTGTAATGTATGTACTATATCTACTATACCTACACCTCATATACCCACACACTGTAATGTATGTACTATATCTACTATACCTACACCCCATATACCCACACACTGTAATGTATGTACTATATCTACTATACCTACACCCCATATACCCACACACTGTAATGTATGTACTATATCTACTATACCTACACCTCATATACCCACACACTGTAATGTATGTACTATATCTACTATACCTACACCCCATATACCCACACACTGTAATGTATGTACTATATCTACTATACCTACACCCCATATACCCACACACTGTAATGTATGTACTATATCTACTATACCTACACCCCATATACCCACACACTGTAATGTATGTACTATATCTACTATACCTACACCCCATATACCCACACACTGTAATGTATGTACTATATCTACTATACCTACACCCCATATACCCACACACTGTAATGTATGTACTATATCTACTATACCTACACCTCATATACCCACACACTGTAATGTATGTACTATATCTACTATACCTACACCTCATATACCCACACACTGTAATGTATGTACTATATCTACTATACCTACACCCCATATACCCACACACTGTAATGTATGTACTATATCTACTATACCTACACCTCATATACCCACACACTGTAATGTATGTACTATATCTACTATACCTACACCCCATATACCCACACACTGTAATGTATGTACTATATCTACTATACCTACACCCCATATACCCACACACTGTAATGTATGTACTATATCTACTATACCTACACCCCATATACCCACACACTGTAATGTATGTACTATATCTACTATACCTACACCCCATATACCCACACACTGTAATGTATGTACTATATCTACTATACCTACACCTCATATACCCACACACTGTAATGTATGTACTATATCTACTATACCTACACCCCATATACCCACACACTGTAATGTATGTACTATATCTACTATACCTACACCCCATATACCCACACACTGTAATGTATGTACTATATCTACTATACCTACACCTCATATACCCACACACTGTAATGTATGTACTATATCTACTATACCTACACCTCATATACCCACACACTGTAATGTATGTACTATATCTACTATACTCTACACCTCATATACCCACACACTGTAATGTATGTACTATATCTACTATATCTACACCTCATATACCCACACACTGTAATGTATGTACTATATCTACTATACCTACACCCCATATACCCACACACTGTAATGTATGTACTATATCTACTATACCTACACCCCATATACCCACACACTGTAATGTATGTACTATATCTACTATACCTACACCTCATATACCCACACACTGTAATGTATGTACTATATCTACTATACCTACACCCCATATACCCACACACTGTAATGTATGTACTATATCTACTATACCTACACCCCATATACCCACACACTGTAATGTATGTACTATATCTACTATACCTACACCCCATATACCCACACACTGTAATGTATGTACTATATCTACTATACCTACACCCCATATACCCACACACTGTAATGTATGTACTATATCTACTATACCTACACCCCATATACCCACACACTGTAATGTATGTACTATATCTACTATACCTACACCCCATATACCCACACACTGTAATGTATGTACTATATCTACTATACCTACACCCCATATACCCACACACTGTAATGTATGTACTATATCTACTATACCTACACCTCATATACCCACACTGTAATGTATGTACTATATCTACTATATCTACACCCCATATACCCACACACTGTAATGTATGTACTATATCTACTATACCTACACCTCATATACCCACACACTGTAATGTATGTACTATATCTACACCTCATATACCCACACTGTAATGTATGTACTATATCTACACCCCATATACCCACAATGTAATGTATGTACTATATCTACTATACCTACACCCCATATACACACACTGTAATGTATGTACTATATCTACTATACCTACACCCCATATACCCACACACTGTAATGTATGTACTATATCTACACCTCATATACCCACACTGTAATGTATGTACTATATCTACTATACCTACACCCCATATACCCACACACTGTAATGTATGTACTATATCTACTATATCTACACCCCATATACCCACACTGTAATGTATGTACTATATCTACTATACCTACACCTCATATACCCACACACTGTAATGTATGTACTATATCTACTATACCTACACCCCATATACCCACACACTGTAATGTATGTACTATATCTACTATACCTACACCTCATATACCCACACTGTAATGTATGTACTATATCTACTATATCTACACCCCATATACCCACACTGTAATGTATGTACTATATCTACTATACCTACCCCCCATATACCCACACACTGTAATGTATGTACTATATCTACTATACCTACACCCCATATACCCACACTGTAATGTATGTACCATATCTACTATACCTACACCCCATATACCCACACATTGTAATGTATGTACTATATCTACTATACCTACACCTCATATACCCACACACTGTAATGTATGTACCATATCTACTATACCTACACCTCATATACCCACACTGTAATGTATGTACTATATCTACTATACCTACACCCCATATACCCACACACTGTAATGTATATACTATATCTACTATATCTACACCTCATATACCCACACACTGTAATGTATGTACCATATCTACTATACCTACACCCCATATACCCACACACTGTAATGTATGTACTATATCTACTGTACCTACACCCCATATACCCACACACTGTAATGTATGTACTATATCTACTATACCTACACCTCATATACCCACACACTGTAATGTATGTACTATATCTACACCCCATATACCCACACACTGTAATGTATGTACTATATCTACTATACCTACACCCCATATACCCACACACTGTAATGTATGTACTATATCTACTATACCTACACCCCATATACCACACACTGTAATGTATGTACTATATCTACTATACCTACACCTCATATACCCACACACTGTAATGTATGTACTATATCTACTATACCTACACCCCATATACCCACACACTGTAATGTATGTACTATATCTACTATACCTACACCTCATATACCCACACACTGTAATGTATGTACTATATCTACTATACCTACACCTCATATACCCACACACTGTAATGTATGTACTATATCTACTATACCTACACCTCATATACCCACACACTGTAATGTATGTACTATATCTACTATATCTACACCCCATATACCCACACACTGTAATGTATGTACTATATCTACTATACCTACACCTCATATACCCACACACTGTAATGTATGTACTATATCTACTATACCTACACCCCATATACCCACACACTGTAATGTATGTACTATATCTACTATATCTACACCCCATATACCCACACACTGTAATGTATGTACTATATCTACTATACCTACACCCCATATACCCACACACTGTAATGTATGTACTATATCTACTATACCTACACCCCATATACCCACACACTGTAATGTATGTACTATATCTACTATACCTACACCTCATATACCCACACACTGTAATGTATGTACTATATCTACTATACCTACACCCCATATACCCACACACTGTAATGTATGTACTATATCTACTATACCTACACCTCATATACCACACACTGTAATGTATGTACTATATCTACTATACCTACACCTCATATACCCACACACTGTAATGTATGTACTATATCTACTATACCTACACCCCATATACCCACACACTGTAATGTATGTACTATATCTACTATACCTACACCCCATATACCCACACACTGTAATGTATGTACTATATCTACTATACCTACACCTCATATACCCACACACTGTAATGTATGTACTATATCTACTATACCTACACCCCATATACCCACACACTGTAATGTATGTACTATATCTACTATACCTACACCTCATATACCCACACACTGTAATGTATGTACTATATCTACTATACCTACACCCCATATACCCACACACTGTAATGTATGTACTATATCTACTATATCTACACCCCATATACCCACACACTGTAATGTATGTACTATATCTACTATACCTACACCCCATATACCCACACACTGTAATGTATGTACTATATCTACTATACCTACACCCCATATACCCACACACTGTAATGTATGTACTATATCTACTATACCTACACCTCATATACCCACACACTGTAATGTATGTACTATATCTACTATACCTACACCCCATATACCCACACACTGTAATGTATGTACTATATCTACTATACCTACACCCCATATACCCACACACTGTAATGTATGTACTATATCTACTATACCTACACCTCATATACCCACACACTGTAATGTATGTACTATATCTACTATACCTACACCCCATATACCCACACACTGTAATGTATGTACTATATCTACTATACCTACACCTCATATACCCACACACTGTAATGTATGTACTATATCTACTATACCTACACCTCATATACCCACACACTGTAATGTATGTACTATATCTACTATATCTACACCCCATATACCCACACACTGTAATGTATGTACTATATCTACTATACCTACACCTCATATACCCACACACTGTAATGTATGTACTATATCTACTATACCTACACCCCATATACCCACACACTGTAATGTATGTACTATATCTACTATACCTACACCCCATATACCCACACACTGTAATGTATGTACTATATCTACTATACCTACACCTCATATACCCACACACTGTAATGTATGTACTATATCTACACCCTCATATACCCACACATGTAATGTATGTACTATATCTACTATACCTACACCCCATATACCCACACACTGTAATGTATGTACTATATCTACTATACCTACACCTCATATACCCACACTGTAATGTATGTACTATATCTACTATACCTACCCATATACCCACACACTGTAATGTATGTACTATATCTACTATACCTACACCCCATATACCCACACACTGTAATGTATGTACTATATCTACTATACCTACACCCCATATACCCACACACTGTAATGTATGTACTATATCTACTATACCTACACCTCATATACCCACACACTGTAATGTATGTACTATATCTACTATACCTACACCTCATATACCCACACACTGTAATGTATGTACTATATCTACTATACCTACACCTCATATACCCACACACTGTAATGTATGTACTATATCTACTATACCTACACCTCATATACCCACACTGTAATGTATGTACTATATCTACTATACCTACACCCCATATACCCACACACTGTAATGTATGTACTATATCTACTATACCTACACCCCATATACCCACACTGTAGTGTATGTACTATATCTACTATAACTACACCCCATATACCCACACCCTGTAATGTATGTACTATATCTACTATACCTACACCCCATATACCCACACTGTAATGTATGTACCATATCTAATATCCCTACACCTCATATACCCACACACTGTAATGTATGTACTGTATCCACTATACCTACACCTCATATACCCACACACTGTAATGTATGTACTATATCTACACCCCCATATACTCACAATGTAATGTACCGTATGTACTATATCTACTATACCTACACCTCATATACCCACACACTGTAATGTATGTACTATATCTACTATACCTACACCTCATATACCCACACTGTAATGTATGTACTATATCTACACCTCATATACCCACACACTGTAATGTATGTACTATATCTACTATATCTACACCCCATATACCCACAATGTAATGTATGTACTATATCTACTATACCTACACCTCTTATACCCACACACTGTAATGTATATACTATATCTACTATACCTACACCTCATATACCCACACACTGTAATGTATATACTATATCTACTATACCTACACCTCTTATACCCACACTGTGATCTTTGTACTGTGTCCACTATACCTACACCTCTCACAGCACAGCAGACAGAACTCTAGGTGCAATCCTGGACTAATGTCTGCTGCCAAACAGGTCAGAGATGTGCCAAGAGCGCCACCCAGTGTCTTCAGCTGCAATAACAGTCAGCGCTGACAACTGAAGGCACACATACATCATAGGAGAAATATTTCGATGCTGCAATAATAAATCTGTAAATAAAATCCAATGGCATCCAAACAGTGATAAATCTGTCATTCTGCTGATGCAGGGCTGCGGGCGAGTGACAAATCACGGCACGGCTCTCACTTAAGGCATAAAAAGTGGGAAAATGGGATTCTGCGGTTTATTTCATTTCAAATGGGCTTGAAGCGACAGGGAAATTTAACCCATTGGCAGCCACAAGGATAAAGTCCAGAAGAGACGAACCCCACCACCTTACAGAAATGACAGGCGCTCAACTTAGTCCGCTCTCGCGGTGCAGCTTCAGAGAGGTGAACGGCCACTTACCTGGATACAATGCTGGAGCCATTATAAAGATCGCTGGCATAGGAGAGGGTAGCGAGAGGACGCACAGAATTATATCGGGTGAATTTGGATAAACACTCTTGAAACTCATCCAACTGACTCACTGTCCGACTGTCGTCTGCCCAGGGGAGAGAAAAGAGACAAAAGGTGAGGTCAAAACACAACAGAATGCGTACACACTTTATAAACCACTAGCGGAAGGACCCGGCTTCGCACGGGTATATTTCATCTATTTCTATTAATGTTTCTGCGTGTCGTTAAAAGATATCGATAGTATCCCCCATAACAGTGACCTCTACAGCACCCCGCCGCTTAACACTGACCCCCCCCCCCACAGTGTCCCGTCACTTTAAAATGGGACCTCCACAGCAGCCCATGCCCTTAACTTTGACCTTCACAACAGCCCGCCCCTTTAACAGTGACCTCCACAGTACCCCGCTGCCTTAACAGTAACCTCCACAGCAGTTGCCTCTTTAATATTGGCCCCTGCCCCCTTAATAGTGACCTCCACAGCGGCCTGCCCCCTTAACAGGAACATCCACAGTGACCGTCTCTTAACAGTGACCTCTACAGCGCCCTGCCCCTCTAATGCTCGGGCTACACGACGATATGTGTCACGCGATATTTTATCTCAACAATTTTTCTGTCGCGTTGCAGTCGCAGTATGTCACATGTCGCAGTGCAACACCATAGACTATCATTATAAAAATTGTCACGTGAAGTAATGTCGCGCGACACATATTGCAGTGTAGTTGTGCCCTGTATGACTTATTGTCGTGCGACTTATGTTGTCGTCTAGCCCTAGCCTAAAGCTGACCTACAGCAGTGAAAAAAACTGGATGGGTTGTTATGGAAACCTGGAGTAAAACTGTGTGCATGTGGAGACTAAGGGCCTTGCGAGCTTCTTTTGGCTGGTAAGGGACATGTGACCATGTGTATGGCAGTTGGGATATGAAGAGAATGACTTGCAGGCTTCTATTGGCTAATGCAGGTCATTTTTTGAGAATATCTCAGGAACGGTACGTCCTAGAGAGCTGAGACCTCACAAGATCTCTTTCCAGGTAGCAAGGGATGTGTATGCCAAGTTTCATTTAAATCGATGGTTGCATTTTTGAGTGATCGCGGGACATACACACATATATACATCCTTTTTTATATATATGGATTTACAAGCAGGATAATGGCTCACGAGGCACTTTAGGGGGCTGTGCAGGGTTAATAAAACCTGGCTTTCCTTCAGAAACAGCGCCACCCTGAGCATGGGTTGCTTCTGGTATTGCAGCTCAAGTGATGTTGATAGGGCTGGGTAACAACATCGGCAACCTGTGAGAGGTGTGGGACTGTTTCTGGAAGAAACCAGCCATGTTGTTCCAATTCTGTAGAATCCCTTGCAAGAAGTATTCCAAAGACAACGATACGTCATCAATGTCTGATCACTGGCAGTCTGAGTTCGGAGACCCTTAACAATTTTTTTTTTTTTTTACCCCAACGCAGCACCAATTCTTGACCAGATTTACGGAATAGTCCTTCAGTCTACACACGACCTTCCAGGCTTTCCTGGAAGGAGAGTCCATGCTACGTCATGTCAAGTCTGACCCAAATCTCATGCATGTTCTCTGCACAACGGAAGTGATCTGTACTACGCACCGTTCATCTTTGTACTGTGTATGCGCCGTTTCTCATTGGCCTGACAATGGATAGTACAGTTCACTTATACTGCGCAGTCGCCGGGAGGATAATGTGCACTGAGCGGAGGTATATCAATCAAGCCATAGGAGAGGGGTATTCTAACATTGTGGCTACACCCAGCAGACACCGCTCTGCAAATGTCCTTTCATCACAGAAAGTACAACGCTCACATGACTGTCATATGTAATGAAAGTTTCGCTTTAAAGGGCATGTCCAGAACTCAAATACTGATGACCTATCCTCCAGTGAGCGCCGTTGCCTTCTCTCAGCTCACCAAGCACAGTGGCGTACATCGTATAGCGGCTGTGCTTGGTATCGCGCTCGGCTCCATTCACTTGTATGGGGCTAAGCTGCATCTAGGCCTTGTGAACAATGAACGTGTCGTCACTGGTCTAGGAAAAGCAGAGAGAAGGCCCAGGTGCTGTGAGCGCCGCTGCCGTCTCAAACAGCTGATCGGCGGGGATCCCGGGTGTAGGGCCCCCACCAATCACATATCAAAATCCCAGAAAACCCCTTTAATATCTGATAGGTGAAGGTTCGATTTCGGCACCCCTACCACCACCTGTTGGTTCTTTGGCCAATGACTTCACGTCCATCATTGAAACGACCTTTCTGCAGCTCAGTGAAGGGGACTGAGGTGCAATACCATGCACAGCCACTAAACAATTTATGGCGCTGTGCCTAATACACAGGGTGGCCACCATCAAAAATAGCCCGCCTCCAGCGATAGTATGACAAGATGAACGAGCAAGTGGATGGTTTTTTTGTTTTTTAAAGGAAGTCTTTCACCTAATCTCAGCGATGCTGCGCTGACCCGCCCCTTTTTTGGCTTCACTATAGTCCTCTGCGCATGCGCCGGTTACTTCTGCCCGCGCCACTGGATTTCAAACTATGGACGGGCGCATGCGCAGAGGACTGCAGTGAAGCCAAAGAAGGGGCGGGTCAGCGCAGCATCGCCTTTCCTCCAGCAGGCGCGAGATTTGTGAGGGAGAGGAGGAGGTAATAGGAATGGAGCGCGGGCCAGAGGGGTGAAAGAGGTGTGGATTTCTGGGCACATCGGCAGTAACGCCGCCCCTGGGCACCTTCCGGACCCAATTAGCATTAGTTTTAAAAGTCTTTTTTGGAACATCTCGTTGAGGGACTGCACAAATAAAGGTACCATTGGAATTGGGGCACAGGAGTCTATAGCCTGATCCGAGAGGTCCAAAAGGCTCAGATTAGGTGAAAGACCCCCTTTAATTACCCACAAATCATAAAAGATGCTGAGTGATCCCCATTTACGTCTCTGCATCTTTGGGCACGTCAGATTATGTCGGCTGATACTGTGGATAGTGTTTTTAATGTTGTCATTGAGTTCATCCAGGGGATATGGATTGCTAGAGGACACTTTCTGTATGTGGACAAGTTTGGGGAATGTGGCGGCCATAATCTCTTGCTAACAGTTCGCTCCTCCGTAAACAGATCATGAACCCAAGCCAGTGAGCTCCGTCAGAAAGTGCGGCATGTTGCCCCATCTTGTTTTTTCTTCTGGCGTTAGCTACTTTCACATCTGCAATTTCCCTTTCCGCTATTGAGATCCGTCATAGGATCTCAATACCGCAGGAAAACGCTTCAGTTCTGTCCCCATTTATTGTCAATGGGGGCAAAACACAACTGAAATGGGTTCACCAGAATGCATTCCGTTCTATTTGGTTGCGTTCCCATCACGCCAAACAGAAAAACGCTGCAATAGTTTCGGCATGCAACACAAAGCAAGTAAATGGTGCCGGATCCGTTTTCTCAGACACAAAAGAAAAGGGATCCGACACCCACTGACTTAGAATGGTGCCGGATCTTTCTTTCACCAGCAGATGTCACTGTTCAGCCGATTATTTAACGAAAACTATAGCACTAGTGACCCCTGCTGGCTACACAAGGGAAAACCTAGACATGGAAGGATTGATCACAGTCAATAAGCCATATGCAATGATTACCTAATTGATGGCTATCTTAAAGGAAAGGCGTCACCAAAAATGTTATCTACCAGTTGAAACCAGATAGCGTCACATTTCCTTTCCTTTTTTGTCTGATTACAGTTAATTTATTCTATTTCCTGAACATGATTATGAGGGCGGCAATCTTGCCTGAGCTGTTCTTAACAGCATTTAGAAAGCATTAAGAATATTGCTTTACGGCAGCCCCATGATCCATAGACACAATGATCAGAAGGGGCCTCAGTGACTTCTATGGGAGAATTTTCCAGGCATGCTCTGTGACCTGTGCAGAGGCCATTGTACAAGGAAAAAACAGATATATATAGTCACCTATTGTGAATGGTGGATCCTGTCTTATCTATACACAGGGGTGATATCATTACAGGCAGGATTAGAATGACAGATGAGCAGATAACTGCAGTAAAGGGATCCGTACAGACTAAGTGGAGCCTATTACAAAGCTTAGTGGCCAGTGTGAAAACTGAAAGATTTTATGTTTTTTTTGCTTATAAGTATTTATACCATCACTAAAAATTCTTAAAAAATATATTAAACATAAAAACTTGATTTCCACAATAGGTCATTTTGTGATTACACATTCCCTTTAAAGTGTACCAGTCGCTTCAGGTGACTTTTCTAGTTGTGTGTACATGTAGAATAACACTCTATATGACCACTATAGTATTTGTATTCTGGATTTATCACCAGTTTTCCCCTCCACAGCCTCCAACTCTTGGAGGGTAATGTGATGAGGATGTAGAGGTACTGATTCAGTCCCGAAAAGCCATGTCTAGAGCATCTCATACAGTCACCCAGTACTGACCGCTAGCGTCTATTAGATGGGTCACTGGTCTGGCCGGCGTGAGCCGAGCTCCACACTCTTTACCATGGAGCATTGCCTTCATACAATCACTGGGTCTCCTCAACGAGAACCAGTATATCCCCCCCAGAGTCTTCA
Organism: Bufotes viridis; assembly: GCA_033119425.1. Lineage (NCBI taxonomy): Eukaryota > Metazoa > Chordata > Amphibia > Anura > Bufonidae > Bufotes > Bufotes viridis. Next base: position 132,950,728 of record CM065596.1, on the reverse strand, counting down.
GAGGAAAGTGCACATAATGAGGTTGTGAGAATGCTCCTACCTGACGCACGAGCCATTCTGGTAGAAAAGTAGCACTGCTCCAAGTCTTCAAAATGTGCCGTGAGGCGTTTCCGACGAGATGCCAGCGTACTGTTATACCACGGCTGCTTTTTCGTCTGCACGTATGATAAAAAAACCATTGGGAAATCAGTACACAATCAATGAAATGTCAAAAGGTGTCCAATAAGAATTACAGGCTAGTAAGTTATAATATCACATTGATGATGAACCCTCCCCCTATCTTGGTCTGTCCCAAACGGCCCAGCTATAAAGTATAAGAGGAAATCTAAAAAAAATAAAAAAATGTTAATGGGGTTGTCCTGCCATATATATTGATGACCTATAGTCAGGATGGTTCATCATTATCAGACAGGTAAGCCTCTGACACCCAGGAGCTCCACTGACGAGGAGGAGGTGCTCCATGCGAGCGCTGCTTCCTCTTAGCCTCTGAAATGCAGTGTAATGACAAGTACTCGCTCCATTCACTTGAATAGAGAAATTACCTGTCATTACACTATGCAGCCGCTGCAAGGGAGACGACGCATCTGCAAACAGCTGAACAGCGGGGGTCCCGGGTGTAGGACCTCCGCCGACGATAGGTCATCAGTAGCGTTGCGGGAACTTGTGGTTTCCAGTTCCGCGTGCAAGGTTCAGGTTATCTAAGAATTCCGTTATAGATTCCACTACCACAGGCCATAACTTATGGTCCGTCGTAAAGCAATCCATAACCAAATTCTTAGATAACCTGAACCTTGTACGCCGAACTGGAGCCACAAGTTCCCGCAACACTAGCCATCAATATGAGAGACAACCCCTTTGATGACTGGCCACAACAGTGACATGTCCCCAAGCAGCACGTCACTGCTGAGTCAAGTTCACTGTGGGGTCACGTCGCTGAGGCCAGTCCTTGGCTGCAGTGGTGCTCATGTCCCCATGCATGCAGAAGGTGACGGAGATCAGAAGTCCAGTGATAACTTACACAACTTACTTGGGAATTTCCACTAAATCCAGGGGGTTGACTGTATTCTGTGGAGTCGATTATGCTACTGTAAGAAAAAAAGAAAAAAAAATGTCAGTCAATAAAGCTGAATCACCTTGCCAACTTTTTAATATTTTGATTCCGCTCTATTTCTCTGCTTGCTGTCATTGAGTGAAGACACCGCTTTACGAACCAGAGGTTGAAAATTAGGACACACTGACCCGTGTGGCGTTCTTCAATACCAGATTATAGTCAAAGGGTCACACTGGTGACAGATTCTCTTAAAGGCCAGGTCCACAGTTAGTGGGAAGGAATCGGCCACGTATTCGGTAGCAAATCTGTGATGAATCGGCGGCAGTTTGTGTGTTACATGGGGATTGTACTGCGCATTCACTAAAAAGGGTGACTCCTGCAGAAAACAGTGTGCATTAAAGGGCATGTGTCATCAGAGATCTGAATTATTGTTTAAATCACATTTTTATGTTAAACATATTTTTAAAGAATTTTTGATGATTTTATTTTTAATTCTCCATGTCCATACCTATATTTAAACAAAAGCCATAAAATCTTGCAGTTTTTACTCTGGCGACTAAGCCTAATAACAGACGTCACTTCCTGGTCTAGACAGTTCACTTTACTGCAGTTATTTGCTAATCATAAGGCCTCATGCACACAAACGTATTTTGGGTCCGCGTCCGAGCCGCATATCTTGCGGCTTGGGCGCGGACCCATTCACTTCAATGGGGCCGCAAAAGATGCGGACAGCACACGGAGTGCTGTCCGCGTCCTTTGCTCCGTTCCGTGCCCCCGCAAAAAAAAATAGCGCATGTCCTATTCTTGTCCGTTTTGCGGACAAGAATAGGCATTTCTACAATGGGCCGCGTTCCATGCCGCAAATTGCGGAACGGAAGGCGGAATAGCTTCCGTGTTTCGCGGATCCGTGGACCGCAGAACACCTACGGTCGTGTGCATGAGGCCTTACAGGCAGTATTACAACGGCAGATACCACCTCTGTGTATAAATAAAACAGGATCCACTATTAACAATAGGTGATATCACAGCTTAGCTACTCCCTCCTGACCTCTACAGAGATCTCACAGCACACCTCCCCCTCCTGCCCATTGTGTCTAAGGCTGCATTCACACGTCCGTGGAACACGGACCGGCACCCTGCTTAGTGCACAAGCGCGCGCCGTCATTCGTTCCTATGACGCCATGGGCTTCCTGCTGCCGCCACAGTACAGTAATACACTTGTATAAATCATAGGAATGGATTACTGTTCAGCGGCAGCAGCAGGAAGCACACAGCGTTATAGGAACGAATGACGCCGTGTGCTCCAGCACCAAGCAGGGTGCCAGTCCGGTATCACACGGTCCGTGTTCCACAGACGTGTGAATGCAGCCTAAAGGCACATTTACACAGGCCGAGGAGCAGCAGATTGTCTGGAAGGAGCCGTTCCAGTGGGGGTGAGAGCTGCATTTAAATGAAGTGATCACCTCCACAGTATAAGGACAAGGGATTGCTATTGTGATCGCTCATTCTCTTACAGCTGTGTCGTTTCTGGGCATCAGATCGCTGTTTAGACCGCACGACATGTTGCCCAGAAACGATAATTTAGGTGCCTGCACCAACGACTGTTTAACTTGGTTCGCTTGTTCATCGGGTGATCTGCTGCAACTTTACACAGGTAGACTGTTGGGAGCCTTTAATCTGCCTTAAAGGGGTTATCCAACCTCTAAAATGCTTCCCCATACGCCCGGGCCCCTCACACAGATTGTACTTGGCTGGCTCCCCGGCAGCTGGCTGCATCGCTCCTGACTCCCGCCACTGCATCTCCCCCGTCACATGGATGAAAACATCCGGCGGCATCAGCCAATAGCAGGCCGTGATGGGAACGAGCCTCCTTAGCATTGCGGGTGACGCTAGAGAGGCTCGTCCCCGTCGCGGCCTATCGGCTGCAGCCCCATTTGATGTTTTCCCCGCGCGACAGTGAGATGCAGCGGCGGGCGGGCGGGCTGGCATCAGAAGTGACGCGGGTGCCGGGGAGCCAGGTCAGTACAATTTCTGCGAGGGGCCGGGCGTATGGGGAGGCATTTTAGTGGTTGGACAACCCCTAAAGTAAAAAAGTTGCTGCATTTCTGCACCAAAATGAGCACGACAGATTTGAGAACCCACAGCATGCTCTGATTTTTGGGTAGAAATCTTCCAGCTCATGTGGAAGGAGTGCCGAAGACTGTAAATGTCTGTCTCACGTGTAAATGTAAAATGGGTCCGTGATCACGGAGACGGACAATAATAAGGATCATTACAGTCATCTTCTCCCCAGCCTGCTAACAGGGAACAAAAGATGGCGATGAAGGGCGCAAGAACGGCCGATCTTAGATTTAGTGTCCCCTAACCCAAACATAACTCAAGGCAAGATGCTGACTGGTCCTTGGACCAAATTAAATATAAAGTGAGAGATGGATGGCTGCTCCAAGTGCAAAGAATAGATACAAGCTGGAGAGCAGATGAATGATGAAAGATCTCAGGACAGATTAAGTTGAAAGCCTCATCTTCTGGCTGCTAGGAAAGATAGCTTTGCCACAGCAGAGAAAAATCTAATTGCACAATGTCTACTTTTCCCCCCACTTTTTTTTTCTACAGAAATGGCAGCAAGTGCTATTTATAAGGCTACATCTTGGGCGTGTAAATCACACGCTCCTACTCGAGAGGAGTTCTCCATCAGCAAGCGACGTGGACATATTGGAGAAGCAATTCTGCCTGTAAGTCCGGTAACATATAGACAAAACACGGGACATTTGAGCTGACTGATTACATGCTTCAGACGTTTTAATTTATCTGGCAGAGGCTCGCTGTTCTGTACACACGGGAGGACCGGAGGGGACAACTGGTTCTACCGTCAAAATGCACGTTCCCGCATTGATTTAGGAGTTGTAACAAACTGTTTGATCGGAGGCCGGGAAAGAGCTGCCTCCTGTGTATCACGTGAGGCGGAACGGCGGTGCATGAGAGCTACGGAAAAAGCGTAGCACAGCAACCTATGCCGCTTCTCAGCTTCTCTCATGCTCCGCGACTGAAACAGGGAGCACCGGCACGCTCTGCTGTTTCCCTGCCAGGAGGTGGTCAGGACTGTGTCTCATCTCGCCTTAGTAACGGCGAGACGAGACAACCCCTTTAAAAGGCTACGTACACCTTCAGTGGCAAATTTTTATGATTGCATTTTATTTATTCTCGGCTTAAAATCATTTTTTCAAGTGGTCTTTATTAAAAAAAAAAAAAAGTCAGCGCTTTGCAACAAAGGGTTAACTTCTGCCTAGCTGTGAGAATCTTACTTTTAATTTCACATTCATCGAATATACCTTATCTCTAAATTACTAATAGCTCAAAAACAGTTATTTAAGCCACATTCTTAAGATAAGAACTGAGCAATAATGGGCGTTTATACAGGTCAGAGATCAGGAGCCGTCAGCTGAGCTGCCTGATGGAACACAGTAAAATACACACCATGCTACTAGAGAATCTTAAGGCTGTACAGAGAAAGAGGCACAACATTTTTCACAACGAACAATTGAAAAAATGTTTTGCTCAAAATGAGTACAATGCAATCATTACAAAAAAAAAAAAATCTGCCCCCAAAGGTGTTCATAGCCTTTAAAGGAAACCTTTTAAGAGCTTCATGCTGGATACAGGCAACTATATGCCCAGAGACAGAGAGCTGAACAGGGAAAAGCTTGCAGGAAGAGGTGCCCACGTCTCTTCTCCCTATCATTTCTGAACTATGTTTTCTCAGAATAGCACAGCATTCAGAGTAAAACACAGCCGTCTGTGAGGGAAACTTGACAATGAAAGCGCCATATACCTTAAGGGCCCATTCACACGACCGTATCTTTCCTTCCGCATCATTTCGGATCAGATGTGGACCCATTCAATTCAATGGGGCTTCAAAAGATGTGGATAGCACACAGTGTGCCGTCCGGATCAGCACGTCTGTTCTGCAGTCCCACAAAAAAGACAGAATATGTCATATTCTTGTACGTTAGGCGGAACGCACATGGCCAGTAGTATTGAGCGCGAATATTCGAATTGCTAATTTTTATTGCGATTATCGCAACTTCGATAATTCGCGAATATTGCGAATATACCGCTATATATTTGCAATTTCGAATATTCTTTTTTTTTTTAGTCAATCCCGCTCCAGTCAATGCCCGTTGCCGCTTCTGCCGACTCCCTGGGTGCATGGGAACGCCTCCATGCTAAATGTACTGTCTGATGTGAGAATCACGATCTCACAAATTTGACTAAGTTGTAATCGCAATGCGATTAATATAACCTGAATTATTCGCATTGCGATATTCGTTATATTCTAGCAATACAACCATTAGGAACCCAGCTTCAAGTTGAATTCGCAATGCGAGCAATACAGGTTATATTAATCGCATTGCGAATGAAACTTAGAGCTGAGTTGCTAATGGTTGTGTTGCTAGAATATAACGAAGATTGAGAATATAGCGCTATATTCGTGTATTCGTGATATTCGTCGTCTTCGTTATATTCTAGCAATACAACCATTAGGAACTGAGCTCTAAGATCAATTCGCAATGCGAGTATATGTTCGCATTGCGAATAAAACTTTGAGCTGAGATCCTAATGGTCGTTGCTAGAATATAACGAAGATTGAGAATATAGTGCTATATTCGTGATATTCGTTATATTCTTGCAACGACCATTAGGAACTCAGCTCTAAGTTCAATTCGCCATGCGATTAATATAACCTATATTACTCGCATTGCGAATTCAACTTAGAGCTGGGTTCCTAATGGTTGTATTGCCAGAATATACCGAAGATTGAGAATATAGTGCTATATTCTTGATATTCGTTATCTTCGTCAATTATAGCAATACAAGTTAGTTATAACCATTAGGAACTCAGCTCTAAGTTTAATTTGCGATGCGAACATAAATTCGCCTAACAGTCGCAATATATAGAATAATGACGAATATCCGATTTTGACAAATATATGACGAATATTCAATCGAATATTCGCGAAATAGCGCGAAATCGAATATGGCACCTCCCGCTCATCACTAATGGCCAGTATCCATGTTTTGCGGATCCACACCACAATCTGCAGCCTACAAAAACTGATAAGGTCATGTAAATGCACCCCTGATAGCAGCTCTCTCTCCTGACTCCACTATACACACAAACCCTTGGTCAACTGAGCATGTATGCATTTTCAATGGGGAGAGGAGAGAAACCGCTGCTAGACATCTGGTACAGGAAACCGATCGCACAAGAAAACTAAACTCAACCTATCCTTTTTTCCCCCACCGTGATTACGTCGGGAGAGAGTCAGGAGCACGAAACATACATTATATAGTTAGCTGGTCCCACGGAAAATGGCGGGTTTAGGTAACATATACTAATGTGTATCTGAGCCTTAAAGGGTCACCAAGTTTTTTTTTATTCGTTTTATTGAACAAATAAAATACACAAGGTATACAAAAAGTACACACAAGATAGCGTATACAACCAGAACAAATTGTACTATGTCAAGAAACGTTCACAGTATAATAAATCAGTCATACACAGTATTTATAACATCGTATTGTATAAGTTTACAATCACTGAGACATGACGAGAGAGTCCGTTAACCATTGAGGTGAGTACAAGGATTGCAAGGAAGAGCACCACACTCCCCAAATTTTCAAGAACTTGGAGGCACAACCCCTATTCTCATATACTATATTTTCATATGGAATAACGGTGTTCATCAGTGTCTTCCAGGGGTCACTGAGTTTTAGTAAAACTTTGATATGCTATAGATGTCGTCAGAATGAAGAAAGAAGTGCGTGCATATCGCGCTCTCTCTCCTCGCTGCAGAGGACAGAAAGGAGACAGGCCCAATGACTTTCTATTGAGCCCATCTTCTACAGTAAAAAGAGAGAATGCGTTATGTTTGCACTTCTCTCTCCTCCTTCTTACAGATCAGTGGGGGTCTCAGACCTCAGACCCCCATCATTCAAATCTTTTGATGGCTCTACGGCAAATCAAAAGTTTGACTAAAACTCAGTGACCGTTAAAAGGGGTTGTCTCATTCAGACAATGGGAGCATATTCGCTAGGATATGCCCCCATTGTCTGATAGGTGCGGGTCCCACCGCTGGGACCTGCACCTATATCGAGAACGAAGCCCCAAAAGTGGTGGAGGGTGCACTGTGCAGACGTCCTCCATTCATTTTTATGGGACCGCCAGAAATAGCCGAGCGCTGGCTCCTTTGGGCCCATTGAAGTGAATGGGAGCGGTGGCCGGTCATGTGCAGTGCGCTCCCATTCACTTCGATGGGGGGGGGGGGGGCAGCAATCTCCTTCACTCGATCAGGAAGTTATCGGGAACGTATGGTTAGTTCCTGACAATCACATGACCCTCAGCCCTTGTAAAGGGGCCTTTAATCAATTCAAAAATCTGACAGCAGACTACCAGCTACCCACGTTAGAGATGAGTAAATTGGAGCATCTGTGTGCAGATTTGGCAAGCACTTGGAACACAATGGGCAAGTTGAGTTGCCCATTATTCGCTACAATTTTTCAAACATGGCAAATTAATTTGTCCAATTTATCACAATTGTCAGTGAACTGGAAAACAAGTTGCTCATGACATCTGCACTTGACTGCCATCAAACAGCTTGTGCCTGCTGACAACTGAGAACCGCCACAGAGAACGTGAAAGTCTCCTGTGCCTGCGTATTTCACTCCTTGCCACGTGTAGGGTGCAGTAAATCCAGAAGAAATCTGCATTTAACTCACGTGAAGTCATTTTTTCCACTCAATTTACATCCTGTGGGAATGAACCCTAACAAAAATGCGATGATGACTTATTTTACTCTGTCAGATCCAGAGCAGAAGAGAATATTACCTGTGTGATGGGGAAGGGGCTTCAAACTGTGGCACTGTGCTGTCTTCACTGCGGGGGGAATATAAACCGCTCATCTCCTGAAACACAAAGGCAAATACATTTCAGTTTACAGCAAAAATAAAACCGGCCAATATAAACCATCACATGAGATTTCTCTCCTAGCACAATGTTTCCCAAAAAATGTATTTTTCTCTGACTTTCTCGTATATACACGATTGTCACAAGACACGCTCCAGAAAAAGAAAAAAAAAAGAACAAAAATCAGGCGGCACTTTTCAGTTAGTTTCTTCAATTTATAGTTCACCTAAGGACTCAAACGGATTTTCTTTCCTTGTCCGCTCTGGGTTTTTTGGCGGACCGCATGCGGAACCATTCATTGAATGGGTCCGCAAAAAAAAAAATGGAAGTTACTCTGTGTGCATTCCGTTTCCGTATGTCCATTCCTCAAAAAAATAGAAAATGTCCTATTATTGTCCCCATTACGGACAAGGGTAGGACTGTTCTATTAGGGGCCAGCTGTTAAGTTCAGCAAAATACGGAATCCACGCGGACATCATCCGTATTTTTTGCGGATCTGTATTTTGGGGACTGCAAAATACATACGGTTGTGTGCATGAGCCCTAAGGATACAGCCGCACAGGGCGAAATGTTACAGCATTTCCGCAGCCGCGTTTTGAGAGGTCACCCTTTGCATTGCAAAAGGTGAAATCCCCGGTGGATATCCACAGCATAACCCATCTGTGCAGCGGATTTAAACTCCACACGGCGGGTCAATTTCTGCTGCAGATTTTTATTTTTATTAAAAGCTTGTGGATGACATTTTTAAAAAAAACCAAATGTATTTTTATGCTGCAAAATGCTTTGTACCTGCCTCAAACAACTCCTTGGCGGCAAATCTACAGCCTTCATGCCATGTGTGAACGTACTCCTACTCTCACTCTCTGTATCGACATGCCAGTCAGGCCTCTCGAAGGTCCGTGCTGCAGACTGTGCGATATCTGCTCGCAATTACACTCTGTCCCCAAGGCTTCTGTGTTCAGAATCGAGACTCACAAACTTAATGCTGAAGCTTAGGAGATAGAAAGCTGTGGGCAATCTAGACTGCTGTCACCCAGGCGGCAGCATAGACCCCGAGACGTCCGGCTCTTATATCTTTACAGAGAAAGAGAATAACAAACTTGCTGAGAAAAGTGCGCCATATTAAAGTGTTTACCATCTCTCTCATACATCAATCTCTCTCTCGATATCTATATCACTCTCTATATATATCTATCCATCTCTACCTACACACACATATATATATACACACTAGCAGAAGGACCCGGCTTCGGTCCTTTATATTTCGGTCCTTTATATTTCATCCATTTCATTTAATATTTGTGTGTGTCGTTAAAAGATAGACAGTAACCACTATAACAGTGACCTCCACAGTGGCCGCCCCTTTATTAGCGACCCCCACAGTACCCAGTCTCCTTAACGGTGATTTTTCACAATAACCCGCCCCCTTAACGTGACCTCCACAGCGGCTGCCCCTTTAATAGTGACCTCCACAGTTTCCTGTCTCATTAACAGTGATTTCCACAATAACCCGCTCCTTAACAGTGACTTCCACAGAGCTCCGTTCCCTTAAAATGTGACCTCCACAACACCCCACCCTCTTAACAGTGACCTCTACAGCAATCTGCCCCTTAACACTGACCTCCATAGCGGACCGTCCCCTTAACTGTGACCTCCACAGCACTCCGCTCCCTTAACAGTGTCATCCACAGCGCCCTGCCCCTTTAAAGCTGACCTACAGCAGTAAAGAAAAATGGCTGGGTTGTTACGGAAAAAGGTGCAAAACCGTGTGTATGTAGAGACTAAGGGCCTGCGAGCGTCTATTGGCTGATAAGGGTTATGTGACCGTGTGTATGGCAGTTGGGATATGAGGAGAAAGACTTGCAGGCTTCTATTGGCTAATGTAGGTCATGTGACGGTGCCATTTTTGCATTTTTTTTTAGTATCTCAGGAATGGTACGTGCTAGAGAGCCGAGACCCGGCCTAAAACCTTCCCGGACACCCGATGTACCCGTGTGTCAAATGTTTTGATTGTAAATGCGACGGTACGGATTCCTTTAGCGGACATACACACATACATACACTCAGGGTATTCTCACTACAAGAATTGATGTATTGACATCTCACCAATAATGGACCGCGACCAATGCTGCAAAACGGCCCCAGTGCAGATAGCTGGAGTCAGTGTTACAATCCCCAGCACAATGCTGGGTTGAAAATATTCAGAATTCAGAAAAAGCAGCTGCTCGAGCTGCGATTCAACATACTGATGGAGGCCCCAGTCCCCTATGTAACTGGTGTGAAGATGGTGGGGAAGGTAAAAACTTTGATTTATACTGTCCTAGGAGATAGTAATGGTCGGAAATTACTGCTTCCTGAAGTGCTAGCTGTCACACAAAAAATTATTTAGTGAAAACGTACAAAAAGAAAAAAATCTATATTCTGCATTTCAGCTTTAAGAATAACCAAGTAAAGGAAAAAAAAAAGTGACAATGCTCCGGGATCTATCCCCATGTAAAGTCACCTCAGCTTTGGAGCCAGATGTTAGAGGAGAGACTGCCAAGAGCATCCAGCGGCAGACAGCTTTAATCAAGTCTCTCACCTCTACACGCTTTATGTCTTCCTCCACCACACTCAGCTCCTTCTGGATCTGCTCCAATTGCTGGGAGGTCAAGATGAGAGAAGGAGACAAGAAACAAACACTTTACAGCTTCGCGTCTCATCATCTACAAATTTACAGGGTACATAAAATCAAAGAAATCTCTAGGACACAAGACAGCCACGGAGGAGAACAGGATTGGTGATACTTCATCGATATTGGTAGAAGTACCTATGCTTAAAAAAGATGCAGTAAAAAGAGTACAGTAAAAATATAAAAAATATACTTTTATATATATTTTTATTTCTATGCAAAGACACGGTTGCTTGCTGTTACCGGGCCAAGGCTTGAATCTGAACTGCGGAGCGATCCTGATGGCAACACATCCCTTTCCGATTTCTCTGATCTCATGTGCCGTCAAGACCGTGTGTGAATTCAAATGATCCCCTACATCAATATCCGATTCCTATCAGACCGTAGTATGTGTACATTGGGGTAGGCTAGCGATTTGAATCTATACGTAAAAACACTGCTTGAGAAATCAGAATCAAGAAGGGACACCTAGGAGAACAACTACATTGTCCACGTGACATCTTGCATCAATAAAGTCTATCTTTCAAAATTCCAACAGGGATTTAAAGGGCTATTCCTATCTGAATCAAACATGGCCGAGGCTGGGATCATCATCGGCATATGCCGCAGCCGACAGACACCTCTGTGGAACCCACGGAATCCATTAAAAGGCAATGCGATCCATCGGAAACCACCGGTCAGAGGAATCATGCGACCATCAGAAATCGAACCCTCCGCCAAATATGATCTACTAAAGGGGTTGTCCGGCTTCAAGTGGAAACAGGAGAACGTAGGGAATCGGCCTGTAATAAACAGATGATTACTTACCTGACAGATCCCGCACCTCCGCTCCGTTCTCACGCCAGAACTCGTTTTTTTACGGCTGCAACGGTGACGTCCAAGGTTGAGCAAACTTATGCTTTAAGTTCGGCGTCCAAAGTTCGAGTTTTCAAAGAATACCGCTATAGATTCTGCTACTATGGACCAAAACTTATGATCTGTGGTAGTGGAATCCATAGCGGGATTCTTCGATAACCCGAACTTTGGACGCCGAACACTTGTGACGTCACATCGACGACATGTGATCTCTGCAGCCAATCGCAGGCTGAAGCAGTCATGTGCTGTCGATATGGTGGCACCGTTGCAGCGGGAAAACAGAGCCCTGCTTTGAGAACCGAAGCAGTGGTGATGGATCTGAAAGGTAAGTAATCATTTATTCTATCTTCCAGGTCGATCCTCTGAATTGTCCAGCTTCCTCTTGAAACCAAACAGCCCCTTTAAGGGTACTGTTGAGTTTATCTGTATGCTCCAGGTTCTCGAACCTCTACCCATAACCCAAAAACGTATTTGAACAACATTCATCAACTATGCATAGGATAGGTCAAAAGTTTCTCCCAAGAACACAAGACCAACTACCCCCACCACGCCATTCCCGCTCTATTCACTTCTATGGGCTCACGACTACGCTGCTCAGCCATGTCCAGCAGTCCTCTAGAAGTGAGCTGAGTGGTGGTCACACATACGTACTGTCACTATTCCATTACACCTACGCAGGGGGCTAGGGGACCCCCGTTCTTGTGATCATTTGGGGTCTCAGCAGTCAGACCCTGAGCGATCATACATTTATCACCTATCCTGTGGAACTTAATTTTTCTCAGCAATGCGGGCACATATGACGATGGGACCAACACAGATGCCTTCAGCTGCCAAGTGCACATGTAACAGGTCAGCTGGTGTCATAGGTACAAATCTGCTGACAGATGCCCTTTAAATGGCCAAAGGGGCTGCGAGTGACCGCAGAGATGTGTGTGCCTAAGATGGTAAGATCAGACTGTGAGATAGCTCCAGATACTGCAGAAATAACTGGAAAATTACTAAGATGTCGAGCGATATCTCATCATTAGGGCTGAAACAATTACCCGATTAAATCGAAACAATTACTTGATTAAATCAAGTAAATCGACACAAAAAAATCCTTTTTTGCAGAGGATTCGTTTGGACCATGCGACTACGCGTGAAGCTCTTGCTATTACTCACTTCTCCGTGGTCTCCCGCCGGCCGCACCGCCATGCACAGTCCTCCTTATATACACACACATCACCAGGACGTAGTGCACGTGAGCGTGCACTATGACCTAATGATGGGTGACGTCACATCAGGGGCATCATGCAAGAGCGGATTGTCGGTGGTGCCCCGCTATAGTGAGACTGAGTACTGACAGCCACATTGGGGTCCCCTGCATGGCCATGAAGGGGCTCATGGTGCACTGCTGCTGGACTCGTGGCATGGAGGTAGCGCATCATTGATGGCATGGGGAGGGGTGGAGCTCATGGTGCACTGCTGGTGATTTATGGCATGGGGGGGCTCATCATGGATGGCATGGGGAGGGGTGGGGCTCATCATGGATGGCATGGGGAGAGGGTGGGGCTCAAGGTGCACTGCTGGTGATTTATGACATGGGGGGGCTCATCATGGATGGCATGGGGAGGTGTGGGGCTCATGGTGCACTGCTTGTGATTTATGGCATGGGGGGGCTCATCATGGATGGCATGGGGAGAGGGTGCGGCTCAAGGTGCACTGCTGGTGATTCATGGCAGGGAGGCACGGGGGAGGGGTAGGGCTTATGGTGCACTGCTGGTGATTCATGGCGGGGGGGCACGGGGGGCTCATGGTGCACTGCTGGTGATTCATGGCAGGGGGGCACGGCTCATGGTGCACTGCTAGGGATGGGGGATTCATGGCATTGAGGGGGGATGAGGTCTCATGGTGCTGGGAACTGATGGCAAAGGAGACTGATTGTGGCACGAGGGATGGCATGGGGGACTGATTTGAGGCTGATGGCATGGGGGACCGATTTCATTATTATAAATCAAAACGTTACTTTAAGAAGGTTTTTCTTCTTAGAGTACTCAATCAATCGTTGGAATAATCGATAAAATACCATAACGTGACAACCTACGTACTACAGCAGTCCAGTCTACACCAAAATACAAATACAAAAGCAAACAAAAAGGCTGAGGAAAAGTAAATGACGTACAACAGTCACCAAGTACAAAAAAAAACCAAACACGAGCTTACATGATGAGCAGCGAAGTAATCACACAGCTTGATAGGAAAATGCTGGGGATGTTTATTCTCTGTGACCCGGGAACCCATTCACCTCATTTGTGACTCAGACGCAGACAGAAATTCTGGGCCCTGACAAGTCAAACATATCATACGCACGCTCTGGGCTTCTTGGACGAAGTCAAACTGCAGAGGTCCGAGGGTTAAGTGAGTAACTGGACAAATCCTGGACGCACTCCTATCTCTCTAGAAAGAAATAAGCAACCTAAATGCCAAAACTGGAAACCCAAACAGAGGCAAAGCTGGTTCCTAGAGTTGGGGGCGAGGAGGGAAAGATGTATACAAGACGTATAAAAGAAGTGAAATAAATACGGCGGTTAAATGGAGCACAACGTTTATCTGCAGGGGTGCGGAGAGGGAGTTCCGTCAGGTTACTTTCCAGCCAATATTAATATCATTTCAGCTCGGCCATTTGTTTTTAATTATTCTTGACCAAATCATAGGAAGAATATGGAAGAAACTTGGGAAGGAGGCAGAGAGCAATGCAATCCGTAATTCTGACTTGGGAGACGTCAAGCGTCTGTTTAGCATCTCTTGACCAGACAGGAAAAGTAAAATTCCAAACACTTCGCCCACGCTACCGATGCACCGACTGAGAGCCATCGACAACTGGGGTAATGAAAAATCTGGTCTGACCTCAGCTTCCAGATAAGGCAAAATACGCAAATGGATCCGGTTTTGTCGATAAAGTCGCGTTTACAACACCGTTAGTTTTCCGTTCTTCCGATTCTGATCAGTTTTGCACATTTGGCATCAATTTGAGCCATTTCCGTCAGAGATACGTTATTTCTGACAAGAAAAAATAAATAAAAAAAGTGCTCCATTCAGGCTTCTTGCGATGGCGAGCAGGTAAACAATGAAGAGAAGGCAGCGCGGGCACGGCACTCGCCTTCTCTTCAACCAGCTGATTGGTGGGGGTGCTTGGTATTTGACCCCAGCCGATCTGATATTAATGACCTAACCTGAGGAAAGGTCATCAATAGGGATGAGCGAACTTGAAGTACTTGGACAACCCCTTTAAGGGGTTAAAGGGGTTGTCTCACTTCAGCAAGTGGCATTTATCACATACAGAAAGTTAATACAAGGCACTTACTAATGTATTGTGATTCTCCATATTGCTTCCTTTGCTGTCTGGATTCATTTTTCCATCACATTATACACTGCTCGTTTCCATGGTTATGACCGCCCTGCAATCCAGTATCTGTGGTCGTGCTTGCACACTGTAGGAAAAAGTACTGGCTTCTCTGGTGGCCAGGATCATAGGAACACACACAGGGAGGAGCTTTTTCCTATAGGGTGCAAGCATGGCCACCAATCCTGGATTGCAGGGTGGTCGTAACCATGGACACGAGATCGGTATAATGTGTTGGAAAAATGAGTCCAGACAGCAAAGGAAGCAATATGGACAATCATAATACATTAGTAAGTGCCTTGTATTAACTTTCTCTACATGATAAATGCCACTTGCTGAAGTGAGACGACCCCTTTAAGTGTCACAGCCACAAATCAATATGGATACTACAGAACTGGCAGCAACATATGCTGCTGCCCCTACGGTAGGTAACCAACGTGTGTTCATGTTAGGCAGAACCCGTCACCTCCCCTGACATGTCTGGTTTAGTAAATAATTGTATTCCATATGAAATGACAATCTGGAGCATTCCTCTTCCACTCTTGCTAGAAGTTTATGGATAAAGGTTCAGATGGGTGCTACCAGTTAGGGGTGTGCCCTTGCACAGTCTAGCATTGACCAATCAGTCTGCCAGTGGACAAACCCCCTAACTGGTAACACCCTTCTGTACCTTTATCCATAAACTTCTAGTAGGAATAAGAATTGTTATCACATGGGGAATGGCTCAGCCTTGTCAGGGCCACCTCAACATATAACCACCGACGAGCGTCCACTTTACATCTGGAAATTATGTTTTTGGGGGTTTTTTTGGACTACGATAAGACAGAACTATATTTTCCAATGTTCTAACACTCTGCAAATCTTGCTTTTTCAGGAATGAACATTTCAAAGCTCTACAACATAAGCTCCGAAATCTGTTACATTCCTGAAGGTTGGGTTTCATTTATAACCTTCTAACGTATCAGGGGAATGTGAAGGCGTTTTCAGCTACATGTGGTCCCGGTATCGGGCTACTGATCCTTGCTCTGACATTTGGGAATCCATTACAAACCCCAATGTGGAAAAACACCATCCTGTCGCCCTTGAGCCTGTGGTGTGTACTCAGGAATGCCTACATGTAAAATGTCTTGATAAATGACACGGCCGTGCCTCATCACTCTGCACAGGACATTATAAAATGAAGCCAGGCTCAGTAAAAGTGTTGGGGTGGGCTCGCCTGCTCGGTCTTGCTTCCCTCTCCTCCTTTGGACATGTACAGGGCTCCCTGGTGTGGCGAGCTGGCTGCAGCGTCCTCTGCGCTTCCCAAAAGCGATGCTGAGCAAGTGAGGGCACTTTCACACTTGCGTTGCTGGATTCGGCAATCTGTATCCAAAAGGATAGCGTTTGTAGGCGGATCCAGATGCGGATCCGTCTCAGAAATGCATTGCAATACCGGATACGTCTCTCTGGTTGTCATCCGGAAAAACGGATCCTGTATTTATCTTTTTTACACTTTTAACATTTTTGACGGGATCCGTCAATGCGATAACTTTAATGCCGGATCCAGCACTAATACATTTCAATGGAAATTAATGCCGGATCCGGCATTCCAGCAAGTGTTCCAGGAATTTTGGACGGAGAAAATAACGCAGCATGCTGCGGTATTTTCTCCGGCCAAAAAACGTAAGAGGGACTGAACTGATGCATCCTGAACGAAATGGTCTCCATTCAGAATGCATTAGGATTAAACTGATCAGTTTCCGGTATTGAGCCCCTAGGACGGAACTCAATACCGGAAAAGAATAACGCTAGTGTGACAGTACCCTGATAAGAGCGTGAGACAGCAATACTGCAATTCCATTTGCTCAGCAACTCCGCTAAAAAGTAGAAAAGACGCTGAAGCTTCAGAGGCGCGAGGGATCACACCACACACTCGAAGGAGCAGAGAGAAAAAAAGTAAGTTTCAACATGTGTGTCCACCTCGGCACACTTACGGAGGTGGACATGGAAAGGCTGTACGGTAGAAATGGCAAGTGATACTATTCTAGCATTTTTTATTGGAATATCATGGGATTGAAGCTTTTTTTTTTCTTTATATAAGTGTAAATGCAAAAAATATTCATAATGATTTAATTTACATCAATATTCTTCAAGAGAGCAATAATCTTCATGGGGTCTTTCGAAAAGGCTACAATAGTGGCACCTATATTAAAACAAAACAAAAAAAAAACTACCTGTGACACAATACTCAAAGTTATTTTCCGAGACTTTCGACCTCTGGATAGGTCATCAGTATCTGATCGGTGGGTGTCCAACACCAGGAATCGCCGCCGATTTGAGAAGACCCTCCTCACAGCTTAGCAAGCACAGCGGCTGTGCTTGGTATCTCAGCTCAGCCCCATTCACTTAAAGGGGTTCTCCAAGTTATTTTTTATTGATGACCTATCCACAGGATAGGTCATCATTATCAGATTGGCAGAGGTCTGACACCTGGCACCCCCGCCGACGTCTCTGCATTGGTTACCTGCTCGCCGTCGCAGCAGCAGAAGTGAGGAGGTGTAATTACAAGACGCCCGAGTGTATAGAAACAAGCCATCCCATTGAAGTGAACGGGACGGCTTAGCTGTTATTACACTCGTTCACCGCCGCTGTTGTGACGGCATGCCTGTTAACAATGAAGAGAAGGCTGTGCTCGCACGGAGTGCCACCTTCACTTTAACCAGCTGATCAGCAGGAGTGCCAGGTGTCGGACCCCTGCCGATCCCGAGGATAGACCATCAATAAAAAAAAAAACGTGGACAACCTCTAACTTAAATTAGGCAATGTGACCAAAGAACGTGACATCACCAGCCTAGGTTAAGCTGCGTGAAGGCCGTGGCGCTTAAAGGAGCACCGGGTCCTTCTCAAACAGCTGATCATTCGTAAATTCAGGGCTATAAAAAAGGGGATGGGAGTTGGGTTGTCTATGTTGCTTTTGATTGTTTCTTTCATGAGATAGCACTACTGCAAATATCCCCTAGACTGCTGCCTCGTTGCCTTCCTCGCTCTTAAATCTAGAATTTATTTATTTTTAGCATCTGGGGCTGCTCCTCTCCGATCCAAGCGCCAAGAAAAGTAACATCTTTGATCGATCTCTAATATACTTTGAACCGTGGAGCTCCGTGCATGTCTGAGACCAGAAGGGAGCTTTAAATGTACCAAGAACCATCAGCGAAAAAGAAAACCATTTCAGAGCGTCTGCATTTGACATTAAACCCCCGTTACCTCTCTCTTATTCCGTCGCGCTACTTTCAGGAATTCCATTAGGATCTGAACTTGAGCGGCATGCGATTCCTGCAGAGATGGAAAAATACAGTTTTTAACCTACAGTATAAAGAGTGTCTCAGACACGCAATGACAATACTACGACGGGCCAGCTTTATGCAAAGTGGAGCTTGACCGTAAACAGGTTTCGTTAGATTTATGAAAACATTTATTTGTAATTTGCCCACTTTTCAAAATGCGCCAGCAGACGCCCCAGCTCAGCTGCATCCATACAGTTTGGCTACTTTTATTAGGGGTAGTTGTGTAATGAGACTCCCTGTCTGACCGATGATCCCTGTGCACCCGATGTAAACAAAAGGGTTAAAAGGATTCTCTGACTTTTTATACTGATCCTCAGTATCTGATCGTCGAGGTCTGACACCCAGGACCCCCGACGATCAGCTGTGTGAGGAGACCGGAGAGCTCCGTTGAGCACTGCTGCCTCCTTGCAGGTTAGGGTACTTTCACACTTGCTCCAGAATGGATCTGACAGGCTGTACACCATGTCGGATCCGTCCTGCTGCTATTTCGCCATGCTGCCGGACTGCCACTCCGTCCGCATTGACTATAATAGGGGCGGTGGCGGAGCTACGGCAGAGGCCGCCACACTAAAAGTACTGCATGTCCGACGGCCTCTCGCCATGATGAACTGTAGCTCCACCCCCGCCCCCATTATAGTCAATGGGGACAGGGCAGCAGTCCAGCGGCAGGACGGATCCGACAGGGTGTCCTGCCTCAAGTGTGAAAGTACCCTTACCAAGCACAGTGCTGTACATTGTATAGTGGCTGTGCCTGGTATCGCAGTTCAGCCCCATTCATCCCCAGGCCCAAGGTAAGGTGCGAGAAGGCTGCGGCACTCAAAGGAGGAGGGCAACCTTCTCAAACAGCTGATCGATCAGATACTGATCATCAGTTTAAATAAATAAATTAAAGAAATCAAAATAAACTGGATACGGATTAGATGTCAAAAAACCTGATCTGCTATGTTGGATTTTGCTTTATTTGACTGGCCAACTCTGCACGTGAAGAAAGCCACATTTGGATGCCATGGCATTATGAAGACCCCAATTATGCAAGAGATGATGTGATAATCCTCAAAAATAACATTTCATTAATAATAGGATAGCAAAAGAGGAAAACCAAACGCGCAGGGAGGGACGGGGCTGCCAGCAAATATCATGGCTCTTATCTGTTCTGGCCACGGGTTACAACAACACTGACATCACCGGCCAACTGTGAGCAGAAGTTCCTGCCGATCTCCCAACTTTGTGTTTATCCCGACTTTTACCCTCCTGGTGCGGACTGCTGAAAAGCCCTCGGTGCCAGGCTCTCGTCGACAGAACGTAAGGCTGCCGTCACCCCCTTTTGTTTTCTGAAGCTAAATTTAACCTGAAGATTATATTGTTTTCCCTTTTGCTGCTGTGATATTTGGCCAAATATTTTTATGGCCGTCCTGGCAGCGGAGCTGAACAATATGTGCTGTGGAGGGAGGCTCTGTTACTGGCACGGCACACACCCGGGACAGAAAGCCTCTTTATCAACTCCACGAGACGGTCTTCGTTAGGCTAGGGTGAATGCCAAGAGACGGAAATAGGGGCACCGTCGCATTCTTAGGAAACTGTACCAGTTAAAAAAATAAAAGGGGGGTGGGACTGATCATTATACGGGTCCATATGGAGTTAAAGGGGTCATCCAGAAATTTAATATTGGGGCCTATCCTTAGAATAGGTCATCAATATCATATTGGCGAGGATCCAACTGATGGGACCCTCGCCGGTCAGCTGTTTGAAGAGGCCACGGTGCTCTGCAAGTGCTTAGGCCCCTTCCTAGGCCAGTGACATCACCATATATCGGTCCCGTGAATGGGACTGGGTTGCAATACCAAACACGGCCGCTATACAATGGACGCCGCTGTTCTCGGTAAGCTGTGAAGAGACTCCCAGTCAGAGCAACGGCTTCTTCAAACAGCTGATTGGCAGGGGCGCCAAGCGCCAGACCTCCACCAATCTGAAACTGATGAAAAGCCCTGAGCATAGGCCATCAGTATCACATTTCTGGATAAACCCTTTAATATAAAATGGCAAAATCAGAGATATTCAGCAATTGGCATGGAACTAACTAAATTGGAAAAACAGTTCAAAAGGATACTTAAAGGAGATTTTCTGGGAATCTGATGTCATAAAAGACAGACTGGTTGGGTTTCCAGATGCAAGGAGACTGAGGAGGTGCCAGTTTTCAATGGATTATGCATGCTTAATCGACGATTTTTCTTTAAGTTATGGAAAGTCAAGACTGCGCTCATACCTTTCACCTTAAAGGGGTTGTGTCATTTCAGCAAATGGCATTTATCATGTAGAGAAAGTTAATACGAGGCACTTACTAATGTATTGTGATTGTCCATATTGCCTCCTTTGCTGGCTGAATTCATTTTGCCATCACATGATACACTGCTCATATCCATGGTTACGACCACCCTGCAATCCATCAGTAGTGGCCGTACTTGCACACACTAGGAAAAAGCACCAGCCTATGTGTGCTGCTATGGTCCCAGCCACTAGAGAGGCCGGCACTTTTTACTATAGTGTGCAAGAACGACCACTACTGATGGATTGCGGGGTGGTCGTAACCATGGAAATGAGCAGTGTATAATGTGATGGAAACATGAATCCAAAGGAAGCAATTTTGACAATCACAATACATTAGTAGGTGGCTTCTGTTAACTGTGTCTACATGATAAATGCCACTTGCTGAAGTGAGACGACCCCTTTATCAGAGAGACAGACAGTCCACAGGTAAGGCCACAATTCCACTATGGACAGTATTGGGGATTGTTCGGCTCCCAGCCATGGTGGAATGTCAAAGCTGGACTTCTGCCTGACGACCTCACTTTTACCAAATGTCCGATCATCTGCCCTAAAAGTTGTTTGCTGGAAAAATCCTTAAAATAAGATTTCCATTCTACTGTGGGGAATACACCTGGAGAAAGTAAATCAAGAGCCGCAGCCACCGTCAACCCACTAAAGCAGTCCTCTGGGTGTTCCTTATAGCAGAGCACAAAGGGTCACCTGGGCTTCCAAAATGTGGAAAGCACCCAATACTAATAAAGAAACTGATCTATCAAATGCGCCCGCCCGTAGTTACCATTCTCTACATATGGAAGACTGCTATACATGCCCCTAAAATCTCAATTTGACCCATGTATTCACTGATTTATTTTTGTTACTATCCACAGAACTTAACCATATAATACTTCATGTTTTCTGTACCTTGCTTGTCAGCTTTGCTGTACAGTCTGGGACAGAAAGAGCCGAGTCATCTCATCATTCTAAGGTGGGGCGAGGTAATGGCAGCTCTATTATACTACTGGCAGCCTAGACAAGCAAGCTGAAGCTGGCTATACACATTACATAAATGTCAGGCAAAACCATTGATTTCTGCGGGACCGGCCTAGATAGTGATCGGGCACTTGTGTTTTAACCGGATAATGTAAATCTATGACATCTCTCTGTCAACTGATTCCATTTGTTTCAGTGTATAGAAAAATATAAGAAAAAAAAAGGGGCAAAACAAAAGTCGCAACTATAAGCTTAGATCAAAAAAAAAAATTAAAGGGGTTGTGCCATCACAACAACTTATCCGCTATTCACATGATATGGGATATGTGTCTTACAGTCGGGAGTCCAAATGCTGGGTCTATCGGTAGAACGAGGACCTGTATTTACCCATTCGAATGCAGCGGCGGATACGCAGGAGAGTTGTCGCTCCATTTAACTCTATGGGACTGTCGTGGTAGAGTATCAGTGCACTGAGCTGAATGGAGCGGCAGCACGCTGTTCCATTCAAAAGGGGGAGCACAGACGACCGCTCCAGTTATCCGCAGGGGCCCAATTGGTCAGACGCCTGCCGATCAGACACTTATCCCCTAACCACGGAATAGGAGAGAAGTTGTTGTAATGGCCAACTCCTTTAACTCAACTCTAGAATTTGGCACTTCTTATATGTACTCACTGCTTCAAGTTGCCTCTTCTTCTGTACCAAGAGCTGAAGCATCAGGTTAACATTGGCTAGATCCAGATTATCTTGATCAGTTACCAGAAGGTCTTGGAAGATCTGCCATCGGTGACCATTCTAGGAAATTTTAAAAAAAATGAACAAGTAGATCAAACAACTCTCTTCACTTATAGGCACACATCCATTAACGTGATCCGTCATGTCAAAATCAAAGGTTCAGGCGGCCGCAACTGACTCAGGTTATCAGTAACTTAACAGAACAACTCGGCCTTTAATTCACATCTTTTTCAGGTACTTTTTTTTTTCCAGGCTGAAACCGATAGCTGCCAACCAGGGCCACAAACAATCCTTCACATTTACAAGAATGGCCGACTGCTCCACAGCAAATGCAGGCCCGTGCTCTCTAGGTTGATCTTCAGTAGGTATCGTTCAGAGGAGCTCTCCAACCCTAGTCAATCCTGAAATCTGAACGCGTTCAACTATGCATTCTAGAAAAGGCAAAGTGACTCTTATTATGCAGTGAAAGTTAGAAGGCCAATACCACCCTTTACTCTGCATCTGTGGAGCCCAAATACATCATTTAAAGGGCATCTGTCAGCAGATTTGTCCCTATGACACTGGATGACCTGTTACATGTGCGCTTGGCAGCGGAAGGCATCTGTGTTGGTCCCAGGTTCATATGTGCCCGCATTGCTGAGAAAAATTATGTTTTAATAGTTAAAAATGAGCCTCTAGGAGCAACAGGGGTGTTGTCTTTACACCTAGAGGCTCTGCTCTCTCTGCAACTGCTGCACTTTTAGTGACAGGACCAGGCAGTGAAAACATTGTCACGACCGGCCCTGTCAAAGTGCAGCGGGTGCAGAGAGAGCAGAGCCTCTAGGTGTAATGGTAACGCCCCCGTTGCTCCTAGAGACTCATTTGCATATATTAAAATATTATTGTTCTCAGCAATGCGGGCACATATGAACATGGGACCAACACAGACGCCTTCAGCTGCCAAGTGCACATGTAACGGGTCAGCCAGTGTCATAGGGACAAAACTGCTGACAGATGCTCTTTAAAGGAGATCTGTCACTGCATTTACGCTGCCTTATCTGAGTGCGGCATAATAAACTAGTGACAGAGACCTTGATTCAAATGCAGGGTCACTTACATTTTTGCCTTGTAGTTTCCTACTGGGACCCGAGGGTTGGCACCTCAATATTCATGAGCTGCTGCCACATGTGCACAGGGAGAAAGCTGCTAAGAATAACAACACTCCCGAGCACGTGCGTTATATCGAGCCGACTCTAGCCCTCGGGTATCAGGGACTCGGTTACCAGTACGGGCTGCCCGCAGAGAGGGCAGCATAAACCTGGTGATAGATTCCCTTTAAAGAGGAAGTTTCATTTTTTTTTTTTTTATTCTAGATAAATACCTTTACTTGTGGGGTACCACCCGCTGTGCCCCCCTGTAGTTTTCCCGCTTAGTATGTTAATACTGAACATTGGTACAGGGGGGAGGAGACGCCAGGGTTTCTCAATGGGCGTCTCCTTCTTCCTGGCTGTGCCGCGATCCAATCACAGCAGAGCGCATCACGGCCAGGGAGAAAAAAAAAAAAAAAAGCTCACCTCCCTGGCCGTGACTCTCTCCACTGTGATTGGACCGCACTACAGGCAGGGTAACCCGCAAGTAAAAGGTATTTATCTAGAATCGAAAAATAAAAAACACGAAGGGTCCTCTTTAATTATAGACATAGTATTTGGTATTCATCAACTGCTGCAAGAAGAAAAAAAACTACTAAGTACACAAGAAAATGTGTTAACTGCATCTTGCTGCAGCCCAAAAATGGATGTAAGTCATGTGTCCATGGGCAAAACACCTCCACCTTACAAAATTATAGGAGGCAGCGGGGGCTTTACAGTGTAATGCAAGACCTGTAAATCCACACATATGTATATGGTTTTGCCATCACTTTGTAGTATTTGTGCAACTCTCTGCCATACTATTAACATAACATTTAAATATACCAAAATAACAAAGGTGAATCTGCATCTTCTGGACCAGGCATCCTCAAACTGCAGCCCTCCAGCTGTTGCAAAACTACAACTCCCAGCATGCCCGAACAGCCTACAGGTTTCATCCTACAGCAGGGCATTGTGGGAGTTGTAGTTTTACAACAGCTAGAGGGCCGCAGTTTGAGGATGCCTGCTCTGGACCGACCGATGCTTCCCTGACGAGAACTGCCTGCATCAAAGTAATTTATGATAACGTCAGCTCTAATCTGATCGCTGGTCTATTGTACTAGGCTCACATGATCATGTGAGCACAGTACAATAGCTCAACGATTAGATAGGAACCGACTGTGTCATAAATCACTATCATTCAGTCCTATGGGGTCACAGGGGCCACGGCTGTCACATGGCCCGCATTTCCTGGACCGAATGCGGTCGTGTAAATCATCTCCAAGAACCAAAGCTGCTCTGTTGAGGGCCAAATTGCGGCCAGACCTATGGTGGGTCAGAAAATGGCAGTTTTTGGGTGGTATTCACGTAGTGGGTAGTACCTATTGATATAGTAGGAGTCATTAAGCATAATTAAACCTTGAATATTTGGTAGAACAGCTAGATTGCTACAGAGGGGACGTCGTGTATCTAGACCAGGGATGGCCAACCTGGCGCTCTCCGGCTGTTGCAAAACTACAACTCCCAGCATGCCTAGACTGCCTAGACTGTCCGTGTGACAGAATCCTATTGGCTCATTTGTATTTTTAGGTTGTAAGGGTATTACCCAGGTTTTTGCTAATTAAAAGGAGTCTTTTGCTGTTTGGGTTCAGAAGAGGAAAAGGAAGACTCAAATGTCTTCTCATTCTTTTGACCCTAGACTGAATTTTGAGATTGAGAACATTGCAGCCAACATGGTTGGATCCCCCGTTTAGGGATCATAGAAAAAAAAATCTACCATGACACTATCAAAAGTGGTCCAAGGCGGACTTGTGGGGTGTATGCCTTGATGGGTCAGACCTACTTTGGCAGCAAGAAGTGGAACTACATAACATTAGGCAGGTTGACAGAGTGTTTCTATTCACTGAAAGTAGACAATGCTCTTTAAAATGATGAGCATCTGAAAAACAAAGAATATTAGAGAGTAACGGAACACTTAAACTTATAAATGACCTTGTTTTTATAATCCATTTAGTCTGGACTCATACGTGTTGGTGTTTTTACAGGTGAAACATGTAAAAAAATGTATTTCATCTGTAAAAACTGCATTGTCAAAAAATAAACTAGCAAAGTTGCACCAAAACTTCCAGCAGCTTTGCAGTGTGATTTTTGACCAGGTAGTGTTTAGGGAAGACCATGTCTGTTCTGTCACCCCCCTCCACACCTATGTATAGGCAGTCACCTACCTCTGAGCGGGGTCACTGCCATTTCAGGAAGGGTGCGACGTACCAACACAATAATAAACTGCTGCCTCCATTATAAAAGTTCTCCTGCCTAAGATCTATTACTTCTTGGAGTAATGTAAGGGCAGGACTCGGTGCTTTGATAACCACTAGACACAAGATATCAGAGGGGCGCAGTCCGTGTGATTGCTTTTTGATAACTGGTGTCACTTTCATTTAGTAAGGCTTTATTCACATCTTACCGATGGGTCCAGCTTCAGCCGCTTGTCATCAAATCTCTGCTTCTGTTTTAGAATAAGTTCATTTACTGAAAGAGACATAAACCTGAGGTGACTCACTGAGAGAAACAGAGGCCAAAGGATTGGATAGAAGGAACTAAAACATGCATTGATATTACACCGATTATCTAAAGTGGACACGTTCTACAAAGCAGCCGTATCATACCATAGTCCCAGCTTAAGGAGCCTCTGTTACCATGAAAAACCCTATTAAACCAGGCATTGTGCCTGGTAGGGTTGATCATGCTGATTAAAACAATGCCTTTGTTATGTCTGTAGGCAGAACTGTCGCCAAGATATGTGCGTTTTTAGTAATATCCAAATGAGCTGGTCGAGCACCAAGGGGTCAGACTAAGCCCATGGAGCAGCGTTCCTCTGAGCTGGGAGGGGGGAGTGCCCAGAGTGGACGGGAGTTACAAAGGCAGTGCTCCAAGGGGCCCGGACAGCCCCTTGGTGCTCAAACCAGTTCATTTGGATTCAGAAGCAGTCTTACATTTAGAACTGGCGCTGGATGCGCCAATGTTATGGAGAGGCTGGCGCCACTTCATAACTTCGGCGGATCCTGTGCTAGCACAGGGGCTTATTAAGACCGACGTTATAGATGTGTCCCTTTGTCGGCATCACGTTTGGTGTATGTGGTAGAAAAAGCTCCTGCTGTAAACACAATGGGGGTGGTCTACTAAGGATTTTCTGGAGTATATCTGTCGCCGCTTGCGGCGCAAAGGTTATTTGCGCCGCAATCTGTGACTTTTCCCTGCTCACGCCAGGTCTAAAAAAGTAAGAAGTAAATTGAGCGGTGGGCGCACTTTGGCAGTGTGTTTACCGTTCATGTCAATGGGACTGCCAAAAAGAGCCAAGCGCGCGGCTCAGCTATTTTCGGCACACCCATAGGAACGATTTGAGGGCGGCAGCGCACGCGAGGTGTGCCCTCCTTCACTTTGCAGGCTCCGTTCTAAAGATAGCTGCGGGTCCCAATGTCTGAGGTTAGACAACCCCTTTAAGAGGACTTGGCATTTATAATCAATTGACCTAAAAAATAAAAAACAGCAAAGAGAATGCACACAAGACGCAAAGATCACACTCACCTAGGAAATTTGGGTAGAGATGGTCAATGTTATCCACCACGTAATTACACTTTGGGCAGCGGTTATTGTCCTCCAGACTTTGATGGATGCATTTGTAGCTGTGAGGAGACAAAACACATGCAGTCTTTTGGCCGTCACTGACTATTGGGGGATATAAATATATTAAATAACCAAGTTACGTTACAGCGTATACCAAAAAAGGTGTAAACCGTGCGCCACGTGGCAGCGCACCAGCAGGACAGCGGCTGATGACATAAGTTGTCTATACACTCAAATTTCCACAGCTGCGTTCCTAACATTTATTTGCTATTTCAAAGGCCTTTCGCCTTTGCTTTCGGCGGCTTCTCGGTGAGAAATGACGCTTTTCAACTGGATATCTGGGCTGTGATGATACGAAGCTTATGCCGCCATGAAAATACTTCTAAGAAAACGTGAGCGACACAGAAGGAAGATGTCTGATATTAGCCATCAGAGCCTCCCTGCTGTTGTTTACGTCCGTCTCCTTGGGCTCCGGGCGCTCACACTACGGGACTGGATTAGGAGCAATGGGTTTTCATTACCGGAAAGAAAGGCCGATCTACTGAGTGCTAAAGTGTTAAAGGATGCAAAATGTGAACATGAAACCTATCTAAAAGACTGGGAACCGTGCATGTCTCTTCTCGGCATGGATAGACTGTTATACATGCGGAGAGCACATAAATAAAAAAGGGAACGGCCCCTTCGATACAGTGCTGTGCTCAGGGGGGATTTCAATGCAGGCAGAAGAAAATGGTCCCAATTCAGGCCCGGGCCAACAACGCGGACGAGCATAATGTTAAAAGCTGATGAAATAATGTGTGCGCTCCAGAGGTCATACACGAGAGGTGCAGAAGCACAAGAAACGTCGCTTCCAAAGATCTTGTATTTAAAGGGAACCTGCCACGATGAACAGAGCAGAGCGAACCTCGGAGGTTTACCACGAGGGCAATTTTTAAGTCGGTTTGGCAGGAGTCTGCGTTGCGTTAACGAGCTCCAAATTTAGAAACTATGCTCCATTTGGTGCATCCGAGATTTTAATACAGAGGATCAATTTTCAGGATAGGTCATCAGGATCTGATCGGTGGGGATCCAACAACGGGGAAACCCGCCAATCAGCTGTTTTAGAGGGCGCCAGAGCTCCTGTGAGCGCCGCGGCCTTTGTATATCGACTGTGCTTGATATCGTGCTTAGCCTCATTCACTTGAAATGGAGCTGAGCTGTGTGTAGGCCATGGGACTGATGAACGCGACGTCACTGGCCTAGAGAGAGTACTAAGCGCTCGCGGAGCACCTAGCCTCTTCCAACAGGTGATCGGCAAGAGTTCGACCCCCCCTAATTTGAACTTGATGACCTATCATGAGGATAAGTCATAATATAAAATACCCCAATAACCCCTTTAAAGTAATAATGCTGGACTAGACGGCACAGTCATGCTCAGGATGGAGCCACCCAATGTGCAGGACTACAAAGGTGTCCATACACAGATTAAAGGGCATCTGTCAGCAGATCTGTCCCTTTGACACTGGCTGACCCGTTACATGTACCCTTGGCAGCTGAAGACATCTGTGTTGGTCCCATGTACATATGTGCCCGCATTGCTGAGAAAAGTGAAGCTTTAATATATGGAAATGAGCCTCTAGGAGCAACGGGGGCGTTACCATTACACCTAGAGGCTCTGCTCTCTCTGCACTTTAACAGAGCTGGGCAGTGATCATGTGATCACACCTGGAGCTATCTAAGTGCAGAGGGCTCGGCAGTTGCAGAGAGATCAGAGCCTCTAGGTATAATGGTATAATGTAATGGTAACGCCCCTGTTGCTCCTAGAGGCTCATTTGAATATATTAAAACTTCATTTTTCTCAGCAATGCGGGAACAAATCTGCTGATAGATGCGCTTTAAGGAGAAATAGTGCTAAGAAATACAATAATCAGGTTATATAAAGGCCCCACATCAGCTGAACCTGCCAATCCAATGTGTGCCGAGGGGTCACAAAGCTGACCTGACGTCAAGTGTTGGAGAACAAGAATCAGTCTGTTGGATTACAACATGCCCAATCCTCGGTGCTCAAGGGAGATAAGTTGCCACCAGAAGTGTTTTGCATTGGTTTATTCCTCTCCTCCCAAATATCTTATCAACCATGTGTATGAGAGGGTGGGATGCATGGCCACCTAACACACCTCATATGCCCTTCACCAGTGAGTCTTCTCGGCCATGATATATGGGGGGTAATTGCCACCAGAGTAATTGGTACACCCGTGCAGTTCTCAGAGCCTTAGGGTACTTTCACACTTGCGTCGCTGGATCCCGCAATCTCTATGCAAATGGACAGCATTTGTAGACGGATCCAGATGCAGATCCGTCTCACAAATGCATTGCAATAACGGATCCAACTCTCCGGTTGTCATCTGGAAAAACAGATCCGGTATTTATCTTTTCAGATTTTTAAAGGCAGATCGGAAGTCCGGATCAGTCAATGCGGTAAATTTAATGCCGGATCCGGCACTAATATATTTCAATGGAAATTAGTGTCGGATCCGGCATTCCGGCAAGTGTTCCGGTATTTTCTCCGTCCAAAAACCGTACAGTGACTGAAATGAAGACATCCTGATGCATACTGAACGGATTTCTCTGCATTCAGAATGCATTAGGATAAAATTGATCAGTTTTTTTCCGGTATTGAGCCCCTAGGACGGAACTCAATACCTGAAAAGTTTAACACAAGTGTGAAAGTAATAACCATTCTGGGCAAAATTTCTCTCCAAACCAGAAAGGCTTGTCAAAAACAGGCGCTCTACACATGAAAACAAAGATTATTAGGGAAGTTTTCAAAGTCTGCATGGACAGAGCGCCGTTCAAAGGCCTCGGCGCTGACGCGACAACAGTGTCCCATTCAGCTGTGAACAATGGACAGTGCCTGGAAGTGCAGAGCGGAGTACGCAGAGACAAATCAGAAGTCCCCTCCGTGTACCGGCAGCGGGGCCAACGCCGCATACTCCACAACACCAAGGGGCCCCTTCAGAAACAAAGGGCTTAAGATGAGCCGTAGAAAAACAAAAACATCTTTCCCCCTCTGTATTCTCACAGAACGTGGATCTCGTCCAGGGATAAAACGTTTCCAATGTCAGGGAGGCAGCTGCTATTAGTTTTAAAAGGGTCTTAAAAAATAGGAGATATGCATCCAGACTGACACCTGGATGTTATTTCACCAGGCTTGCTTTTCTTCAGTTCTTTAGATTTTTTTTTTTTTCCCAGAAACTTGGGAATCCTATGTAGGTTTAGCACAGGAGCGTTAAGTTAAAACTGGGAAATAGATTTTAACCCTCTGTGCGTGAAAGACGCTGGAGAGGATTACTACTCCACGGCTCCACGTGCTGCAGAAATAAAGCTGCATACAGAAGAGTCTTGGAAACCGGATAAAAGAGAAAAAAAAATCTGCTGAAAAAAATAAGGGCAATGCATTGCAAGAATGGGACTCCACACACAACAGACCATCAATTGCATTGGTCATGAGACTTGCAATTTTTTTTTTACCTTTTATCATATTTCTTACTGATACGTTGGCTGCAGGTTCAGTGGCGGCAGCGTATTTCACAATGTCGCCATCGGAAGTACCAGGTATGCCCTGGACATCATCTTGCCGGAGGTTTTTCTTTAAGAAGGTTGTGCACTTGGACCAGCCGTCTACCTTATAGCTGCTAGCTCAAAATGGCGTTTGTCTCCAGGGACCCCAATACTGGAAGCCCTTACATAAGTTACATACACACTTCACCTGCGGCAGGGGAACAGCAGTGCGGAGTCCTTAGACTAATGGGGCCTCTACACGACCATATTGTCGGTCCACATTTGATCCACTTTTTTTGCTGAACGGGCGCAGACCCATTCATTTCACCGAGGCCGCAAAGGATGCAGACAGCACACCGCGTGCTGTCCGCATCAATATGTCCATTCCGCGAACCCATAAAAAAAATAGAGCATGTCCTATACTTGTCAGTTTTGCGGACAAGAACAGGTATTTCTAACATAATGATGCGCAAAATGCACATGTTTTGAGGAAACGGTCATGTAAATAACCCCCTCATCCTGTATGCAATGAACGAAACGGCCGGACGGACATGCCTCGAGCGACTCCATTCATTTATATGAGAGTTCTGAAGGTAACCGAGTACAGCGACCCCCACCGATCTAATAGTTATGTCCTGTCCCAGGGGTCAGCAACCTCAGGCAGCTGCTGTGAAACTACAACTCCCAGCATCCCCACTTGCTCAGCTACTTTTTCCCCAACTCCCATCAAAGTGAGAGAAGCATTCTGAGAAACGTAGGGGCAGAACAGCTGGGGTGCCAGAGGTTGCTGCCCCCTGCCCTATCCTGGGGAGAGCTCAACATATTCACAGTACCCCTATAATGCCTGAAAAACAGCAATAAAAGAAAAAAACACCACACGTCAATACAGTTCATCTCCTCCCCCTCAAAAGGTTTGGCAGAGATGTAACCAACCCGAATATCTAAGGTTATATACATACAGTGACACAATTACTAATGTGCCATCAAATCATGCACCAGGAATGGGCTCTGTTCACATCTGCCTGGAGCCTCCAACAAAAAAAAAAAAAAGTTAGCAAAATTGGAATTTTCCCAGTAAAGTGTCAGATATTATTAAAGTCCATGAGGTCCATCAGGCACTGCCAGTGTCAGTCATGCGAGGGATCAGTCACTGCCATTACGGCACAATTACTGAGCCGCAACAGGTTTTTCTAACCTAAACCAGGTTTCCTTTTAACTTAGTGCTCATGCACACGACAACCGAGCTCAGTCGAGGAAACATGGCCCGTGGGTCACCCGCATCTTCCAGCGCCTCCGATCCAAACTCACTGAGTTCAGGTCAGCAGCTGCCGTGGGTCCCGGAGGTGCAGCTGACTCACAGGCTGTGTTTCCTGGACCGAGCACAGTTGTGTGCACGATCGCTAAGGCACACGCAGTTTTCAGATACAAGGGTTAAAAAAAATATATATATTATAATGAAAAAAAATGAGTCTCTTTGCAGAGTATCACTTCTCACTCCCATCAGCTGATGGCTCATATGAGCTCTTCTCAAACATTCATTATCAATAAACTCTTATCAAACTGTTGAGGAGGAGTACAGATGAGCGAATCGACTTCGGAGGGTACATCCAAAGTCGATTCGCCAAAAACTTTGTTCCCTCTCCATACAGTATTAGAATGTATGGGCTCCGATGAGACGAAGTTATTACTTTGCGAAGTCGCGCAAGACTTCGTATAATAACTTCGGGAATTAATTATGACTGTAAAAAAACATTGGTACCAAATTCAGTTTTTTTACAGTAATAATAATTCCCGAAGTTATCACACGAAGTCTTGCGCGACTTCGCAAAGTAATAACTTCGGCTGATCGGAGCCCATACATTCTAATATTTTCCAACAAAGTTTTTAGCGAATCGACTTTGGATGTACCATCCGAAGTCGATTCGCTCATCTCTAGTCAGGAGATCAGAGATAAGAGCTACATACGAGCCATCAGCTGAAGGGAGTGAGAAGTGATACTCTGCAAACAGATTTTTTAAGCACTGCACTCGACAATGGCTGAGCATTTTTAATAAAGACCAATTGAAAAAAATTATTTTTAGCCTAAAATGAGTAAAACGCAATCATAAAAAACAAATTACCCCAAAGGTGTAAATAGCCTTTAAGGAGATGGGGGGGGGGCATCACAGGGGATACCCTATGAGTGACCATGTAATAAACGGCTACACCAAGTTCTCTAGAGTGATAGTCACACTTTGCTGCAGCTCTTCGCACTGGCTAAAAGAAGGTACCGTACTCTTCGCCCTATAAGACGCAGTTTTCACCCCCCCCCCTAAAAAAAAAGTGGGTAAAAATGTCTTATAGGGCGAATACTAATGAGCGCTTCCATTATGAAAGGGCTCAGTGGTACAGTAGGGCGGGGGAGCAGTGAATACATCACTCCTTGTGCTGGATCTGTTCTCACCTCTTACTGTTCTTCATCTCCCGTACGCTGTGCTGTGACCTGCGCAGGACATCGGTGCGCTCTGTGACCTCACGCTGGGTGATGGGTCACAGCCCTCAGTAAGTGCCGGATCTCAGGAGCGGTGGCAGCATCCGGAACAGGAGAGGCGAGTTGAATTTTTTTTTTGTCTCATGTGAGGTCTTATTAACACTGGCTGTCTGATCTGAGGTCTGATTGAGGGTCTTATTAACATTGGGGGTCTGATCTGCAGACTAATTGGGGGTATTATTAACATTGGGGGCCTGATGTGAGCTGCGATTATCACTGGGGGTCTGATCTGTGGACTCAATGGGGGGTATTATTAACATTGGGGGCCTGATGTGAGCTGCGATTATCACTGGGGGTCTGATCTGTGGACTCATTGGGGGGTATTTTTAACATTGGGGGCCTGATGTGAGCTGCGATTATCAATGGGGGTCTGATCTGAAGTCCAATGAAAATATTTTTTATTTTTTTCTTATTTCACTTCTCTAAAACCTAGGTGCATCTAACGGGCGTCTTATAGGGTGAAAAATACATTACATCTGTAAGAGCCCAAACCGATGGTCTCCTATGATATCCGTCTGATTCAACGTGGGGCCTTGGTCATGCTTTTGCGGTGCGGTAAGGCAAATCCCTCTTCACTTCCATTTCAGCACGCATAGGGTTAAGCAAGTAAAGAATTCCAGAGATTTTCTGAATCAAGCTATAGGATTTAAGGTCCTGACTGTACATCAGTAATAGCCGTGGCACAATATTGACTTCATTACCACCACGACTTTCGTTGCAGTCAGCACTTAAAAGAAAAGTATTACATTTCTCGACAGTTCTGGAGCTCTGAAGTCTGCAGCACATCTATGTGGGACCTCGCAGTTCATGTAAGGATAAAAAATTGCTTTAGGAAGGGTGGGTTAAGTGTAGAAAACGCAGAAGGAAATCGAAAAAAAAAAAAAGGTTGTGAAATGAGGAATTGAATGTTCTAGCTTAATGCAAACAATCGAGCGCACTCCATCAACGGAGAACATTAAAAAACACTGACTCGGCCTGCGAACAGCATATAGACTCAAAAGTTCATTGTCCTAGCACAATCCGCTAATTGACGGCTTCCAAAAGCTCCAGATACTTAGTGGTGATGTCAACTATCAATTTACATAGTTTACACGTCTCCAACAAATGCCAGAGACAAAGGAGAAGAAAAAAATAAGAAATACTGGAGATCCTAGAGGAACACGACCAGGCAAACTATAAAGTTCAGGAAGTCTAATCCGGACTCCGAGGCTTTCTGTGCCCAGGAACAGTCCAGCTCCAAACACAAAGTCTATAAAATACATTCACATACAGCGAAAACTTCACAGCACATCAAGAGAGAGAAAAGGTATAATTACAGAATTATTCTTAAAAAGTCTACACCCCCCTCCCCTCATGCGGCCACAAAATGCATAGAGGGTCCAAGTCTGGGCAGCGTCCTAGGTTTCAGGAGTGGACAAATCTTACATCCCTGCCTGAAATAATACCGCCAGTACGTCTTTTCTACTAATCCCACAGGAGACCTATTCTGACGGACCGGCTCCTGTACTTGTTTCACCCTCCATATAGATCCTACAGGGGCATCGGCAGATTAGATGGAAGTGGGTCTGTAAGCCGAGAGAACCACTGATCTAGCGCTGCCACTAAAACACCAAAGATACCTAATCCCTCCATGGTACCGATGAAGAATTTTTTGGAGTTACACAAAAAATAAATACATATATTAAAGACTAATTTTTTATGATTGCATTTGAATCATTTTGGGCTAAACAACATTGTTTGTTTCAATAGGTCTTTATTAAAAAATATTCACCCCTTCTGTCACAAAAGGGTTAAAGGGGTTGTCTCATCACAGACAATGGGGGCAGATCATATTGTCTTACAGGTGTGGGTCCCACCGCTGGGACCCGCCCCGATATCAGGAACGGAGCCCTGCAAGGTGGGGGCTGGAGGACTCCGATCCAGCCACGAGCAAGAATGCTCCCCATAGAAGTGAATAGGAACGCACCGCAGATGTCCGGCCACCGCTCCTATTCACTTCCAGCTCGGCTATTTTCAGCAACTCTATAGTAAATGAATGGAGGGCAGCTGTGCATGCGCAGTGCGCCCTCCAACACTTACAGGGCTCCGTTCTCAATATAGGTGCGGGACCCGCACCTATAAAGACAATGGGGGCATATCCTAACGATATGCCCCCATTGGACCCTTTAACTTTGTCTAGCTGCGTGAATATACTTTCACTTCCACTTTGTGCCGGTGTTCCGTCATTTTTCCCTACCCGTGAACTTTCCATACCCTTGTAATTTCCAGTTCTAACGCAGCCGCACTGGAAGTGATGTTTGCGGGTGTGGAAGGAGGTGTGTCACTGTGAACGCGCCTAGGATAGGGAAAACTCACGTCCAATTGTGCATGCAATCCTACTCAGCCACTCAGTAAGCGGGCGGCGTGACACACCTCCTTCCACACCCGCAAAACCATACAGTCGTGTGAAAGAGACTGTCTAATTACGATCTGCCGCCGGCAAATCACTGTACAGCATGGTGACAAGCGATGGCATGACGATCACTCCTCCCCATGCTGCGCTACATGTAATAGCAGCGATCTCCTCTGCTAGCAAGCAGGAGATTGCTGGGAAGGAATGCTTCCCTCCTGACAACCGTCTGCCTGATCTGGGTGTCTAATACAACCTTAAGCAACATCCTTATCAGTAAATATCAGAATTGCGCTATAATTAGGGTTTAGGGCTCTTTCACACTTGCGTTCTGAGGATCCGTCAGAACGCAAGTGGACTGACAGCATTTAAAGACTGATCAGTTTCCTGATCAGTCTTCAACATGCTTTCACTGTTACCATGGCAGCCAGGACACTACTGGAGTCCTGGCTGCCATGGTACTCAGCAGCAGTGTACTTACCTGTGCTGCGGCCGCCGGGCACTCCTTAATGACGTCACAGGTCCAGGCGGCGCATAGATCAATGCGCCGCCCGGACCTGTGATGTCATAATGGAGCGCCCGGCAGCCCGCAGCGTTGTACTTACCATGGCAGCCAGAACTCCAGTAGCGTCCTGGCTGCCATGGTAACCGATCGGAGCCCCAGCTTACACTGGGGCGCCGATCGGAACTGCTGCTGCGCATGTGCAGCGCTAAACGTCGGATCCGGCGATGCGCCGAATCGACGTTTAGCTTAATGCCGGATCTGGAATAATGCTCTTCAATGGGCATTAATTCCGGATCCGGCATTGCGGCATGTCTTCCGGGTTTTTGGACGGAGACAAATCCGCAGCATGCTACTGTTTTGTCAACGTCCAAAAAACGTTCACATACTGAACGGAAGACATCCTGATGCATCCTGAACAGATTTCTCTCCATTCAGGATGCATTGGGATAATCCTGATCAGTTTCTTTCCGTCCTAGAGCCCCGAGGACGGAACTCTAGGACGGAAAGAAACAACGCTAGTGTTAAAGAGTCCTTAGGAGGTCAGAGATCAGAGATAAGGAGCCGTCAGCTGAGCTGCCGTATGGGAAAAAGGGAAAAACACAGAGCCTGGTACTAGAGAATCTCAAGGCTGTACAGAGAAAGGGGCTTAACATTTTTAATAACGATCAAATGAAAAAATTATTTTATTGTACTTAATATAACGCAACAATAAAAACAATTGGCCCCAAATTTGTACATAGCCTTTAATTTTAAGTGAAAAATTTAGACTTCGTTCACATCTGCAGCATGTTATTTCTACAGCAAAACAATGAAAATAACTAAAATGCTGCAGAAGTCACAAAACGGACAAGAATAGGGCATGTTCTATCTGTTTTGCGTGGTCACGAAGTCGACATACGGATACGAGAATAATGGGTGTGCATCCGATCCGCAAGAGGTGTGGCTTGGATGTGGAGCGAAAACACGATCATATGCATTACGCCTAATGGAAAGATTTGTTCTGTGCTTTCGAACCCATGGATGATTTTGGCTCACAATCACTGCCGACTCATTCACACATCCATGTCACGATCCATCAGTGTTCGACTCTCAGTTCCGTGATTTTCAGTTTGTGTGTCATCCGTGTTTTACGGACACTGCCAGGCTGAAAATGAGTCTCCAGAGCATCTACTAGCAACAATCCGTGAAAACTGATCTGTGTTGTGTCTGCAGTTTTCACGGATTCATAGACTAAAATGTGCGTGAGCCATCAGTAATCTCAGATGTGATTACACACAAAGTTAATGAATATACGAGTGGTCTGTGGAGACCACGGACAGCACACGTACGTGAATCACTGAGGTGTGAAAGAGACCTAGTGGATTCTTCGAAGAAAATGCACCTAAAAATTAAAGTTTAAAAGGAAAATCTTCTTACCAAAAGCTGTGTCCACACTTCGTCATGTAGGCTTCCTCAATCATATCAAAACATATTGGGCTGAAAGAAAGAACAGAAGTAGGTTAAAAGGTGAGGTAGAAGACAAAGAGGGAGACTTATCAGATACCCATACCAACCCATTCTGATTCGTGACCTCACCCACACCTCAAAAAATATAAAAAAATAAATAAATACGAATAAAACCAGATAGGATCAGCGCAACTTCTAAGAAGTCTACCCATGCACTGTCCCGAATGCAGGATTGCAGAAACCTACACAGGATTCATCTACAACACCAAGCACAGCCGCTATAAGATCTCGTCCAAGCACTGCTGTCCCTTCAAGCAGCTGTCAGATGCCCACTGATCTGGTATTGATGACCTATCCTGAAGACACATCATTAATATTTCCCAGAAAACCCTTTTAGGCTGGGTTCAGACATGACTGATTAGTTGTGGATTTTCTGCAGCATTTCTGCTTCCAATCTGCAGCAAAAGAAATAAAAAATGCATCAAAGTCTGCGTTCACACACTGCAGAATTTATTGCAGAAAAGCTACAGATTAGACACAGTGACATTCTTTGCATTGGGAAGTCCGAACTATAAATTGACACGCTGCAGATTTAAAATCCGCACCTCTGGTCGGTTTCTGCTGCAGATTCTTTCTGCCACTTCAGGCTGACAATGAAATACAAGGAACCGCTAAATCCTCCGGAGCAGGAATCTCTTTTTCCAGTGGTTCTCTGCTCCGGCTAATCCAAGGCACATATAGAAGGTGGGGGCGGTTCTGCAGCGACAGTTAGGCCCCATTCACAAGACCATATTTTTGGTCCACCTTTTTTGCGCATAGGATGCGTACCCGTTCATTTCAATGGGGCCGCGAAAAATGCGGACAGCACACTGTTTGTTGTCAGCATCCGTACATCCGTTCTGTAGCCCCGCAAAAATGATAGAACATGTCCTATTCTTTTCCGCTTTGCAGACAAGGATAGGCATTGTCACAACGGATCCACAAAAAAAGGACGGATGCGGCATGGATGTCACAGACGCCATCCAGATTTTTTGAAGACTGCGAAATAGATCTGGTCGTGTGAATGCACCCTTAATATGAACATCACAATTCTGAGGGAACCTACCTTTTCCAATAATCGGCTACTGTGTAGAACAGAGCACAGGAACAGAATACCAATCTAGAATCTGGTCAGAAAGATGTGACAACATCCTAAAGAGGTATTCCAACCTTGACGTTGATGGCATATGACTAGGATATACCATCAATGTCAGATAAGTGTGGGCCCCAGACGTGGGACCTGCTTCTACCTCCAGAACAGTGAATAGAGAGCAGCCACGCATGCACGGTCACCCTTCATTCACCGCTATAGGAGGTCCCGATAAATGGTTGAGCGCTGGCTCCGCTATTTCTGGCATTCCCATAGTGTCGAATGAAGAGGGGGCCGCACTTGGGCAGCGTGGGACTTCCGAAGATAGCAGCCTATGCTTGCAGCTCCCATAGCGATGAATGGGGAGCACGCATGCTGTGACCTCCTTCACTTCGGAGGGCGAGAGGCGAGACCCACCCCAAATATGACATTGATAGCATATCCTAGCAAATCGAAATCCCAGATGGGACTACCCCCTTCAAATGTGAATGCATGAAGGTTTAACCTCTCTTTTTGCGCAGTCCAAAGATATATTCGGCGCTCTGCTTTCTCCGGAAAACCCATACAAATGAATGGAGCGGCCTCAAGCGTGCCCAAACAGCCGCTCTGTTCATTTCTGTGGGGCTGCAGAGAGTATAGGGAACCCGTTTTCATGATCGGTAGGGGTCACAGCGGCAGAACCCCCACCTATGTAATAGCTATCCCCTACCCTGTGGATAGGGGATAACTTCCAACAACCGGAGTACCCCTTTAAAACGGCATAACCAGGGTTATAACACTGCAATAGTGAATAGCTAAAGCAGCTCGGAGAGTGAAAATGAGAAAGTGGGGATCCAACAAGAGCGGAGAAGCAGCTAATGATGGGAAAGTAGTTGCACCACCGACATGCTGGGGCGGCGAGCTCACGTGTCGCCCCATTAGAGTACATTGCACAACTGCATGAAGCGCTTCAAACATCAGTTCTCAATAGAAAACTTTAACAACACTAATAATTGCTTGAGTTTTGGATCCAGAACAATAAGACGTGGCCTTATACACTTCGTATGTACTTTCCGATCTCGTGCGAGCACCCAGTTTTACTTAACTCCTTAGATGCTAGAATGCCAGGAATGTGGCCTCTGGATCAGAACACAAGGGATTCTGCGAGGTTGGGGAGTAGACAGGATATTGCTTGTTAATGGAAGCACTGAGGCCCATTACATTGGACGCACACTCTGACGTCACAGGTTTCAGGCCGGGGTTATGAAGATCTCAGGTTTTCATTAATAGGCAGTCAAAGCAAAAAATGATGCTTGTTCGGTCAACACACATCCTCTCGTCCGAGCAAGCATGTGTTCTCAATGGAGAGGCGTTTTTAATCTCCGGCATTGAGTTCCGTCGTCGGGGCTCAATACCGGAAAAAAAACGCTTCAGTCTTCTCCTAATGCATTTTGAATGGAGAGAAATCCGTTCAGGATGCATCAGGACGTCTTCAGTTCAGTCACTGAACGGCATTTTGGACGGAGATAATAATGCAGCATGCTATGTGTTTATCTCCGTCCAAAATGCCAGAACACTTGCCGTAATGCCGGATCCGGCAGTAATTCCCATAGGAATGTATTAGTGCCAGATCCGGCATTAAAAATACCGCATTGCCGGATCCGTTCTTCCGGTCTGTGCATGCGCAGACCTTTAAAAATGTGAAAAAATACATAACAGA
Organism: Bufotes viridis; assembly: GCA_033119425.1. NCBI lineage: Eukaryota > Metazoa > Chordata > Amphibia > Anura > Bufonidae > Bufotes > Bufotes viridis. The sequence goes on along the minus strand of CM065596.1, from coordinate 132,910,487 downwards.
TCCGTTTATCCGGATGACAAACGGAGAGACGAATTCGTTCTTGCAATGTATTTGTGAGACGGATCCGGATCCATCTACAAATACTGTCCGTTTGCATGCAGATTGCCGGATTCCTCTGGCGCAAGTGTGAAAGTACCCTAGGCCGCTGCCAGACACCCCTGAGGGCGTCTTATCGGATGATGAAGTTTAACATATCTAACCCTTCTTTCCCCGACACCATCTGTTGGGGGATTGTCCATACATATTAGATACTCCGCCAATCCCACCGACATTTATCTGATATGTATGGGGACCTGAAAGGGACTGTCCAGTCTTTACTAAGTGATGGCTAATCCTCAGCACAGGCCATCACTAGCCGATTAGTGGGGGTCCAACAGCCTGCATCCACCTACAGTGGAGGGAGTTAGGCCTACATCACGTCCGTGAATCCCAGATGTGTGCTGCCCATGTTCTCCACAGACAGAACTAGGGTTGTTTCGGGTATCAAAGTTTCGATACCCATTCGATACTTTTAGCCCGGTTTCGATACGAAATACGGATTTTATCGATACTGGGCTGCGCTACTGCACAGCCCAGTATCAGAGAACGTGGCAGCGCTGCTCTCACTCCCTGGATTCTATGTGGCTGTCATGGCCCATAACAGGTAGGATTTAGCGTTAGGACCACTCATAGAGGCGGCCTTGACGTGGCGAGTGGCTTATTACTTTTTGATCAAAATGTACACCAACGACCTCTGATAGCTTCTAGTATAGAGGCAGGGCAGAGTGCTGTTGCATTTCCGTGTTTGTAGCAATCCACATTTAGTCTGTGGTTTTCATGGACCACTGGTAGGAGATGCTCCGGAAACTAAGTTTTAGCTTATCAGTGTGTGTGGAATGCGGATGACACACGGAGAGCAAAAAACGGACACACGGACCAAACGCGGATCTTTTATGGACATGTTCACAGATAAACCACTGACCATCTTGTCATTAATGTCATCATGGACGTGTGAAAGAGGCCTTAGTTACTACGGAGCTGCTCGGACTGACTTCACTGTACTATCGAGCTCCCTTCACTTCACGGCTGACCGTGGAGTGTAGCTCCGGAGCAGACTGCTGACAACAGTTACACCCGAGCAGAGGGTGTCTAAGTGTATGACCAGAGGGTGTCTAACAGTCAGTAGAACAGAGGTCCATGTTCACCTGTTTGAATGGGGCAGCAGACAAGCTGGTCTGACAATCCATGCAACTCTATGGGACTGCTGGAAATGGCCAACAGCTTCACCGGCAGCCCCAGAGAGTTGAATAGAGAGTCGGAGTGGCAGGGGCCCCAGTGGTCGGACCCCACTTATCCCCTATTCTGTGGGCCTCTAATTAAAAGTGAAGGAACAGAGAGAAGAGGAGGACGTGCAGGTCTCACAAATGCAACAGACTGATTACAACGCGTCCGCCTATTCTCTCTTCACAGTTATTTGCGATTCAGTTTGCTCCAAAATACTACCAGATGTGCCGTGCCAGAAAATACTTTTTTAGTGCCTCACTTGACAAATGTGTGTGGCTTATCGGGAAAGAGCGTGGCACGAAATGTAACAATGAACCCCAAAAACTGTACCAACACTTTGGCACAAAGCCAACAAAAAGGTGGCATAAAGTTAGACAAAAGTCCCAGAATGGAGTCTGGACATACGGATACGGTCAGCACACAGGCGCGCAGTGTCCTGTCTGCATCTGTTACGGCACCGCTGAAGTGAATAGGTCCGCACCCGACCCACAAAAGATGCGAATCGGATGCGGACCGAAAACACTTTTGTGTGCACGAGCCCTTAAATAAAACCTCAGGTAGCCCCCGTAAGCATGGGTTCCCACGCTTTTTCTGAGGAGGTTCTGAGGCAGATTTGCGTGTAGGTTTTTTAGCCAAACCCAGAAGTAGATTAAAAAGGAACGCTGGATTCTCTTCTGGCTTTGGTTGAAAATCCTGCAGGAAAATCTGCCTCCGAAAAACTCCAGCCCCTAAATGTGCTAAAATAAGAAACTATCCAGCGAGTCAGTTATGTCCCTATATACTGTACCACGTCTTCCCCCAGCCTTCCTGCACCGTCTGTAGTGAGCACCTACCACTCGGTCGGGCATCGCTCCCGGCGGCTGCTTCATTAGTCAGCCGGGAGTGCAGGGGGAAAGCAGCTCACTGACCGCGCTGGCCACGAGCATATACAATAGAGTAGAAGTCCATAGTTTATAAAAAGGGGTATCGTCTATTTAATTTAAACCTATCGCTCCTGTCCCCAGCAGGCTGTAAGGGAGCAGGGCAGGCAGAGGCCCGCAGCTCCCGCACAGCCTGGCTTTCCCAAGCTGATAAAAGACAGATGTCTCTTAGTAGAAGTGGGCGACAAACGATATATGAGATTAATTTGGGGAACGATATAGATTATGTCTATATCGCCCTATCGCGACAGATGACCACGGAGCGGTAGTGAATTGAAGAAGCTTATCACTCACCGCTCCGTGGTCTCCCGACTCGGTACCGCGCTGCACCGGCCAGGGCCTTGTGTGCACACATCATCGGCGCGTTGGCTGACGCTGTGTGTGACGCCAGGTCCCTCCCAGTGCATGCTGGGAAGAAGACACGGTCCGACTCCTGCGGACTCCATCAGCCAGCCGCGTACTCTGCAGGAAAGGTAAATATATTAACAGTGATACAGTCGTATAGATCACTGTACTGCAGGGGCGGCAGGAAGCGCGCGGCGTCACTGCAACCAATGACGCCTGCCCCCAGCAGGAATCCGGCCCAGGAAACCAGGGACCATTCACGTCCGTGTTTAACGGACGTCTGCACGAGGCATTACACTTTAAGCAGGGCTTGCCAGGCATGTGACCGCCCTCATGGCACTTCCAGCCTAGTTTACATGATGGATAAAAGTTGATTTTCTCAGGAATGCAGATGCTGTGCACGGCCGAGTCTGTAGACCTGTTGCTCTCTCGAGCTCCGTGAGGGCCACATCATCTCCTTTTGGGCTACTTTTACGCTTTTGCCTGATCAGCAAAAACGTTTCCATTACTGATAATACAACCATCTGCATCCGTTATGGAGGGATCCGGTTGTATTATCTGTAACATAGCCAAGACAGATCCAGCACTAAAACCATTGTAAGTCAATGGTCGCCGGCTCCGTTTTCTATTGTGTCAGAGAAAACGGATCCGTCACCATTGTGGGTCATGCCGGATCCTTTTTGCTCTGCAACTCATGACGGACAGAAAACCGCAGCTTGCTGCGGTTTTCTGTACAGCTTGGGAATGCAACCAATGGAACGGAATTCATTCTGGAGCTCTCCGTTCTGTTCAGTTTTGTCCCCATTGACAATGAATGGGGACAAAACAGAAGCGTTTTTCTCCGGTATTGAGACCCTATGACGGATCTCAATACCGGAAAAGTTATACGCAAGTGTATAAGAACCCTTAGCTGCCATACTCCAGCTGTTGCCTGATCTTCCCTCAAAGACATACCATAAGATACAGATACCGAGCATGCATGTTTACGTCAACAGAAAGAGAAATGCACCTGACGCCGCTTATCTCCAGGTCATGGGGCAGGCTGTCACCATACACAACAGATCGCCGTCCAATCCGCGCAGCTTTATCTAGCGTGCATGGCCGGGTGTACGCTTTTTGTAGAGAGCAGGGATTAGTAACTACGACTCACAGCATGTACACTTGCTTGGGTGTTCTTGAAACATCCACAGAAGTGAACGGCGCACACTGGGAGTTGTAGTTTCACAACAAGAGGTTGCTGACCCCTGAGGGAGAGGACGTCAACATTGCAGAGATCAGCAGTCTCCGACCAGCGGCGTTACTACAACTCCCAACCTGGCGGTGGTTTAAGTCGTCAGTAGTGATCAGCGGCGCCACATGTTTTCACAAATCCAATGTCCCGTGCATAGAAAATCACAGCACCCACTGCAGCCTGCAAGGCAAGCTTGGACTTGTAGTGCCAGACTGCTATATAGTGTGATACTAAGGGACTGCAGGACCGTACCATCTCATTAGGGGAGGGGGGTCACCCTAAGATTCTCACCACACAAAGTCGTTGCTCTTGTCCTCATAGGAGTTGATGAGTCCGTTGCAGAGTGGGGTAGGGAGAGCCCTCTTTCTTGGCACCGAACTCACGGGCCTTGCAGTCAGCGCCGAGCCGTTGCCCGTCACTCCGAGCCTGGACATACTGGAAGCCACCGGTCTCAGGGGCCCCGTCGTAGAAGAGGAACTAGACGGGGTGGAGGACGAAGAAGACGAGGATGGGCCTGTCCCACCTCCCGGTCCGGGAAGTTGCTGTGACTGCCGGCCCGAGGACATTCTCCCCGCTCGCTGCTGGCTCTGATAAGAAACCTCCCCGGGGTCAGGCCCGCTGCATTTTTCTGTTCACCAAGTAGGAACAATAAAGTGTCAACAAGAGAGCCAGTTCCAGCCCGACACCGGAAGCATCCAGCGACTGACGGTGCGCCAGACGACAGCCACGCCCACCTCGTGCGACGACACAGCTGGAACTAGGGCGACGCAGTGAGGCCAAAATACCACGTACCGCGAAGCTCACACTCTGGCTTGTAATAGCGGATTGTTGGAGTCAGTTTACCTCAAGATACTTGTATCAGCCTGGCTGCTGGGACTTGTAGTGCCACAGATATACTTCACTGTATATGCCGCTGCTGGAAAGCACGTACACGCTATTTACATGGACACAAAGGGCAAAGCCTTTCCCCTACCTGAGTAAAATAGCTGAAATGATAATACGCATCTTTTCATGAAATTAAAAGTATTTAAAAGTAATGCAACTGCGGATACTTTGGGGGAGATTTATCAAACTGGTGTAAAGCAGAACTGTCTTAGTTGCCCATAGCAACCAGTCAGATGTCACCTTTCATTTTTCACAGCTCCTTTGGAAAATGAAAGCTGTAATCTGATTGGTTGCTATGGGTAACTAAACCAGTTCTACTTTACACCAGTTTGATCAATTCCCCACTTTGTGATTCCATTGCTTGCTGTATTCAAGCTCTCCGATTGCGGTCAGTGAATGGAAACACTTTTTTTTCCCCACATCCAGCAATTGTTGCAATCTATCAGGACAGGATTGATTTGTGCTCTTAGAGGGGCTTTCCCACCAACATTACTCTACATTTTTTAACCACTTCAGCCCCCTAGCTTAAACCCCCTTAATGACCAGGCCACTTTTTACAATTCCGCACTACACTACTTTCACCGTTTATTGCTCGGTCATGCAACTTACCACCCAAATGAATTTTACCTCCTTTTCTTCTCACTAATAGAGCTTTCATTTGGTGGTATTTCATTGCTGCTGACATTTTAACTTTTTTTGCTATTAATCAAAAATGACCAAAATTTTTGCAAAAAAAAACACATTTTTCACTTTCTGTAGTAAAATTTAAAAAAAAAACTACATTTCTATATAAATTTTTCGCAAAATTTATTGTTCCACATGTCTTTGATAAAAAAAAATCCAATAAGTGTAAATTTATTGGTTTGGGTAAAAGTTATAGCGTTTACAAATTATGGTGCAAAAAAGTGAATTTCGGCATTTTGAAGCAGCTCTGACTTTCTGAGCACCTGTCATGTTTCTTCAGGTGCTAGAATGTCAGGATAATATAAATACCCCCCAAATGACACCATTTTAGATAGAAGACACCCCAAAGTATTCGCGGAGGGGCATGGTGAGTTCATGTATCATTTCATTTTTTTTCACAAGTTAGCGGAAAATGACACTTTCTGAGGAAAAAAAATAATAATAAAGTTTCCATTTCTGCTAACTTCTGGCAAAAATAAAATAAAATCTCCCACGGACTCACTATGCCCCTCAGTGAATACCTTGTGGTGTCTACTTTCCGAAAAGGGGTCATTTGTGGGGTGTGTTTACTGTTCTGGCATTTTGGGCGGGGCTAAATTATGAGCAGCCATGTAAAACCTAAGGGTATGTTCAGACGACGACAATTGTCGCGCGACAAAAAGTCACGCGACAATTTGGGAACCACTACACTGCAACATTTGTAGCGCGACATTGATGTCACATTAATGTCGCGCGACAATTTTTATAATGGGTGTCTATGGTGGTGTCGCACGTGCGACATGCAACATGTTGCGACTGCGACACAACAGTCGCAAGAAGTCCATCCCGGATGGATTTTTGTCGACTGTCGTGTCGCAGTCGCAGCATGTCGCATGTCGCACTGCGACACCATAGACTCCCATTATAAAAATTGTCGCGCGACAATAGTGCGACTTTTTGTCGCGCGACAATTGTCGTCGTCTGAACATACCCTAAAGGTACTCATTGGAATTTGGGCCCCTTTGCGCACCCAGGCTGCAAAAAAGTGTCACTCATGTGGTATCGCCGTACTCAGGACAAGTAGGGCAATGTGTTTTGGGGTGTATTTTTACATATACCCATACTGTGTGTGAGAAATATCTCTGTAAACTGACAACTTTGTATAAAAAAAATTGAAAAGTTGTCATTTACAGCGATATTTCTCACACACAGTATGGGTATATGTAAAAATACACCCCAAAACACATTGCCCTACTTCTCCTGAGTACGGCGATACCACATGTGTGACACTTTTTTGCAGCCTGGGTGCGCAAAGGGCCCTAATTCCAACGAGTACCTTTAGGATTTCACAGGGCATTTTTACACGTTTAGATTCCAGACTTCTTCTCACGCTTTAGGGCCCCTAAAATGCCAGGACAGTATAAATACCCCACATGTGACCCCATTGTGGAAAGAAGACACCCCAAGGTATTCTGTGAGGGGTATGACGAGTTCATGTAAAATTTTATTTTTTGTCACAAGTTGGTGGAATATGAGACTTTGTAAAAAAACAAAAATAAAAAAAATAAAAATATCAATTTCCGCTAACTTGTGCCAAATTTTTTTTTTTTTCGGTGAACTCGACATGCCCCTCACGGATTACCTTGGGGTGTCTTCTTTCCAAAATACGGGTCACATGTGGGGTATTTATACTGCCCTGGCATTTTAGGAGCCCCTAAAGTGTGAGAATCCAAATGTGTAAAAATGGCCTGTGAAATCCTAAAGGTACTCAGTTTGAAAGGATCAATGGTTATACATGCGCATTGCCGCTCCTTTAAGGGTCTACGGCCCATTTGAGGTTATGTCATCGCTGAAGCCAGTGTCTGCATAGTCATTTTGCCTGGTCCTGTACGGCTACTTTCACACTCGCGTTTTCGTGGACGGATCCGTTCAGATATTGCAGCCGTCTGCATCTGTTCAGAACGGATCCGTTTGTATTATCTTTAACATAGCCAAGACGGATCCAGTTGTATTATGTCTTCTATAGCCATGACGGATCCATCTGAAACACTATTGAAAGTCGATGGGGGACGGATCCGATTTGTGCAGTGAAAACTGCCGTTGTGCCTTTTGGCTCAGTTTCATCAGACGGACACCAAAATGGTGCGAGGCAGCGTTTTGGTGTCTGTCTCCAAAGCGGAATGGAGACTGAACTGATGCAAACTGAGCGGATCCTTCTCCATTCAGAATGCATTAGGGGAAAACTGAAACGTTTGGACCGCTTGTGGGAGCCCTGAACAGATCTCACAAATGGAAAGCCAAAACGCGAATGTGAAAGTAGACTAAGATGAAAAAAGAGAGGCTGGCCGAGGAAGCAGGAGGAACGAGAGTGCACTAAGGCTCGTTTGCATATGTATTAAAAGTACTTTTTCTCCAAAATAAAGCAACAGATCGCTAAGTGAAAGGTATCATTACATTCAGCTAAGGCCTCTTTCACACTTGCGCTGTGAGGATCCGGCGTGCACCTCCGTCGCGGGAAGTGCCCGCCAGATCCGTCACAACGCAAGACAACTGAAAGCATTTGAAGACTGATCAGTCTTCAAAATGTTTCAGTGTTACTATGGCAGCCTGGACGCTACTAAAGTCCTGGTTGCCATAGTAAGTAGTGGGGAGCCAGGGGAGCAGATACCTACAGTCTGTGCGGCTCCCGGGCGCCCCACAATGACATCAGAGCGCCCCACGCACATGGATCACGTGATCCTTGCGATCATGTGATCCCTGCTCATGGGGCACTTTGACGTCATTGTGGAGTGCCCCGGGACTCGGGAGCCGCACGGACGGTAAGTATGCTTCTCCCCTGCCTCCCCACTACACTTTACCATGGCAGCCAGGACTTTAGCGTCCTGGCTGCCATGGTAACCATTCACACAAGCTAAACGTCGGATCCGGCGATGCGCCGAAACAACGTTTAGCTTAAAGCCAGGTCCGGATTAATGCACTTCAATGGGCATTAATTCCGGATCCGGCGTTACGGCATGTCTTCCGGATTTTTGGACGGAGACAAATCCGCAACATGCTACGGTTTTGTCAACGTCCAAAAAACGTTCACATACTGAACGGAAGACATCCTGATGCATCCTGAACGGATTTCTCTCCACTCAGAATGCATTAGGATAAATCCTGATCAGTATCTTTCCATCCTAGAGACCCGAGGACGGAACTCTAGGACAGAAAGATAAAACGCAAGTGTGAAAGAGCCCTAAGCTAGCCTTACAGGGCATTGTGCCTGGATTAAAGAGGTTTTTCAGGTTTTTAATATTGGTGGCCTGTCCTCAGGATAGATCATCAATATAAGATCGGCACCGACACTTCACTCGTGGGGTCTGACTCCCGGCACCCTCGGCAATAAGCTGTTTGAAGAGACTGTAGCACTCCGATGAGCACCGCAGCCTTCTCACAGCTTACCAAGCACAGCGCCTTCCTTTGTATAGTGGCTGTGCTGGGTATTGCAGCTTGTCCTTATTCACTTTATAGGGCTGATCTGCACCTAGCCTATGTGACCGATGAACGTTCTCTCACGGACTGCGGCAGCCTCTTCAAACAACTAATCAGAGTTGGACGCCCACCGAATAGAATAGATATTGATGATCTGTCCTGAGAATAGGCCATCAATGTCAAAAACTCTGATAACCTCCTTAGGGGTTCATTGAGACGACCGTCTGCAAATTGCGGATCTGCAAAACACAGATTCTGGCCAACCCTATGATAGAAATTCCTATCTTTGTCCACAATTGAGCACAAGAATAGGCCATTTTCTATCTTTGTTTGGGTGGCCACGGAACAAAAGTACATGTGCTGTCCGCATTTTTTGCAGCTCAGTTGAAATGGATGCGGACACAAATATACTGTCATCTGAATGAGCCCTAAGGCCTGTTTCACACGGGTGTCACGTTTGACGCCCGGATTGGATGCGGGTGCGTTGCGGGAATATGCGCAATTTTTCCGCACGTGTGCAAACTTTTGTAATGCGTTTTGCACACGCGTTGAAAAAATTGCCATGTTTGGTACCCAGACCCGAAGCCGGACTTCATCACTGAAGTCCGGTTTCGGGTTGAGTATTCTGGAGATTTTATTATTTTCCCTTATAACATGGTGAGTTGGCGTAGTTAGCGATCTCTCTTCTCTCTTCATGCATTAGCTGCAGTCTAAAGGACCTGTGAGGACGTCACATCACATGGTCCAATCACATGGTCCATCACTTTAGACTACAGCTAAAGCTTGAAGAGAGAAGAGAGATTGCCAACTACGCGATCAAGTGGCTAAGGTAAGTTAAGTTTTTTATTTTTAACCCCTTAATCCACATTCTACAAAGCATTCTGTATTGAGAATGCTATTATTGTCCCTTATAACCATGTTATAAGGGAAAATAATAAAGATCTGGCCCCGTCGCTTAGCAACCATGCGGTGAAAATCGCACTGCATCCGCACTTGCTTGCGGATGCTTGCGATTTTCCCGCAGCCCCATTCACTTCTATGGGGTCTGCGTTGTGTGAAAAATGCAAAATATAGAGCATGCTGCGATTTTCACGCAACGCAGAAGTGATGCGTGAAAATCACCGCTCATGTGCACAGCCCCATAGAAATGAATGGGTCCGGATTTAGTGCGGGTGCAATGCGTCCACGTCACGCATTGCACCCGCGTGGAAATCACGCCCGTGTGAAAGGGGCCTAACAGTGAACCGTCTGGTGACAGATTCCCTTTAAATAGGGTAGATGTCTCTTCAGTGTTGAACAGGAAGTTTTCCATAAGTTATAAATGAATGGACGGACTTCCTTATAGTGGAGGAGAGATGAATGAGAGCATGGAGGGGCAGCTAGCTGGTGCTCTATGTGGGCTCTGTGACAAGCAATGGGGCATTGTTGCAGGCAGTGGAGGCAGTGTTGCAGGCAGTGGAGGCAGTGTTGCAGGCAGTGGAGGCAGTGTTGCAGGCAGTGGAGACAGTGTTGCAGGCAGTGAAGACAGTGTTGCGGGCAGTGGAGACAGTGTTGCGGACAGTGGAGACAGTGTTGCAGGCAGTGGAGACAGTGTTGCAGGCAGTGAAGACAGTGTTGCGGGCAGTGGAGACAGTGTTGCAGGCAGTGGAGACAGTGTTGCGGGCGGTGGAGACTGTCGCGGGCGGTGGAGACAGTGTTGCAGCCAATAGAGACAGTGTTGCAGGCAGTTGAGACAGTGTTGTTGGCAGTGGAGTCAGTGTTGCAGGCAGTGCAGGCAGTGGAGGCAGTGTTGCAGGCAGTGGAGAGAGTGTTGCGGGCAGTGGAGTCAGTGTTGCAGGCAGTGGAGGCAGTGTTGCAGGCAGTGGAGACAGTGTTGCAGGCAGTGGAGACAGTGTTGCAGGCAGTGGAGTCAGTGTTGCAGGCAGTGGAGACAGTGTTGCAGGCAGTGGAGGCAGTGTTGCAGGCAGTGGAGACAGTGTTGCGGGCGGTGGAGACTGTCGCGGGCGGTGGAGACAGTGTTGCAGCCAATAGAGACAGTGTTGCAGGCAGTTGAGACAGTGTTGTTGGCAGTGGAGTCAGTGTTGCAGGCAGTGCAGACAGTGTTGCAGGCAGTGGAGGCAGTGTTGCAGGCAGTGGAGAGAGTGTTGCGGGCAGTGGAGTCAGTGTTGCAGGCAGTGGAGGCAGTGTTGCAGGCAGTGGAGACAGTGTAGCAGGCAGTGGAGACAGTGCTGCAGGCAGTGGAGACAGTGTTGCAGGCAGTGGAGTCAGTGTTGCAGGCAGTGGAGACAGTGTTGCAGGCAGTGGAGGCAGTGTTGCAGGCAGTGGAGACAGTGTTGCAGGCAGTGGAGGCAGTGTTGCAGGCAGTGGAGACAGTGTTGCAGCCAATAGAGACAGTGTTGCAGGCAGTGGAGACAGTGTTGCAGCCAATAGAGACAGTGTTGCAGGCAGTGGAGACAGTGTTGCAGCCAATAGAGACAGTGTTGCAGGCAGTGGAGGCAGTGTTGCAGGCAGTGGAGGCAGTGTTGCAGGCAGTGGAGACAGTGTTGCAGGCAGTGGAGACAGTGTTGCAGCCAATGGAGACAGTGTTGCAGGCAGTGGAGGCAGTGTTGCAGGCAGTGGAGACAGTGTTGCAGCCAATAGAGACAGTGTTGCAGGCAGTGGAGACAGTGTTGCAGGCAGTGGAGTCAGTTTGGCAGGCAGTGGAGTCAGTGTTGCAGGCAGTGGAGGCAGTGTTGCAGGCAGTGGAGGCAGTGTTGCAGGCAGTGGAGTCAGTTTGGCAGGCAGTGGAGTCAGTGTTGGAGGCAGTGTTGCGGGCAGTGGAGTTAGTGTTGCAGGCAGTGGAGTCAGTGTTGCGGGCAGTGGAGTCAGTGTTGCAGGCAGTGTTGCAGGCAGTGGAGACTCTGTGACTCACAATGGCTGGAAATGAGTGCTTAGTGGATGACATGGAGCACCGTGGCTGGTAGTGTTGCCTCTCAGACTGGCAACGAAAGCTCAGTAATCTGTGGGGGTACTGCGACTGGCAATGGGATCATTGTAGATGGTAATGGGGGTCCAGAGCCTGGTAGTAAATACTCTGTACTTGTCATTGGGGATATCTGTGAAAAAGACTATTATGAGGGAACTGAGACTGAACATGATAAGGTGATTTGCACTAATGTGGGGTCACTAGATCACTATGTGACGGTGTTATGACAGCACTACAGTTTGCCTTTTTATAGGCGTCTATTACTAAGACACAGACAGAAGCTGATGATGTTCTAGGCTCTCTCAGTGACAACATACAGGACTGCGCAAAATGTCAAACCTCTTGCCATTTACCCACAATTTAAATTTCCATTGCCCTCCCCACCTTGTGCACTAAAGCCATGTTAGCAGTGAATGCCGGCAAAGAAAACCAATATAATCCTTCATTATTTGGAAATGTTCTTATATGCAGGTGACTCTTTACATTCTGTAAGGGAAACCCGATTCCAGAGTGAAGCCTTTCGTGCATGAGCAGTTCACTGAGGTCAGCTCATCGGGCCGCTGAGTACTGTATTATGTGCAATAATTGAAATTAGCTGAGAGATAACAAGGCATTTCTGGCTCAGGTATTCAGGGAATCTTCCAGACAAGTGGAGCCCCAAGTATAAGAGGATAAGTATCTCCATACCTACAATATGTACTGTCTCTACCGCCTGAACATTTTTAACAAATTAATTAGGAACTCAATAAAGAAGACGGCAGGGGTTCTGTAGCTAAAATACATAATAAAAGTAATAATAATGATATATCAGTGGCGGACATGGTTTTCAGTGGGTGTTATGAGCAGCAGGGATTTCCCTATTGCCTCATGTTCTCCTGTTTACTAGCATTGTTTGGGGTAGTTGCTATGCCTTAAAGAGCATCTGTCAGCAGTTTTGTCCCTATGACACCGACCTGTTACATGTGCGCTTGGCAGCTGAAGACATCTATGTTGGTCCCATTTTCATATGGGTCCGCATTGCTGAGAAAAAGGAAGTTTTAAAGGGCTTATCCAATGTCTAAAACATGCCCCCCAATGCCCGGGCCCCTCAAATAGTTTATACTTACTTCACGCTCCGGCACCCGCATCGCTCCTGATTCCCGTTAGGGAGGCTCATCCCCGTCTCAGCCTGCTATTGGCTGCTCTCCTTGTCGCTGGATGTTTTCATCCGGATGCAGCAGCAGCCATGCAGGGATCAGGAACGACGTGGGTGCCGGAGACCAGGATAAGTATAATCTATATGAGGGGCCCGGGCATTGGGGGACATGTTTTAGACATTGGATAACCCCTTTCATATAAGTGTTTTTTTTTGGGTGTCTGGCAATTTTTGAAAAACACAGCATGCTAAAGATGTTGCCATTTATTTAGAAAAAAAATGCTGCTAAAAAAGCCATAAAACCCCCCAGATAAACGGCTTCTAGTTTGCACTGGCATATTTCCAGCACTAAAAAAATTAGACCACTTGCATTTTTTTCCCACAATGCTTGCAGTTTTTATAGCTTTTTTTAGTGGCAGTTTTTTTTTTCTAAATTTTGTGAACCACATTTTTTTATGGATTTAAACAAGAAGAAAAATCAGCAAACCATCAGCTTCAAAGACCACATGATTAAGAAAAACAGCAGTATAGGGGCTCGTGCACACAAATGTATTCTTCGTCCGCATCTGATCCGCATTTTTTGCGGGTCGGATGCGTACCCGTTCACTTCAATGTGACCGCAAAAGATATGGACTGAACACCCGTGTGCTGTCAGCATCCGTTTGTCCGTTCTGTGGCATACACAAAAATATAGAACATGTCCTATTCTGGTCCGAATTATGGACAAGGATAGGACTGTTCTTTTGTGGCCTAGACGTTCCGTTCTGCAAAATGCTGGTACTCGTGTTTTGTGGATCCACAATTTGCAGACCGCGTAAAAGGCAACAGTTTTGTGCATGAACCCTCAAGAGAAGGCTGTCTCTTAGACTTTCAGTGAACATATTGAGCTGGCATTTTCAATGCAAAAAAGGCACCAAAAGTGCAAAAGGGGGTCGAGAAACGATAGGTCATCGGTATCTGAACGGTAAGGGTCTGACTTGGAAGAGGATGTGGTGCTCCGGTGAGCGCTACGGCTTCTTCCTCGGCCATTGGCGTCATGGTCAACGGTCACGTGGCCTATGTGCAGCTCAGTTGAAGTGAATGGTCCTGAGCTGCAATACCAAGCACGGCCTCCATACATATGTGCTTGGTGTGCTTCGAGGAGGCGGCGGCCTTTTCAAACAGCTGATTGACGGAGGTGCCGGGAGCTAGATACCCACCCATCAAATATGAATGACCTATCCTTAGGATAAGCCAGTGATGGCTAACCTCCGGCACTTCAGCTGTGGTGAAACTACGACTCCCAGCATGTTCCGTTCATTTCTATAGTGTTCTGAGAACAGCCAAGCAAGTGTACATTTTGGGAGTCGTAGTTTTACCACAGCTGGAGTGCCGGAGGTTAGCCATTACAGGGATAGGCTCATCCATGTTGAACTCACAGAAAACCCCTTTAAGCCGCTTGTAGCCCACTGCCGCCAATTTTTATTCAGCTGGAGATGAATATTACATATAAATGCAGGTGAACGCCGGGTCTGGCTCTGTATGATATCGAGGAGATTCTTTTACTAATCTTCTCTCCGCTTATCAAAAACATTTTCTACAAGGCTCCTGGGAATCTCAGAGCAGCTACTGAAACTTGAGCCCCTCCAGTTCTAAGATGTCATCTTCAAAAATCACATTTATGCTGAAATGGATTTATTGTAATAGTAAAGCTTTCATATTGTTACCAGTGAGACCTAGGAGGACACGAGAATCCCAAAGTAACCTGACGATTATCACAGCGCGATCTGCATAAACGCTTATTTATTTGGCTGTAATATAACGTCTCCTTTTATTACGGTTCTAAAGCAAGAAGCTTTTTTGATGCTTCCATAAATCTCTGATACTGGCATAAGGAACCTAAGGGTAATAATCCGTGTGTAATAATGCCTTGTTTTATCTCTGCCTTTCCATCTCCATTATGATCTATATGCAGATATACAACACTAATGTGCAGCTTTAACTACAACTGGATGGATGCCACTCATTTATTATATTTGCCGTTGCAGGTTTGTACCCTATTTGTATATAACGGGGGTAAATCATTTATTCTTCGTTGTTTGTAGACATGGAGCTTCTCTTGTGAAAGGGCATCTGTCAGCAGATTTGTACCTATGACACTGGCTGACCTGTTACATGTGCACTTGGCAGCTGAAGGCATCTGTGTTGGTCCCATGTTCATATGTGCCTGCATTGCTGAGAAAAATGATGTTTTACTATATGCAAATGAGCCTCGAGATGCAACGGGGGCGTTACCATTACACCTAGAGGCTCAGCTCTCTCTGCAACTGCCGCTCCCTCTGTACTTTGATTGACAGCACCAGACGTGATGATGTTTACACTGCCTGATCCTGTCAATCAAAGTGGAGAGGCTTAGCGACGAGCTATCTCCCTTTCCTGGTAATAGCTATTTAAAAAGGGGTATTCCCATCTCAGACATTGATGGCATATTATTAGGATATGACATCAATCCCACCTTTGAGACCTGCCCCTCTCTCGAGAACCGGGCCGCCTTAGTTAAGGAGAGCGCAAAGCGAATGAGCGGCAGGCTCTCCATTTATTGCAATTGGAATTCCAGAAATAGCTGAGTAAGCGTATTTTTGGCTATTTTTGCAAGTCCCATAGCGGTGAATGGAGAGCACATCTTTTACAGTCAGGATTTTATGTTCTCTGCCTGACTTGGCCTCAACTGGTTCCTCACTACGGTTTTGCCTGATTGCTCAGTGCTCCACACCGGTGTCTCTTTACTCTGAGAGGTAGCAGTCTGGTGGTTCCCCTGCAGCAAAGTGCAGATCCCTGTATGATCTGTGCAACAGTAATCCTCCTTGGAGATAAAACGGTGTGAGTTCTGTTATCTCTGCTTGGCGCCTGGTTATTATATGCCCCTTACCTGAACAGTAATTAGGGCAAGCACTTCTGCAGTACCAGCTGAGACCTGACTCCCTACAAGCAGAGGACTCCCTACAAGCATCTAAGCATGTTTCCTCTGTTATGAAGACTCCTCCTTCATATATTTAAGACTTCTCTTGCGCTGCACCAGTACTAAGGAGTGTTTTATTTTCAGTCAGAGTATTTTAACATTTTCTTGTTCACAATCTCCAGAAAATACAAGAAAAAATGTCTTGACAGTAATACTTTATAAACAGTGCACAGCTTTATTGCTAAACCTATCCAGAGGTATAACACACATCTGTCAGACTTTTATAACATATCATATTAAAGATGGGAATGACCATTTAAATGAAGACCCTATCTGGTACCATTGTTCCTTAACGGTCCTAGGTTAGGCTACTTTCACAGTGGCGTTTCTAAATTTCAGTATTGAGAACCGTCATAGGGTCTCAATACTGGGAAAAAAACGCTTCCGTTTTGTCCCCATTCATTGTCAATGGGGACAAAGTGTAATTGAACAGAACGGAGTGCTCCAAAATCCATTCCGTTCCGTTCTCATACCAAAGATCTGCATCAGCATGCTGCGGTTTGCTTTCCGTCCTGGGATGTGGAGCAAGACAGATCTGTCGTGACCCACAATGCAAGTCAATGGGAATGGATCAGTTTTCTCTGACACAATAGAAAACGGATCTGTCCCCATTGACTTTCAGTGGCATTCATGAAAGATCCATCCTGGCAATGTTAAAGATAATACAACCGGATCCGTTCATATTGGATGCAGGTGGTTGTATTATCAGTAACGGAAGCGTTTTTGCTGAACCCTGCCGGATCCAGCAAAAACGCTAGTGTGAAAGTAGCCTAAGTAGGCCACAGCAATGATGTGCAATATTGTACTCAATAAACATCTTAAAGTGAGTCTGACCATACTAATCCACTGGCAGCGCTTCTTTTAGACTAAGGAAAGCAGTACAAACATACTTTTTTCGGATATGTTCTCATCAGGAGTAGTATGAATATGCACTTTTATTCTGACAGATTGTGAGTAGAGATGAGCGAACTTCTATTTTTAGTTCGGCGTCCAAAGTTCGGGTTCGGGTTATCGTAGCATCCCGTTATGGATTCCGCTACCGCGGACCATAACGGCATTTGGAATCCATAAGGGGATGCTTCATTGAACCCGAACCGTGGACAACCCTAAGGACCTGGGGTGACGTCCCCGTCATGTGATCAGTGCAGGGGGCGTGGTTCAGTACTGGATTGGATAAGAGGTGATCCAGTGCTGAGCCACGCCCCCTGCACTGATCACATGACTCTGACGTCTCCCCAGGTCCTTAGGGTTGTCCACGGGATGCTACGATAACCCGAACCCGAACTTTGGACGCGGAACTAAAAATAGAAGTTCGCTCATCTCTAATTGTGAGCTGTCGTTCAAAACTCCACCCTGAGCACATGCAGGAGCAGAACCTGACAGAATAAAACTTAATATTTTCACTACTCCTGCTAATAAGTGCTCCACAAAAGGAATGTCTGTCCTGGTCTTACCGGTCCCTACCTAGTGGTGCCGGAAGTTTAGCACAGTCAAATATATGTCATCTCCTTATTGAACTGTTTACATAGATAAATAGCTGTGGTTCACCAGATTAAAACGCCTTTTTTCTTTTGTTGATCCGAGACTCCGTTCTGAGCTATGATACTTTTTCTTAATATGCAAATTAATCTTTTGGGGCAATGAGAGCGCGACCGTTGCTCTTATTGCACCCAAGCTCCACTCATTTCTGTGTCCAGTCCTTCCCTCCCTGCTTTGATTGACAGGGCCAAGCAGCAAAGGAGGGTCTGGCCACAGGGAGGACTGAAGATTGGGTGCAACAAGAGCAATTGTAACACCCTCATTGCACCAAAGGTCTAATTTGCATATTAAGAAAAACTGTCATAACTCGGGAACGGAGCCTTAGATCAGATAAACCACATACAAACATCTTGGTAGGGAGGCCGCTGGTAGATCCCTTTTAAAACTAACATAGGGAAAATAGGAAAAATAGGAAGCGCTAGAGGAGGGTATAGGATGATTTTAAGGGAGGGTCTTTATCCAAACTCTGTAATGCGTATATGCATGGATCTGCCTAGTGCTTTTAATCAGGATATCCTATAGCTGGATTCCACATTGCCCTGCAAGAGAGGGAATTCTGATATAGTGTAGGTCCCATCTGTTAGAAGCCACTTTGTCGCTGATGGATGGGCCCCACGCACTTTTGATAACAGTGTTTGCAACATTGGATGTGTCTTTGTGCATGAAGTGTTGCGCTGCTACTTGTAGTTCTTGTTTGCCTTTGCCTTGCAGCCAGGGTAGCGTGCACATGAACTTCCTTTTCATACATAGTTTGGAGGTCCTGCTGGTCTCTCTTTTGCGCCGCACCTGAGCACATGCGTGGCGGACCACAGAGGCTGCATGGTTACCCTGTTGCATATATCTGTAGCTTTATATCACGCGTGCTCCATTTGCAGTGTGAAATATGACAAATAACGCTTTCTTCTTATTTCTAATGCATGTTGCTACAAGCATGTACCCTCAGTCAGGCTTTAGGCTGCATGGGCACTGGCAAATCCGATTCTTCCTTTGTCTGTCCGACTTCATAAAAAGCTTTGGTCACCAGAGGGCGAGCTAAGTACAGCCCATATTGAGCAACAGATTAGTTTAAGCACTAATTACAGCACACAACGAGCAGCGGCCAGGGCATTCAGAAGCTGACATAAGTAATCTTTTCTAGCTTCTTGAGGTAGTAAAGCCACTAACTCGCTCATTTGAAACTAAGCCTGAGCAATTGGATTACGGCGGAATATCACACTGAGCACTAGCCAATTTGTATTCTGTATAATGCACGCCTCGTGGCGGCGTGTGGGCACCGTTCAGCCGCGCTGTCACACTACAGAAGTAAGGACAGTTTGTTGCTGATAATAGTAGATCACAGCACATAGAGGAGCAGAACTGATAACGGCTGAGACATTTCTCCCAAACTGTTCGGATTAACATTTTAGGCTCCGCAAAAAGGGAATGCAAAATTTAACTAAAACTATAAATGAGAGATATACAGTACGCTTTAATGCAACGCATTTCGGTCTTTTGTAGAAAGCTCCATTAGGTAGAGGTCACTAAGTTCTCAGATGTAACTCTAATTCGTGCAAATACTAGAGATAGCAGCGGACTCCCTCTTGACTTTCTCGAAATATGCAATATTAGGGCTCATGCACACGACCGTATGTATTTTCTGTTTTGTTTTTTTGCGTTCTGTATACGGACCATATACGGCTCCGCAAAAAAAAAAGGGGAGGTACTCTGTATGCCTTCTGTTTCCGTTTTTCCGTTCAAAGATAGAATTTGTCCTATTATTGTCTACATAACAGACAAGGATAGTACTGTTTTATCAGGGGCCAGCTATTCCGTTCCGCAAAAAACGGAATGCACGCGGACATCATCCGTATTTTTTGCAGAGCCATATGGTCGTGTGGATGAGCCCTTACAACATACCATATATGCAACTTAAGGCCAGCAGGTATCATAAAAACAAAGGGTGAAGAACAAGGTGCATAATGGACTGGATTATATTATTAATTATTATTAATGGATTATAGGAAGGGCAAAATAGGGGCTTTCATCACTTAGAGACCTTACCTTACATGAGATTCTCCGAACCTATAATAGTATTCAACTAATATTTATTAAAGTGGTTATCTCACGAAAACTACTCTGCATTTTTCAAACCAGTACTTGGATCGGAATACTTTTGTAATTGGATGTAATTAAAAATATAGCATAACCATTGATTTATTCAATGATATTGATCAGTATAGCGCCACCTGCTGTTTGTACTTTTTGTAATTTCTCTGTCCTGTTCACTAAGATGGATGCATATGCTCAATTCCATCCTTTTGCTGCCATCAGCTGCAGTAGAAAGGAAACACCCCCCCCCCCTCCCCATCTTAGCTGCTAGCAGCGCAATGAATGTGGAGATCTCTGCATCCATGTGAGGCACAGGGCTAGAGTTATCCAATAAAATCGATCTTTATAGCACCACCTACTGTTTGTTCTTTTCCTTTTTTCTCTGTCCACCTTACTGAAGTAGTCGCACATGCTCAGTTTTGTCCTCCAACTGCTGCCAGTCCTATTTTACTGTTAGAAGCTATGATGGTTACCGGAAAAGAGCTGCAGAAAGGACACACCTCCTAAAATAAATCTAGCATCTAGGATGGATCATCAATATTAAACCCTTTAACTCAGATTTCCCTAATAGGGTATGTGATTTTTTTTTCTAAAATGGTAAACCCCTTTAAGAGTTGGAGCTCCTCTGTCTGTTAGGAACTCACAGAATCCATATGCATGGAACGCAAACTCGGAGAAGTCCAGAGCATGCTTGATTTTTACCATAGTGATAGGGGGATAGGTGGCTGCCGTACATGCCTGACTCTGCTTATCTCAATGTTAAACAAAGCACCGAGCACATTATAATCCCATAGCTGTCCCATAAATATTTGATTGTACATGTATATAACCAGATTACAGGTTTATTTCCATCTTGGCCTTCCATGGCCAAATGGCAGTAATTGCCGGTGCTCTGCTGTTTCCACTCCTATAGAAGTGATTGTAAGCTACGAAAACAGCAAGTATTGTTGCTATTCCCATTTCGCCCGTGTAAGACCAAGATGGGAATAACTCTTTAAATTAGCCGTGAATTACCATATATATGACCATGGTTAGTCACACAATTTTTTATCTCGGGGTCCTGCACATACCTTGATCCGACTCTGAACTGGATCTGAAAAGGTATTCCTTTTACAGCATTATTACTCTATATGCAAAAAATTACTCTAGGGTGACTAGGTGATTGGGTGCAATCTCTATTTTTGGCAAAAGATGGTCTTGTCAAGATGACAGTACCTGTGTATGCACAGATTTGTTATCGGCTGGGTTGAAAAAGAGGCTCAACCTCTCCGATTGCCAGCACTGTCCCCATAGAGTAGAGCTGTAGCCAACGCTACAAACATGACAGAGGAGAAGATTCCCACCAGCATCATCACTCAAGGAACTGGCAGCCGTCCTGCTGGAGCAATCTGAAGCATTCCTCTTACAAATGCTCAGGATTTATTTTAGGCTGCTTTTAGGACTCCCTTGTGCCCTCACTTTATATTTGATTTGCTCTGTATTCTGTTATGTGCAAGTATAAAGAATGGTCAATTAGTGACAATGATGAAGGTCCTAGTGGAGGGACCTTCAGCAGTTTAGCCGTCTTCTTAAGTGATATCTTTAAAATGTTTGAGACTTTTCCACTGATGACCTATCCTCTGGAAAGGTCATCAGTATCTGATCTGTGGGGGTCTCACACCCAAGACCCCGCCGATCAGCTGTTTGAGAAGCCACCAGCACTTGCCGTAGCACCTCAGCCTTCTTCCTGCTCCATTTGATAGCGGCTGTGCTAGGTATCAGAGCTCAACCTGAATAACTTCAATGCCATGTGACCAATGAACGCGATGTCACGCGGCCTAGGCAAAGCACAGAGAAGGCCACGGCTACTGCGACCCTCGTGGTGAGCAGGGAGAAGGCTGCGGTGCCACGGCAAGTGCTGGTGCCTTCTCAAACAGCTGATCGGCAGGGTTCCCAGGTGTCGGACCCCCACGATCAGATACTAATGTCCTATCCAGAGGGTAGGTAATTGGTAATCAAGTCCATTCACATGTTCACACGTCCATTCACACGTCCGTTCTGAGGAACGGGTGCGGACCAATTCATTCTTTATGGGGTCGGACGTGAAGCGGAGAGCACCCTATGTGCTCTCCGCTTCCGCATTTGCGGAACGCGGCCCCGAACTTCTTGTCCGTGGCTCCGCAAAAGATAGAACATGTCCTATTCTTGTCCGTAGCTGCCGACAAGAATAGGCATTTCTATGGGGGGTGCCAGCTGGGTGTGTTGCGGATTCGCAACAGACCACGGACGTGTGAATGGACCCTAAGGGTCAGTATTTAGTATTGAGTATTTACAGATTTTCAGCTCTGTCATTCGCGCTGAAAATGTTTGACAAAATAGAGTACAGTGGTAGTGAATGGGGCATTTCTGCCCTCTCCGTTACAGAAATGCCACAGATTTTCACTGACTCCTGGCACCACTGCAGATCATCTGTTTCAAGAGGCCAGTGAGGGCCGAGCCCTCTTCCGAGGCATGTTGCATCAACTTCATCGCTGACGTGGCCTAGACTTCACGGTCCTATTCAAGCGAATGGGGCTCAGTTGCAAAACCAAACACAGCTGCTATACAATGTACGGCAATGTGCTTTGTGAGCTGTGAGGAGGCCACATAGCTCACCGGAGCACTGCAACCTCTTTAAAGAGTTGATCGGCGGGGTGCCAAGTGTTGAAACCCCACCAATCTGATGTTGAATGAAGAGTCCTGAGGATTGGTTATCAATATCAAAATCTCACACAACCCCTTTAACAAAAGAGGCCTTCAGTACTGATTTTGGTGCAGATTTTCATGTGGATTTACTTTAGAAAAAATAATTCTCACCCTTAAAAGGATTTTCAGGATTCCACAGAGATACCTTAGTTACAAAGAGCACACCGGTAGAACAAAATATGTAATATACCTACTTTTCTGATGTTGTACAGATCAGCCTCCCGGTCATGTGAAGCCCCCTCAATATCACATCCTGTACCAGGTTTCAGACCTGGACCATGCACGTTACTTCACTTCAAGTGATATCCGGTCCATACACTTCTGCCGTGGAAGGGCCCAGAACTATGCGCAGATTAGGTGGATTGAGGAGTTTGCGCATGCGCCAGGGAAGGGAATAGTTCTGCCCCATCTCAGAAGTGATGCCCCATCCATAGTCCATGCCAGAAACTTGGTAAAGAATATGATGATGGTGGAATTTTTTAGAAGAGGGGCTTTACTTGACTGGCTTCCCAGGAGGACAATCCGTGCAGTTTCAGAATGGTAAGTGCAGTTGTGTTCAAAATTATTCAACCCCCAATGCTGTAAAGGGTTTTAGGGAATTTAGTGTACATTTGTAGTTGTGTTCAGAATGAAATCTTACAAGGACTTTTTAAAGAACCAAATGCAACTAAAATGACATCAATTGTTTTTGTAATACAGTATTAAATGTTATTTTTTGTGATTTCTTCATTGACACAATTATTCAACCCCTTAAAGACGACCACTCTTAAGAACAGAGGTTCATTCAAGTGTTTTCGATCAGGTATTGAAAACACCTGTGGATGTCAAGGAGCAGCAATCAAGCATAATAAGCCCCAATTAGGCAGATGTAAAATTACTGTGATACTCAGCTCCTTCTAGACATTTACTGGTGTGTTTACAGACATGGTGAAGCCAAGAGAATGGTCCAGGAAGACAAGAGAAGAGGTGATTTCTCTTCACAGGAAGGGCAATGGCTATAAGAAGATTGCAAAGATGTTAAACATACCAAGAGACACCATAGGAAGCATCATTCGCAAATTCAAGGCAAAGGGCACTGTTGAAACGCTACCTGGTCGTGGCAGAAAGAAGATGCTGACTTCGACTGCTGTGCGCTACCTGAAGCGCAAAGTGGAGAAAAGTCCTCGTGTGACTGCTGAGGAACTGAAAAAAGATTTGTCAGATGCGGGTACTGAAGTTTCAGCTCAGACAATAAGGCGCACACTGCGTAATGAAGGCCTCCATGCCAGAACTCCCAAGCGCACCCCCTTGCTGTCTCTAAAGAATAAGGCGCACCCCCTTGCTGTCTCTAAAGTTTTGGGATAGTGTTCTGTGGACTGATGAAACAAAATTAGAACTGTTTGGGCCCATGGATCAACGCTATGTTTGGAGTAGGAAGAACAAGGCCTATGAAGAAAGGAACACCTTGCCTACTGTGAAGCATGGCGGGGGGTCAATCATGCTTTGGGGCTGTTTTGCTTCTACAGGTACAGGGAAGCTTCAGCTTGTGCAAGGTACCATGAATTCTCTTCAGTACCAGGAGATATTGGATGAAAATGTGATGTCGTCCGTCACAAACCTGAGGCTTGGGAGACGTTGGACCTTTCAACAGGACAATGATCCCAAGCATACCTCCAAGTCCACTAGAGCATGGTTGCAGATTAAAGGCTGGAACACTTTGAAGTGGCCATCGCAGTCACCAGACTTAAATCCGATTGAGAACCTCTGGTGGGACTTAAAGAAAGCAGTTGCAGCGCGCAAGCCTAAGAATGTGACTGAACTGGAGGCTTTTGCCCATGAAGAATGGGCGAAGATACCCGTAGATCGCTGCAAGACACTTGTGTCAAGCTATGCTTCACGTTTAAAAGCTGTTATAACTGGAAAAGGATGTTGTACTAAGTACTAAGATTGAATGTCACTTGGGGGTTGAATAAAACTGATAATGATGTGAGCACAGAAAATACATTTGTGGTTATTTCATTATAAATGTTATGTTATATTTGTCTGACTTACAAGTGCCTCTTTGATTTAATTGTAAACAAGATGACTGAAATGATCAAAATCAATGTCAAACTGGCCAAAACACTCAATTTCAGTGGGGGTTGAATAATTTTGAACACAACTGTATATTACAAATTTTCTCCTAGCAGGTATGTTCTGTGTAATCATTCAACATGGGTCCCAGAATACCCCTTTAATATTCCTTTCAGTTATTTTTGAGTTATTGAATAGCAAATTTGGGTGGCATACTGGCATCCACTAATGTCACCATTACCAGGTGAGAACAGTTCCAGGCAGTAATATTGATTACATGATGCAGTTACTTTTATTTCTGTTATATGACAAGATGCAGCTGCTTACTTGGACTTCGGTGGAGAGAGCGTCACACAAGAGCAGACACATGTCTACTGACATCCATGGGGGAAAGCAGCCAATGTGAATGGAGATATGGAATGTAAACTGGGGCCAAAGTACTGGAAGCATGTCCCAAGGAAGCATGTCCATGGATTCCATAAAAGAACCTAGGGGTACAGTGAAACTCTTGTTTACTACCGTACAATTGCAAATGCCAGCAATGTCTTAGGTGTTTTGCATCAGCACCAAGTTCACTTTCAATCTGTGCACAATGCCTAGTAATGCTGGCTTCCCCGTATTATGCCAATACCTTTAGCAGCCAGAAAACATTCCATAATCTTGAGAAAAAGGGTTTTAATTCATTTGCCTGAGCAGGATTTCAGCCCTTTACCCTCCCAGGACTTCCCTCTCTTGTTTGATTGGCAAGGCCAGGTGTGATGACACTAAGGACACCTGGTTCTGTCAATGAAGCAAGATAAATTGGTGCTGGGAGGGGAAAGGCCGGAGCTATGGTGCACCCAACCGCTCAGGCCGTCTACGGTGCCCTTGAGACCTACTTTGCATTTAAATTGAAAGACAATTTTCTCAAGATTACAGGATCTTTTCTGGCTATTAAAGTTAGGGGTATAATATGGGTGCAGTGGTTGGGTTTGGGGTGGCCCCAATACTACTCTGGGTCCTTCGGACACCACTGCGGTGTCACCACACGTTCTTGCTCTCCAGTAGGGATGGTAAGACATAGTCCACCCCAGTGGTCCAGAGAGTCAAGGTTTGCAGTAAACCAGTGTGCTTTTTTACTGGAGGAACTCAACTGCAAAAGAATACAGACAAGACACTGAGCTCGCTTCTCCAGTCTCCTCCCTGGCAGAAGGTTTCGTGCTGAGGCCTGAGCTAGCTGTCCCTCTTTTTCTCTCAGAAGGCTGGTTCCCCGATCAAAGGCTGCTGGCCCAGGGTCTGTGGCTCAGTCATCTGGCTGGCTCCCTGGTCACAGGGCTGGTGACCCAGGATCACCATGTCAGCGTCTTCTTCTGGCTCATGTAGTCTGGCAGAAGCTCTCCTACTAAGCATTGGTTCCTATCTGCAGACCAGCAGAATCTCTTCAACTAAGCACTGGTCCCTACCTGAAGACAGCTATGGCTTCTGAATTCTCTCCTTATATACAATTTCTAGCTGAACTAGAACTTTTTAGTAGGAGGGATGGAGTGGAGATGCATTGCCTAAACAGAAACACTATTACAATGTCACAGACCTACCGAGACATACGGACGTCCCGGCGACAGTGAGTGGCAGAAGATCTGTGAGACTGGCAAAGCGTGGTTTGATTTGACAGGTTTTCCTTGTGGATCATTAGTTGTCTATGTTGTTTCTGGCAATGGCCACAGCCCTTTGTATTGTCTTTGGGTTCTGTGTGTTGCATTTCCCTATTGGTTTGTATTAGGCCTGAAGTAGACTTCCGTTTGTCCTTCCTTTTGGAGAAATAGGTAGTCTCGTACCAGGGTCCTATAAGGCTAGATAGGACTCTAGGTATTCCTGCGTATAAACTCACCTACCTTTGGTGTCTGTTCATACTGGTAGTCAGTCAGGATTTTGGTTAGGGTTTTCACTAGGAGGTGTCCATCTTCCTTCCCTAGTTCTCAGGCCTGATTCCCTATTTCCCACTTCCCTATGCTCGGTGTGGTGTTTCCCTCCCACACCAAAGCGTGACATTATAAACCACCAACTGTCATTTTTTGTTTGTTTGTGTTCAGTAATGGATCCTATTGCTGCACTGGCAGGTGACCTCCGCATGACCGTCTCTCAGATGCAGAAATCACAGACTGTTGCTCCTGGTGGTAGTGGTGGAGACCAGGCCTATCTAGAGCCTAAAGTTGCCCTCCCAGACAGAATCTCTGGGGGACTTGATAATTTCATTTTGTTTAGGGAGGCGTGCAAACTATATTTTAGGCTACGTCCACACTCATCAGGGGATGAGAAACAGCGAGTGGGTGTGGTTACTTCCTTGCTTAGGGGGGATGCGCAGTCATGGGCTTTTTCTCTAGCCGAAACCAAGCTTCGTCAGGGTGATCGTTCCACTGAGATTTATTGCTCTGAGTTTAGAAAGTGGGCTACGGATAAGGAGTGGAATGATCCTGCCCTATGTAGCCAGTTTTGTCAAGGGTTATCAGAGAGGATGCTTTGGCTTTTCATGAAACCCCAGTGTCTCTGGAGGCTGCTATGTCTCTGGCTATACACATTGATAGATGCCTGGGAGAGATCTAGGGGCCCCCACTCTCAGGACGTACTATCACATGATGTATCGACCTCCTCTGACACTTTGGGTGAAGCTACTCCTGGGTTTATGTCTGGGGACAAAGCTATGCAATTAGGGGGAGCTACTCCTGGATCTGCTTTTAAGCATACTTGTAATAGGAAGGGAGTGTGTTTTTTTTGCAGACAGAAGGGACATTTTATCAGAGTAAGTCCATACATTCAACAGAAAAAAGAAAAAAGAAGGACATTTAATTGCCATCTGACTCTTGGAGGGTGAGGAGAGTCAGA
The DNA here is from genome assembly GCA_033119425.1 of Bufotes viridis. Classification (NCBI taxonomy): domain Eukaryota; kingdom Metazoa; phylum Chordata; class Amphibia; order Anura; family Bufonidae; genus Bufotes; species Bufotes viridis. The sequence continues at coordinate 132,883,346 of CM065596.1, read as the reverse complement.
AAATGTGCATTTGTCTTTGACTGGTAGAACCCGATTTCTCCTGACTGCTGAGATGGCGCTAGAGTCAAAAACTGTTGGGATTGAGGGGTGAATTTGATTGATGCTCAGTTCTTCTGTATGCACGGGTTGTCACCAAGTGCATTCAAATTTTTTTTTTTTTTGCTATTGATTCTGCACCTCTAACTCGGAAGTGTTTATCTCAAGTGCTGCATGATATCAGATTAAGAGTGGGCGACTTTCATCAAGAATTTATCTCATGTTTTGTGTTGGAGGGTCTCCCTGCTCCGGTGGTTCTGGGTTTACCGTGGTTAAACAAGCACAATCCAACCATCGATTGGCAAGCTAGACAGATTCTGGAGTTGGTTGATTATTGCATTGACAATTGTCTGAATACATCTTTTTCTTTTTTAACTACTAAGACATTACCCTCTTTTATATCTGATTTTGCCAATGTATTTTCTGAGAGTGGATGCCAGGATTTACCTTTGCATCAGGAATATGATTGTCCTATCAACCTTTTTCCCGGAGCTAAATTGCCATACTGTCCGTGATCCTTACCCTCTTCCTTTGATTCCCGATTTGTTTAACCAGATTGTTGGTGCCAAGGTGTTCTCCAAGTTGGACTTAAGGGGGGGCATATAATCTGGTTAGGATCAAGGAAGGGGATGAATGGAAGATGGCTTTTAATACTCCTGAGGGGCACTTTGAGAACCTGGCCATGCGCTTTGGGTTGACCAATGCTCCTGCGGTTTCCAGCATTTTGTGAATGACATTTTTCATCACCTTGTGGAGAGGTTTGTAGTTGTTTATTTGGATGACATTCTAATTTATTCTCCAGACGTAGAGATACATCAGGATCACATTAGACAGGTGTTACAGATCCTAAGAGATAATAAATTGTACACAAAATTAGAGAAGTGTGTTTTTGCTGTACACGAGGTGCAGTTTTTGAGCTACCTGTTGTCATCTTCAGGTTTTCGAATGGATCCAGAGAAAGTCTGTGCTGTATTGGACTGGGATTGACCTGAAAATCGGAAGGCTCTTATGCGATTTTTAGGGTTAACCAACTATTACCGAAAATGTATTCAGAACTATTTGGCAATAGTAAAACCCTTAACTGACATGACTAAGAAAGGGACAGATGTTTCAGTGTGGTCTGATTCGGCATTGCGGGCATTTTCTGTGATTAAGGAATGCTTCTCTTATGCCCCTATATTAGTGCAGCCGGGTGTATCACAATCTTTTATTGTGGAAGTGGATGTTTCCGAGGTGGGGGTAGGAGCAGTTTTATCACAGGGCCCGTCAATGGAGTCCATGTGCCTTTTTCTATGGAGTCCTCGTCCTTCTTTTTGGAGGAACAGTTAGTCTCATCCCTGCCATTAGTACCAGGGTCCTTTAGGGCTAGATAGGACTCTAGGTATTCCTTCGTATGAACTCACCTACCTTTGGTGTCTGTTCATACTTGTAGTCAGTCAGGTTTTTCACCAGGAGGTGTCAATCTTCCTTCCCTAGTTCTCAGGCCTGATTCCCTGTTTCCCCCTTCCCTCCTATGCTCGTTGTGGTGTTTCCCTCCCACACCGAAGCGTGACATACAATGTCTGACTATCCTAGACTTGTATAGAGCTTCAAGGCAAGCCTATGGGAATGCAGTTTTACCAGACATAAATAAGTATTCAGACAAACAACAGAAGGTCAGTGTGTCTTTTTTTTTTTTCCTCCAAAACTTTGCATAATTAGACAGACATAAAGTCTTTCAGTATTAGGCTAGGGGGATGGATCTGTTTTCTGTTGTGTCCGAGAAAACAGATCCGGCACCATTGACTTGCATTGTGTGTCATTGTGGATCAATTTTGCTCCGCGTCCCATGATGGAAAGAAAACCGCAGCTTGCTGCGGTTTACTCTCTGGTATAGGAATGCAACCAGATGAAACGGAATGCATTTTGGAGCATTCTGTTCTGTTCAGTTTAGTTTTGTTCCCATTGACAATGAATGGGGACAAACCAAACGGAAGAGTTTTTCTCCGGTATTGAGATTCTTAATACCGGAAAAGTTAAACGCAAGTGTGAAAGTAGCCTTAGCTGCCTGTGCAGTAAGCCTTTCCATAGTGCAGTGCAGCTAGAGTGAAAAACAATGCAAATTAAAATAATATATTACAATAAACATGTAAATGCTGTTCAATATGAAACAGTATAATTGTAAATCATGCTCCTGTGCGGTCCTACAAGTCCAGAACGGAGGATCACGCTCATACACGGAGCGTGATTCCCGTAATGGACTCGCTCATGTGAAACAGCCCTTAATTGCTGAATGGTCTTTGTTTGCCCATCTTCTCTTTGAAGAAAAGTAAAGGAACTACTAATAGTAGCTATGTCTTATATCTGCCTCGAAAAGTAAATGCTCCTCACAGATTGCAGTGCACTTGGACTTTATATGGAGAGTCTAAAAAGAACCTTTACAGAAATACATATACTGTATACCAAATGTGAGTTCAGTGAGGAAGTATGCGGGATTTCCTTTAGGCCTCTCAAACTTCAACATTCCAAGCTTTTTACTCACCAGTTGTCTTAGAAACAGGTCCCTAAAGGTGTACGCTGGAGACCAGCAGCAAAATGCTTCATATCTTCGCTTTACCCTGCCAAGCTACCCATAGGAAGCCAGGCACAAGCATTCGCCGTTAAAGGTCTGTAAGTCTTACAGCGCTGTGTCCTTTAACGGCAAAACTGTTCAGACCACAAGTTGTAAATCATTATGAGTCAGTGATATGCTACATCCAACCTTTGCAAGCTGCAAACACATATATAGACCCAGGAACGCGATACATTATATCAGCTATGTAACTGCAGCCGTGGATGAAGAAGGATACCGAGAATTCTAGAAGCTAATAGTGGAGTAATTCTTAAAGGGGGTCTGTCACCTGGAAATGTCAATGCTTTATATGTAATGATAGCGATCTATTGGGAATTTAAAGTGGCCCTGGAAAAAAACAAAAGTGGTCCGCAACGTTAAAGGTGGGTCCAAATCGACAGAAGGTGGTGCTCGGAATACCATCCCACAGAAGCATACACACCAATGTGGCACAAAACACCTCTCCAGAAGCTTACACTCTGTGGTGGCCATCAATAGCTGCCACGTTCTGTCCTTCTCCTCCATTTGACTCTAATATGGATATGGATCAGGGTGTTTGGGAGGTGAGATTTGGGCCACAACACCAGACCAGCCCTACCTTCAGAATGCTGCTTTGTCTTCCTCTAATAATGACCTCTATTGTTCCCCTAGTAGTATGTACCCGGCCAACGGCAGTGAGGAGGGCTAGGGTGGCCTTATGGGCATTAGCCCAATGGGAAAATTCCCTGTAGGGTCTATGGCCACTAATCCACATGCAAATGAGCATCTAAGTGCACTGAGGGCAGGCTCAAGCCACGCTGTGCACCCTTGCTTTTCCTGCTTTGTCTGTTAGTCAATTTCACCCCTTCTTGATTGACTAGGCCAGGGTCCTGCATAGTTATCTTGCCTGGCCCTGCTAAGACAACCTTCTAAATAGACAACACCGCACAAAATCTTAAAAGATACAGTCATCTTCCTTATTTCATGATTAAAATATTAAACTAGACCCATACCCACATAAATGTAGGAGAACACGTGGAAATAACTATTTATGCAAAAATTTACATCTATTATATAACACAGTGGAAACCTGTCATAAACCTCAAAGTCAGAATACCAAAGTGTATAGAATGTAAATAACTAAATAAATACACACCTTCATTGCTACCACGACCCAAACGCTGTTTTACACTTCCTCAGCTGCCACTAGGGGAAGCGCGATGCAAAGAGATTATTATAGTAACTGTATAAATTCCTATGCACTGAGCTCCCCCTAGTGGTGACTGAAGACAGACAGTTTTCTGATATATTATCTGAAGGAAGAAGTGTTGGTAGAGCTGTATGTGCACACATATCAGTGTGGTTATGTTAGTTTTCAGATGTAAATACATTGAGAAATATTTTTGAAGCACCTCTTTCACATTTTCCAGCACAGAAGTCAGAAGTGGGTGAGACTAAAGACGACTTCTTTTATTACAATTTTTCTTTCCTCTCAATTGAAAAAAACAAAAACATAAATTGCAATAAAATCTGGGGTGTTCCACTTGGCACTCTGCATTGCTTGGGAATGTTAGACACACACGTAGTGGCAAACTGAGTGGGGCAGGGGGCCCACACTAAATTTTGCTATGGGATCTTATGAGATTTGTGTTCACCCCTGTTTCCAGCCAATTACTTCATAGTGGCATTCCCAAAAATGTCACTCATTTATTATCTGCATCTGATTTTTTACATTGCTAACGATCTAGTGGATCTTGGTCAGCGTAGAACAGTTTGACTGCAGACTTCCCTCCTGTTCTCCTTTATGCATCTACTGAATTACCATACATAAAACTAATTATCCCGAGATGTACTTCACGTATGCCCTGACTTCCTATTATTTCAGCCTTGCTCTTTGATGCCGGCATTCAACTGTCCTGCATGTGTCTCTTACGTCATCCAGTGTTTTATGTCTTCCTGACCAGCATTCTTCATCTTTACGATTCCTGCCATTAGCCGGGCTTCAGCTGTAGCCTTTACACTCTCTGTCCTCACATGCCCACTACCATTATAATAACTCCTACCCACCGACTCAATACTGTTCATAATATAAGGGAGAAATCAATGAAACACGCTTGGTCACTTTACTTCGATGATGAACGATGAAATTAATATTTTATTATATTCGTTAAAAGGCAAGTTACAGCATGTAATAGTCTCCTGTATAAATGTATATTATTAATGTAAAAACTGCCGTTCTACGCCATTGTCTTACATTGATTTTTTTTTTTTTACTATTATTTCTATGCTCGGCAGCTGTGGATGACCCCATTTTAACTCGTATAGATCTGCATTATTGTTGTTACAAAATTTGTTTAATAGTGATTACTAATATGCTGCTTCCTTGTTAGAAGAGGGATTGTACTCTAACAAAATTAAAGGGCATCTGTTAGCAAATATGTACCTATGACTGGCCCTTTAAAGCTCTGTCAGTAGTTTCCATGCTAAACTTCTTACAGCACTAGCTAGAGGTTGGGGAGAGCAGAACAAACAAACCTTTTGTGGAGCTTTTATTATCAGGAGTAGTGGGAAGATGAAGTTTTATTCTGCCAGATTCTGCTCCTGCAAGTGCTCAGGACAAGGCTTCTAGAAGTGCTGTCTGCACTGCGCTGCTTCTCAGCCAGTCTGCTCTGCTCTGGTTGACAGCTATATCATCCAACCAGGAGACCACTACAGCTATCATTCAGAGCAGAGAGGAGAGGCTGAGGACTTGCAGGAGCAGCAGATGGCAGAATAAAACCTCATATTCACACTGCTCCTGATAATAAAAGCTCCACAAAAGATATGTTTGTACTGCTATCCCCCAGCCCCTGTCTAGTGCTGTCAGTAGTCTAGCATAGCCAAAACTGCTTACAAATTGCCTCTATTACTGACAATTTTTACATTTTTTTAGGGAGCAGACAGGCTTATAAAAGAAACATAAAAAGTGTAGCTCACATGCTAAAGGTTGTCTGTGCAAGCACTGTCGGACTGGAAGTGATGACATCACATCCATTGTTCACGCGACTGCTCCGCCAATCACTGGCTTTAGAAGTTACATGACGTTCATACACATCTAACTGGATACGTAGATGATGGACGTAACATATGTAGCACCCTGAACCGGACCCTTATTATCCAGATATAATATAACACTTTATTATGGTAGAAATTGCAGAGTTAAAAAGTTGCATATAAAGTTTGTACCATAGTGGTCCGAAATAGTCCCAATTCTCTCTGTCATCTTCAATCTTATTGGAGCAAAATATGCAATTATTAGTAAATGTTAATATCCCCGAAATGTTCCAAATAACAACAGGAACGGAAGCCTTGATGCAGTAACAGAGGGGCTTTCAAAAGGTGTTTTCTAGTTGTCAGTAACCTTTTTTTTGTTTTTCTGTATCTTCCTGTATCTTTAGTTACTGATCAGCACTGGAGAAGACACGTAGATCCTAGATGCCTGTTTGGTAGGGGGCTGGGGATTCAGGAGCAGCAAAGCAGAAGCAAACAGCATATATTAGATACCCCAATATTAATTTAAAGGTGATATCTATTTAGAATGCGTCACCCAATCAGCTGGGGCGGATCTGCTGATTAAGTGACGCTCTCATCAACCCGAGCACGCAGCTGGTAGAAGCTGAGTCTGGTCAGGCATTTGTAGTATTACAGGGCAGCTGTTCATACATAATAGGACCGCTTAAAGGACCTGTTCCACCATTTTATATAATATTAACATAATTCAGCCTGAAAAACAAGTTACTTTTGTAATATACCTTATGTTTGGGGTAAAGGCTCATGGGGCCTGGTGCAAGAGTTCAGCTTGGGCCCCCCTTCCCTCAGTGCTTTGTGGCCAGGGGCAGGGAAGTACATAGCCCTCCTGCAGCCTGAGGCAAAAATTGAAATGGCACCCCCCATGCCAAATTCTTGACCTAACCCCTTCCCTTCAGCCAGAGAAGATTCTGGGCCCCAGTGCAAAATCTATAACAGAGCCCTCCCAGCATGTACTTTCTATAATACCGATGTCTTCTTATGAGGCACAAGGGTCTTTGGGCCCCCTTAGGCTCCTGGGCCTGGTAGTGACTGCTACTTCTGCATCCTCTAATGCTTTCTGTTAAAAAGAAGTGATATATTCTTTATACGTTATAATAAAGGTGCCCCCTGGTGTTTAATGACGTGCACCTCTGGGATGTCAATTAGGACATATTGGCAGGGGTTGTGGTTGCCTTCATGAGTCAACCCCTTTAATAATATCAGTAAACTTATGGATGGCTGAATTAGCACCATCCCTGTTTTCTGTATCTCCTATAGGGTTCTATAAAATGTAACTACGCATATATGGCCATTCTGGGCGGCCTTGTTTTGGGGATCTGTGAGGGTCCCAGTGGGTGGGATAAAGCATTGATGGCATTTAACCTGATGGAATATTTAGGGAACCATCTTGAAAATGTCTCTTGATTTACTGAACACAGTAGTTCGTTATCACCTTTTTCTTCACGCGGGTTTTACGGTGCCGCTGGATCTGGTTCTGCGGCCTGTGACATATTAATAAAGCATGCTGCATTATTTGCCAGCGGGATCATAATACATAATATATTTATCATGATTGTCCTGGAACTCAGTAACAACAAAGGCTTACTTGGCTGAAAACAACACTTGAGGATTGAGTGTAAGTGGATCAGGTCCTACAATGCGATGCTGTCTCAGGCCAGGTACACCTCCCCGCTGCCAGCTCCTCCGGCCAATCACAATAAATATTGTGGTACGGCGCATAGTTCGAGTCCAAGAGCTTCCAAGCTCAATACAATTAAACACATTTGCAAAATAAAACAAGAAACATTACAAAATGTTATATTGTGAAATATGAATATGCAAACCACGCAGTATCATTAATTTACGTACTGAGACGGTTTTATAGCTGAGCACAGACCCCATTAAAGATGTATGCTTAAAGGTGATGGTAATTCCCCCTCCTACTGGGCAGACTTGCAAATGGAAACATACTTACAGTACCTATGGAAAAGGATCTAGGAATTTTAATAAACAGCAAATTAAGCTGCAAAAACCAGTGTCAGGCAGCTGCTGCCAAGGCCAATAAGATAATGGGTTGCATCAAAAGGGGCATAGATGCCCATGATGAGAACATAGTCCTACCACTTTACAAATCACTAGTCAGACCACACATGGAGGACTGTGTACAGTTCTGGGCTCCTGTGAACAAGACAGACATAGCAGAGCTGGAGAGGGTTCAGAGGAGGGCAACTAAAGTAATAACTGGAATGAGGGATCTACAGTACCCTGAAAGGTTATCAAAATTAGGGTTATTCACTTTAGAAAAAAGACGACTGAGGGGAGATCTAATAACTATGTATAAATATATCAGGGGTCATTACAGAGATCTGTCCCATCATCTATTTATCCCCAGGACTGTGACTGTGACGAGGGGACATCCTCTGCGTCTGGAGGAAAGAAGGTTTGTACACAAACATAGAAAAGGATTCTTCACTGTAAAAGCAGTGAGACTATGGAACTCTCTGCCTGAGGAGGTGGTGATGGTGAGTACAATAAAGGAATTCAAGAGGGGACTGGATGTATTTCTGGAGTGTAATAATATTACAGGCTACAGCTACTAGAGAGGGGTCGTTGATCCAGGGAGTTATTCTGATTGCCTGATTGGAGTCGGGAAGGAATTTTTTTCCCCTTAAGTGGGAAAATTGGCTTCTGCCTCACAGGGGTTTTTTGCCTTCCTCTGGATCAACTTACAGGAAACAGGCCGAACTGGATGGACAGATGTCTTTTTTCGGTCTTATATACTATGTTACTATGTTACTATGTTACCTTCTCCCTGCCACCCTTCGCTCCCTGGTCCCAGCTGCCTCGCTCAGGTCCCACACTGTCTACATCCGCTTTGACACTGCTGCAGCCAATCACTGGCTGCAGCTTTGAACTGTTCCTCTCGCGACCTCAGAGGTTCAGAAGGGGTCCCTTCAAAGTGACTGTTGCACTCTCACCAGGCAGGGCAAACTGTGTCAGGGGGTAGCTGTTTCTCACAAGCCCCAGATCCAGCACGGTGGGCTGCTTCACACAAAACAATCCCTGATGCAGCTATGTGAAGGGAAAAATTAAAAAAATTATAGATTTGGGAAGGCTGGGAGTAAAAAATGAAAATTAAAAAATGGAAAATCGCCCGGTTTTGAAGGGGTTAACCTCAGGTAAGCTCCATAATGTTAAGTTGTGTCACTCGTTTCCTATAAATGTGTTGTACTGAAACATCTGTTTCTTACTCGGGAACCCCTCCTACTGGCTAAGCACCAGACCCCATTACACAGGCCATTTACATTTCTTGTGTTAGAATACTAAGGCCGGATTCATGTGATGCAGAGCTGCTGCATTTTGCTACATACCTGTATTACGGAACACCTGCGATGTACCGTTCCCCCCCCCCAAGGGCCAATCGGGTCCCAATGTTTAGGAATGCTGAGTGCTATGTTGTGGCTAGTTTGTGTCATGGTGCTCCCACCTGGATACTGTCACTTCCCGGGGTTAAGCTCCGCAGCAACAAAGGAGTTGTAGTTGGTGGAATAAGTAGAGTCCAGGTAAATTTGTGGGTTACGCTTCCCTCACTGCGCCATGTCTGGTCCCTTTGGACTCCAAAACTCAATTCCTTATCTTACTGCAACCCCTCCTCTGGTAGGAAGCAATTCTAGCACACCTCTGCCCAAAAGGGGGGGGGGGGGAAATGGAATGGTAAGTTCTAAAGCGCTCTCTGCCAGATACACTGGCACCTGCTGGTCAACCAGGCACAGTGCATGAAATACATTACATAGCAGTTACATAGCAATCTTTTTAGGGCACAGTATCAGAGGACCTGGAATAAATACACAGATGACATTCTCTGCTAACCATTAGAGACAGTATCTAGGTGAATGGTAGCGTCCCCTCTGAAGTACTACACACCCAGACTCTGTGTGTTTCCTATTTTGTGCGTAAGTTTTTACAGTATTCTCTGATTATTTGATCTCTTGGACAGTGCCTAAGCACCCATTGACATAAGGGGGCCCAAATCCCAAAGGTTTGGATGGGTGTTACGGTTGGGGCTGTATCCGTGCACAGTCTGACACTGGATGCACTGATTGGAGGACACCCCCCCAACTGATAACCTTCTGGACCTTTATTACAAACTGCTAGCAGTTCATTCATAACCTTTAGCAGGAATAATAAAAGAATGGCACAACATAGAGTTATAACAATAGATGCTCCAGAATTGTTTTTACGTAGAGAATGCAAGTAGTTACTAAAACAGACTTGTCAGACAGGTCCTCTGAAAAATATAATTTAACGTAATTCTGAATAGAGACGAGCTACATTTGTCACAGTGGTTTCCCTCAGGCTGTTGCTCTTTAGGGCCGGTGCATTGAAAGGGAGAAGCACCCTTTTTTCCATCAGGGCACTCCCTGCAGTTGGGGTCCTGGCAACATGTATAGTAGTGCAATGGCCGTATGGTGTGGTATGAGTCAGGAAACCAGGCCAGAGGTAGGAGAATAAATGTTCCTTTTTACTTGAGTGCAAAATAGGAGTTATAGTACATCCAACAACAATCTGTATGCAGCAAAAATCCTTTTCCCAGATGGTGAGGTATGGAAGTTGGCACAGTGGCAAATAATGGCACTCTTGGTATGCTACTGTCAGGATAATACGACTAACACCACACACAAACAGGGATAGTGCAGCCCTAAACTTCTCAGACCCACTGTCCCTACCTACTTGCATGGTCACTCTAGGCAGAACTGGGTGGCAATCCCTATGCTGAATTACATCAGTGGACAAGGAAGCACCAAAAACTGAAGAAGCAAATAAGAAAACCGTGAAGACACCAAACCTTCAGAAACCAAGAGATCAATACAATACAAAATCACCTTTCTGGGGTAGTTAAAACCAGTCCAGATATTCACAAGCCAGAGGAGTCTTCAGCAATGCCACAAGGGAACAGCGGGGGGAGTCAGAGGACACGAAAGTCAATGGCAACTGCACAGTCAGGAGCCGGCCTTTTATAGAGCGCTGTTAATCACTAGCTGCTGGCCTCCCTGCAGGTCAGGCAGAGCGGACAGTTGAGGATGGTGATGCTCTGAAGCCCCAACATGCTCCTTTATCAGCCCGGAGTTCTGACTTTTGAGAGGGGCACACAACTAATTTGTGTCCCCTGGCATCCGGATGCTGCTTCCATGCCAAGTCAGCATGACAGCTATCTTGCTAAAGTCTCTCTCAATAGAATCTCTTGCAGATAACTGTAATGGCAGTTATGGCTGTAGTTACCACTGCAGTTACCTTAGAGGCACATCTGGCCAGGTGACAGGTGTATTAACTGTATTCCCTCACAAGCAACAAAGTCTGTATCGCTGTGGTTGAAGCTTACCTTTTTGACTCCTATGCTTGGCCGTGTAGATTCTCTAAGTTCTTCTTTCTTTCCCTTTTTTATGCTGTATCAGAAGCACTAACTTTCACAGAGATCAGTTAGTCTCTGGATGAGGCATAAGGAGAAGGAGCACATGAGCTTGTTTCCTCCCTCTTTACTCACAAGACTAGAACGCCCCCTCCAGACAGGACCAGCGCACTTCTGGCAAGAGGGGAGGAACAGAGTGGTTATCCCTGTCTTTGCCAATCATACTAGGTCATGCTGGGTATACATACCATTACATAACAGTACATAACATTACAAACCATTTGCAGATACCTCCTGTAATGGGGTACTGCACCTGTGAAGGGTGGTAAAGGACTCATGACTTTTATTGTCTAGACCACTGATATTGCCAGAGAGAGTAACTGCTGGCATTTCATCAGCATCAGCAGCCACCATAATACACTGCTCATTTAAGCTCTGGCTTACAGATTTAGGTCCTGAGTAGTGGACCCATGCTTTATGCTGTCCATATGTCTTAATAGTAGCCACAATTGTAGAATTTAATAACAATTGGTTTCTCTGAAATATTTATGATCGGAACCATCTGCAAGGGCAAAGTCTTTTCCAAATATGTTTCCCTGTTTGTGTTTTTAAGGAGATGGCTGAAATAATTCTCCCATGGCCAACTAAAGCAGAAAATCCATATATTACAAAGGTTAAAACTTTTTCCTAAGATCATCTTTGAACAGATATTAACCATATTCCAAAATATCTTTATATTTCTTTTAATTGTTCCCCTAGATCATCAAAAATTCAATTTTATAAAGCGACCATTAAAATTGAATTATTAAATTCTAGCAACTGAACCCCCATTTTCAAACAGAAATCATCGACTCATCATTTCCATAAGTCCAGGATCGCTCCAAGCACTTTAAAATCCAGTAAGCACGGGAGTCTTCCCAGAGACATAAATTAGATTATCATTAAGGATTATAGAGTAAGTGAAAACAGTTAGTAGCCTCGACAGGGGACCTGATTGACAGGGAGGGGAAAACTCGTTGGCTTTTAAATCCTGGAAAAATAAAATTGGCTGCAGTTTATGTGACACCAATAATTGGACTTAATGCTATAGATGCTGTAAAGAAAAGTGGGTTTTAGGAAACCTTGTTGGCATTTGTTAAGGTGTACTGAGTTGGAAAATAAGGAAGAAATGACTAAAGTCAAAAGAGTGATCTATTCCTCTAAATGTCTCAATAGATAAAGCAACAAAGTACATGATTGGGCCGTGAGATAAGCTACAAATTCTCCGAGCTCGGAAGGATTTTGTCAGGTGGTTGAAAAATGATGGCCACAGGCAAGGAAAAAAGGCGTATGACAGTGTATATGTCAATGAACACATCCTTTACATTGTCATATTTTTTGAGATTTGTCATCCTTCGAAGTTACAGGATTGGTAATGTCACCGCTACTTACAAAGTTACAGCCCCTACAGTGACAGATTTGCAGAATTTGCCATAATTTATCAGCTTTGGAGAACACAGTTCAGTATCATTAGGGATGACCCTGAACTACTCTTCACACCAGAGGTGAGACGCTGTTAATTTTACAGGAATCTGGTCTATTCATCAAAGATAGAGAGGTAATAGAAAAAATGTGACATTAATTCAAGATGCATACACTTTTTCTTTAAATATGCCTTGGTAGGCTGGAAACTATTCTCGGTGATAGCGGTACAGGTAATTTTAGGAAATTTTGCAGCCTTAGGGCCGGGAGGTTGGTGTTAGGAGTATTCATTTTTCTTAAGTACGTCTTTGTCTTCGGGAAAAGCAGATAGAAATATTAGGTTGCTTCTCAGAATGATGTGTTGGGTTAAGTAGTAAAGTAGTAAGGTCAAGAACAGATGGAAAGATTTTGCAGGCAGCAATCATTCTCTCTGGACTGGTTATTGAAAGGACATTATGCTCTTTTATTTTATTCCTCTGTCAATATGACATATGGTATAAGTGAGACCAAGATAATAAGGATATCTCTTAATGGGTTACTTGGTTATGCATCCACAGGCCTACCTGAAATATATAACCACTAGTGGCCCAAAAGACTGGAATAAGCTGCTTTTCATGACATCATTTGCAGAAGCTACATATTTTCTGAGAAATGAATATCCCATTATTGTCTGAGTAAAAAGAGAATAAATTAGGCCAATAATAATAATAGAATAAGGAACAAATATTAAAAAGAAACAGACGCGGTGGTGGAGAGATTGCAAGAATGAGTGCTTACCAAGGGCTGATGAGGTAGGTAATTTTGGTGCAGCTGTTTGTAAGATGTGGTAAGGTGCAAGGTGTCATATGTGATGGCAGGTACGTGTCACCGAGGTTGCTGGCCTCGGTGAGGTGAGAGCCGGGTTTTTGTCTGCAGCAGCTAGTGCTGTTTGATTTTGTTAAATAGCATGGCTGCAAAGCCGATCCGGGCCGGCTCTTACTGGGAGCAGCTAAAGAGTAGGGTGGGTGGCTGCTCCCCACGGTCCAGTCCGAGTTTTGGGCTGGGTTTATAAACTCAGCCAGCACCACCAGCTGTGAGTGTGATTATCCTGGAGCTGCTAACAGGGCTGGGAGTTCTCTGTCCTGGAGGAAAGCGCTCAGCAAGGAGGTGTTGTGTTCCTGGCTACCTGAAGCTGGATTCTCCTGCGGCTGGGCTGCACCTACACCTCCCAGGTGACTGAACCTGTGTTGGACTGTTTTTGTTTGGCTACGTTATTTCTGTTGTGTGTGAACTGTCACCAAGAGACTGTTTTTCATTTTGTGTGCAAGTGTGAATAAAACACTGTTTGTTGCACAATCTGGACTCCTGGTTTTGCCTCTAAACTGCACCCGCACCGCTGACTACCAGAGCGACTCCCCACATTTGGTGTCGGATGCGGGCATGCGCAGTGAGGCTGGCGTGAACGCCGAAGTTTTGTTTTTCTAAAGTGTATGGAATATATTAAGCCAGCAAAGCTGCAAGCAGGAGTTTCTGGCAACATGGAGGCTGCTGTGAAGGCTCTCATAGAGGCTAACGTGCAGCAGCGGGAGACCAACCAACTACTGCTACAACATGTGATGGCGTTACAGGCGGCAGGAGCGTCCCACCACGTCCAAGATGCCCGAAAGCGGTCCGTGCGGCGATCCCAAAATGACCCCCGCAGACGACGTTGAGACGTACCTGGCGGTTTTTGAGAAGGTCGCCGTGAGGGAAAAGTTACCCCGTGACCAGTGGGCTGAGGTGGTCGCTCCGTTCCTGGCTTCCGGACCCCAGCAGGTGTTTTTCGACTTGTCGGATGACCAAGCGGCAGATTATGACACTGTGAAAGGAGAGGTCCTAGCCAGACTGGGCGTGAACGTGCTGGTCCGCGCCCAAAGAGTCCACCAGTGGGACTTTAAAACGACTGAACCCGCTAGGCCGCAGTTCTACGATCTGCTGCACAGGCTGCAAAAGTGGCTGCAGCCCGATCTACTAAGTCCCACTGCCATGCTGGATCGACTGTTGGCGGACATCTTTTGGAGGGCCCTGCCTTATCCCCTCCAGCACTGGATCGGCCAGGTATCGCCCACCAATGCCCTGGAGATGGTCGACCTGGTGGAGCGCTACGAGGCCACCAGAAACCTGCAGGGGACTCTTGCGGGAAGGGGTCAGTCAAACCCCGGAGGCCTCTGCCCCAGTTCCGACGTCCGCGACAGAGCGGCCTGCCCGGAATATACCCCTGCGAGTCCGCCTCCCGTGGTATGCTGGAGGTGTCAGGAGCCAGGCCACATCAGGGCCGACTGTCCGCATCGGGATGAGCCGATGGATATGAACTACGGGGTCGCCACTCCCTGTATGCACGGAAGCTGTGCGCAACTGGCACCCGTGAGGTGCAGGACCATAACCACCTGTGTCAGGTAGAGGTGGGACTCTCTGGCGGTGGCTCTGCTGGACTCCGGGAGTTTAGTCTCCTGGTAAGGGCTGCACTTGTACGGCCTGCGGAGTATACTGGCCGTAAAGTCGGGGTCCTGTGCATCCACGGAGACCTGAAAGACTATCCCACTGCACTAGTGACTTTGTCCACAGCGGCTGGTAGGTGGACCCACGAGGTGGCTGTCGCTACTAAACTCCCACACGAACTAATACTTGGGAGGGACTTCCCGGTTTTCCGGCGCTGTGGCCGGCAATAAAGGTATCTGAGGGACCCGAGACAGGGGTGACCCTAGTAGAGTGGCCTGATACCGCTGGAAGGCCAGAACCCTGGGAGCCCGAGTCTGAAGGGCCGGCGGTAGGGGTGACCACTGCTCCAGCGGTAGAGGGGGAGACAACCCCACTGAGTGTAATGGTGGGAGACACGGAGGACTTGCCACCGGGACCTGAGTTGGCAGACCTCAATGTCTCCGGGAAAATTTTGGGACCGCACAACACCGGGACCAAACCCTAACCAGGGCCTGGGAGAATGTGCTGGAAATTGATGGGAAACCCCAGAAACCAGGGGCTGAATTAATGTTCCCACGGTTTATTGTTCTGCAGGATATGTTGTATCGGGTGAACCAAATCCGAGGCGAACCTGTTGAACAGTTGGTGGTGCCCACAGCGTATCGCAAGCTTGTCATGGAGCTTGCCCACCAACATGTTCTTGGGGACACCTGGGGTGGCAGAAAACCCAGGACCGCATACTGCAGCGATTTTATTGGCCCAGTGTGTTCAAGGAGGTAGAGAATTATTGTAAGTCCTGTCCGACCTGTCAGATAACTAGCCCCCAGCCACATTTCCGTAGTCCCCTGGTACCTCTGCCAATTATTGAAGTACCGCTTGAGCGAATCGCGATGGATTTAATTGGGCCTGTACCAAAGTCTGCCAGGGGCCACCAACACATTCTGGTAGTTCTCGACTATGCCACTCGGTATCCGGAGGCGGTGCCTCTGCGACATACCTCAGCTAAGCTCATTGCCAAAGAGTTAATGGAGATGTTTTCCCGTGTGGGCCTGCCAAAAGAGGTTCTGACAGACCAAGGGACCCCTTTTATGTCCAAAGTAATGAGGGAACTGTGTAAATTGTTGCGTATAAAGCAGTTACGGACGTCCGTTTACCATCCGCAAACAGACGGTCTTGTGGAGAGGTTTAACCAAACTCTAAAAATATGTTAAAGAGGGTGGTGTCTAGAGATGGGAAGGACTGGGATCTGCTTCTGCCCTATCTCATGTTCGCAGTGCGAGAGGTGCCCCAGGCCTCTACTGGGTTCTCGCCCTTCGAACTGCTTTATGGCAGACACCCTCGGGGCCTGTTGGATATCGCCAAGGAAGCGTGGGAACAACAGCCTGTCCCCACAAAAGTGTCATTGAGTATGTCGCCCAAATGCAGGACCGGATGGAAAGGGTGTTGCCCTTGGTCCGGGAGCATATGGAGGCAGCGCAACAAGCCCAGAGTAGGGTGTACAATCGTCAGGCTCGGGTACGGGACTTCAATACGGGAGATCGGGTTTTGGTTCTGGTACCCACCCTTGACAGCAAATTCCTAGCTAGGTGGCAGGGCCCCTATGAGGTGATCGAGAAGGTAGGGGAAGTAATTACAAAGTACACCAGCCAGGCGGCGCAAGCCGGAGCAGGTGTACCACGTGAATTTACTTAAGCCGTGGAAAGATAGGGACACAGCCGACGACCACAGCCCCCGGCCAGGGCTTCTAGGTGAAAGGGTCCAGCCCCACAGTTCGAGGCCTGTGAAGCAGTAACCACGGTAAAATTGCAGACAGCCTGTCTTCCAAACAAGTTCAGGAAGTCAGGGAGTTCATCAGTCTGAACACGGATGTGTTTTCGGACCTCCCTGGCCGCACGTCTCTCATCCGACATGACATCGTCACTGAGCCTCAGGCCAAGATCCGGTTAAAACCATACCGGGTACCCGAGGCTCGGCGACGGGCCATCGCGGAGGAAGTACAGTTAATGTTGAAGCTCGAGGTCATTGAGGAGTCGAAAAGTGAGTGGGCCAGTCCCATAGTCCTAATACCCAAGCCGGATGGGACGTTGCGGTTCTGCAACGACTTTCGCAAGTTAAATGAAGTATCCAAGTTTGACGCGTATCCCATGCCCCGAGTAGACGAGCTGGTTGAAAGTTTAGGACAAGCCCGTTATTTTTCTGTGCTGGACCTCACTAAAGGGTACTGGCAGGTACCCTTAACGGAGTCGGCTAAGGAAAAACCGCATTTGTTACCCGCAGGGCCTGTATCACTACAAGGTGTTACCCTTTGGCCTGCATGGCGCCCCGCCACTTTCCAAAGGTTAATGGACATAGTGCTGCGACCACATCGTCGGTACGCCTCGGCCTACTTGGATGATGTAGTCATCCACAGCACCGACTGGGAAAGCCATTTACCCAAGGTGCAGGCGGTAGTGGATGCCCTGAGGAAAGCCGGACTGACCGCTAACCCAAAGAAGTGCTCCATAGGGTTAGAGGAGACAAAATATCTGGGATATGTAATTGGGCGGGAGTCATCAAACCTCAGGTAACTAAGGTAGAGGCCATTCGTAACTGGCCCCGACCGGTCACCACCAGGCAGGTAAAGTCGTTCCTGGGGATTGTAGGTTACTACATGAGGTTTGTGCCCCACTTTGCCACAATAGCAGCGCCATTGACAGACCTGTTGAAGGGGCGAAAGTCTGGGAGGGTTAGCTGGAGTGAGAAGGCGGAGGAGGCTTTCTCCGCGTTGAAGTCGGCCCTGTGTGGGTCCCCGGTTTTGGTGACACCCGACTTCAACAAGGAGTTTGTCGTACAGACCGACGCCTCGGAGGTAGGCCTCGGTGCGGTACTGTCGCAGGAGGTCAACGGGGAAGAACATCCCGTTGTCTTCCTGAGCCGTAAGCTCAGTCCCGCCGAGTCCAGGTATAGTATAGTGGAGAGGGAGTGCCTGGCTATCAAGTGGGCACTCGAATCTCTCCGCTACTACCTGTTAGGGAGGAGGTTCCGTCTGGTGACCGACCATTCCCCCTCAAATGGATGAGTCAGGCCAAGGAGAGGAATGCTCGGGTCACCAGGTGGTTCCTATCTCTTCAAAATTTCAAGTTTTCCGTGGAACACAGGGCAGGCCGCTTGCAGGGCAACGCAGATGCCCTGTCCCGCGTCCACTGCCTCACGTGTGTTCACCCCTCAGGGTTGAACAAAGGGGGTATGTGGTAAGGTGCAAGGTGTCATATGTGATGGCAGGTACGTGTCACCGAGGTTGCTGGCCTCGGTGAGGTGAGAGCCGGGTTTTTGTCTGCAGCAGCTAGTGCTGTTTGATTTTGTTAAATAGCATGGCTGCAAAGCCGATCCGGGCCGGCTCTTACTGGGAGCAGCTAAAGAGTAGGGTGGGTGGCTGCTCCCCACGGTCCAGTCCGAGTTTTGGGCTGGGTTTATAAACTCAGCCAGCACCACCAGCTGTGAGTGTGATTATCCTGGAGCTGCTAACAGGGCTGGGAGTTCTCTGTCCTGGAGGAAAGCGCTCAGCAAGGAGGTGTTGTGTTCCTGGCTACCTGAAGCTGGATTCTCCTGCGGCTGGGCCGACAGCGTGGTGCGAACCTGCACCTACACCTCCCAGGTGACTGAACCTGTGTTGGACTGTTTTTGTTTGGCTACGTTATTTCTGTTGTGTGTGAACTGTCACCAAGAGACTGTTTTTCATTTTGTGTGCAAGTGTGAATAAAACACTGTTTGTTGCACAATCTGGACTCCTGGTTTTGCCTCTAAACTGCACCCGCACCGCTGACTACCAGAGCGACTCCCCACAAAGAATACAGTGGTGAGCTATGGAGAACACGCTTTCGTATCATTAGGGATGCCCATGAACTACTCTTTACACCTGGTCACCCTCCTGGACCACTGCCAGAAAACATACTGGGAACTTAAAGTGGCCCTGAAAAAAACCTAAAAATTGTTGTAGGCATGTCAAAATTGACAGAAGGCACGGCCAGCATAAGTAGGCAGGTCCAGCAATACTGTAGTAGACCAAAGTGCAGAACAAAGTACTGCCGCCCCCACCGCAGCATTTAACTCTATCACTGCCCTCAGGACCGTGAACAGTTGAATGCAGGAGGGCACTTTCTTCTGCCAACCAGGTGTTAGGTGCTCCCAGCATTAATTAATGCTGATAGCTTCAGATCGCTACCTGATTGGTGGCCATGAGGAGGGCTTGGGTGGCCCCCTGGGCTTTGGCCCACCAGAAGATTACCCTGTAGGGTCTATTGCAAGTCTGCCCCTGCCAGCAAACTCTAAATCTACTACTGACCTTCTTTCACTGCTGTGGTTAGTAGATTTAAGGTTACCCCTGGGTGTTCACCGGAGCCCACCGCAAGGCCGGTTGGGCTTGGCTGCTAGGAACTTAGGTTACATCTGTGGAGTAAGATGGCAGAAAATGAGCTCACTGGTAGCAGACATATGAGATGCTATGAAATAGCAGGAAAGAAGTACAAGCCTGAGTCTAAGCTAGGAAAGTCACTTGAAGCAAAAACTGTAAACAACGGGGTTAACCCAGTAACAAGCTGAGGAATAAAAGCCTTGGGAATCAGTGGAAGCCTAATTGGTAGACAAGAGATTAATCCAAAAACAAGCCGAGGTCAATAGAGGAAGGTTCAACAGAAATGCAGCACTTGTTTTGAACACACAGAACAGGAAAACAAAATCACAGGTACTGACAAACAGTAACTGCCTGATTTAACTCTCCTGCCTAGCTGTGGGATTGTACACCGATCCAGGGACTTGATTGGCCCAGTGTCCAGACTCATTAAAAGGTCAACCAGCTGGGGCTTGGCTGGTCGGCATGGCAAACCCTCTAGGAACATGGCTGGTAAGTTTCTGACAATCTTAAAGACAATCTTAAAATTGCCCATACACCTAAGAATAAAGGCCACTGAACCCTTTGATCTTATGTTGCATGTGGGGGTATGCCAACTCTACCCCACAGAATGATATTGGGAAAAGAAAGATTGGATATGTTGAATTTCAGTGCCAGCCTTTTTGTCAAGGCTGCTACCAGAGGTGTCTAGTTCCGACGTATGTCCCTCTCCCCACTGAAAACAAATACTAACTCTGCATGTTCAGCTATTAAATGCACATAAGCACCTTTATTTATTTCTTCATAGCATCACGATGAGCAGCTTAACCTGACGAAAATAAAAGAGATGACACAATTACAAGCTGTTTCATTTTATAGTCAGACCTTCTTATGACCAAAAATAGTCATTGGATCAAAGAAATGGGCGATTTATGGCCAACCTAAGAAAACTGAAAAGTTAAAAAGGAGGTTGGTTATAAAATAAATGTGACACAACAGACACGCAAAGACTAGAATCAAGTTCCATATAGAATCAGGCAAGGCATCGTACACCACAAAGCACACCCTCCTTGAGCTGCTTCATGTCCTGGAACAGATGGAGGTAACAATGGCTGGTGTCACTCGCTTGTTCTCATGGCCACATGAGCCCTGTGGGGGCTGAACTGAAAGAGGAGGAGGGGGGGGGGGGCGGGACATTAGAGCACAGGCAATGTGTAGCCAAATGGGTAGTTTTTCTACTCAGCTGACAGGACAGCAGGAGAAGCCAGAGGAGCTACAGGGCAACAAGGAAGACTAGACAGAGGACCTGGACACACTGTGGCAGTATGCAGTGGAGATGGTGACAGGGAGTCTCTCCGAGTCACTTGCACAAATGGCCCAATGCATGCTCACTTGCTTGCATAGTGACAGCCGAATTGTCACCATTTGCCAGAGGGATCACTTCTGGCTCTCCACCTTGTTGGACCCTTGCTACCGAGCCAGAATGGGGGCCTTTTTCACCGAGAGGGAGGACAAACTGAACTACTACAGAGACATCCTATTTAGTCAGTTGACTGCTGCCTATCTGCACCATCGTCCATCCTCTCACAGGTCAGGCCGGGGGGAACCTCTGCGCTCACGTTTCACTGCCATGGCTGCTGGGGAGGGGTGGGGTGGCAGGAGCAGTACCAGCTCCATCATCAGCAGCCTGAGTCTACAGACACTGATGAGTAGCTTTCTTCACCCGCATAGTGAAGAAACTACTCACCAGCAGCAGGTAGACCTGGAGTAGGAACTGAACCAGCAGGTGGTGGTATACTTGGACAGCACCCTGCCACCCCACATTGAAGATCCGCTGGACTACTGGGTAGCCAAACTGGATTTGTGGCCACAACAAGCAGAGTTTGCCCTGGAAAAGCTGTCCTGCCCGGCCAGTAGCGTGCCATCAGAGCTGGTGTTTAGTGCGGTGGGGACCATAGTTACCCTAAGGAAAACTCTCCTGTCCTCCCAAAATTTGGAGAGACTGACCTTTGTCAAGATGAATCAGGCGTCGAGCAGCCAGGATTTCCAATCACCAATTCCTGATGCATCAAACTAGATCATCCATGGTGCTACACCAACACATTGATACAAAGAGACCGGTTTCTTCTGACTACCTGCCTCAGCTACTACTTTGATGCTGCAACCCACCTGATGCCACACATCTGATGCCAAGTGCTCCTTATTTCACCCACCTTCATTAGAGGGTACTGGTATTGCCACCCACCGCCCCACTCTGTTACCGGGTCACTTTGTGGTCTCCTGATGCTGCTGCTATCTCCAAACTATGTCACCTTGCCACTCTGTGGTATCCTGCTGCTGCTGTCATCTCCACACTATGTCAACTTGCCACTCAGTGGTCTCCTCAAGCTGCTGCCATCTCCACACTATGTCACCTTGCCACTCTGTGGTATCCTCCTGATGCTGCTGCTGCTGCTGCTGCCATCTCCACACTATGTCAACTTGCCACTCTGTAGTATCCTGATGATGCTGCTACTGCCATCTCCACACTATGTCACCTTGACACTCTGTGGTATCCTCATGCTGCTGCCACCTCCAAACTCTGTCCTTGTGCCACTCTGTGGTCTGCTTATGCTGCTGCCACCTCCAGACTCTGTCATTGTGCCGCTCTGTGGCCTACTTATGCTGCCGCCACCTCCACCCTCCCCACTTCATGACTAGGCCACTGTTTTGCCTTTTGGCCTGGCTGACATCATCATTTATTTGACACTTCTTCTGATTTGTCAGAAGGAAGTAAAAATGAGATGCACAACGGATCCTGTCTGTGTAGCATCTGTAAGGCCTGTATAGTCCCATCAGAATTGGCTTATGATTTGGTAGCCAAAAGCAGGAGTGGGTACAAAACACAGAAAACATGAAAATATTCATGCACTCCATTTTTTTTAAAATTAGCAATACTGATGGATTATTGAGCAAATGCTAAGTGAAGGCGGAGCTCCACATACAGGATACATTTTTTGTGGGTTATTGTTCTTACGGTTTAGAGGAAGGGCAAAATAATCGTTGAAGTTAACACAAACTTACTGCTGACAACCTCTCCACTCTGTCGGGGGCTCTACTTGTATAAGCGTTTAATAGAACAGGTTCTGTAGACATCTATGCGGAATCAGCTTATGAGGGTGTAAAAGGAGGGCGCTTCCTCTCGATGCTAACATCTACTTGTAAGGCTGAGTTGATACTTGAGTTATTTGGTCAGTTTTGGCCCCGTGACTGCCCAAATAAGTGAAGTATGCAGTGATTCTAAGAGCGACGCCTGTCATCTGCATGTCATATGGACTCACAGTATTATTTCACTACCAAAGCACACACCCTATGCGTGTTACTGCAAGGCACGGTGTTCTACACCTCTATAAAGGCTCTCAGCAGCCAGGAAATACCTATTTTTTAACGTAATTCGCTGCAAATATATTCGGATCGAATCAATTTTTTTTCCAAAAATTCGCCAAAGCGGCAAATTGATTTTTTGGAGAAATTCGCTCATCTCTAATTGCCACATTATGGTACACATGTGATGCGTTTTGGCTCTAACCCGAGCCTTCCTCAAACATGTGTGCAATAAGTTCTCAATGCTCACTTTTTTAAAGGGAATCTGTTACATTGAAGATACAGTATTTTGTGAATTGCACCACATAATAGAGCAGGGGGAGCTGAGCAGATTGATATAAAGTTTTGTGGAAAAAGATTCAGTATAACTTGTAATTTAATAATTTTAAATTCTTGTAATTAAGGATTTAGGAGTCCAGTGGGTGGAGTTATGTAGCAATTGACAGCTATATGTGTGCTCACACAGGGAAGGCTATTAGTTGCTGAGTGACTCCACCTACTGGACTCATAGTCACAGAGTTGAAGGGAGTTAAAGTAGTATATTGTAAGTTTTACTGTATCTTCTCCCTCAAAATGATATATTCAGCTCCTCCTGCTTTATAACCTGCTGCCTGCAGACCAGTTCAACATGATTACAGTTGCAAGCAAAGACAAATGGTTGATCTTAAGACACCCATGCACATTAGCATATTTTCAGCTCTGACAGTCTAATGTGTAGGGAGAGCTTCTGACTATCCCCCAACAGATGATATTGAGGAGGAGAAGGATGGATTACCTGTCTGGGATCCAGCGGTGCGATCCTCAGCCTCGTTCTCCCTGCAGCGGGCGTGTGCTGAGGCAGATTAGCAGTGGGCTGATTGCACAGCTAGTGTTTCCGACTGATGGAGCTCCGAGTCATGGACCTATCAGATTCTGATCCAGGGACTCTGTTCTATTTTAACCCCCATCCTGGCCATACACCAGTGCCAGTGATATTCTCTAACTCATTAGCTATGTTCTTGGTTCCTTGTTCCTGTGCTTATTAGAATGCTCGTTCCTCTGACAACTCTCTGTTTCTTGTTTGGTACTGCATTGTCCATATGGTTCTGATCTTGGCCTGTATTCTGACCACTCTCTCTCTCTCTCATTTGGGACCCATTTATGTACGAATCTGGTATTGTGTTTGTTTGTCTTTGTTGTTTGCCCGTCTCTGCAGTTAAATATCATAGGGACCGTCGACCAGTTGTGGTCTAGCTATCTAGAGCTTACACTGCAAGTAGGTTGGGAAAGCGGGCTGGGTTCTAGCCTTAGGGATCACTGTCCTTGTCTGTCCCTACCTATAATAGTAACATTATCACTGCCCCAAAAAAGACTTGGTATCTGCAATACTATGGACACTATGGCAGCTTTAGCCTCACAGATTGAGGGCATTGCTCAGTTGGTGCAGGATTTAGCTGAGAGGGTCCAACAGCAGCAGTCTCTTGAGACCAGTCCCTTGCTTCTGCAACCCCATCACTGATGCCCGAGAATAAGGGTTTTGCAACTTTTAGGGAAAGTTGCCAACAGTATTTTCTCAACTAGTATTGAGCGAGCATGCTCGGCCTACACCAGTTCGGCTCAAGCATCGTTATGCTCGGCACATGGCAGTACTCGGCCGAGTACTGCATGTGCTTGATCACAATACTTGAGTCTCTTCCCTGCACGTTTCTTGGCTGCTATGCCAAACTGATGCATTCTGAACTGATCCTTATCCATTCAGAATGTGTAAGTAGCCTCAGGGAGAGCTGTGCATAGGAAGGGACAGACAGTCTAGGGAGTGTTATTGGAAGATTTTCATTAGAAAAACTTTTCAGAGACCCAAAAGTCCTTTTAAGCACTATTGTGTGTGACAGCAGCAATATATTTTTTTTAACGCATCCTGCGCTAAATAGCGTCTAATAGGCCGCTGCGGACAGTTAAATTATCCACGCCACATCTCCTGTGTAAAGTGCGCGCATCCTTAAAATATCAGTGACATCCATTCTACTTTTTCCGTAGACGGTGTCCGCTGTGGACAGTTAAATTATCCGCGCCACATCTCCTGTGTAAAGTGTGCGCATCCAAAAAATATCAGTGACATCCAGAGTACTTTTTCAATAGACAGTGTCCGCTTCTTAGAGTGACATTACCAGGGCAACATCTGGTGATAGCATTGACATTATCTGCGGGATATCTCCAGTGTAATGTGTGCATTTAAAAAATGTATCTATGACATACAGTGTACTTTTTCAATAGACGGTGTCCTCTTCTGCGAGTGACATTACTAGGGCCACATCTAAAGTGTAACGTGTGCATTTAAAAAATGTATTTGTGACATACAGTGTACTTTTTCAAAAGACGGTGTCCGCTTCTGAGAGTTACATTACCAGGGCCACATCCAAAGTGTAATGTGTGTGTCTAAAATTTTTATCTGTGACATACAGTGTACATTTTTTAATAGACGGTGTCCGCTTCTGAGAGTGACATTACCAGGGCCACAATTAAAGTGCAACGTGTGCGTTTAAAAAATGTATCTGTGACATACAGTGTACTTTTTCCGAGCACCCGAGTATAATGGAAGTCAATGGGAGACAACCAGGCACCCCCTGCTCTGAAGAGGGGAGGGTGCTTGGTCCATTAAAAAAGGTCAGAAAGTGACAGAAACACCACCAAAATGGATCAGGAACAGCATGGGGAAAATTAACTCACCTCATCCACTTGATCGAGCAGCCGGCATTGTCTTCTTTCTTCTTCTTTGAGAACCTGTCAAAGGTCCTTTGATGATGTCATTGCGCTCACCACGTTGTGAGCGTGGTAACATCAGCGCAGGTCCTGCTGAATGAAGATAGAAGGATCTTCTGTCTTCATTCAGCAGGACCTGCGCTGGCGTCACCGCGATCACCATGATGCCGGCTGCGCGATCAAGTGGATGAGGTGAGTTTATTATTTAATTTTTTTAAGAATGCTATTATTTTCCTTTATAACCATGTAATAAGGGAAAATAATAGAATCTGCACAACACCGAACCCAAACCCGAACTTCAGTGAAGAAGTCCGGGTTCGGGTCTAGGTAGTACATTCAGTTTTTTCTTACGCACATGCAAAACACATTGCACTCGCATGGAAAAACTGAACGTCGGAACGCAATCACAGACAAAACTGACTGAAATTGTGTCCCTGAACGCATCTGGCCCTCACCGTGACGCCTGTGTGAAAGAGGCCATATAGTGTACATTTTCAATAGACGGTGTCCGCTTCTGAGAGTGACATGTGTCAGTTTAAAAAATATTTCTGTGACATACAGTGTACTTTTTCCGTAGACGCTGTGAACAGTGACATTACCTGTGGTGTCTCTCCTGTATAATGTTTCCTCATCCCAAATACCTATGACATTCCCTGTAATTTTTTATTAGCCGCTGGTGACAGCATTGACATTATCTGCGGTATATCTCCTGTGTGACGTTTTCACATCCCAAATACCTTTTAAATTTTTTTAGAGCTTACACTTCCAAATCCTACGCTACTGAACGTGTGACATACTTTCAAGCATTTATAACATTTAAAATTAAGTAGGCGAGCAGTAAGGGACGGGGAAGTGGCCGTGATGCTGATGGTGCACGCAGAGGCCGTGGCCCTTGGCGCGTTGAAACTGTGTCTGGTTCCAGAGTACAAGAAAAACAATCATCCACGATACCTAGCTTCATGTCGCAGTTTGCAGGGTGGTGCAGGACACAACTCTTGAAGTCAGACCAGTGCGACCAGGTGGTCGGTTGGATTGCAGCAGATAATGCTTCCAGTCGGTTAAGCACCACCCTGTCTTCCACCAAGTCCAGTCTCAGTAGCCAACAGTCTGGTCAACACCATCCTCACCGTGATCCTCCTTACTCCCACCATGGAGAGTCTGGGCAAACAAGTGATCCCACACTTGGATATTCCGAGGACCTCTTTTCATCGCCATTGCTTCATTTGGCCCTCTCGCCAAGCACACTTAAAGATGGACAGATCTTGTGCCCTGATTCCCAACCTCTTGAGCATCCACAGAGCAGTCACAAGAAGATGACGGTGGGGAACAGCAATTACTGTTTAATGAGGTGGATGATGATGAGACATAGTTGCCAATAAGTCAATGGCAATTACTGTCTCAAGAGGTTGATGAAGAGGATGAGACACAGTTGTCAATCACTGAGGTTGTGGTTACGTCAACAAGTCAGGAGGATGACCAGAGCGAGGAAGTGGAAGAGGAGGTGGTGGACAATAAAGTCACTAACCCAACCTGGGAAGGTGGAATACCGAGTGAGGACAACAGTAAATAGGGAGAGGGATCTGTAGCACTGCAACAGGCTGGAGGAAACAGTGGGGTGGCAAAAGGGAGAAGACGGGCCACACCAAACAGGCCCGCAACTGTTCCACGGAGCACCCCCTTGCGGAAATTTCCCTTGCCAAGGTGTAGGTGTTCCGCAGTATGGAGCTTTTTTGAGAAAAGTGTGGACGACAAAACAATAGAAGTTTGCAACCTGTGCCATGCCAAAATGAGCCGGGGCATGAACACTAGCAACCTCACCACCACCAGCATGATCCGCCACATGGCATCCAAGCATCCTAATAAGTTGGACGAACGCCTGGGTCCACAATCTGTGTCTGCGGGTCACACCACTGCCCCCTCTTCCCCTATGTTACATGCTGCTGGCCAATCCCCTGTCGAAAGGGCAGGCCCGGATGGCTCCTGCCCTGCACCTGGACCTTCGCAAGCACCATTAGCGACCACCTCCATTTCCGTGTCCCAGCGCAGCATCCAAATGTCCTTACCCCAGGCCTTTGAACGCAAGCGCAAATACCCAGCCACCCACCCACAGGCCATAGCACTAAATGCGCAGCTTTCCAAATTACTTGTCCTGGAAATGTTGCCATTTAGGCTTGTGGACACTGAAGCCTTCCGCAGCCTGATGTCGGCAGCCGTCCCGCATTACGCGGTCCCCAGCCGCCACTATTTTTCAAGGTGTGCCGTTCCTGCCTTACACCATGTGTCCCGTAACATCACATGTGCCCTGACCAACGCAGTTACTGGGAAGGTCCACTTAACCACGGACACATGGACAAGTGCATTCGGCCAGGGACGCTACATTTCCCTGACGGCACAAGGGGTGAACGCTGTGGAGGCCGGGAACGAGTCGTACCCTGGGATGGCACAGGTGCTACCGACGCCAAGAATTGCAGGCCATACGTCGATCAGAGTTTCCGCCAGCACCTACGTTAGTGGCTCCAACCCCCACTTCTCCTCTGCCTCCTCCTCCACTTCCACCTCGGAATAATCGGTGTGCAGCACCAGTCAGCCAACAGTCGGTAGCTGGAAGCAGTGTAGCACTGCAGTGGGGAAGCGGTAACAGGCCCTGCTGAAGCTGATATGCTTAGGGGACAAACAGCACATTGCTGCAGAGCTGTGGCAGGGGATAAGAGACCAAACTGAGCTGTGGCTCTCGCCACTCAACCTACAGCTAGGCATGGACTTGTCTGATAATGGCCGTAACTTGGTGGCAGCTTCGGAACTCGGCAAGCTCACACATATCCCATGCCTAGCCCACGTCTTAAACTTACTGGTTTAGGGGTTTCTCAAAACCTACCCAATTTGCCTGAGCTACTGGTGAAGGTGGGCTGCTTGTGTGCAAGTCATCGACAGCTTCCGCTGGTCTGTCAACGCTGCAGCAGTGCTTCAAATTGCCAGCTCACCGGCTGTTGTATGACGTGAGCACGCTCTGGAACTTGACATTCCACATATTGGCCAGACTTTGTGAGCAGCAGAGGGCACTAGTGGAATACCAGCTGCAACATGGTCGTCGCCTTCCCAGTCAGCTTCCGCTTTTCACAAGCGAGGAGTGGTTTTAAGAGGTTTTAAGAAACTTTGAGGAATCAACACAGATCGTGAGCATCGAAAACGCTATTATGAGCGTAACCATGCCACTTCTGTGTCTACTCAAACGCTCGCTGCTCACAATTAAAGACAATGCTTTGCATGTGGAAGAGGTGGAAATGGGGGAAGATATTACACAGGGTGATGGCCAGACCACCCTCAGTTCGTCTTCTCAGTGCAAATTGGACGATGAAGAGGAGGAGGAGCAGGAGACGGTTGCCTCCGCTACAGAGGGTAGTACCCATGGAAGTTTAATTCCATCTGTTCAGTGAGTGGGCAGAAAAGGAGGAAGAGGATGAGGACAGCGAACTCTTGCCTGTTGGTACTCTGGCACACATGGCTGACTTCATATTAGGCTGCCTTTCCCACGACCCGCACGTTATATGCATTTTAGACACCACGGATTACTGGTTGTTCACCTTTCTTGACCCCCACTACAAAGAGAACTTCTCATCTCTCATTCCTCTGGTGAAGAGCAAAACGGTGCAATACCAGAAGGTCCTTGTTGAAAAATTGGTCCAAAAATTTCCATCCGACAACGCTGGCGGCAGAGTCCATAGTTCCTTGGGCAACCGAGGAGGGGAGACAAGGGGAACACACAGCAGTTCCAACAGTGGTAGGGCAACACTCTCCAAAGCCTGGGACAGTTTCATGACACCCTGCCAGCATCCTCACCCTGATGCGCGGCCTACTGTCACAAGGAGGGAAACATTTTGGAAGATGGTGAAGGCGTACATAGCAGACCGTGCCAGCATCCTCAATGATCCCTCAGTGCCTTACAACTAATGGGTGTCCAAGCTGGACACGTGGCACGAACTGGCGCTCTACGCCTTGGAGATGCTGGCCTGCTGCTCTGCCGCCAACGTTTTGTCTGAGCAGGTATTTAGTGCTGCTGGTGGCATTATAACAGGTAGACGTATCCGACTGTCAACTGAAAATGCTGACAGGTTGACTCTTATAAAAATAAACAATGCCCGAATTGCCCCTGACTTCTCGACTCAACCAGAGGAAAACTGATAATTATAAAGGCTCTTTAAATTTGTTGTTTAGAATGTACTGAATACACTGTATTCCCATGCACCGCTTCCACCACAAAAAAGGGTATATGGTTGAATCTTCCTTTTCTCATCCTCCTACTCATCTTCCATCATATCAACATGATTATTCATGCCCTCGCATATATGCCCACGCATATAATGTTTTACAGGGTCAGCTCACCTGAAGGTCCTCGCATATAATGTTTTACAGGGTCAGCTTACCTGCAGGCTCTCGCACATACTTTTATACAGGGTCAGCTCACCTGCAGGCCTTCGCATATAATGTATTACGGGGTCAGCTCACCTGCAGGCCCTTGCATATAATGTTTTACAGGGGCAGCTCACCTGCAGGCCCTCGCATATAATGTTTTACAGGGCAGCTCACCTGCAGGCCTTCGCATATAATGTTTTACGGGGTCAGATCACCTGCAGGCCCCCGCATATAATGTTTTACAGGGTCAGCTCACCTGCTGGTCCTTACCTGCAATCTTTTACTGGGTCAGCTAAACTGCAGACCCGCGCATATAATGTTTTACGGGGTCAGCTCACCAACAGGCCCTCATCTACAATCTTTCACAGGGTCAGCACACCTGCAGGCCCTCACATATAATTTTTTTAGAGGGTCAGCTCAACAGCAGGCCCTCAATCATAATTTTTTCGATGGTCAGCTCAGCAGAAGACCCTCACCCCTAATGTTTCAGAGGGTCAGCTCGGCAGCAGGCCCTCGCCACTAATGTTTTAGATCAGTCAGATCAGCAGGCCCTTGCTCCAAATGCTTTTGAGGGTCACCAGCAGGCCACCAATCATAATTTTTCAAGGGTGTGTATGATGCCCTCCTTTATGTGTAATAAAGGGTGTATTGCAGTGCCGGTTCTTTGTAATTTTTAGCAGCCCTTTCACTTAGTGCATAGTCTTTATGAGTGTAGGAGTCCCACTACATGAACAATTGTACCAGAATGCGAATGAGGGCCTCCTTTATGTGACATACAGATTGTATTGGAGTGCCTCTTGCTTGTAATTTTTGGCAGCACTTGCACTTTATATACAAGTAAATATACAGGAAAGAATGTTTCCTAACAATTTTTCCTCTAAAATCGATTCTATCTTTGGTTTTGTGCGTATTATTGTCAGTCTGTAAAAGTGGCGTACTACTCAAACAGCATCTTTCCCAGCAGCGACCTTGGTGTCCAAGATGCATCCAGACATCCTCCCCATGCTGTTCCCGAACCATTTCAGTGGTGTTTCCATTAATTTCTGAGCTTTTCCTATAAACCAGGCACCCTCCCCTCTTCAGAGCAGGGGGTGCCTAGTTTAATGCTCGGGTTCTCCCATTGACTTCCATTATACTCAAGTGCTCGGTAGAGCACCCGAACATCCCGATGTGTTCGGCCCGAGCACCCAAGCACTTTGGTGCTCGACCAACACTAGTGGAGACCTCACTCCTCGGGAATCGAGGCACAGAGAGTCGGTATCATCATGTCTCTATTGCAAGGTGACCCCCAAGAGTGGACATTTGCACTACCATCTAATTCCCCTAAGCAGTATTCTGTAGACAGTTTATTTTCTGCTCTCGGTCTTCTGTATGATGAACCTAAGCTGAAAGTCAGATCCTCTCTTTTTGTCAAGGCAGGCAACCTGTCAAGGAGCATTGGTCCGACTTTCGCAGGTTGTGTGCTGCTTCTGGCTGGAATGATCCTGTCCTTAGATCACAGTTCAGACTGAGCCTCTCATACACGCTAAGGGATCTGTTAGTTAATCATCCAACCCCAGGGTCCTTAGATGAGGCGATGTCTCTAGCTATTCGACAAGATTGACTTTTAGGGGAACATACAATGTTCTGTCTCTGTCTGTCCTTTTCCCTTCCCTTCTGTCTCTTGTGTGGTGAAGGCACCATTGGAGTCCGAAGAGCCCACAGCACCGTCTGCCTTCTGAAATCCCGTGCCTGCGCTGTCTGCTTGTGTATTCGGCGCAGGCGCAGTGAGCTGAGGGATTTCGGAAGGCAGACAGTGCCAGAGGCAGGAGAGGTGGGAACACGGAGCCTCTAGGAGCAGGGGCAACTTCCTCCCTGCTCCTAGAGGCTAATTTACATAAAATATAAAGACTTTTTTTTGCCTTATAATAGGTCAGAGGGGCATATGATTAACATTATTAGGATGGTCTGACATTGGCACATAGCTAATGTCAGACAGCTTATGATGCCCAAATCTGGTGACAGAAACCCTTTAATTACACTAAACTACTAATACACTAATCAATTAAAAAATGTAGATTAATTTTAAGGAGAGAAGAATGAACAGCTAATGCTTAAAGGAGTTTTTCCATCTGGCACATTTATGGCACATCAATATATGCCATAAATGTCTGACAGTGTTCTGGGAGCTGCTCCTATCTCAAGAATAGGGGCCCAGAGTGAATGGAGAGCAAACCGCACATGTGTGGTCCCCCTATATTCGTCACTATAGGACTTCTGAAAATAGTTGAGTGCTGGCTTGCTCTTTAGAAGCTATACCAAGCTTACATAAATACAGCACAAGAACGAGGTACGTTACATAAATACAGCACCAGAACCAGGTACGGTACATAAATACAACACCAGAACCAAGCTCATTACATACTGTAAATAAAGCACCAGAACCAAACACACTACATATAACACCAGGCATGGTACATAAATATAGCACCAGAACCAAGTTTATTCACTAAATACTAGAACAAAGCACAATACATAAATATAACACCAGGAACAAACTCGGTACATATATACAGTATCCGAACCAAACTAAGTACATATATACAGTTCTGGAACCAAGCATACTACAAATATGCAGTACCAGAATCAAGCTCATTACATACATACAGAACCAAGCTCATTACATAAGTACAGTACCAGAACCAAGCACAGTACATATATGCAGTACCTGCTCAAAAACAACTATCATTTCAATACAGCTATCATTTGCATAGTCCGTTTAGCCCTTGCCATATAAGTATGTAATGTGTGACACTACAGGTCGTAGTATGGACTGAACAGGTGTAAAAGTATACTGGGAGTTTGTAGTTTCACAAAAGAGAATGCTACCACCCATCATCACACTGTAGACCATACAACTCACCCATCAGACTGAGTTAGTGAATGAATAAACATTCACATTTATTCTCTTTCCTTTTCTTTCCATCTGGTTCAGACCATCATGTTGACTTCTCCTTGCCATGACTTGTCTCTGCAGAGTTTGCTGCCCGGATGCCTTCATCTTCTTGCTTTACCAACAAATCTGCACCCTATTTACTAACATAAATTTCTCTATACAATGTGCCGCTGAATAGTCATGTGACATACTATGCCCCCTGAAAATAAAGCACCACACACACAATGAGGATGCAGATACAATGGAAACATACTCAGGACAGGACAAGGTATTTTGGTACCGAGGCATGGTTTCCCCTGGGGCAAATCCAAGGTCATAAATCTCAGTACAAGCATGGAATTATGTTAGCAATGGGATCATCATGACATCACACCTATACTTGTACTTTGCACAATTCAATCATAAAGTAGTCCATTTAACCGGCTACAATAAAGAGTCCATTAACTCATTAACTGTTCTTTTTATGCCGAAATGTTTATGTCGGATTGTCATGAAGACAATAGGCGGCAGCCCACAAATTAGCAGCAGCGGTGGCAAAAACTGGTTTGTCCAAATAATTTGCAAAAAAAAATCATGTCTTATCTGCAAGCAACATTGCCCATTCTATTTTTACTTCCATCACTATACTTTTCTTTAATGTTTAGATCCAGACTTTGCACACAATGTTCAGCTACAAATATACCCGTCTGGATCACTTTTAAAACAACCCAGCGTTTCTGGCATCTTTTGCTTAGTGTATAAATATCCATGTTTTTCTAGGGTCACTTATCTCCCATGTAAGCTATTAGCTATGTCGTGACTCTTATTTTTTTTAAGAGCTTTGTGTACCTGCAATAATGAATAAAAGCTGGCAGAGTGCGTAGAGGAAGAAAAAGGTCCTTGTATGTACAGCGGAGGATGCCGGCTCTGTTTATGATGCCTATGTTTCGAGAAATGGCTAAGGGAGAGTTCACATTACTGTTATTTTTCTGTTCTTCCGATCCATCCGAAGAACAGGAAAAAAAAATCCTGTGCATCAGTTATGTATGCACACTTGGCATCCGACCTCAGACGAAAATGGCTAAAATGGACAAAATGTGGCCCTGGGCAAAATCAAAAGTGGGGCCACAAATCTTGTAAAAATGTACTAACAACACAGTTACATTCTGTCGATTCCGGCCTTCCCTTATAGATTTACACTCCATAAATCTCCTCACACAGATCTGCACCCTCATGACCCCAGAATACGCCACATACCCCCTCCCTCAGAGGAATTCGTTCCCCTCCCTCAGAGGAATGCGTTCCCCTCCCTCACAAAATGCTACAGCAATGGAGCGGGTCGTCATACAGCATGTACCCCAGGACTGTGCTGTACACCACAACATCCCTTACGCGGCCGCTCCCAGGCATACACAGCCCCTCTCTCCCAAAGTACCTCCACGAGTTCCAGTGTCTGTTCTGAAAGAAGGCTTTGTCCTATACACATTTGGTCATGTGACCATTAACCCCTTTCTGACCTCCATCGTGACTTTACAGCGCATGCCAGGTCTTTAAAGATGGTGCCTGCTCTGGAGGCCAAAGTCCACGATCTGCAGTAATGCTGACCTGGACATTTAACCACTCAGATGCCGCTGTGTCACCATGGCATCTGAGAGTGTTAAAAACCAAAAGCAAAGGCTTCCTGTTCAGGCAAGCTTTCCCCCAGCGAAGGTCGGAGAATAATGAGCTGCAGCCTGTACTAGGCTTCCAGGCACATTATATATCCCAGTTCAGGCCACTAGGCAGCACTGAACTGTGATTAGTGATTTCTATACAGAATAATGGAGCAATTTCCATTATTCTGTATAAGTTTCAATCTGATGTTTGTAAATTGTGGTCCACTTGGGGACCTAACAACTTTTTTTTTAAAAAGGAACAAAGTTTTGAATATATAATAAAAATAAAAATTTAAATCACCCCCTTTCCCCAAAATAAAAATCAACTAAAAAACCAACAACATCTTGGGCATCACGGCATGCGAAAGTGCCCATACTATTAAAATAAAAAAAAAGTTAGCCCATATGGTGAATGACATAACAGAAAAAAAATAAAAAAGGCTGATTTGACGTTTTTTCATCACTTTATCTCCCAAGAAAATTGAATAAAAAGTGATCCTACACCCCAAAATGCTATTGTCAAAAACAACAGATCCTCCTGCAAAAAATTAGCCCCCAGTCTCTGTAGACTATAAAACTGACTGAGGCTGGGCTTGCTGCAGTGAACGGGCCTATAGAGGTCCTGAGTGGGGGTGCTATTAGAGTTGCCACCTTTCCCAAATAAAAATTACTGACCAAGTTTACACAAGTTAAAAAGGTTGTTATTTAAACATGATCATTTTCTTTCAATAAAATCAAACTTCTAACAGTTGGCTACACCCTGTGTAATTAATCTTTATTTCGACTATTTTTGAAATGTTTCTGCCAGTATTCCAACTCACAACCATCTACATTAAAGGCAAGAAACTTAACCACTGATATATAGAGCTCCATGTTAAACAGCTGAAAACATATTATCGCTGAAAAGTTCAGTAGCAGTTTCCCAATGTATTATGCATGCAATTATATGAAGTATCATTTCATATTTTTTTTAGTAATCACATATTTTGTGCCATACATTTTTTTACAATTCCTAAAAATATATAAAATGATACTTCTGTTGTATACGAATACCTAATACACGAGAAACTACTATTAGTTTTTTTTCTGCAGCAGTTTAACATTGAGCTCTATAGCTCAGTGGTTAAGGTCCTTGCTTTTAATGTAGATAGTTATGAGTTCAAATCTGGGAAGCAACATTTCCTAAGCCGTATTTAGAGTCCAACTGACTTTTCAGCTATCTTCTGCCCTGACTTGTTCAGCAGTACTGAAGCAGGGGGTCCCTTACAGGATTGGAGCCCTGTACAATTGTCCAGTTGCCCCCCCTAACGCTGGCTCTGGATGCACAGGATCCTTCTTCTAAATTTTTTTTCTGGATAAGAAAAACTAAAAAATAACGGTGATGTGAACTCTCTCTAAGCATCTCATGTGCAGAGATCCATTTCATAGGCCTGAAACATGCGTGAATTGCAAAGTATAACGTACGTTCAGGAAGAAACAGTTCTGTCTACCAAATGGAGCCAAAGGGGGGAAAAAGGGCCAGTCTGCAAAGCCCCAATTCACACTAATTCAAAACCCAAAAACACAATTCCAGATACTGCCTGTTAGTTTAAAAAAAATATTGTAAGGTCATTTGGAGGATTTTCATAGGTGGATTCAAAAATGAGGGGGCAGAGCCCAAGAAGAGTCCTAGATGCAAAAGCTTCATTTCCATGGCACCATACCAGCATACATTTGTCCTACATCCTGATACACTGACTTTTTGAAATATATGTTGCGTATGGATGGATTAATGGTGGGGAAAAAGTGGCAAATGCTCCTACATTGTCTAAGGGCCTCCACCAACCCTATAGAAAGAGTTGCAGTAGTTGATCCAAAGTGTCCAATGGGACAATTCTAGATTTTGAGTGCTGGGCCTATCTCCACTGTGTCCCTACCCTGCCTCATAAATTCCCAAAGGTTCTGACAGGTAGGACAAGGAGCTATTACTAGTTTTACCATCTGCTGCAAACATAACTGTATAGCATAGGGCAGGATAGTTAAACAGTTATTTCCATTTTATAAAGTGATGGCCTGTCACTAGGATATACCATCACTTTATGACTGATTCTGAGAATGAAGGGGCCACAGTGATGGATAAGTGCCCCTTTAATATTTTTCACTGTATATGGGCCCTCTGGCCACTTGCTGTCACCAAGCAGTGATATACAGTGAAACCATAGAAAGGCAGCACCAACCCTAGCCAATCACTAAGTGATGGTGTTTAACTGCACATCAGTATTCCAGGCCACGTGGCTGTGCCAGTGCACCAATGCATGTGGTAAATCAGTAAAGGGGACGCAGCACTTAACCAGGATTGGTGCTTGGACTGGACCTTGGACCCCAATAATCATACAGTGATGGCATATCTTTGTGATCTTCCCATGTAATTATTGTCATAGGAACAAGAAAGTGATAAGTGATGGCTATTGTGTGATGAAGGACTATATCCTTGGGGACATACTGTCAACAATGTAGACATTAAGGCCTATTGCACATGACCGTATGGCTTTTTCAGTATTTTGCGGTCCGCAAAAAATACGGATGACGTCCTTGTGCATTCCGTTTTTTGCAGAACAGAACAGCTGGCTCCTGATAGAACAGTACTCTCCTTGTCCGTTATGCGGACAATAAGGCCTCTTTCACACAAACGTTTTTTTTTGCGAGTGTACGGGTCATTTTTTGCGTTCCGTATATGGTCTCTATACGGAACCATTCATTTCGGTGGCTCCGCAAAAAAAACACCAAAGGTACTCCTTATGCATTCCGTTTCTGTATTTCCGTACCGTTAAAAGATGGAACTTGTCCTATTCTTGTCCACATCATGTTATATTAGGGGCTAGATGTCATCTTTTTTTTTGCGGATCCATTTTTTGCGGACCGCAAAACCATACGGTCGTGTGCAATAGGCCTGATAGGACATGTTCTATCTTTGAACAGAATGGAAATACGGAAACAGAAGGCATACGGAATACCTTCCGTTTTTTTGCGGACCCATTGAAATGAATGGTTCCGTAAATGGTCCATATACGGAACGCAAACAACGGAACGTAAACACCATTT
Organism: Bufotes viridis; assembly: GCA_033119425.1. Lineage (NCBI taxonomy): Eukaryota > Metazoa > Chordata > Amphibia > Anura > Bufonidae > Bufotes > Bufotes viridis. Next base: position 132,845,861 of record CM065596.1, on the reverse strand, counting down.
ATTTAGGTTTCTAAAGTACAGAATTTTTTCTACAGTATTTGTCCACCATGTAGCTATATTTAGGCACTATTGGACTATGTGTGGGCACTTGTTTAATGTGGACAAAATATAGTACTATTTGGGCTTTGCATGGAAGTATGAAGGCAAAGTATGACATTATTTGGATCCCCATTGACTATAATGGGATCCAGCCATGACCCGGCCACTTTCCGGCATAAATGCTGGGTTTCAGATGGACAAATTCCACTGCATGCTGCGTTTTTTGTCCGGTCAACAGCCGGAATTTTTTTCGAAACAGGCTACCTGCCGGATTTATAACCGCAACTGTGAATGTACCCTTATAGTATCTGGGCATTGTATAGCAGTCTGGCTAGTTTTATACATTTTGTATTTAGGCCATGAATAACATTAACTCTTTATCACGTTTTTTCTAATTCTGTGCAATCCCTTTAAATAAAAGAAAACCAGTTTAGGCCTCATGCACACGGCTGTTGAGAGGCTGTTCAGTGCATTGGGGACCGCAATTTGCGGACGTTCCTGGGAACTGTAGAAAGATAATAAGGCCCTTCTGGTCACCTAATTGACTAATTTGCATAATACAAAAAGAGTGGATTTACGCGAAAATGAAAAACAAAAACGAAGAATGAAGGGTACATCAAGAAAGAAGATATTTTATTGTACATGGCAATAGTTTTACTTTCATATTGGTAATCCATGTGACAGATTTCCTTTAAAATTTCCTTTTGATTTGACCCATCTCCTTGTCGAGAGAGAGAGAGAGCGTAAAAAAATGTAAAAAATAAAAATTCAAAATGGAGACAGAGAAAATAGTGCAAGTCTATGAATCCTCAGAGTATCATACAGAAATGTTCCGGCTAATCATGTAGAATAAAATTGGGCCCGAACGAATTGGTTGACCAATTTAGCCGAATCAAACCAGAAGAACCAATCAACCAATGAACCGATTTCTTAGGGGAAAAAAATCACTCCCAACTCGAAACACAGTATGGCAATCAGAATAAATCCCTGGATTCTGGATCAATGACCAATCTCCACTAATGTAGTATAAATTCTTGGGCAGAGAGTTTTGTTATTGTGGGATGAATAACAGAACCATAGAGCAGCATCTTCTGGATAAAGGAGAAGCCATATAGTCGTCTTAGATAGTATACTATAAAGCTATTGTCATTGACTTTTCCACACCCAAAGTGATCAAGGTACCCTATATGTAAGTGGGCCTCCTCAGCGTTTGGACCCTATAGTAACTTCTATGGCCTCTCCAGCTATTGTGACGTCCATGACTACTAAGTGCCCTGTTTAGGTATTCTGTGGTTCAAATTCATTGGCTTTTAGGAGCATGTTAGTAATGGTAGATGAATGTCAGCTGAAGAGTCATGGATTTTTATGGTCTAATCTGTAGTATGCGCTAATCCTGAGCTCATCCATGCAGCTGACCTCTAACTATTATGTGATACGTTTCAAGATAGGGTAGACAAATGGGATTTAAAGCACTCTGCACTTCAGGCACCAGATGTAGATGGACCATTTTAGTGTTTCATTTTATTGTTTTATCCAAACCAAAGAGTTATATAAGTTGTCCTATGTGGGCACAGTTCCTACCCACGAGAACAAGTACTGAGTGAAGTTTAAATCCTCTTTATAAAAGCTCCTTTCTCTCCATCAATTAATTCTTCAGGGTTCTGTATAAATATATTTCTTCCTCTTAAGTGCTCCGGAAACCTTTAATGGAAACTGCTAACTGCACAGTTTCATGTTAACTCTTGGATGGTTGGTCATACCTCCCTGGCAGAGATGGAATCAAGGACTTTATTATGAATATTCATTGTAATGTATCTAGGAGCAGCCCTCATCAATTAATGTGTAATTTTTTGAAGATTATTTTGGCAGGGAAGGAGTTGACGGAATGTAATGCCTTCTTCATTAAGTCTTTTAAAACTTTTGATTAAAACTATTCACATTGAAGACATTTATCAAACTATCAGAACGGGTACTGGCCCTTTGGTGACATTGAAAATGTCACTTTGAATTTTTTCTCGGTGCCCTTTCTTCTCCCTGTTTAATGTGTCTTTGAGCTAATGGTATTGAAGGTTCTATGTTCTGTGAAGGAACAAGATAAATTAGGGGAGCGATTACATCACTCACATTAAGGAGGACATTTATCAAAGTTTCCTGCCTGCCAAACCAGACCAAAGAGATGTTCCTTAAACAAAGATTTGTCCTTTTGTCAAATCTGCCTCATACTTTGGTTTATTACATACCAAAAGGTCTAGTAATAATTGTCTTTTTCATCACTAGCCAACTCTGTGGAGAACTGTTTTCAAGAAGTGGCTAAATTATTGATGTATGCTATCTTTAAATGGGAATTCATGTTAAAATATAATAATTTATACAAGCGCATATGAAAATTGATGATGGCCATTGCTCTAACTCCATAAACCTTTGTCAATTATTCTAACTACATTAACTTTGGTTGCATAGATCCATACATCTAGCACAGTATCTAGGATAAGACTAGCCCACCGACTAGCCCACCAGTACCTGAAGTCCCAAAGGTTCAGCAGAAGACCGCATTTGCAGCAGATCACTTGGCGCATGGATTTATTTCTAATGAGTTGGTCTGCAGTAATAACAAGTATATTTCAAGGCAATTCAATGTTGACTTACAGATGTTTGTGGAGAGTGAGCCTTGTAACAGTTTTCTTCTGGTGGTCCTAATGTACCCCAGTCGAAACTTTGACAATACCTGACCTGTAGATAGAATATGATAAACCAATCGAAAATACATCTGCCATACAGAGATATGTGACCAACCTCCTCATTAATCATCAACACAGATTTTTTTTATGGTTCTAAACTCACCTTTTTAGATTTTATCCCAAATTCTCCATTTAAAAAAAAGAAAAAAACTTTTCACTGACTAAGTAAGACAAAGCATTTTGAACTTTTACTTTAAATTATTTTACATAACAGTTAACAATTGCTGGTTGGAGACATGGACAAACTATGTCACTAATGGATTTGTCTTAAAGCTAAACCAGGGAACGGAGTCTAAAGGATTGTGCCTTCTTCATCTTCTTGCTAAAAGGTATGGGCTTTCCTACAGGGAATCCCCAGATGGCTAGTCCTGGGGTAATCTCCATTAGTAAGGTTGACGTACAGATAAGCAGGAGTTCTCAAATCATGGCATCAAGTCAGTAGGCAGGTATTGTAGCCAAACAGAGCAATGGTAGAGGCAGGTGGAGTTCAGTCATAAACAGAGATTAGACAGAGTTCAGGTTAGCAGGTAAAAAAGCAAGGGAAGGAAAGCAAGCTTGAGTCATAGCCAAAACAGCAGGAACAAACTCACACCGACACAGACTGGAAGAATATGGACCTTATTGTTTAGGCCCAAAGTGGTGGGGAGAAGATGGTTATAAGGTCTGGGACACACAGACATTGGTTGAAGTTGGGTGTCTGCGCATGTCAGTGACCCAGGAACAAAGTTGTGCAGCGCAGGAGGAAAGTGGAAGACCAAAACAGAACTCGGAGAAGTGTTTTACATAAATAATGTGTAAGAAATACAGAAATACTATAAAAGAAATGATGGATATACATGGATTCCCTTATATTTTAAAGATAGTGAGTATCTGATCAGTAGGATTTAATTTCTGACACCCCAGCTGATCAGCTGCTGAAGCGGTTGAGATGTTCACTGGCCTGCTTGAAGCTTATCAAGCACAATGTTGTACACTGTATAGTAGCTGCACTTGGTATTGTAGCCCAAGCCTATTCACTTGAATGGATCTAAGGTGCACATAGACCTTGGGAATGATGAATGTGGCATAAATGGCCTAGGAAAAGGCCACAGCACTCACTGGAACACTGCTGTCTCTTCAAACAGCTGATTTGTGGAGGCACCAGGAGTAAGAACCCCACGATCTGATACTGATGAACTATCCCGAGGATAGTTCACCAGTAGAAAACACTTGGAAAACACCTTTAAAAAAACTTAAAAAAATGATCCTACCTGGATTCTGTCACTCCCCAGAGTTAGGCTAAGTGAGAAATGAGAGTGAAGTATTCTGTGACCCATTTTGCTGAGAAGGGTGTCTTTGGCACCATTTTCCCTCTCAGAGGTACTAAGTCCTTTTATATATCAGGAGTGGGCTGCTCTCTGAGTTACTTTCCCAAAGCTCCTGCAGCAGTGAGGGGAAAACGCTCCCCCACCACACCATGCTGTTTCATTCTCTCGCTCTAACTCTTAACTCCGCTTCCTGCAACCTTTTCCTTGGTAGGAAGCAGGACTAGCCCACTTCTGCCCAAAAGGGGGGAAGAATGGAAGTGTAAGTTCCATTCTATCTAAAGGTACACTGCCACCTGCTGGACAACCAGGCACATTACATAACTATAACAGTTTTTGCATATTACAAAATGACACTTTACCTGTGGTGGTACAGTTGGAGGTGTAAACCAATAGAATGGCGACAAATAGGCTAGCAATAGGAATGTAGGAGTGGTAGTGTCCCTCTGGGCCATTACACATATACATACACATATATCAGTAGTGAAAAGTCAGAACTAGTGATGAGTGAAGTATGGAAACATTTGATTTGACTGCTTTTCAAAAGAAAATTGCTTTGTGATGAATTACTTCATCACAAAGCACATTTCTTTGTGAGTAGTGCGTGCAAGCTACTAGAAGCACAATGGGAGTCTTTATCAGTACTGGGGAACTACTGGAGGCACTTTGAGGCCAATTTTATTGCTGGGTCACTATAAGGGGGTTATCATTTTTACAATGGTGGACTTTATTACTACTACCAGGTTTGCTATTGGGGGCTGTTAGAATTATTTGGCTCAATTTGGAGGGCACTACTGCTAACAGGGGCACTTGGGGGAGCATTATTACTATTGGGGCACTATTTTTTTTACAGTATAGCATTTGGCACTGTATTGAGAGTAGCAGCAGGATAACACTGTTGAGGCATCAGCAGCAGGAGGAGGATCATAGAAAAGTGAGGAACTTAAAATGTCTGTGTGGCAAACTCTACAGAGAGAAGATGTGGCTGGAAGAATGTGGCTTTTTGAGGGCGTGTAATAGGGCCATGATCTATAAAAAGGTGAAGGGTCTGTAATTTTTTTTGGCTGACTGTGATTTTTGTTACAGTTTTCCAAAAATTTTTAAAGACAAGGTTGGCAAACCTAGTGCATGTGCTCTGTCCCTCTTGAACTATTTTGGTCTACTTGTTGAATATACTGCTGTAAAGATGTGTGGGCATACAATATAGAAAATAATAAAGTGGCTACACTTTGTGTATAAGCCTTGGACAGAGATTTACAGCCTACAAAGGACTATACACCACTTCAGAGAGATCCACTGTCCATGGTACTGAACAGCAGAGATCACAGCAGTGACCTGTGTGCAAGACATTTGAAGGCATAAAATCTTATATCACTTATGCCAAACCACAGACATAACGGGAAAAAAGTAATAAGGTTTCTGTTGTTTATGTGATAAGACCCCAAACAACGAGGATCTAGCCCACATGACCTGTGCTTTAGGACACTGTCCAGTTCATTTTACTGATAAGAAAAAAAAAAGCATAACGCTTATAATAATTGTCTCATGTTGGCCTAAATGGACTGTAGCTATGTCTTGGTAACCCCTAATTAAGCCTTGGATCTCCTATGTAAATCTTAATATAAGATGTAAAAACTACGAAGATCAGAAACTAGAAGAGATTTCTTTAGGGTTTTCCCCATCTGAGAGGGCATGTCCATTGGATATGTCATACATTTTTTAAAGTTGGAGATCTGACTTTTGGGATCCACATGTAACGGTAGAACATAGGTCCCCTGTACCCTGTACAGATACGCATGTGTTCAATTGGCAAGTATTAGACAAGAGGAACATTTATATGAATGCATTTAAAGGGGAATATTATAAGAAAATGACCTATTGTTCAAATCCCATTTTTATGCTGATCAATTTTTTTGGACTTTTTGGTGTGTTTTTTTGTTTTCCTATCTATATTTTAAAAAAATCGTAAAATCGTACAGTTTTTGCACTGGCCACTAAGCCTAATAATATCTGGAGATGTCCGGTAGCCATGTCATTATCATCACAAGTATAATTACAATGAGCGATAACACCTCTTTATAGATAGCACAGGATCCACCATTCACGATAAATGATATTACAGCTTATTCACACCTCTGAACAGGTCTCAGAGCATACCTAAAAAAATTCCCCATATTTCCCATAGAAGTCAAAATAGTTACCTGTAGTCTATTGTGTCTATGGCCTATCAGGCTGCCTTCAAAGAATAGAAAGTCTTCACATTATAGGCCTATTGTCCAGTCTGAATATTGCATTATTTTATGAATGTTTTAAAAATATAGACAGAGACATGGAAAATTTAAAAAAGAAATCACCAAAAATTGTAAAAAAATTTTTTTTTCAACAATAGGACATTTTCTGATGACACATCCACTTTTATTAGTTTGAATTATCTTTTCAAACATTCTAAATATACCGTAATCTCACTCAACTTGGACACTAACATGAGAAGCAAATCTAGAAGAAGATAATGAAGGAATCAAAGCTGGTGGTAAAAACCCTTTGACGTGATCTTCACTTGAAGGGGTTGTCCTTTCTTGGTCCAGCATGGGTCAAGCTTTTCCAAATCCTGTCTATCAGCTGCCATCATAGTATAATCTTCACATATATTATTAGGAATATACCTGACTCTGAGGCAGCTCCCAGAAAGAATTAGCACAGAGATTTTGCAAAACTAAATTTGTCTTGTGTCTGTTTTTTATGTCACTGAGTTTGCCCACAAAGTTATAGTTTATTCCTATTGTTAGTCTGAATACTGACAAGCTCCACGAACACTAGAAGGTCCCTTTTTCTCTGCACAGTAGTGTAACTAAACCAGGCTCTGTGCATTCATGGGAATGGGGCAGCAATACCGCAGCTGCTGGTATTCTGTGTCCCGTTGTCCCCTTCTTACCGGTGGGTCCGGCTGCCTTGCCTGCTCTGTCCTTCCACACAGGCTGTTCCCTCTCTGCTGGTAGGGCGAGGTCAAAGGCACAAAACAGATGCAGATCTTTCCATTATACCTTACCTCTATGTAGGCTTCAATACTAGTTTTGGATCATAATAACTGATGGAAATTACTGATCAATTAACCGAAGTGTGAACTTGGCCTAATATGAAAGTAGTAAGTAATCCTGCAATTATACGTCAATGCATTTTGCCCTCATGATATGTCCAGCTCATCACCCTGGGGCAATACCCCCATAAGTGAACGCTTATTAATGAGGAAACTGTGGGGGGACTGCATATTTCTCTCTTGAAATGTAGCATTACATGGTTTCGATTTACATTGATCATGAAATACATGGTTACATTGAGTTGTCCACAGCGGGAGATGCTATTTGCAGTTGCTCTTTACTGTGACGAATAGAGAGGGGTCCCGAATGATGTCCACATATGTCCCTATGTCTCTCCTAACAGAGCATACTTACTTGGTCCCCATGTTCTGGTCCTGCACCTTAGCTTCTTATCCACCATCTTGTAGTCCCTGATTTGTTTTCTTTAAGCCAGGTATGGACATGGTGTCACGGCCTGTGGTAGGCGCCGTGACACGGTTGCCACACATGCTGTTGTTTGTGGCAACGTATTGTTATAGCATGTGGGGGCAGTGTAACGGCCTATGTAGTGTGTGCTGTAACACGGTTTCCATACATGCAGTTGCCTGCGGCAATGTGTTGATGTTGCATGTGTGGGAGCTTTCCCTTTAAGGGTATTTCCCTTCCTTTTGGTGAGTACGGGGTTAAGGTGTGAGCTAGGTGGAGCTGGGTGTGCTCCCAGGTCTTTTTATATACTGCTGCTGTAAAACTGAGATAATTGTTATGTCTGCCTGTGTGTGAAAAGGATCCTGCTCCTTTTTTTGGATGCAGATTGAGAGCCATCCTAGTTTGTCATCGATGTCATCTGCAATGTCATCCCTTTGTCTCCTCCTTGTCCTTTCTCCAACTTATCTGTTATTTGTATGGTGTGGGTTTGCTTTGGGGATTTGTTGCTATGTCTAGTGCAGGGATAGGCAACCTCCGGCACTCCAGCTGTTGTGAAACTACAACTCTCAACATACATAATTGCTCTGCTCTTCTCAGAACTACCATATAAATGAATGGAGCATGCTGGGAATTGTAGTTTCACAACAGCTGGAGTTCCGAAGGTTGCTGATCCCTGGTCTAGTGTGTTCTTTCATGTCTGGTTTGTTGTTTGTTGTCCAGCATGTTTGCTAGACATTCCCTTGTCTGACTGCGGAAGTGGGCCCTTATGATTTCCCAGAGGGGTGAATCAAAAGTCATGTCTGAATGCTGTTCTGCTTCGGGCCGCCATGCACCCTATTTGCTTGGGGGTTTCCAGGCAGTAACTGGTGTGCTGGATACCTGGGTGTGGTGGCTTGTACTGTGTTCTTTATGGTGTGTGGGCTCTAGTACGCTTGCCTGGGTTCCAGTTGTTTTTACTGTGGCAGGTAAGTGTGTTGGTATGGTGAGCTTACCTGCCATTCCAGTTACAGCATTTAGTCTCGCCTTTTCCCTTGCAGCTAGGCCGGTGGAGACTCCTGTCCATCCATGTCTGGGATGAACAGGTTGTCTCCTATTTCAGGGACTGATAGGGTCAGTAGGGCCCAGGTTTGTGTGCATGAGCACTCCTACCTCTCATGCTGTTAGGAGGTCAGGGATTGGATTTAGGGAACCTTTAGGAGGTAACCTTCTCCCTTATCCAAGTTACCAGGCCTACTTACCCCATTCTCCCTGACATTGTACGGTGGGGAGTTTCCCCCACTCCTCACCGTAACACATGGTCATATGCAGCTGCAGCCAATTACTGGCTTCAGCGGTGACGTGTCCTCAAGTGGCACATTATGACTGAACCAATCATTGTATAATGGTAATGGGTGTGGATCCACCGTACCAGCTAACCAGTTTCACTTTGGGCTATTCTTAAGGATGTTATCCTGGCAATCCCCTTGTTTTCACCCTTTAACTCATATCCATGGATCTGGCCTTCATTGCAGGGGTAGCCTTTAGTCAGCTTCCTCTTGGAATAGACCTGGCATAGTTGGCAGCTGACCTACCAGAGTCTGAGACAAAGCACCAATGAGTCAGGCAATACTTGTAGTCGGTAAACAGGCAGAGGTCAGGGCAGGCAGAGCTTTTGCAATTCCGTATAAGTAATTTGAGATCAAGGCTGGCAGCTAAGAGTCAGTACAGTAGAAAGGCTAAGGTCAGGGCAGGCAGAGGCAGTATCAGACTCGGTTAAAAGGCAAAAGTTGGGTACACGGGGAAAAAATAGGAATAGCACACCTTCATTGGTTAAACTAGGACAATAAGCTCAGACAAGGAGTGACAGGGCAATCCAGCATTTTTAACAGATTGGTTTGCAACTGCACACAGAGCAAGGGGAAGAGGGGAGTGGTGGTGATGGCAAAAATGGGAGTAGTAGCTCAATAAATAACGTTCCTAATAGAAGTAGCAGGACACAGATGGACACAGGCCACTGATGTAAAAATCCCCCCCCCCCCCTCATTATATACTCTTTGATCCGGAAGACTTTAAGAACTTCTTTAACAGAATAAATATATTCAGCAGGTTTCCATGACCTTTCTTTGGGGCCAAAACCCTTCCATTCAACAAGGTAATGTGTCTTGCCCCTTACTTTCTTCATGTTCAATGTGCTGCTGACCTCAAATTCATCCACAGCACTGACAGGAACAAGAGAGTAAACAGAGAGTTCAGAGTAACAGTTCACTACAAGAAGTCTGAGGAGGGACACATGAAAGGTATTGGGGAAGCAGTAAGATGACAGCAGGCGGAGCTTGTAACAGACAGTGTTAACTTGAGAAATTACTTCAAAGGGCCCCAAGAACTGAGGAGTTAATTTGAAAGTTGGCACCTTCAGATGGATATTTCTTGAGGATGACAAACCCTGTCTCCAGGAGAAAATTTTTGAGGAACGCTTAGTTTCTTGTCTGCACATCCGTTCATGGATGCAAAAGCCTGGGTCAGGGAAGCTTTGGTTTCTTGGCCATGGCCAGTGGCGTAGCTATAGGGTGGTTCAGAGGTAGCAGTCGCTACCGGGCCCAGGAGCCTCAGGGGGCCCAAAGACCCTTGTACTGCATAAGAAGACACTGTTATTATAGAAAGTGCATGCTGATCAAGTTACACCTCTGGCTGGAGGGAAGGGGTTAGGTCAAGAAATTGGCATGGTGTGTGTGTGTGTGTGTGTAGTTTCAATTTATGCCTCAGGCAGCATGAAGGCTATCTGCTTCCCTGCCCCTGGCCACAAAGCCCTGAGGGAAGGGGGGCCCAAGCTAAACTCTTGCACCTGGCCATGGCACCTGTGGCTTGCAAATTGGTGAATACATCATTAGGTACAAGAAGACAAGGGAGCTGTCTATAAACAATAAAGAAAGGTGACTTGTAAGATGACTGATTGGAGTGGTCATTGTGGCAGAACTTGGTCCAAGGCAGCAGGGACACCCAGTTATCTTGCTTAGGGGAGACATAGAAGTGCAGATAGTTCTCCGAAATCTGGATAGTTCTTTCTACCTGACCATTGGGCTGTGGGTGATAAGCAGAGGAGAAATCCGAGTCCACCTCCAACAACTTGCTGAGTGATCTTCAGAAGTTAGAACTGAACTGTACTCCTCTATCTGAAACAATATGCTGAGGAAGACCATGTAAGTGAAAGATAAGCTTGATAAACAAATTGACCAATTGTATGGTGGAAGGTAGTACAGGCAGGGGAACAAAGTGTGCTATTTTTGAGAAACAATTCACAACTACCCAAATCATTGTACATCCGGAAGGGGGAGAAAGATCGGTAATGAAATCCATTCCAATGTTTTGCCATGGAGTACTGGCAAAGGAAGAAATAGACCAGCTGGCTTCTGCCTGGAAGGCTTGTTCTGGGCGCAATTCACACAAACAGAAAGTCTTTCAATAATACCTGGAGATGAGTGCAATGGTTTTGCTAACCCCTGGATACCTTGCCAGTTAGAACTTACGTCCCCAGGTAAGGACATGTTTTCATCTGGCCAGAGAAACATATGTTTTCCGTGGAAGGGATGTCCTTAATCTGACCTGAATCAACTGGAACAATACAGGCTGGATCTATTAAGTGCTCATGCTCCATCTCATGATCAGTAGTATCAAAGGAATGAGAAAAAACATCTGCCTTTATGTTCTTGTCTGCCTGATGAAAATGCAAATCAAAATTAAAATGGACAAAACATAGTGACCCGTGGGCCTGGCGGGGTTGAGTAGTTGAGCAGATTTGTCATATTTTTGTGTCAGTATCGACTACTACTGGGTGCTTTTTCCCTTCTAAAATACGGCACCACTCCTCCAAGGTAAATTTTATAGTCTGTTGCTCCCAGGCCCATTGGAATAATTCCTTTCTGCGGAGGAGAAGTCTATAGAGAAAAAAATCACAGGTGCACATTATCCCAGAATTCCTTTTTTGCTACAGTATGGCACCAGCACCTACAGAGGATGCATCTACCTCTAGGACAAATTGTTTTATGATATCTGGATGGTGTAGGGCAGGTGCAGAGGAAATGGCCTGTTTCAGGGTCTAAAAAGCAAACTCGGTCTCTTGTGTCCATTTTTTTGTCATCAGCCCATTTTTGGGTCACGGCAGAGATTGGCACAGTTAAGGAGGAGAAGAGATAAATAAATTGCTTATGATAATTTGTGAAACCCAGGAAACGTTGAATTGCGAATCAGCCGGTAGGACTCGGCCAACTTAATGTTGCTGATAACTTCTCAGGATCAATCTGAAGTCCTTGATAAGAAATTATATCACCCGGGAAAGGAAGGGTAGTTTTTTCAAAGATACACTTTTCAAATTATAGTCTATTTTCTATAAGTCACTGGAATACAGTGTAAACATAACTGCGGTGAGAGGTCAGATCAGATGAGAAGATGTTGTCAAGGTATGCCACAAGGTATACCAAGTGCAGAGAAGGTTCAGGAATAAATCATTCACAAATTCTTGAAAAAATGCTGGAACATTACTGGCATAACCAGGTACTCATAGTCCCCATTGCGGGTATTAAAGGGAGTTTTCCATTTATCTTCTTTTCAAATCCGGATCAAATTATGTGCTCCACTTAAATCTAGTTTAGTAAAGATCCTGGAGCCATGCAACCAAAGAGTTACAGTATCCAGAGTAGCGGTTATTTGCTCTTCATCATTATTTGGTTCAATCCGCGATAATCCACGCAGTGCCGCATCTGTCTTTTTAACAAAATAAAATCCAGCACCAACCAGCAAAGAAGACTTGCAAATAAATCCAGTTTCCAGATTTTTTTTTAATGTACAGTATTCAGACATGGTCTGTGTTTCAAGTAGTGAAAGGGGGTAAACTCGTCCTCATGGGGGAGTAGATCCAGGAAACAGGTCTATAGGACAGTCATATGGACGTTGGAGAGGCAGAATCTCAGCATCCTTCTATGCCTGACAAAGATGTCAGCATAACAGTAATATGAGGCTGGAAGGCAATGCAGGTTTTGCGGGATAGGTGAAGTCCAGACAGGTATAACAGTCATCAGGCATTGGAAATGGCAAGCTGGGCCCCAACAAAGTATCTGTGTTCCAGTCCAGGACAGGACTATGCAAATAACCAAGGAGTCCTATGAGTAGAGCATTAGTACAGACAGGTAGGACACACAAGGTGATTTTCTCTGAGTGGAGTACACCCACATGAAGCTCCAAGTGTTTTGTGACATATTGTGAGAGCTTTTCCATTGGTGGTTACCACCAAAGGCTTCTTTAGATGCTGAACAGGAATTTGATACTGGTTCAGCAAGGCCTGATACAGGAAATTTCTTATCTAACCAAAGTCAACAACAGCCTGCATAGTGAACCGCGTACATTCACCGGATAATTCAATGACAAAAGTCAACTTTGAAGAGAGTGAGTCTTCACCTAGGGCCATTTCTCCCACAGACCCTAGGCTCAGGAGTTTCCCACATTTTGGAGCAATTGAGGGCATAATGTCCCATCTTTCCAAAGTACAGACAAAAATTGTTAATTCGCCTGTGCTGACGTTCCCCTTCCGACAACCTAACTGTGTTTCCTGAATTGGCTCTAGAGTAAAAGTTTAGGTAGAAGAAGGAGGAGACATTGGCTTCTTAAATCTAGGAGCCAATTGAAGAGATTTCTTCTCACAAACTGCCTCTTTGGCACACTCCTAGAACTTAAGGAAGAGGCCAAGGCATTTAAAGTGTAAGGTATGTCTCAACAGCCAGTCCATCCTTGATTTACCATGACAATCCCTCCCAAAAGGCTGCTCCTAATGCTTAATCATACCAGGACAACTCTGAGACAAGGGCTTGGATTTGGATGGCGTATTGACCAGCTGTGAGACTACTCTGACAAAGTTGCAGTAGAGATGAGGCAGTAGATGAAGTTTGACTAGGTTCTTCAAAAAAAAAACTGGGATGTCTTCAGGAATAATGTCTTGCAAATTACTAATAACCGGATGACCGTTCTCCCATAATGGGTTTGCCCAGGCTAGGGCTTCACCAGCCAGATGAGAGATCAAAAATGTCACCTGCAATTCCATGAAACGAAAGTCAGGGCTGCCCCAAAAAGGTCAGTACAGTAGACAGGCTAAGGTCAGGGCAGGCAGTGGAGTATCAGAGTCGGTTAACAAGCAGAAGTTCGGTACACAGGCAGACATTCAGATCAGTATACCTTCACCGGTTAAACTAGTAAACTAGGACCCTAACCTCAAGCAAGGAGTGAGATGCCAGTCCAATATTTATAGTAGATTAACAATTTGAAGCAGGCGGGCAACTGCACTGAGAGCAAGGAGAGGAGGACAGTGGTGTTCTTGGCAAAAAGGGGAGTTGTAGTAGGTCAATAAATAATGTTCCTAATAGAAGTAGCGGGGCAGTGAAGGACACTGGCCACCGCTGTAACACATTGGCTGCAGTGGCACAGGTGACCATATCCATACCTGGCTGGAAGACAGCAAGCTGAGGTCCGGAAATGGTTGAACGGGACCTAAGGCATAGAACCAGAGCATGGGAAGCAGGTAAGTATGGGTCTTTCAGTAGATGATCCATGCCAGGGGGGCAACATCAAATTGTTTAAAAATATCCCTTCTATATAATGTATATTTGTTTTATCTTCAAGGGCAACAAACAAAAGTATAAGAAAAACCACAGAACAAATTGCTGAATCTACAACTGAAGCAATATGATATTTCCTTAATGTGAAGCAGAGGGAGACGCAGCTCTTAGTAAATGACACTAATATTTGACTCTGCTAGTCTTGGCTCCGACTGTAGGGGTATCATAAAGAAACAAACCCCAGTAATTTTGTGGTTTTCAATTCACATTCTGAGGATATTTAGGGAGGACGGAGCTGATGTGCTTTTTACTGGGCTTGGACAGAGCAGTTCGTATTTCATGTGATGACAAAAGGGCTGCACAGATGAAAGCACAAAAGTCAATGTGGGTGCAATAACGGTAGCTGTCCAGGGTCCTAAAAAGTTCACCCATTGTCATCTGCAGTAAGCGAGAAGTAGGAAAGAATTGGATTCCATTTTACTACGGAACCTTAATGACAGCAATGTAAGCCCGTTATAGTTCTTGTCAAAGATCAGGCACGAAAAGGTTAAGTTCCATCGTCTATTCCACCCCCACGTTCTCTCCAGGACGTTAACCTTGAATTCTTGATTATAACATTCGTGCCAAACCTTTGTTTTCTTTCTCCCGCAATCTTGCATTCTCTCTCTATTCTTTCTGTCTTGAGTTTATCCTGCAGGATATTGCCAAATCTGTGCCATATTTCATTTCATATTTGTTTTCTGCATTCAGCTCCTTCTCTGGTTTAGTGCCATTAGAAAAAAAATCACCAATCCTGCCAAGCAACATTGTGTTCTTGTTCTATAATTTTACATTCTGAAAAAAGCAGGAAAATATCATCTTTACTGAAATTAAGCCAGCTAGAATACTAACTGTCCATTGAGGAAATTTCAGGCAATGTGCACTTCCCAAAGGTATAAAATTTACACTTTCTCTTGGTTGCCCTGTAGGTCGGGACAGATCCAAAACTGAAATGCGTGCTGTGTATTTTGCTTTATCTGGTCATGACCCTTGCCGCACCCTATGTAAACCACAGCGCCAGCACAAGAAGGAAATCAAAAGTGGAAGACAGAAACCTTATTACATGACCAAGAATAGGTGTCACTTTTTTAGTCAGTTGGTCAGATACCAATTGGAAAAATCCAACAGATAGCAGCCAATTAAATAGATCAGGGCATTGTTCTAAAATCCACCCTGCTGTAGGTCAATTCCTCAAAGTCATTTTATATTGATGGCCGATCCTCTGGATAGGTGATCAATATCTGATCCAACACCCCGCATCTCCACTGATCAGTTGTTCTGTAGTGCAGAAGTTGGCGCCAGGAGTGCACAGCGCCTTCCATTGTGTAATGGATGGAACTCTTGACTCAGCCAAGCATGCATAAGTTCTGAATGGAGAGAGGGGAGTAAGCCACTGACAGACACCTCTAACAGTGACTCATCTCCGCTGAGAAAAAAGGAATGGGACCTGTTGTAACGAACCATGCCTGACCCTTCTTTCCACTGACATCTGCTGTTGGGGGAGTTGGAACACCACCATACACATTAGATGGTCACCTAGTCTTGCCAAAATCGGTGTTTCAACTGACATTAAATTAACGTATTTTTCTAGCTTTAGACCTCCTTCACAGATCCTTTCTTCTGGTTGTTTTTAAAGTGTTTTTAACATTTTTGGCTCAATTTTTTGCTATGGTTTTCAGCTTTTTATACATGAATTTTTATGGCTTTTTATTCATACATCTGTAAGAATTTCTTTTTTCTCTATACAGAAAAGTAGTTAAAGACATCTAAAAAAATGACCGTTGCCACTATGGGGGTTATTTATTAAGACCGGCATTTTCCACACTGGTCGTGATTCTGCCTGCACCACCAGAGGATGTGCCAGATTTATGTAGAGGCGCAAGCCTATTATTGATTTGGCGCATTCTCCTGCCGGCTGTGCGACAGTCTAAAATCTATGGCAGCCTCCTAGCTGCCGTAGATTCTTATCTTTATTCACGCCAGAAAGCTGGTGTGAATAAAGATAAATGTGTCGAACCTACTGCGATGCCCCCTTCCTGCCCTCTCCAATCCCACTTTTTCTCGGACTTCTAGTGGAGTGAAGAGGAAAAGTCGCAGATTTTATAACAAATATGGTATGCGACAAAATCTGTAACCTTATTACACCACAAAAGTGGTGTAACGAGAATAGTAAATGTCTCCCTATGTGTGTATTGCTTTTCATAATTCCCATAGTTTTTCAGGTAGTGGTCTGAAGTTGGCATTTTTCACCAAAATACACCAAAAATGCACATCAAATAAAAATGCAAAAGTTGGCATAAGCACCTTTATAAAAAAAAATTGTGTGCCCACAATCTTAGACAGTTTTTCAGGCATTTTCAACTCTTGTAATGATGCCTAAGGGAAAAATGGCTAAAAAAAGTCATACCTGGAGCATGCTGTGTGTTGCCGAAAATGGCAATCTTGATGATACCATGATAAAAAAGGCTACTTCTGTAGTGAATTTAATAATTCACTATAGACTTAACATCAGATCTACAAAAATGCTGTAAAATAAAAAATGTTGCAAAAAAAATGCACAAAAAGAAACCCCTCAGCAAAAATGTCCTAAAAACAACTAATGGTGACACCAGCCTCATACCTTTTCTTCCTATGGATATTTCTAAGCCTTGTGTGATCAGGCACAAATGTATTGTGTTATTTAAAAAATCCAGTTTTATTTTGTCATCTGGGGATTTGTTTTTTGCTGTTGTGCCTTTTTTTATTCTTTTCTTTTTCGTCTCTTTTACGTGTCTCTCCTTGTTGACCTCTCCGTCTGTTCTCCGGACCTTTTTTTCTTTACATCTGCATAGATGTTTTTCCCCTCACCCAACCTCTCGTCCTACAGACTTGGCTTTCTTTTTTTTTTCGTTGCTTTCCCTGGCCCCCTCTCATTTATGTCCATGATTTGTTCTGCATAGCTCGGAGCCCAAAGAGACTTGATGGCTTCTGAGGTGGAGTCTGGGGTTTGAGATGTATGGAGCTGCCATGCTTTGCTATATTTTGTCCAATGCCTGGACTAAGTACTAAGCGATTATTAACTGAAACAGTCAACGTGATCCAGCCAAATACTAACTGTCCAAACACACAGGGCTCAAAATAGCTTTGAGGCGATAGTGAGGGTTTGACTGAGATTGAAATCGGCTGATAGTGTTTCTGCCACAACACAGGCAAAGCACACATTAACTTTTCGTAAAAAGTCAGGCTACCTTCCCACTGAGGTCGACTTTCGACAGCACAGGGGGCTAAACACAGTAAAAATAGTATATTGCATGTATAAAATATCCACATAGTACAACCAATTCTACAGAAGGAACAAAGGGCTCTTTTGTAGTGCCCTGGAGGAAGGATACTGGAATATGGATGTTTCTGGGCATTCGCTCATATTGCTACTACGCAAACCCATCCACTCCCAGCTTTATTGCAGTTTGAAGGGTTAACTTGCACTGTGATTTATGCCGTTGTGTGCACTTAAACTGTTTTATATCGTTGAACTGCATTTTCTATGCTTATTATCATATATCCTGTTCGTTTGCACTGTTATTGCACTATATCTATACTGCATGTGGAATGGGTTAATTGCACAGCCATCTAATACTGAGAGACTTAGGGACTTTCTTCCTATGCACTGAGAAGTTAGAAATCTTCCACAGTTACTATAAGAGACTATGCAAGGTGTTGAAGGGAAACATAGAGACACTGACATTTAGACTGTCTAGTTTAGCTGTGTTGTTTACGTCTTAATGCTTGTTTATACCTGGAAAAACTGTTTAGGGTGGGTTCACATTACGTTTTATGCCTCCTTTTGATGTATACATTACAAACAAAAGGATACAAAAACACAGCACACTACATTCTTTGTATACGTTAAAAGGATAGGAAAAACATGATGTGATCCCACCCTTAGTCATTCCCATAGACTTGTATTTAAACTCTGCAAGTCTATGACAGAATGAAATTGCAACAATATTTCTGGTTAGGCTATCCTTCTGCACTCCACCCCTCTCTCTAGAACAGGCATGTCCAAACTCTGGCCCTCCAGGTGTTGCAGAACTACAACTCCCATCATGCTCTTCTGTAGGTTGATAGCTGTAGGTTGTCCAGGAATGATGGGAGTTGTAGTTTTGCAACATCTGGAGGGCCGGAGTTTGGACATGCCTGCTCTAGAAGGTTATAGTTCAGTTACAGAGAGCAGTTAGAGCCCCTTAGATAGGGACCAGTGTTTAATAGAAGAGACTGTGCCAGACTGCATGAATGAACAAAAGAAGATGCCGAGACGGGGTTACTCTGCCACAGACCCTGGGTCACCAACCCTCTGACCACAGGGCCAGCTGGACAACTGAGCCACAGACTCTGAGCCACCAGACCTTTGGCCAAAGTACCAGCCTTCTGAGAGAATTACCTTGTTACAAAGCACATTTCTTTGTTAGTAGTGGGTGCAATGACAGGAAACTGTGATTGTTCTGCCCCCCGTCATTGTAACCCTGAGATGCCGCATTCATAGCTGATCGTGACACATTGCAGTAATAACACAGTGTACAAAAACAATTTGATTTGCTCAACACCAGTGTAGTACAACTTTTACTGCTGCAGGATTCCATTAGATAATGTGCAGAAATTCCTCAGCAGACCCGACTTGTGTGAACGTGCCCTAATTGCCTTGAATTGCATTATTTTTTGGAATTAAATTGTTTTCACTTTCCATTTAATACCTGATATTAAGGGAAAGAAATCAACAAATGTTCCTAGTCTATGATCCATATTCTTCTTCTGAAAAATGTGAGCGGTCTCCTTTTTCATAGCGCTGGCCAGAACTCCCTCCTCCTGACCTTTAATCGAACCGCGCTGATCATCCACATAAAACACGGAGGAAGATTTATCAAAACAGATGCTCTGGGAAATGTGCATTTTTGGTATAGCAGATGTATGATCTTACTAGAATGAATGCCTTAATGCGGGCTATAAAACTTCAAAAGTGATGGCCTCCTTTATCTTATCTTCTATCCACGGCGTGCATAGCATGGGTCCAGCACAGGGGTTTCTGCACACAGTGCTGCGTTACATTTACATTCAATGGTACAAGATGCAAAAGGTCCTTGTTGACAATATGATCGGGTGCTGGAAGGAATAGGTCCATAGGTCTCTATTATCCATGATCTATGGAAGATCCTATGCCAATAGTCAGTCCTCCCCCCACCTAAGGCAGCTGCGGTCCTTGAGATTTGGGGACTACGTTTTCATGCATATATTACCTTCATATTAAAATTCTTCCTTCTTTGGGATCTGGTATTACCAATACAAATCCATGGCTTCGTCAATAGGTACATTGGAGGATGTTTATCAATGGTTTAATGCCAGTTTTGTGTAGTTGAAAAGTTGCAAATTATGGTGCACATCATATCTGTGCCCTCATTTAGAACTTTTTGAGCTTCTTACCACTTTTCTAAAGTGGGCGAGAAGGAAAGATGAGCCTTTGCTGAGCGACCTATAACTATTAATAAATTTACTGAATTTTACTCCGGGTTAGTTCGGGTTCAAGGGAATCTGTCAACAAATCTAACTATATGTAACCCAAGCCAAGGCTGCATCGTGCATTATGTAGAGAAAGTTAAAGCCTTTTAACTTAAGGGGTTCTCCCATGACTAATGTAAAAAATGAAAGACATCAGACATCATATAGTACATCACCACCTCTTTCTAACAAATCTAGAACCAGCCCTGTACCTCACATGGATCCAGAGATCTCCACATTCATTGCTCTGCCAGATTTATATCAAGGTGACAGCTCAAGGGGAGTGTCTTTTCTGCTGCAGCTAAGGGGGCGTGCCCATACTCTCCCTATCATAGTTCAGGCAGTTGAAGGATGAAACTGAGCATGTGCGGCCATCTCAGTAAGCCGGACAAAGTAATAAGCTGAAATGTTTGTACTCTATAGGAAAAATCACTGTCCTACGTATCTGCACTCCATAACCCCAGCCAGCAGAGCGGCGGGTGCTTTTTCTTATAGTGTACAATCTCGACCACCACCGCTAGATTGCAGGGTGGTCGTAACCATGGAAATCACAAGCATGTGATGGAAAAATGAATCCAGCCAGCAAAGGAGGCAATATGGACAATCACAATACATTAGTAAATGCCTTTTATTAACTTTCGCTACATAATAAATGCGATTTGCTGAAGTGAGGCAAACAATTTACTAATCTCCCCTTTACAGCATTGTGACTGAATTGTGTTGGCTGGATCTGTTATAATGTTCCAAACAATTGCTGTAGCTTTAAACAGGGTTTTCCGGAATTCATATATTGATGACCTATCCTCAGGATCGGTCATTACCTTTGATTGGTGGGGGGGGGGGGGGTTGATTCCTGGCGTCTCCATCAATCAACTGTTTAGAGGCTCTGGTGAGGGTTAAGGCCCCTTCCTTGGCCAGTGATGTGACATTCATTGGTTACATGGGCCTTGGCTGCATTACCAAGAACGACCACTATACAATGTCACGGCAATGTGCTTGGTATGCTGTAAGGAGGCTGCAGAGCTCACCTGAGCATCACAGCCACCTCAAACAGATGATCAGCGGCAGTGGATAGGTCATCAATATTGTACTCCTGGAAAACCCCTTTAAACAGTGCTCTGAGCAATACAAGATCCACCTAGACTCAGTAGTCTATTGTTTAAAGACTGTAAATCCATGTAATACCACAGACTTGGTCTCCCATATGCAAATCAACCCGTTTTCACCAAAGGGCAGAGGTATTACAGGGGGAAAGTTCTTTGAAGATGATGTCATAATTGTCGTTGTAAATTTCATAATTAGGCCCGGACACAAAAAGTGATTCTTCATACTTCTGATTCCAGACATGTTCCCGTCTTTTGCACATTACTGATTAAAGCCTTCTCCCTGTCCCTTCAAACAGATTGATTAGTAATTAGCCCCTTGCTACACTCGAAGAAGCTTTTAGTCATGACAGGCCTGCATCGATCACCCACTGCATTTCCAAAGGGACACTTTGAACAAGGGAGGACATACTGTACGTTGTCAGAGTGCTGTCAGAGACCCCATATATCAATAGCAAGAGGGCTTCTGCCGTACGTGAGCACACACCACGCAGACCTTTCTTCGTCTTTGAACCTTATCGCCTTCAAGGATTTCTTTTTTTTTTTTATGACGAGAAAGCGTGACTTTAGTATGAATTGTGAAATGTCACCAATGGTGTTGAGCGATTCGAAGTCCACAAAGTGGCCTTCGATCCGAATTTCAGGGAAATTTGATTGGCTGCAAAGCCGAATTTCCTCGTGCTTCGTCGTTGCGAATCGATTTTCCCTGAATGGCGGTAAAACTAAAAAAAAAATCATACTTCTCTCATCCGTTTGAGCGTGAAGAGCCTGCCGCTGCCATCTTGACTGAAGTGAAGAACTCAAACGAAATCCCGTGCGCGGCGACATATGACATCACCATGCTAGCTGACGGGCCGAGCGAGATTTCGCACTAGATCTTCAATCAAGATTGCGATGGCTGGCTCTTCTCGATCGAATGCATGAGGTATGATTTCATTTATTTTTTTTTTTATTTTACGCTGTGTTATTACTGTCGGATGCCGTGATCAGCTAAGAACAGGGCATCTGAGAGGTGCAATTGGCGCTCCCTGTCATTGCACCTACTACTTACAAAGTAATTCGTCACAAAGCAAATTTTCTTGTAAAATTCGGCGAACCAGCTGAATCTTATTTTCAAATAGTTTGCTCTTCTCTAGTCACTAACCTGGATTCATGGTGTTTACTAGTAGTTTGCAATGACCATGGATTAATGGCGTTTATTTAAGCAGGTTGTCTTTAAGTCGTGGGCTAGGGCTTGCAAGGTCTCAATCAAATGTAACCCTCCTGTTTAAGTCCTATAAACTGAATAGGAAAGGTTGATCCACTGCAATGGTGCACATTCACTTAAATTGTGCTGATCCCATCATCATTGGTACAAACCCGTGTCACAGTCTATTGCGTTACTCAAAGTGTATAATTCAATGGGTTTTTCCTATCCAGCAGGGATGGATTGGCCCCAGACCTTACAGGGAAATTTTCCGGTGGGCCAATGCCCAGGGGGGCCACTTGGGCTCTCCTCACAGCTGGCCAGTAGTTTTTGAGGATGTGTTTTGTGCTGTTGGCAGTATTTTGTGATGGATTGCTGGTCCTGTCTACTTGTGTTGATCCTGCTTTCTATCAATTTGGACCGACTACAAAATGGGGCCACTTTTCGTATTCTTTCCAGGGCCACTTTAAGTTCCCAGTCTGCCCCTGCTGTCAAGGGCACTATTCATTAAGTCATTCCATAGTCCTGAATAATGAGTAATTTTTTCAGTGGCTTTCCCCCTTGAAGAGGTCTATATACCCTAATGAGACCTATGGTCTTGGGTGGGTCTAATGGTACAAAGCCTTTTACCTTTTGCCTCAACTACAACTGTCATCAATGTCTACTCCTGTAGGATTACTTTTAGCACTCTTGCTTATATAATATGGCACCACATTCCCATATACATGCAATAAGGAAAGTAGACCTGACAGCTCAGGGTGTTGGACTAAAGTATCCATACACCTTCAATAGTCGTCAGACAAATATTCCTCCTGACCCACCGCCATATGCATGCGAGCATGCATGTGCACAGTAAGATGTTGCCAGATACCTCTCATGTCAAGAATGGATTGGGCATGTTGAGATGCAACATTCCTGATCCTTCCGATCTCCAACATCATCTATTTGGGAAATATTCCCACCCACCCATACTTATAAGGTTGTTGGCTATCTCCACACTGAAACCTGTGGGTTTGGCTAGGCTAGGTTCATGTCTACAGTGGAGGTTCGGGCAATCTGTTCAGCAAGCAATGGGAGCAACTAGGCCCATCCGAAAATGGCAGGCTCATACAAGAGGAGACTAAATGGATAACTGGAACCGCAGTACCCTAGATTTGGTGGTATCTGCAAACTTTGGGTCTGTATAGTAATGTTTGTAATTTTTTTTAACATGCTATATGCATTGTTACACCAGCAGATGGCGTATGAGTGGCACTGGGAATGGAGCTAACCACTCCAATCCCCCCCTCTTGATAGGAGTCAACTGGTCCGAATTCCTGTCAGGAGGTGGAGTTAGCTTGTAGTGAGGGAACATGTCTATCTGCTCCCAGCTCCAAGGGCCTTAGGGACTAGAGATCCAGCAGATTTGTGAAGATCACTAGTCCAGGGAAACTGCAAGGTCTCAGGCCACAGAATGCAAGCTACAGTATTTACAGTCAGCAGAGTGATCAGCACTACAGCTATACAGACTCTGCTGCAGGTGATGGGAAATGTGTTAAGACACCCATCACCACAGTTCAGGGCAGACACACTCACAAGCCTGCATTTCACAAGTGGACACATATAGCCACAAGTGTCAGCTTATTGCTGTTTGCAGGAGAATCAGGAGAGACAGAGAGACTTTTGGCGGCTAGTGTACTCAGAGTGCCATCATCAGCTTCCATACCTCATCATGTGGGTAAATAAATTGCACTGGGTACAAACTACTGATGGATGTACTGTTGCTGTCGTCTTGCAATTAGTAAAGAGAGATTTTTGTTCTTTTACCTTTGGCCTTATTCTTTGCACCATCTTTTCACTGCACTGATTCCCAGGGAGTGATCGTCTGAGGAAGCACACCGTCACACAGCATCTCATCACCACTCCTATCCTTAGCTTTGGCTCCCCAATGGGCTCGCTGTAGAACTTCCTCAATTAAAGTCTAAAGGAGTCTTTTTCTACACTTGAACATGTGGGCACATCTCCATTCATGTAGCTGCTGTGGATTTCACAACAGGAATCAGAGGACCCCAGTTTTCTTCAGAGGCAGGGCTCCCACCTATCAAACATTTATGATACTTCCTGTGGATTTGCCGTAACTGTCTAAGGGTAAGGCCAAAGGGATAGGTTTTCTTAAGAAATTTTTGGAAGCCAAAACCAGGAGTGAATTTAAAAAAGAGGAGAAGTCCTTTCCATTTTTTGTCCTTTTAAGATCCATTCCTGGTTTTGGCTTCCAAAACTACATCAGGAAACCTGACCGCGTGGCCGTACCCTAAAGTGGGAAACCTCATTTAACCCATTTCAGCTTCTAATTCCTAGAGAGAGTGCTCATTCCATATTAGATATTATTCCATGTATTTCCATTTTATTGTGCCCTGAGAATATTTTACATAGTACAGAGTATGTGCGTCATGGAGTTTAAGTCACGTCAGATTGATTGGAGAGGGTTTTGCTTGATTTGTTGCAAAGCACAGCCTGTTTCAGATAAGTTTGGAATGTCTCATGGCCGATACTGTGTGTTATTCTTAGGAACTCCTGTTTGTTCAACTGCTAGTTCACAGGGGGATTGGAGTTTCCAGTGTACCTACTAGCTGGCGATATCCCAGTATGATGTTTACGGAGCCCACATTAAAATCTAGTGAACTTCATAGAAGAAACAGCTCTGAGGTAGGAAGTCTTCACATTCTTATATTATGTGAAGATCGATGTTCAGGAAGAATGGGGGAAAATAGTTATATCGAGGGATGAGCGAATTTCATATTTTGAACTTCGAGTTCGAGTTTGTGTTGTGGTATAAGCTAAATTGCGTTATGGATTCCGTTACCACGGACCATAACGCAATTCCATGACGGAATGCATAACGGAATGCCTTTAGAGGCATTCTGTTATTCATTCCGTCATAATAGAAGTCTATGGCCTGCATAACAAATGCGTCCGGTTTCCGTTATGCAGGAGAGGCATAAAAACGGATCCAGTATATATATATTTTTTTTTATGCGGTAATTTTAATGCCACTGATACATGTCAATGGAAATTAAGTGTTCCGAAATTTTGTACGGAGACAAAACTGCGACATGCTGCAGTATTTTCTCTGTCCATAAACTCATAAGACTGATGCATCCTGAACGGATTTCTCTCCATTCAGAATGCATTAGGACAAAACTAATCATTTTTTTTTCCGGTTTTGAACTCCAAGGACGGAACTCAATACCGGAAAAGAATAACGCAAGTGTGAAAGTACCCTTAAACATCTAATTTTCACTACACACTTTTTCTTATACAGCACCAGTGTATTCCAAGGCGGTTTACAGACATAATGTAAATTTCAATTTGTATGAACTATAAATGATGGGCACTCTACATCCAGAATCAATTCAAGCTCACAACGTTCATTTAGGATAAACTCCAACAATCATACATGTAATTAAAAACCATCATGCGTTTCGGAACTTTAAATGTGTTCCTTCTTCAGTGGACACTGAAGATGGAACACGTTTAAAGTTCCGAAACGTGTCTGGTTGGGAACATCCCCATGTACAAGTACTCTCATAAGATTGTGTAAAATCTACAAGGTATGGAGCACTCCAAAATCCATCTACCTGCGATTTGAATGAATAAGAGTTAAGAATATCTACTTAAAACCAGCAGGCTGTTTAACGCCGGATCCACTGAGCACGTGAAACGCTGACCTATCTCCCAGGCCACACAAGAAACCAGCATGATCGCAGTACTCACTATCAGGTGAAAGCTACGGAGGTAAGATCCATCTGTGCCAAATACCACGTGGGACGCCACAGCAGGCACTCATCTCCGCTCCTGCACATCTAACAGTCAGTAACAAATTTATAATGCGCAACCGTGTGGATAATCAACAGGGAGGATTGCACGTCCATTATAACCATTGCCATATAGAGGGACATTTCAACAACATTTAACCCCATATTGTGCATTAATGGGATCTGGACATTATGTTTCAATGTGAATTGAAACTATTTATATGATTGTTGGAGTTTATCCTAAATAAACATTGTGAGCTTGAATTGATTCATCATTTATAGTTCATACAACTTGCAGTTTATTGGTGACAGGGCGAGTCATATTGATTGGTGCACCAGTTCCATACCAGTGAACAGGGGAACCACCTTGTCCTCCATATTGGATAATATTATTAAACTAATAATCTAAATTCCCTTTCTGTATGTCTTTGGAGTGTGGGTGGAACCTCACGCAAACTTGGAGAACATAAAAACTCCATGCAGATGTTGACTCTTGATCAGATTTGAAACCAGGACTGCAAGGCAACAGTGTCAGCTGCTGATCCACCATGCAGACATGGGGCCACATTTATTAAGATGGACGTTTTAGACACCGGTCTTAATAAAGCCCTAAGCCGGCGTGGTTCCAACGAAGTTATGAAGAAGCGCCGGCATCCAGCGACAGTTCTTAATGTAAGATAGCTTTCGAGTTATCTTACATTAAGACCATTTTCTATGCCTAAAACAGGTGTGGAAAATGATGAATGAGACCCGTCCCCTTCCCCGCCCCCGTCACGCCCACCATTTTAGACCTTGCTTATAGCCATCTGCCCCTGAAATATGTCTAATATAGGCGTATTTCAGCATACTAAATGGCCCCCATTATCTCTTAGATCACTTATTTACTCTATACACTCGTTTGGATTGCGGTTAGGCAAAGTAGGCAGTTGCCTTGGGGCACCAGTGAGAAGGGAGTGCAATCAAAGGTCCATTTATACTGGGCAATATGATTGGGCAACGATTGGGGATAAGTGTTCAGATAAACATTCATTCCTGATTATTGTCCACTCTTAGACCTGTATGAGGATGAATGATCGTTGCTGCAATCATTCGTTCCCGTAGAGTTTCCTTATTTGTCAGCAGCAATTTCCCCTTTACACAGGGCGATGTGTGCCAATATGCAATGATTTCTTGCGTCACATAAATGATCAGAATGAACAACTTTTGCTGGATCACCAGCTACACATTCACATGGACAAAGAATGGCACATGTATTAAAGGGGTTGTGTCATCTCACGCATTGTCTGATGGCCGCGGATCTCACCTCTGGGACCCGCAGCTATCTCTAAAATAGAGCCTGCAAAGTGAAGAAAAGTGGACTTTGCATGTGTGGCCCCCTCCATTATTTCTATGGGAGTTCCAAAAAAAATGAGTGGCGTGCGCGGCTATTCACGTAAGTCCCTTTGAAATGAAAGGAGAGTGTACATGCGCACTACACAAGCACGGCCACCATTCCATTTATGGGGCTGACGCTCTACTATTTTAAGCATTTCATTAGAAATAAATGAAGGGGGCCACGCAAGCGGGGTCGGCTCTCCTTCGCTTTGCAGACTCAGTTTTAGAAATAGCTGCAGGTCCCAGAGGTGGGACCCGCAGCTATCAGACAAGGGTGGCTTATCCTAGAGCTATGCCCCCAATGCTTGAGATGATACAACCCCTCTAACAACACAAGTTTAATGCGATAAAGAAGAGTACATCTATTGCTCCCTGCCACCGGGAGAGGCTGCAGGAAGCGTTCCTCAATGGAATTACTACCATGATCTCTAGAAGTAGAGAATCTGGTCACATCACTTCGGTTCTGAGAACCTCCAGAAACATTTCTATACATACGTGTGAATGACATTGGCAGAGCCTTAGATATATATATATACCGCCTGTATTACTGGCATAGCAGCGCACAGCAGAACGTGGAGAAAGGAGATGTCGGCAATGATGGTAGGTATAGCACTTGCTTCACCTCTCCTGCAAAGATGATAATAACGCAAGTCGCATGTCATAGGTTCCTGTTTGATGAAGACAAGTAGATGTGAGCATGACTCCTCGAGTGGAGTTATTTCTATTTCCTGCAGTGGAAAGTTCAGTGCAGCTCATTACAAGAGAGTACTATGAAGAGCAGGAATCAACGGTGCCAGTACGATGCTGGGCTTCAGCCCGTCTCACCTCAGATGGTTTCCTCAGTGACTCGGGCACCTGGAGAAGAGAGTCAGTCTGCAGGCTCTAATACATTATAGTAATGAAATATACTGTACTGAAGAGACGGATGAGGCCAGGGTTTTCTCCTGGATTTAGAAATGTATGACAAAATAGACGCGACCAGGGGCGTAACTATAGGGGAAGCAGTGGAAGCGGCTGCTTTGGGGCCCTGACCCAGAAGGGGCCCATCCAAGAGGAGGAGAAGTACTAAAAGATTTTGTCAGGGCCCCTCAACAGTATTACACAATGAAATTATATACAGTGGCAGTATAGACAGTGTAGAAAACGGATGGAACAGCTGCCGGGCCTGGTCTGAGAGAGCCATCTTTACTAGCCACAGGAAAAGGGGCATGAAAGGAAGGGGTTGTGAAAAAATTACTGGCGGAGGGGGCCCCATTCAAAAATTTGCTGTTTTCTAGTTACACCACTTTTTAATATAAATTTGATGCAGATTTCATCGCAAAATCTGTGACTTCTTCCCCTTCAACTCCACGTACACCAGTTCTATAAAGGAGGCATGGGCCGGCATGCCCGTTTCATTAATCAGTTTCTATGGCAGTTTTTGGCGTAGAAAATTATCTAAATCTACGCCAGCAAGGGAGCTGGTGTAGATTTAAGGCTGTTGTACGCCAGCGGTGGATGTGCCTAGCTTATGTAGAGGCCAGTGCAGGATCTAAAACGCTGGTCTTACTAAATGACCCCATATGTGCTTTACTTGAAGGTAAAACTATTACTTAATGACTAGGGCATTTCCGATAAAGTAGCATTACAAAATGCATGCAATAGATGTATTACACTTTCTATGTACATCACATTTTCCTCTCTTGTAGCTCCCCCTGCTGGCCAAAATTCTGGTCCACCTCCTACATTCAATGGTGGACAAACAGGCTCAGTGTCTTCCTTTTTCTCCTCTTCCTCACAGGTGAAGCGGTCCGTGCACTTTTCATTCATATATCACTACTTCTAATCGAAATTCCTAGAAATGAATAGCTATCTCTCTCCCTAGACAGTGGAGAAGGAGATTATGAGGGAAGCATGACATACTGTACTATAGCACTATTTATTAGTGAAATCTCGAGGGCTGTTTGTGAAGTACTAATGTATTTTCTAAGGAAGGGGTTAACGAGTGGACTTCTGGAAGATGCAGGTGCTTGGCTGTCACATGGGAGCTGCTACTCACCCACAGAAAGTGAAGAGACTGGGACTAGAGATGGATGAGCAAAGAAGCTTTTTTACACTTATATTGTTAAAATAATTCTGTGCTTTTCAAGATATAGGTTTTCTTCTAGTTGGACAGAGACAGCATTTTTCTAATTTTTGTTCTGTAGATTACCACAATGGATTTTGAACAAAACAATTCAGATGCAGCCGAAGTTCCGACTTTCAGATTTAATTCAGTGGGTTGAACAAAATAATTGCATAAAAATGTGAGGAACTAAAGCATTTTTTAAACTCAGTCTCTTCATTTCAGGGGCTCAAAAGTAATTGGACAAATTAAATAATTGTAAATAAGATGTTAATTTCTAATACTTGATTGAAAACCCTTTGTTGGCAATGACTGCCTGAAGTCTTGAACTCATGGACATTACCAGACGCTGTGTTTCCTCCCTTCTAATGCTCGGCGCGGTTTTCAGTTGCTGTTGTTTGTGGCTCTCTGTCTGAAGTTTGCTCTTTAACAAGTGAAATGCTCTATTGGGTTCAGATCTGGTGACTGACTCGGCCATTCAAGAATATTCCACTTCTTTGCTTTAATAAACTCCTGGGTTGCTTTGGATTTATATTTTCGGTCATTGTCCATCTGTGTTATGAAACGCCGACCAATCAGTTTGGCTGCATTGGGCTGGATCTGAGCGCACAGTATGTCTCTGAAGACCCCAGAATTTATCCGGCTGCTTCTGTCCTGTGTCACATCATCAATAAACACTAGGGACCCCGTGCCACTGGCAGCCATGGATGCCCAAGCCACCACACTGCCTCCGCTCTGTCCTACAGATGATGTGGTATGCTTTGGATCATGAGCTGTACCATGCCTTCACCATACTTTTTTCTTTCCATCATTCTGGTAGAGGTTGATCTTGGTTTCATCTGTCCAAAGAATGTTCTTCTAGAAGTGTTCTGGTTTTTTAAGATGTTTTTTCTTTAGCAAACTCCAATCAGCCTTCTTATTCTTGAGGCTTATGAGTGGCTTGCACCGTGCAGTGAACCCTCTGTATTTCCTTTCATGCAGTCTTCTCTTTATGGTAGATTTGGATATTGATACGCCTATATCCTGGAGAGTGTTGGTCACTTGGTCGGCTGTTGTGAAGAGGATTCTCTTCACCATGGTAATTATTCAGGGATCATCCACCATTGTTGTCTTCCGTGGGCGTCTAGGTCTTTTTGCATTGTTGAGGTCACCAGTGCTTTCTTTCTTTCTCAGGATGTACCAGACTGTAGATTTTGCCACTCCTAATAGTGTAGCAATTTCTCGGATGGGTTTTTTCTGTTTTCGCAGATGAAGGATAGCTTGTTTCACCTGTATGGAGAGCTCCTTTGACTTATTATTATATTTACTTCTCAGCAAAATTTTTAAAATGCAAGCACCACACCTCAAATCGACTCCAGGTCTTTTATGTGCTTAATTGAAAATGAAATAATGAAGGAATTGCCCACGCCTGCCCATAAAACAGCCTTTGAGTCAATTGTCCAATTACTTTTGGTACCTTTAAAAACAGGGTGCCACATCCAATTTTAATGTGGATACCCTCAAATGAAAGCTAAAAGTCTGGACTTTTTGTCCATGTCCATTATATAACTATAACTTGAATATGTTTTAGTAAACGGGTAATAAAAACTAAATTTGTGTCAGTGTCCAAATTATGGACCTAACTGTACATACATGTACATACAATTAATTCAGGAAATTCTTCCAAGGCTCTGTTCCTGAGTTATGATACTTTTTCTTAATACGTAAAGTAGGCTTTTGGTGCAATGAGGCATCACTATTTCTTTAGTTTCCCCCAAATGCCTTTAATTTCTGAGGCCAGCCCCTCCATGCCTGTCAATCAAAGCAGTGAGTGACGTTTGGGAGCAACAAGAGCAACGGTGATGTCCTTATTGCACCAAAGACCTATTTTGCATAAAGTATCACAAATCAACAAATCAGGAATAGAGCATCAGATCAACAAAAGAAAAACAACTATTTAATCAGGTGAACCACAGCTATGTGTTCAATAATAGACTCTTTTACAATATATCACGTTGAGAGTATAGAGAAGCACAGACATAGATGTATTGAGGTCCGTCCAAATAATAGGAAGGCCAAAGAGCTCCTTTCACTGCAATTGCAATCTAGCCCTGCACCCATATAGTCTCTGGGTCATAGGCGATGGTGCAAAAGCCACATCCCTTTTGTCATCTAAGAAAAGATAATATCCTATTTTTTTAAGTTAAATGGGTTGTCCCATGAAAAATATTCTACAGTTTTCAAATCAGCCCCTGGATCTGAATACTTTTGTAATTGCATGTAATTAAAGATTTAGCATAGCTACTGAGCAATTCAATAAAATGTATCTGTATAGCGCCACCTGCTGTTATTTTATTTCTTTGACCTGCTCACTGAGATGGTCGCACGCGCTCAGTTTCATCCTTCAACTGCCTCCTGTGCTGTGATAGGGAGAGCATGGTCACGCCCCCTTAGCTGCAGCAGAATAGACTGAGCAATGGATGGAGAGATCTCTGGATCCATGTGAGGTACAGGGCTGGTTCTAGCTTTGTTAGAAAGAGATTGTCATGTGCTATATGATGTCTGATTTTCAGTTTTATAAATTAGTGTCCGTGTATTGGTGCAGAACTTCGCTGTAAGATCTTGATGGAACCACAGGAGCGCCAGGTATTGTGACCATTATGCCTCTTTCACACATCTGTGATGCCATCCGTGACAAAATGGTCAGTGGTTCATCTGTGAAAATCTCCATAAAGGGTCTGTGTTTGTTCCGTGTGTCAGTTTTTTGCTCTCTGTGTGTCATCTGTATTCCAGATGACTGCTAGGCTGAACTGTAGACTGCTAGGCTGAACATTAATTTCCAGAGCATCTGCGAATGCTACCAATGGTCCATGAAAACCACAGACCAAACATGGATGTCATCTGTGCTGTGTCCATGGTTTTCCCGGGCCCATATACTATAATATGCGTGAGGGATACGTAATCATGGGCAAAATGGTGTTGACCCATAGACCTAAAAAAGGATCTGCTTCATGTTTTCTACACATGGACCTACTTATTCTTATAATCATTACACCCAGATTGAATTCACATCTAATGGGCAGACGGGTTGTTACAGTCCCCAGCAGGAGCAAATGTCGCTTCACAGCTCAGACAGTTCTTCTGTGGTGGAGAGGCTCAGATGCTTGATGGTTACAGTGAAGGCACAATCTTGATAGATACAATCTGGCAACTTTTTTTTAATACAGGCAACTTTAACAATGTTATTTATCCAGTAAAAGGGTTTTCCGAGACTTAAATACTAATGACCTATCCTCTAAATAGAAACACAAGGCGGGGGGGTCAGTCAGCACGTCCCTGTATGCAGGTGCACGTAGCCACAGCAAAATATACATACAAATACAGAAATGCAACAGCACTCTGCACTCTGGTTGGATGTGTTTAGTAGAGATAAGCAAAGTTATATATATGCTTCACCAAATTTCACAAAGAAATTTGATTTGTGACTAATTACTTTGTACAAAGCGCATTCCTTTGTATGTAGCGAACACAATGACGGGGAACTAGTGCGCTGCTCCCCGTCATTGAACCCCTTAGATGCTGTGCCAATCCATTGCTGATTGCGCCATCTGAGGCTACAATTTAAGGCCTCTTTTACACTTGCGTTCTGAACGCAAGTCGCCTCAAAGCATTTGAAGACTGATCAGGATCCTGATCAGTCTTCGAAATGCTTTCAGGTTACCATGGCAGCCAGGACGCTACTGAAGTCCTGGCTGCCATGGTACTCTGCAGCAGTGTACCTACCTGCGCTGCGGCCGCCGGTCGCTCCTTCATGACGTCACAGGTCCCTGCGGCGCATAGATCAATGCGCCGCCCAGACCTGTGACGTCATGGAGCAGCGCCCGGAAGCAGCAGCGCAGGTAAGTACACTGCTGCAGGGTACTTACCATGGCAGCCAGGACTTCAGTAGCGTCCGGGCTGCCATCGTAACCGATCGGAGCCCCAGCTTACACTGGGGCCCCGATCGGAACTGCTGCTGCGCATGCGCAAAGCTAAACGTCGGATCCGGCGATGCGCCGAAACAACGTTTAGCTTAATTCCGGATATTTGCACTTCAATGGCCATTAATTCCGTTACGGCATGTCTGCGGTTTTGTCAACGTCCAAAAAACGTTCACATACTGAACGGAAGACATCCTGATGCATCCTGATTCCTGAACAGATTTCTTTCCATTCAGAATGCATCAGGATAATCCTGATCAGTATCTTTCCGTCCTAGAGCCCCGAGGACGGAACTCTAGGACGTACAGCAAAAACGCAGATGTGAAAGGGGCCTAAGTCTTTAAGGGGTTAATCGGTCAAATAAATAAATGCATACTCACCTCATCCATTTGCTTGCCTTGCGTAGAGGCCATCGCAGCCATCATGATTGAAGACACTGTGTGAAAATCTCGCGTGGTGACGTGATGATGTCATCGTGGCATCATACATCACCCTGTGCGAGATTTTGCGCGGTTTCTGCAATCAAGATTGTCGCAATGGCCTATTTGTGCACAAATGAATGAGGTATGTATTTTTTCATTTTTACTGTCGTTTCAGGAAAAATAGACTCGTTACCCCGAAGCGCAAGGAAATTCGGCTTAAATTCGGATTAAAGTCAATTAGTTTGGCTTCTATTCGCTCAACACTAGTGTTTATCATACAAAAAGAACGCCACTCACCGATGCTCCGTTCTAATGATGAGGGTCCAGTCTCTTCTGCTTCTGGTTCCCTAGGAACCGAATGTGCGATGTCTTATCGGATGTCACGTGCACTGCTGCAGCCGTTCCTTTGCCGGTGAATGGCTTTTGGGAAAGGCACCGGCACTCAGGGAAAATTAAAACAGTTACTTTATTGCCAACATATTAAAAACATGAGTATGCGCATCCAAAGGAACTGCTTGAGAGTTTAGAACCATTAATAGTTCTTAATCCTAGCTTGCATGCTGTGATTAAGATTCATTTATGGTTCAAAACGCGTGTCCAGGTTGCATGGAACTAAATGGCAAATGTCTACAGGATCAGTTTAAGGTTTAGTGTCTGTTCCATTCATATCTACTTTAGTAAATACTTGTATTCCTTATAAGCTAATAATCCATCTTTTCTCATAACTTCGCAATGTGCCATTTCTCTGTTATTCCTCCTGGAAATGTATGAATGCATTAACAAATAGGTGTTACCATTCCCCTTGTCCCTGAAACTGTCACCTCTCTTTTCACACTGTAGGAACGCATCTTCAGTTGTCAATTTATTCACAGATTTCTTGGAGGAATAACAGAGGGATGGCACAACCCAAGTTTTTAAGAAAAGTCTGCAAGTATTTATTAAAATAGACAGGTTAGAAGAGCTTCTGGGTTCCCTGTAACCTCCCTCCCACACATCTGAACCCTGCAGGTGAATGAGTCAATGGTTCCTCGGGCCAAGACAAATTCTTTTCTGAATTTCTTTCTCCTTTCTGCGTTGCACATCCGTTCACAGACCTAAGAGCTCCAAGTGTCCAGCACGCCGTTCTCTACGCAGTCTTCAGAGCCAAGTATATTCACCGCACTGCATTACACGCTGGCTGCTTCCACTTCACCACAATGAGAGGTGATCCCGGCCAATACAAGGCAGAAATATATCAGGCTTTTGTCACGGCCAAAACCTGCGCTCCTTCACAGCCGCTGAATTGTGCATTTCATTGCTTCACAGAGTCACTGACAGCCGCATTGGCACTGAATCAGTTAAAGGATACACGTTATTATAGGTGCCTAGTAAGTACATAGCACACGGTCAATTACAGCCATGGACACCCGAACGGAGACCTTTCTGGTGCATTAGTCCATGGGCAGAAGCTTCTTTTTCTAATGCCTAAAACCACTACTGCCCATAACCCCCACCTCCTCTATTCGATTCCTATCCAGATACGTTTCCCAGTGGTCTGGAGTCCTCCCCTCTATCCAGCCTGTGCTATTGGAAGATCTGAGCCAGTACCCTGCAATGGGCCCCTAGAACTTGTTGGCAGAAATGAGTTGCTCCGATCAGCACAGATAGTACTTCTGAGAAGGAGAGAAAGAAAAAATTGGTTGGGAGGGAGAAAGGGAAGAGTGAAAAGTGAGAGAGAGAGGAAAGAAAGACGTATGTGAGCGAGAAGTAAGACAGTGAGAAGCGAAGCGAGGTGCCGTCACCAGCCAAGGATAGCAGAAAATGTAAGAGGGCGGATAAGCACAGGGGGAGAAGAATGGGCAATAACTGCAGAAGGTAAAGTGTCAGGAGAGTCAACAGTAAAGGTTAGCGCATGGGAGAATGGGGGTAGTGATCATATGCACAATCATATGCAGCTTTTTTCCGCCTGGCAGAAAAATCAGCAGCGTATTGCAGTAGTAAATAACCTCATCCACATGCTGCAGAGTGTAGGAATTGACAGGCAAAATGAATTTTAAAAACACAGCGTGTCACTTTTTCGGAAAACTTGCAGATTTTGCAGCGGATTCTTTCCGCAAATTCCACATTGACTGCAACTTACACTATATGCCTGACAGCTGTGCACCTGCCAGATGTCACCGCCTTGTCCTGGTCACCGGTGTATCATTAGGGTCTCTAGGACATACAGCGGAGGTAAATATTAGGAATAAAAGCCAAAATAAAACAGCAACAAAAATAAATAAATCGTCTTACCCTAATGTTTATGTTTTTGGAAGGTTTCAAGCAAAGGATGCTGCAGGCGATATACTTTTGGTAAATGCTGAGATAAGTTTAGGACCCACATTCATAATTTATATGTCCGCCACGGGTTCCGTTTTTATTGACGACAAGAATTATGTCAAAAAATATTGGAGCCCTGATTAAAAACTTCCATTAGGAAGCAATGGGATCTGCTGGGATACATTTAAAAAACAGATCCTGTAGCTGTCGAGGATTGGAAGCCATGATGCTATTGATAGTTTTACGGTTTGGGTTAGGGAATGTTTTTTGCTTGTTTCCTCACAAACTAATACAAATGTATATTGTATTCCCAAACCTATTGCTGGTATGTCTACACATGTAAAAAATATGGGGGGGGGAGGGGGGTTCAGACAGCACAACCCTACACATGTGCATACATCTGATTCTGACTCCCATGGTAAAAAAATAAAATAAAAAAAATTATACCGTATTATATACTACTTTGTATATATTTTCCCCAAGATCCTATTATATTAAAAAAGTCTTTCTATCTATCTATCTATCTATCTATCTATCTATCTATCTATCTATTATCTATCTATCTATTTATCTATCTACAGTATCTATCTGCCATGTGTTGACCCCCAAATATACGGTAATAATATTTTTAATGTTGGCAACTGAAGAAGGATCTCAGTGCAGGTCTCCCTCCCCAGGCCCCAAAGCAATCTGAGGATCTGCCTCCACGGCAGCTACACCTTGGGCTCTGTACATACTACAAGTGGTATGGAGCTGTGATACTGGGCCAGAGGGGACCCCACTGTGCATTCATATGCTTTAAATGGTAAAAAAAGTTTTTATTCTGTATAGCTCTAACAAACAGAATTGTGATATGTTCCATTGGATGCCATATTATAAAGCTACTGTACTGCCTACTCCCACTCTTCAGGCAGCACCGCTTGTTGTCAGGGCTGACAGGGCGGGTGCTCGCTGTGCAGTAGGTTGCCTGTGATTGATGTTCTTCTCCTGGATCCCCTTATTATCCTTGCTTCTATGTATTTAACTACTGGATTCTTGACCTCTGATTTGGAACCTGACCTTGACCCTTGCCTGATGAGTTTCACTGTGACGTTTCCTCCTGATTTTGACCCTGGCTTGGTATCATATCTGATTTGCCTATTTCTGGTGTTCCCTGTCTGTTCTCCTGGTAATGACCTTGTTGCAGTTCTGACTCTGATCTACAGTTCCTGATTCAGTTTGTTTTTTTCTATCTTGGTTTTGACCTGGCTCGTCTGTTTCCATCATACTCCTGTTTTTGTGGCTGCCAATCTGACACTAGTTTATTATTTTCCTACTGGCCCTCCCTTCCTGTACAGACCCTTGCATGTATTTTTAGAAAGAAACTGTCGACAAGTTGTGGGCCACTGCTTAAGGTCAATCGTGCAAGCAGTCAGGGACAGTGGTACGGGCGAGTCGTGGTTCACTGCTCTCTCCTTGCAGTATTGCTTCCCAGGGCAATATCTCTGTAATACTGCACCTTGTGGAGCACCATACAGTGGAACATGGAGCGCCTATGGGTCTTCATGCTGAGTGCATTAAGGCTGTACGTGTGCAGTTTCCATAATGGCATGTGTGAACTCCTGAGTTTCCTTTCACTTACACACTGCTGCTGGATGTGAACGAGGTCTATAGGGCAAGCTAATAAAACCGTAAAATGCTTTGAAGAAAAAGAACACATCAGATAACAAGTCCTTCCTAAAATCCACTCTGTCTTGTCAGCAGGCACTTGTCAGCTGGTGGCTCTAATCCAGTCAGGTTTTTATCACCTGGATGATTGATGTTTGCTATAGATCCATGTCTTAGATTATTGACTAGCACCAGACTTTAGAGGCGTAAATTGGATTCATGTTAAAAAAAAAAGGATATATACGGTTGGCTTTAAAAGTTGGATGGCTTTGTAGCCTCTACATTTGATTGACAACTCCACTAAAATCGTATTTCTCCTGATGTCCTAATGGACCATGTATTTTAGAAATACAGATCTCAAGAACAAACACCTACAATGTCTACATCCTCCAGCAAGAGTTTGGCTTGGCCAAGAATGCATGTGTTCTCAAAATGGAAAGAATAGGCCGCTTTCAGACATCTCTGGTGGTGACTTATATCCCCCTGAGAACAAAAGGATGGGTCATGTTAAAAACCAACTGCCTGATTATTATCTTCTCCGACATCTGCCTTCAGTAAAAGTCGGAAAGCCCCTGTACACATTAGAGTTGCAGCATGCCAGACTGCAGGGGAGGTATGGTGGAGGTTGTTTGGGGAGGATGGGAGTGGCGGCAGTGGCAGGGGGGTCATGGTTGTAGTCATCACAGTGGCTAATCACTAGCGATGAGCGGCATAGGCAATATTCGAATTCTTGATATTTTGCAAATTTTTGCCCGAATATTCGCCATAAATTCGCAAATTCAAGAATTCATTGTGAAAATCGGCAATGTAATATATTCTCCAAAAAAATTCGCGATTATAATATTCGCGATCAACACTAAGGGGTTGGCAACTTTCCTATTGGTTGCTAGGGATGTTGCTAAAGTGACGATATTCACGATAAATTCGCGATAAGTTTGCGAATAAAATATTCGCGATCAACACTATTCGCAAATACGAATATATAGCACTATATTCTAAATATTTGCGAATTCTCGAAGTGGCGATATTCACGATTAAAATTCGCAATTTGAATATTCGCGCTCAACACTACTAATCCCTCTCCCACACAGTTGGTTGGAGGGGCACAAGCCTTCTTACCCTCGGGGTACACCCTGGGCTCTTGGGTGGTGGCTGGGGTTCCCCTAATATTAGGTGGATAATGTTAGGTGGGTGCAAGGGCCGACAGATAGATTGTGGAGTCAATAACCAAAAATAACCATAGGCATGCAATATCTCTATCTATATTTTCTACATTGCTTTGTCTGTGGGGTGCAGTCCGAGATTTGGATGGCCAGTCCATTTCAGAAGTGTGGCAGGCGCTGGAGGCGATCAACTTTTTCTACATGCAATAAAGTCTATTGCCATAAACGTGTGTTTACCTTTACTCTCTGTCCAGCAAAATACTTCTCTGCCTTCTGTATGTATTATTTTTTCTCAAAGGGATAATCCTCAGCAGAGTTATTTTCTGACAGTTTTTCAATCCCAGGAATGGTGTTTTCCTGGATAAAGTTGTTTTTGTGTTTTTTTTTAGGCCTACTTGGCCTACTTCCAGTTTTAACTATTTCCTATATATCTATATATCACCTTTTTGGATTCACAGTGCACGAATCATCATCTCAGTAAACATTTTGAAGTTGTGAACCTGAGCATTAAAGGTTATGTACACCTTTGGAGGCATTTTTTTCATAATTGCATTTTACTCATTTTGGGCTTAAAGCCATTTTTTCACAAAGGGTAAACAGTTTGTCTGTCTAGCTGTGTGACTGGTACTTTCACTTTGTGCTGGTCATCTAATAAACCTTATCTCTAAATTACTAAAAGATCGTTCTTTTACATTCTTATTAGTAAGATAATAATTGATCTATAATGAATGTTTAGGAGGTCAGAGATTAGAGATAAGGAGCAGTAAGCTGAGCTGCCTGGTGGAGTGAACATTTAGAGCCTGTTACTAGGAAATCCCAAGGCTGTACAGAGACAGGGGTTCAAAATGTTTAATAAAATGAAAAAAATAAAATAAAAAAAGATAAAAGATTTGCAGCTCAAAATGAGTATAATGTAAGAATACCCCCCCCCCCTCCAGGTATAAATAGCATTTAAAGGGGTTTTCTGAGACTTTGATACCGCTGACCTATTCTTGGTGAGCACGGAGAAAGCTGCGGTGCTCAAGGGAGTGCCGATACCTTCTCAAGCAGCACAGGTGCTGGTTTTAAAAATGTATAATATTTTTCCTGGGACAACCTCTTTAATTTAACCCTTTCAAGACCAGGCCTAAAAAAGGCCTGAATGTCCAGGCAACTTTTTGTAATTTTGTGCATGTGGTGGTTTAGTGACCCTAGCTTTTTTATTTGTTTGACTACCAAAATAACTTTAGCAATTTTTTTTACTTGACACTTAGGACTTTGTATTAGAATGTTTTTTTTTTTTTTAGAGTTTTTTATTCCTTTTTTTAGGTTTCATTTGGAGAGAAAACGGCTAATTATTATTAAAAAAAGATTTTTTTTTACAATATAGCTTTTTATTTCTTAAATATTAAAAGTGACACAAAAATTAATTATTGCAATGGGTTCCCTATTTTGTGAATGGGGCGACTATGGTGACGGTTTCTGTTAGCTACTGCATCTTATTTATTTTTTTACATTTTTTTATTTGTATTTTTTTTAATTATTACTATTATTATTTTTAACTTATATTTAAATTTATTTTTGGCACATATTATGTCCCCCAGGAGGTCATTAAAAGACCTCTGGAGGAGCATCAGGTGCACTGCTCATGCATCTGTCCAGCAGCCGCATGTGCCCTACTGAACTCAAGTGTATCTCGATCTTCAGGATAGTGATACAGTTGAATACTGCTACAAGGGCAGCAGTATTTGTGCTGCACTGTGGTATTTGGTTCTGTAGGGGCAGTATCTTGCGCTGCACTATTGCATATGGTTCTGTAGGGGTGGTATCCTATGCTGCACTGTGGTATTTGGTTCTGTAGGGGCGGTATCTTATGCTGCACTGTGGTATTTGGTTCTGCAGGGGCGGTATTTTGTGCTTCACTGTGGTATTTGGTTCTGCAGGGGTGGTATCTTGTGCTGCACTGTGGTATTTGGTTCTGTAGTGGCGGTATCTTGTGCTGCACTGTGGTATTTGGTTCTGCAGGGGCGGTATCTTGTGCTTCACTGTGGTATTTGGTTCTGCAGGGGGGTTATCTTGTGCTGCACTGTGGTATTGCTGCCCTTTCTACTTCTGTTATCACTGTCTGCTTATGTTGACCCGCCTTCTGTCAATCTGAACCCACCTACTACAACACGAGGCTACGTTTTTTTTTTTTCAAGGGCCAGTTAAAGCTCCCAGCTGGCCCCTGCTAAGCTTTATACTGTAGATCTATCAGCATATGTCTCACACATACTGTAAGCGTCCAGCCTACAACAGGGATAACGTTCTCTCTCCAATATAAATAATTTACCTTCAATTTACCAGAAGGGCAGATCATTATAGGCATATAATACAGGGACATATAAAAATGAAAAAAGTGTACATCAATTTCTGTCACTGGGTGAGCTGACTCACAGTAGTAATCACTGCCTACTGGAAAAAGAGAACACAACAGGACACATTCCTGCAAGTACAGTAATATGGAAGTAAGGGACCGTAAAATTTAAGATGTATCCCACTCATGAAGGTAGAAAAAGCCTACTTATAGGAGGCACCACTTTAGGCCCCTTTCACACGGGCGAGTTTTCCGCGCGGGTGCAATGCGTGAGGAGGACGCATTGCACCCGCACTGAATCCTGACCCATTCAGTTCTATGGGGCTGTGCACATGAGCGGTGATTTTCACGCATCACTTTTGCTTTGCGTGAAAATCGCAGCATGTTCTATATTCTGCGATTTTCACGCAACGCAGGTCCCATAGAAGTGAATGGGGATGCGGGAAAATCGCAAGCATCCGCAATCATGTGCGGATGCGTTGTGATTTTCCCGCATGGTTGCTAGGATACGATCGGGATGAAGGACCTGCCGTGATGTCACAGGATCACATGGGTCACATGGTCCACTCAAATGCTTCTATGATTGGACCATGTGACCCTGTGACTTCACCACAGGTCCTCAAGCATCCAAACTATCAAGAGAGAAGACGTTCTGGGGCTCTGCGCGTACAATGGGAGAAAGGTAAGTTAACTCTTTATTATTTTTAACCCTTTAAAGCGCGGGGAACATTGCATTCTGTAATTAGAATGCGATTATTTTCCCTTATAACTATGTTATAAAGGAAAATAATTACACATACAGAATACTCATCCCGAAACCAGACTTCAGTGATGAAGTCTGACTTCGGGTCTGG
Organism: Bufotes viridis; assembly: GCA_033119425.1. Taxonomy (NCBI): domain Eukaryota; kingdom Metazoa; phylum Chordata; class Amphibia; order Anura; family Bufonidae; genus Bufotes; species Bufotes viridis. The sequence goes on along the minus strand of CM065596.1, from coordinate 132,803,895 downwards.
GTACCAAGCATGCGGATTTTTTCACGCGCGTGCTCAACGCACTACAAACGTTAGCACACGCGCGGAAAAATCGCGGCGATTCCCGCAACGCACCCGCATCTTATCCGGGCGTCAAACATGACGCCCGTGTGCAAGAGGCCTAATGGATCGATATACAGATCTGTAGTACAGGTGTCTGCATGGCTTCTTATTGCACCCAGTCATACCATAGGTGGACATTTATTGCCAAGAAAAAGAGGAATATGTGGGCACCTGTACACCCTACTCGCACAATGGGCACTTGCTGTCCACATGGCACTCTTATGATAAACCCATACTGTATTTGTAGAACTTCTATTATGGATGCACATTGGACATGCTGCACACTTGCATCACATGAGTGGGATCCATGCCAGGCATGAACAACCGACATGCTAGCAAATGCTGCACACGCTCCTGGTGTCACTAGGTACGTCCTACACATGCACCACACACAGGTACCATTCACAATCTGTCACTCCGCACACTAATTACTGGCCAGGGGTGGACATTGCCACCATACAAACCAGGCCTGGGGCACCAGAGATCAGGGGATCTCCTGATGGCCACAAGTAATTGGCTAACAAATAAAAGGAAAATAACTAAGCCTGGGGCAGACATACTGCTGCACAGGGGTCCGTTGGAGGAAGTAGGTCCTTCCCTGCTGTAGAGCAGTGGCAGATGTGCAGAGGCTGTACTGCTAACCCGAGTGGGGCTTCACAGGTCAAAGGGGTGAAACTTCACAATGTGATTGGTGGAGCCCAGCAATGCTACAGGGAAGGGCTTAGCATTTAGATGGGGGTGGAACTTAGCCGTTTGACTAAGACAGAGCATAACAGACATGTTAAAGGCTGTGGACACCTTCAGGGCAATTTGTTATGATTGCATTTTACTCGTTGTTGGGCTAAAAACCCTTTTCATTCAGTTGGTCTTTATTTAAAAATTTCAGCCGTTTCTGAGCAACAAGAGTTAAAAATCAGTCTGTTTGCAAGCTTTCACAGTCTGTTTTCTTTGTATCCTGTCATCTGAGGGCTCATATGTAGCTCTGATCTCCTGACCTCATAAACACTCATAATAGCTCAAGTCTTATCTAACTGTGATAAGAGTATGGCTTAAATAAGTGTTTCTGAGGTCGGGAGATCAGAGATAAGAGCAACACAAGAGCTGTCAGATGACGGGATTCAAAGAAAACAGACTGTGAAGCTTGCAGACTGATTTTTAACCCTTGTAGCTCAGAAACAAACATTTAGAAAGAAAAATCAATGTTTAGCCCAAAAACTATTAAGATGCGATTATAAAAATATTGCCCTGAAGGTTTCCATAGCCTTTAGGTCTGTGTGCCCACAGACATAGGGAAGTGTATATGCTGCTTGTATAGGAAATATCTGCCATTAATAGTCAATGGGCAATTAGATGAATACTTGGTGAGAATATCCTGGTGTGCAGCCCATGTGCACTGTGAACCTCACCTTGATTTTCTCCTAGGCATTATTTACTGGTGGTAATGCTCTCAGTACGAGGTATATCTACACACGGGAGCTGTGGGAAAGGGGATACATAAATCTTATTGCAACATTTGGCACTTTGATTCTGGGAATGACCCCTTAATGGAGGGTTATCAGATAAAAAGTGCTATTGGCAATCCATTATTGGCTGCTGGAACATGAACTTGGGATAGATAGAAAAGAAGTTTTCTTAATGATGAAATAATATTATATCGATAAAATGCCAAATAATAACTCCATAGTGTAAGGATAGTTTCCTGCTGACCAGCGGTGTAACTATATTTCATAGGGCCCCTACCACCCAGAAAATTGAAACAGCAGCATAAGTTGCAAGAATTAAACCCATGTATAATAGCACGCTGTATCTGAAAACTTACATTTTAGCAAAAAATCACCATACTGGTATTCCCCACAAACAGTTCTTGCATCTGATAGACACCCCCCCACCCAGCCTCTGGTCCCAACAGCCAGTTACACCCATGCTTCTAAGGCTACATTTACACGACCGTTAGTGTTTTACTGTCCGCAAATTGCAGATCTGCAAACACGGATACTGGCCAGTGTGTGTTCCGCACATGGCCGCCACTATGATAGAAAATGCCTATTCTTGTCCGCAATTGCGATCCGACCTATTCATTTCAATGGGCCCACAAAAGATGCGGAAAGCACACTGGCGCTGCCCGCATCCGTATGTCTATTTAGCTCCCCGGCAAAAAAGATAGAACATGTCCTATTCTTGTCCTTTTTGCATCAAAGCGTAAGGCATTTCTACAGGAGTTGGAATAAAAATGGTGGAGTGCATGTGGCCAGGGTTAGACAGGCCCACCAGGGTAACGGAGGATCCTCCGGTGGGCACAAGCTCTGACAATAATGGACAAATAAGGTCCTATATAAATAGAGGGTGAGCCCTCAAAATTATTTTCCCTGGTGGGCCTCTGTTACTGCACACGGCCAAGATCCATGTTTTGCGGATCCACGATTTGCGGTCTTGTGCTTGAGCCCTTATTCTGTAGCATGAAATTAACCCTTGCAGTAATCCACTGGATCACTGCAGGTGCGCTTACCATATCTATGAAATACTATACCAGCGCTCTACTCTTGTTCTATCAACTCGTTCCAAACACAAAGAAAAAATGTTTAAAAGTCATAAGAGAATTGCATCCATAAGCAAGGGCTTGAACATAAACAGATTGACATGAATCAATGCAGTTTTGGATGAATTTATTCCGTGCTTTTGACTTGCTGAAGTTCATTTTAAAGCTGCTTAGAGCTCTCAACCTTGTTAATTTTAATTAGAGATGATTAGGGATGGTATAGAAATACATGGGGCTGGGGGTAGTATAACGGGTCATCCGTGAAAGTTAAGGATTTAAGTTCATTTTTTTTAAAATTGCGATAATTAAGGACGTGTTCACGCCTGACAGATTTGTTGCAGAAATATCTGCGGCCGAAATTTATCTCATATATTGGAATGGGGCCGTTTCTGAGACATATTGGTAGGTTTGTGATTTAAAAAAAAAACAAACAATTAAGGCTACATGCACACGACAGTTGTTTTTCTCGCCTTCCGTTTCAGTTTTTTTTGCAGATAGGATAGAAACCCATTCATTTCAATGGGTCAGCAAAAACATGCTGACAGTTCATCTGTTTGTGTTCCGCGTCCGTTATCCGTGTTTCCGTTCAGCAAAAAAAGTAGTGCATGTCCTCTTTTTTTATCATTTGCGCACGAGGATAGGCATTTATTACAAGGGATCTGTGAAAACAAAGGAATCCTCAAAAAAAAACTGATGGACCATCAGTTTTTTTTGCGGATGCCGATTTGCGGACAGCAAAAAACAACTGTCGTGTGCATGTAGCCTAAGATATGTGGAATGATGCAGGACTTTCTGTAACTGAAATCTGCCATTGTGAACATACCCTGACATATCAGTAGTAGTAATAAGTCCGAGCAACTGGACTTGTATTTTTTTCTTGAAGATGTTTCCGCTAGTCATCTGGCAGGCTTTCTCAATTAAAATGACATCTAAAAAGGCAAAATGTATAGAAGAGTATAATTGGCTTTGCCCTATTGCTGGTATATCCACATGTCCTGCCTTGCCTGGTGTAATGGGAGTTTTTGGATCCCATTCTTCCCACCTATCAGACATAGATGTTTAAAGTTGAAACCTTTATTAAAGGGGTTGTCCGAGCTTTTTCTATTGGTGACCTGTCCTCAGGATAGGTCATCAATATCAGATCGGCGGGGGTCTGACTGCAGGGAACCCCCACTGATCAGCTGTATGAGGAGACGGCGCGCGTAGTGCGCGACTGGCCCGTCTCCCTTCTCTCCTCCTGTCCGCTGCTGCTGTCTATGGTCTTTACCATAGACAGCAGCGGTAAACAGAAAGAGAGAAGGGAGACGGCCCGTGCACACTAAACACGCTGTCTCCTCCTACAGATGATCGGCGGGGGTGCCGGGTGTCGGACCCCCACTGATCTGATATTGATGTCCTATGCTGAGGATAGGTCAGCAATAATAAAAGCCTGGAGAACCCCTTTAAGTCTTTATGATGGAAGGCCTCACAATGAACACAGTGTTGCTCCAGACAAAAGGAAAATGATGCTTCTTGTTGCAAAAGGATCATGTGTCTCTATGGTCTTTCCTTAAAGAGGTTGTGTTACAATCATATTCTACATTTTTCAAACCAGCACCTGGATCTGAATACTTTTGCAATTGCATATAATTAAAAATGTATTATAGCTAGTGAGCTATTGAATAAAATGTGTCTGTATGGCGCCACCTGCTGTGGCCGAACGTGCTCAGTTTAAATCTTCAACTGCCACCAGCCATATTTTCTGTTAGAAGCTGTGGCAGTTACATGGAGAGAGCTGCAGCAGAAAGGACATGCCCCCTCTGCTGCCAGGCTGAAGATTATCTAGCAGAGCAATCGGAGCAATGTATGTGGCGATCTCTGGACCCATGTGAGGTACAGGGCTGGTTCTAGCTTTGTTAGAAAGGTATTGCCACGTACCATATCTGTGATGGCTAACCTCCGGCACTCCAGCTGTGATAAAACTACAACTCCCAAGATCTTCACTTCCTTGGCTTGCAGAACTCCATAGAAAAGAATGGAGCATGATGAGAGTCGTAGTTTCACCAGAAGTGCCGCATGTTAGCTGTCACTGTACTATATGATCTCAGATTTTTATTTTTTACATCAAGTATGGCATAACCCTTGGACTTCCAAGATTTCAAATTAGTATTTAGCAAGTTAAAGTGTACCTGTTAATTTTCATTTTATATGACTTTTTAGAATAAGCTGTTGTTTGTGTACATGAGGAATAACACTTTTCCTGGCCATTATGTGACTTGTACTAGTACATTTTTCACCAGTTTACCTCTCTGCTGACTGCATCCCTAATGGTCAGTTTTCCCTGAGCTTACCTCTAGAGAGGTGTAGACTTGCTGCTATAATGTGTCTCCCATATACCGCACACAGAGAAAAGGAGTTCCTGATCACCTGTCTCTCTGTAGCACACCCTCAGGAGCAGCATGGACGATGTTATTCAGCAGTACTAATTTTCCTTGGGGAGAAAGCGCCTTAATCGGTGTGAGGAGACTTATAGGCCATACATGCTCCTCTGGAATTCTGGGAAGAAAGGGATGCAAATGAGCTCATAACAAACTCTAATGCCACCAGATTCAAGGCAGCTATCCTATAAGTCAATGTTTGACCCTTTAAATAGGCCCTAAGACATGACTTGGAACAAAACTAACCCAGCACCTCATCTGCAGACAGCTGTTTCAGTGTGATTGCCCCTCAACAGTGCAGAGCAGAGAGTACTGGCTTAACTGGGTGAGAGGCCAGGTCAAGATTTGGGGATACCATCTCTCCTTGGAGAGAAAGTGCTTTAATCGAGCCAGTTGAGCGAGTACTCTCTGCTATGCACTGATGAAGGGCGATCACAATGAAACAGCTGTATGCAGATGAGCTGCTGGCTTATTTAATATCTGAGTCAAGTCTCAAGGCCTATTTAAAGGGTAGAACATTAAGTTATAGGATAGCTGCCTTATATCTGGTGGCATTAGAGGCAGAGCCTGTTAAGAGCCTATTTGCACCCCTTTCTTTTCTGCAGTACTAAGCAATATAGCTGCGAATTCAGCCCTGGGCTGAGATAGTAGAACACCTGTTAGAAATGGCGGCATCTCTTACTCTCTTTCTCTCTCTGTCTCTTCTTCTCTCACTGCAGCTGCCCCCTGTCCTCTATAGACTTCTGTGACCAGCAGCTATAACCTGATGCCTCAGTGAAGATGACATCTCTACCCCTCTCATGATGGATTTTACCAGCTTTGACAGTGAATAATCAATGCAGGAGGCTGGGGAGGTAGAAGAAGTGGCCGATAAATGGTGGACAAGTTATTTTTCTCTTGTAAGATGTCTTACAAAGTTTCTTATAGTCTCTTGTACTACTGATGTATGCAAAGATTTCTTATAAAAAAAAAAAATGGAAAAATGAAGACCAAGTAACTGTTTATCAATGTCTATAAGGAGAAACAGGAATTCAGCACAATCTACACTTATATGTTTTGCAAAAAAACTGCTCTTCCCCAACAAATTAGACTGAAAGCCTAGCATTGAGATGGTGGTCATCTTGCTGTTATACAGGCTATCTATCATCTATTGTGTTGATGCCTGGATTACTTTCTATTGTTCTCTCCTTAGGAAACGAAGGTTATAAGGTCAATTGTCTCATCGGAGAAATGAGGCAACCAAAAGCACTTGATCTTTAGGACCCAAACATATTTCAAGGAAGTGGTCCTAGGTTAATGGCCGTACGACTGTCCCACGTCTGTTGACACTGCACAGTCTGCGACCGAGCTCAGTAAATCCAGGAATAAGCGCTCCGCACCAAGAAAAGTAACATCACATTCACCACGACATTTTGGCCTCCATCACCGGTGATGTAAGTACCTGGAAATCCTCCCATCAAAACGCAATTCAAGCAAATATTTGTTGAGTCCTTTGACGCGCCAGGGTCCTGCTAATCTAAACAGTGGTGAGCGAGAACCAGCTAATTGTTCGTTTCATTATAATCCATTTTGAACATTGAAAGGCCAGACGTTAATAATCGAATACGTTCTACGTCTGCGGGAAGAAAGCAAAAAGATAAAAAAGAATTTCCGAGATCGCACGACATCCGTCATAAACTAATATTTTATGAATGAACGCGGCGTTGATAGCTCCCATGAATAACGACCCGTTCGTGGTGGTAAAAGGAGAAAAGGACGGGTCAGGGAGAGGGGAGGAAAGGGTGGATGGAGGAAGGGAAGAGAAAAGATAGGAGCTCGGAGGAGCAGAATGGGGATGTCAAAACGGAATTGCGAGATGAGAAAAACACTGAGATGTTTGAACATTTTTTGTTGTTCACTTTAAGCTGCCAAAATTTAAAGTGGAGAGTGGTGAGCTTGGGAATGAAAGAGAGAAAGGGGTGGAGAGTATGAGAGAGAGGGAGAGAGGGAGAGTGGAAGAGACAAGAGACAAAACAGCCCGTGATCTTGATGTGGAAATGATCAAACTTGTTATGAATGGATTAGTACGAACAGCAGGAGAAGCTTCGCAGGAGGATAACCCTGTGCCAATCTAGGTAATATAAGCAACTGCAAGCCTAGGTAAGAGCATGCTGCTGCTGCTTTTATGAATGAGGTGATGTCCTCCCACGCATGGCTGACTGTCTGTGTCTGTGAACTGGTGACCCTGCATCTCTGTCCTAGCTAGTGCTCCCCACCTTCTTCTGCTCTGCAACTCCTTCGTAACACCCCCTTCCGACTTTGCTTCTCTATTCTCAACCCCGATGATTTGAGGGGCAGACTACAGGAACAAGTGTGGTCATGCCTCCCCTTTAGACCCATATTAGAGTGTGATCTTTTTCACAAGAAGTGGCCCTAATTCTCCGAGAAACACGGCGCATAATCAATCACTTCTGAACTTCTGCGCCAGGATGGAACGGGCAAGCCTATGTGAATTGGCACCGGCTACAAAGCCAGGTCTTAATCTTTATTCCACAAATATGAAGTGACCACTGTGTTTATCCTCTAGTTTATTTCCATCAAACACATAATTGCTTCTGCTTGAATCTACTTTTTCTTCTCCTCTCTGTTTGTTTTAGCAACACCTCCATGTGTCTGTCTTTTCCACTATCTTTTTTTTTCTCTCTCTTGCTCGTGTTTTTTTTTTTTCTTCTTCTTCTTCTTCTCCTTCTCCAGCTGAATGAATAAAGTAGTACAGTATGTGCAAACGTAAATCAGAGCCCTGTGTGGGGGTCTGGAGAGGGGCATGGAGATTTTATTTTTGTACTTGGTAACTGTGGTTTGTTGCTCACAGGACAGGCAGGTGTGAAAACAGTCATGTTCTCTGGGATTTCCAGAAAAAAAAAAATTGCTATCATCAAAACAAGTCGTGAGTGAACGTAGTTTAATGCAGACTGAAGGATTTAAGGCAGGAGAGAGGATTAGATCATCCTGATATGAAAAGCCCACCTGAATAGGGACCTGCTTCAGAGAAAGGGGGGTTTCATAGAGAGTAGGGAGGAGTCTGAAATAAAAAAAAAACAAAAGGAAAAAAAAAAAAAATAGGAGATCCTATGAATAGGAGGAAGGGGAACAGAAAAAGGGGCTCCGGGAGGGGGCAGAGGGGAACACAAGAGGAAAAATGAGATAAAAGGACAGAAGGATCTGGTCGTAGAGGAGACAGGAGACCAAAACGAGAGAGCTTGCAAGACCAACCTAGCAGAAGTCTTCAGGTAGGTCACTTGCGTGCAGTAGGATGCTGTAAGTAATACAAGCCCAGCAAAATGAGATGCACTGACTATTGAGTCATTTTCCAGATCAAGGCAAACAAGTATTGCTTATTCATTTGTATTCTGTCTGTACTGAGCTCATGGGTGTTCAGTTCAGCAAACTGAAGGTGTTGAGAGTTTATCAATCGACTGAAAGAGACGTCTGAGAAATTCTGATGAAGGGTATGTAGAGAATATTCTTCTGTTATATGATCTTAGGATAATTAGTCATGTGTCATAGTTGTCTAGGATAAATGATAGATAAAGGGGAGGAGGGAAGATGTCTCTCACTCCTGGGCCCTGCTGAATGGATTTGACTTGAACTGTGTCTTTATCGGAAAATTGAGCTTCAGGACAGGACTTAGATAATATTAGATGCTTACACTGCTCTACTCTAGTAAATAGATATAGGCTACCTGTCTTTGCTTGGAAGACAATGTAGTAGAAAGTGAGCGGACAGGATCAGGCAAGTGACTTTTAAGTTACCTGAGATGTTTTTAAGACTTTATTTGGCAGGCAGCATAGAAGATGTAAGTGATTGTAGGATGTCTTTAAGACTTCTTTATCTAGGAGACACCATAGAGGACAGGTGGATGTAAGTGACGTATAAGTTACCTGAGATGTCTTTAAGACTTCTTTATCTAGAAGGCACCATAGAGGACACGTGGATGTAAGTGACTTATGTGATGTATTTAAGACTTTATTTAGGAGGCACCATAGAGGACACGTAGATGCAAGTGACTTATGTGATGTATTTAAGACTTTATTTAGGAGGCACCATAGAGGACAGGTGGATGTAAGTGACGTATAAGTTACCTGAGATGTCTTTAAGACATCTTTATCTAGAAGGCACCATAGAGGACACGTGGATGCAAGTGACTTATGTAATGTATTTAAGACTTTATTTAGGAGGCACCATAGAGGACAGGTGGATGTAAGTGACGTATAAGTTACCTGAGATGTCTTTAAGACATCTTTATCTATAAGGCACCATAGAGGACACGTGGATGCAAGTGACTTATGTGATGTATTTAAGACTTTATTTAGGAGGCACCATAGAGGACACGTAGATGCAAGTGACTTATGTGATGTATTTAAGACTTTATTTAGGAGGCACCATAGAGGACAGGTGTGTATATAAGTGAGATATAAGTTACCTGAGATGTCTTTAAGACTTTATATAGGAGGCACCATAGAGGACAGGTGGATGTAAGTGACTTGTACTTTACCTGAGATGCCTTTAAGACTTTATCTAGAATGCATCAAAGAGGACAGCTGGATGTCAGTGACTGGTAACCTATTCTGCTGTACAATGGTGACTTTGAGATCTCCGTGAGGACTTCTATGATATCATTTGTGGCTCGGCCCTGAACTAGTGAATTTGATGAAGTTGCCTGATTACACGCTTCTTTACATAGGAGAGGAGACAATATGTTCATGGAATAGAGGACATGGTGATTGAAGTAACTAATTAGCAGGACAAATCATACAGTAATGTATGGTAAGCTGTCCTGACTCCTGATTTATTCTTCTCACTGATGGTGTGGGAATCCCCTGACATGTGCTTAGGAGTCTCTACTCAGGAAACAACATTATATGGCAGAGGGGACAGGTTTGATGTTGGTAACCTCAAAGCAAAGACATAGAGAGTATTGTAATATGTATTTTTTTTATTTGACATGATCTACAATGTGTTTCTTAGCAGACCACAAGATTAGGAAATGCAGGATATATAGTTGCTGTCACCTGGAAAAGTAGACATGTGTTCCACATTGCAGCGACGAAGGCTCTGTTCACCTCTGCAATGTTCATTTCACTCACGAAAATGAGATTTCCCACGACAGACACCAAAGGCACCTGACAGACCCCACAGACGTTGGACTGTTTTGTCCAGCACTCTTAATGGAATCTCCAATGGAGGCTCCTTTGCAGGACAAAGTCTTCCTGAGCTGATTGTTGAGAGTCTTATTTTCTTAATAGGGTTATGCCATGAAACGTTTTCATCACCTTACCATAGGATTGGGCACAAATATCCCCAAATTCTTAAGATTGTTGGGGGTCCCAGCAGTTGGGCCCAGATCATCTGTCCTGTGGTAACCCTTAAGTATAGATCTATGAATGTAATATGTAAGTGACTGTATATGTGATATACTGTATAGGGGAACCCTAGCATAGACAATGTTAGAAGTGATCAGCTACCTCCTGCACTCCAGCTGTTGCGAAACTACAACTCCTATAATTCTCCGTTCTCCGTTCACTTTCATAGGTGTCCCGAGAACAGTAGGTGCGCATGCTGGGAACTGTAGTCACCACAGCTGGAGGGCAGGAGGATACTGACCCCAGGTTACGAAATAGAACAGTTACTCTAGAGATGTGTTCTATAACCTGTCGTCTCCAGCTGCCAGTGCATGCTGGGAGCTGTAGTTTTATAACAGGCCCAGGTTCGAGACCTCTGCTGTAAAGGATAGGATAATGCTACTGCATGTATTATAGCATAGGCACTAACTTATATGATGTTAGTGGAGAGAATACAAAAAATAATGAGTGCAGGGAAGAACTGTGAAATCATTCAGTAAAGTGTGAAGCAAATAGAAAAGCAATTATATAAGTAACAAGCAAGTTACATGAATACAAACAAAAACTGAGGATTGCCTATGAAACTGCTCGGAGTATTATCTCAACTGGTGGAGCATCACAGCTCATGTCAGCTTCTCAGAGTTAGGGCTCATGCACACAAACATATTTTTGTTCTGTGTCTGTTCTTTTTTTTTGTGGTCCGTATGCGGAACCATTCACTTCAATGGGTCTGCAAAAAAAAAAAAAAACGGAAATGACTCCTTGTGCATTCTGTTTAGTTATGTCTGCATAAGCGTTTCACAAAAAAGATAGAACTTGTCCTATTTCTGTCCGTTTTGTGGACAAGGATAGGCATTGTTACAAGTGGTCTGCAAAAAAAACGCAATATGGATGTAACTCGGACGTCATGAGAATTTTTCCGGATCCGTGTTTTGAGGACTACAAAATACATACAGTCATGTGCATGATTCCTTAAAGGGACCCTGTCACCATGAAAATGCAGTGCAATCTTCAGGCGGAATATGATAGAGCAGTGTAACGCCCCAGAGTGGCAGTACCACTTCTGTGCCCTGCTTCTATCTGTGTATGCTAATATCATGTCATCTGGTGTATTTATTTTAGGTCCTATACAATGTGCATTTCTAATGTTTGTAACTGTTATGTTCAAATGTAATGTGCCTGGTTCACCAGCAGGTGGCAGCAAATACGGCAGAGCTACAGTTAGGTAGAATGGAGCTTTGTATTCCATTCTAAACCCCTCTGTGGAGGAGTGGGCGAGTCACACTTCCTGCAGGAGGGGTGGGGACCAGTTTCTAGGTGCAGTCTAGCTTACCGCCTGCTGGGGGAAGGAGGGTGTGCTCTCTGCTGGACGTGCCTAGGCGAAGCCAGCCAGAGCACCTTCAGCTCTGCTGGATGTGGAGGCCACAGTTTAGAGCCACAGGAGCCAGGAGGAGAGTTCCCTGGCACAATTAAGAGACAGACTACACAGAGAAAAGTTGCAGCATAAAGAAAGAGCAAAGTTATACAGTCATCCTGTTAGTACAGCAGAGCCAGAGAGCAACAGATGTAGCAGAGACGAGTTTGCATGCCAGAGTTTTAATGCCAAAGCCTGCTGGGACCAAGACAAAGTTGGAAGATTGTGTCTGATGAAAGTTTATCAAAGTAAAGCTGCTATTCAACTTCATCACAAGGTCTAGACTCAATTACTTAGTTCATCCCTCAATTACTACCCCCCTATTTGTCTGCTTCGGAGCCAATGCCTGGGGTCCAGCTGTATCCAGGTAGGAGCACCGTGACCCAAAACATTAAGGCACATTTTAGGCTGCCCTATACCACTCGGCCATTTCTACATTCTGGTTACTCAGGCCATCCTTTAGGGCCTCAGGGGGCGGCCCGCTGCAGCAGGAGGAGCTGAGCAGATTGATACTTTTATGGATTCAGCAAAACTTGTATTTTCTTCATGTAAATTTCTGCTCCTAATGGGTGGTCCTTCTTAGCTTGATCTGGACATACCTGTCAGTCACTGAGTTGGGTCCACCCACTAGACTCCTAAACCTAGAAAGGGCAGAGTTTTAGATGAAGAAAATACATGCTGTACCGAATCGTTTACCATAAACATATATATCAATCTGCTCAGCTCCTCCTGCTCTGTAACATGCTTCCTGAAGATTTAACTGCATTTTTATGGTGATAGGTTCCTTTTAAAGAATAGTTGATTTTGATATGATAACATTAAGATGACTTTTTTTTTTTTTTTAGGTACTTATGTTATATATCATATCAGCAGCGTACCTTGGCTCTTATTTTCCTCTGCTTTTTATTGCAGTCTCAGTGCTCAATCACAAAAATAGATGCACAATACGGTTTTTATTTTTGTTTCTGTTTTGTATTTGTTCTTGCTGTGTATTGTACTCTGAGTTCCGTATTTGTTTCTTTTTGTTTGTAGGATTTGGTAGCATTAAAGCGGTTGTCTCACTTCAGCAAACAGTGTTTATCATGTAGACAAAGTTAATACAAGCCACTTATTGTACTGTGATTCTCCATATTGCCTCTTTTGCTGGCTTCATTCATTTTTTCCATCTCGTTATACACTTCTGGTTTCCATGGTTATGACACCCTGTAATCCAGAAGCGGTGATCGAGCTTGCACACTATAGGAAAAAGCGCCTTCCTCTCTGGTGACCGAGACCGAGGGAGCGGGCATAGGCACTCATGCGCAGCAGCTTTCATCCTACCCACCTCATATCTGCGCTGCAGCGGTGCTCGTAACCCCTGGAAACAAGCAGCGTGTAATGCGATAGAAAAATGAATCAACCAGCAAAAGAGGCAATATGGACAATCACAATACATTAGTAAGTGCCTTGCATTTTTTTATGAGCTAAATTCCATTTGCTGAAGAGAGACAACCCCTTTAACTTCCCAGGTATGTCCCTGTTATAAATTGTTTGTGTGCTTTTCTTTACAAATAAGTGTGGCAATCATATTGCAGCAACCTAGAGGGAGGGCGAGGATAGGAGGAGTGTTAGTGGCTATGATGGCGATAGTAGTACTCACAGTTCACGGTGCTAATATTCCCTCTTTCACTCCCTGGGCGATACACTTCCCTCAGGACACTCCCTGACCTTCTGGGGCTCCTGCCTGGTGGTAGTTAGAGTGCCCTTAATGGTAGGTAGTTGGCCACGGGCGTAGGAAGCGGGGGGGGCGGGGGGGACAAATCCCCCCCAGGAAATAATGCGGGGGGGACAGGTATGTAAAAATCCCCCCCAGCGGCAGCACAATGTGTGCGGCGGTTGCGGGGCACAGGGAGATGAACGCTTCCATTGTGGAAGCGTTCATCTCCACAGTTATCTGTATCGCCGTCCCCAGGACAGCGATAAAGATGGCTGTGCTGCGGAGCAGGAGAGGGAGAGGCGTCTCCCTTCCCTGCTCCTCTGATAGGCTGCCGGCACTAGGCCTGCAGCCTATCAGATGTTGGTACAGGCGGCGCGATGACGTCATCGCGCCGTCTGTGAGCCGTACAGCACGGGACACAGGCCGAAAGAGGCCTGCATCGCATCGCTGTGAAGGATGGAGGTAAGTATTAGTGTCTTGTTTTGTGTGTGTGTGTGTTTTTTTTTTTTAACTGGACCCACTGGCCCATAAGGGGGGTGGGGGTGGAGAGAGAGATTTTTGGCACTTGGGGGGGGGGGGGGCGGAAAAATATGTGGGCGTGGCTTGAGGGTGGGCGGGGACACGGGCCCCATAAGTGCTGTCCCCCCCAGATTTTTGGGGCTTCCTACGCCCTTGTAGTTGGCACGGTGCAAGGAAGGAGGATAGATGCGGAGGTTGTGGACGGATGTGGAGTCAAAAACCAGGCCCGTTGGTTGCAATAAATAGGGCCTGTCTTTACTGAGTAGATGATTAGAGTTGCATTACAATTAACAGCAATTGGCATAGTCCTGAGGTATATCACAGAGCTTACTTTTCCCCAATGTCTGTCTATGGGCTGCAGAAATGATGGCAGTAGTAGTCCCTAGGTCTCACTCTAAATACACTTAACCACTTTCCAAGGTAACCACAGGCATGTTTTCAAAGTACCATAAACTCCCTCTGTAATTCCCAGGCTGAGGTTTGCAGATCTTAAATCCCAATGTCCAGTCATTCTCAAAGTGTGGTGGGTGCCAGAAGACTTTCCACAGCAGTAAAGTCTTTGTGCCTTAAACTAGCAGTACCTTACTGGCTTTATCCTGCATGGCTTTGGGGGTTCTGCACCTTTTATGAGTGTCTGTTCTCTTTTTCTCTTTCTCTCAGTGGTAGTCTATTGGTTAAGTAACTCCATGGCAGCTTTTCAGTCTCATGAATGAAGTCTTCCGGAGAAGGTTTCTCTCGGGGCCTACTTTGCAGGAGCTTGCACTTGTAGGTCTTATCTCTTGCTCTGCTCAGCTAAGACTATCTAACTAACCTGGGGGCGGACCAAGTCCATCACCTTGGTAACCGAACCAGGTCTGCCAGTTAGTTAACCATTTTTTTCCCATACATTTCTATTAGGTATACATGGTACAAAAAAGTACCATGTAAAAAAAAGAACAACAAATCCAATTAGAATGTAGCATTAGAATAACCCTTTTAGCAATAAATAAAGGGCTTGAGTCACTTCAGCAAATGACATTTATCATGTAGAGAAAGTTAATACAAGGCACTTACTAATGTATTGTGATTGTCCATATTGCCTGGTTTGCTGGCTTGATTCATTTTTCCATCTCATTCTAAACTTCTCTTTCCATGGTTACGACCACCCTGCAATCCAACAGCGGTGGCCGTACTTGCACACTATAAGAATCCACCACTGCTGGATTACAAGGTGGTCATAACCATGGAAGTGTATAATGAGATGAAAAAACGAATCAAGCCAGCAAAGAACGCAATATGGACAATCAAAGTAGATTAGTTATTGCCTTGTATTTACTTTATCTACATAATAAGTGCCATTTGGTGATGTGAGACAACCCCTTTAACCCTTTGCAGTGCTCCTCTGGGACACTGCAATACTCCTGCTATTACCATATTCAATGAATGCAGTAGACTAACCTGTGGCTTTCCAGCTGTTCCTAAACAATAACTCCCAGCATTCCCTGACTGCCGCAGACTGCATACTGGAAGTTATAGTTGTTTTTTTAGGCCTTTTTCTTTGTGTCTTTTTTAATAGCATTTTTGATGCATTTTATAAATGTTTGCTCAGCTTCTCGTCATCACGCTGCCTCAATGCCAGTGATTGTTATCTTCATTACTCTCCACATTCCTTTGTTACCTTTTACCTATTATAACATGTTGGCAAATAAATGTAGAACTGTCTTTCATTGAAGGAGAAGAAGAATGACGAAAAATTGAGAGGCCGTTCTCACATTGCCACAATATGTGCTTTAATAATTGTGATTTTTAACTGATTTATACACTAGATTATTGTCACACCTTTTCAGCATCACTTGGGAAGCGCTTAATGGGGTTGTACAGAAAAAACACACACACATATATATATATATATATATATAAATGTACCATATTTTTGGACTATAAGATGCACCGGACTATAAGACACTACTAGGATTTTGAGAAAGAAAATAAGCAAAAAATATTTTTCATCAGACCTCAGATCAGATTGCCAATCCTCACCAAATCCCCATTCTTCATGAGACCCCCAAAATCAAACCTTTATTCTTCATCAGCCTCAGATCAAACCCTCAGACTCCCAGCACATTCTGCCTCAGATCAGAACCCCAAGCTCTATCAGCCTTAGATCAGACCCTCAGACCGCCCAAGCTTCATCAGCCATAGAACAGACCCCCCAGCCTCGTCAGCCTTGAATCGACCCCCCATTATACCCCCCCAGCCTCCAATAGCCTCAGATAAGACCTCCTTCAGCCTCAGATCATCCCCTCAAAGATGTTAAAAAAAAGTAAAAAAAATAAACTTACCTCACTTGTTCCAGGTGGCACTGCCACTCACTCATTGATCCCTGGTCTTCTTCCAGTCTGCACTGCACTGTGACCTGACATTGCAAAGCGTCAGGTCATAGTGCGATCCTACGCGCACAACATCCTAATGTTGTACGCCACCAGGACACAGTACAGAGCGGGTCCCAGAAGAAGACCAGGGAGGGTGATTAGAGCCAGTGCAGCGCAGTGCTTCCTTCACTGCTCCCCATGTCTTCCACATGCTAATAACTGTTAATGGTAGCGGTCAATAGCATTTGGACTATAGGACGCACTATCACTTTCCCCTTACCTTTGGGGGTGAAAGTGTGTCTTATAGTTAGAAAAATATGGCAATATATATATATATATATATATATATATATATATATATATATATTTATATATATATATATATATATATATATATATATAGTTTTTGTTGCATTGCATAACTTCAGATACCCAAACCTGACACAACAGGGCAACAGGAGGAATTGCAAAATGTTTCTTCCCTAAAACACCATCAGTTTTCAGCAGTCGGTTGCAATAAACAGTAGTCTGTCCGCTGCAATTATAGAAATTCACTGCTGGCTAGGGCTGACCATAGTCGAGTTGATTTAGGCCGGAACAGACAATTATCTAATGTGTATGTATTAACTCTGCCCAAGAGCAGATGTCGGAGGTCTGCTGTTCATTTTTTTTTTAGTTCTTAGGGGTTACAAGCCACTAGCAGAGATTTCTGGCAGAGGCATAGTCCCCTCTCCCCTCACTGAACACACTTGAAAGCTCAGCTAAGTCAAGTGCATGTGTGTGGGGATTTAGGAAAGATGTAATGCATATGGTCACCTTAAGAGTTTCAGAGCATGGTTATATAATTAATTTTATACATTTTGATGCATTAATTCAATTTCCTTACTAGATTTTCTCTTTTCATTTCCTATAGGGATTTGGAGCATAACAGGTTCATGAGAATATGGGAATCTGAGAAAAGTCTGAGGAAACCTAACATCCTGTGGGACCACCCACCCCACGGTCATCAGTACTGGTGCATTACTCCTAGCATCTTTCGTCTTTGACAGTTTTATAGCACTTGGCAAAAAGACCACCCACCTGCCCCACATTCATATACAAGATCCCTATGCAAAATTTATCTATACTCTACTATATCACAGGCACTAAGTTAGCCTTCATCTTTGTCGCTATGCATAACACAGTGCTTTAGTACTTTTTGCTATGCATAATGTGTTAATTACCTGCTGTGTGTACATTGTCCATTTTATTGTATATAACTATCTCAGGTAAGGATTTTATCTTATATTTCCTAGGAGTATTTATTATATGAGAACATTGAACCTTACCTTTAGTCCTACTGTGAATTTTGTCGCTGCTGCTTGATTTGCTCAAGCTGCCGCTTGCTTTACATCCCCTTTAATCCCGTTAGGCCTGTCTCACTTGCTTCTCTTTTTTGGACACACAAAAAAGAAAAGAGAAGAAGAAAACAATTACATAAATACATGCATGAGAGGTAGAGAAAGCTAAATTTTGCAAGAGATCTGTATGTGAAGTTTGAAAGGGGGAGAAATATGGATGTGGACAACATGTGTTAAACATATGCTAGCTACACATGTGTCCGTTCAACATCTGGCCCAGGAACATATGTTAGGAATCTATCAGGGGCTGTAACATCACATCTACATCAGGCTAAAATTTACATCCCATAGCTCCTGCACTACGCAAAAAAAAAAAAACTACTAGCTGCTGGAGCGAGAAAATGTAAAGACGAAACGAGGAGAACATGAAATGAAGGGTGAACATTGGGCAATCACCAAACAGTTTATAATGAAGCCAAGGCATGAATGTCCAGCACAACAGAGGAACCAAGACCAGATTCTGCAACATGGAAGACATTCATGCTTTTATTGATACCGGCGAAGAAAAACACCAGAACCTAAAAAAAGAGGCAGACATTGTGTGAACACATATGCACATTCCTATTCATTGAGATTTCTGTGGTCCTTGTGTGTTCCTCCATTGTAGTAGAGGTGTTTGGGTGGTGAGGACCAAGATGCGATGCTTGGAGATACTTTTTTTGACCTTTTTTTTATTGACTTGTTGGGGAAGGCCGCATAGAGAAGACCCCATTCTTAAATACAAGCGAGAACTGGTTTTAAGAGCTGAGCAATTGAGGTTACTGTCTATGAAAGATTCTTGTAGACTTGGTCAAGAAAGAA
The DNA here is from genome assembly GCA_033119425.1 of Bufotes viridis. Taxonomy (NCBI): domain Eukaryota; kingdom Metazoa; phylum Chordata; class Amphibia; order Anura; family Bufonidae; genus Bufotes; species Bufotes viridis. Next base: position 132,785,299 of record CM065596.1, on the reverse strand, counting down.
GAACCTTGGTTAATCTCCAGCTCCATCCTCGTGAAGTGTACCCTAAACGAGAGTACCAGTTCAGGACAGTAGACGTTGAATGCCTATCAGAGGATGGACCAGAGGACTGTAGCATAAAAAAGCAAAACAGAGGTGAAAGCAGAGGTACAATCACAGACACATCAGCTACATTAGAGACCACCAATGACTGGAACATGATCCGCAATAACAAATACAGACACCTTTCAAAAAGGTCCAGCCGACAGTCCCCCAGGAGAGGCGTTAAAAATACGCAAGAACATTTTGCTCCACTAAAAAGAAACAGAAGATACCCTAGAGATACAGAGTTAAGTAATATGCAAAGGATATTACCAAATTACTCTGTACCCTTTTCACTTCAAAAGAACAATCCTGTTGAAGGCTCCATTTACTTTTCTGGTGCACACAGCCGGTTGGTGTTAAATCCAGAAGCCGAGCAGCAAATACCTCGCGAAACTTTCACTGTAGAACTATGGGTGAAGCCAGAAGGAGGTCAAAATGGTCTAGCAGTCATAGCAAGTAAGATGTAATGCTTGTTTCAATAGTAATTTGTCTTTACCTGCAGTTTCGTTACAAAGTCAAATATATATTGATGAAGTCCTATATTTTTCTGTATGTAGTCATAGGTTGGACGAAGGAATTATCCCCAGTATAGGGGATAATTATTAGATTGGTAGGGTTTCTACCACTGGAACCCCCACCGTTCATGAGAATGGAACAAACGGAAATGAGTGTAACGTTCAATACACTTTTCATATATCAATTGTACAAATGAATATAGGAAATTTTGTATTACTTTTTATTACAGAAAATGCCTCTTTCTCTAATTATGAGCCACTTATTTCTCTACCTCCTGCCTCCCACACCAATTATTCAACCTCAATTTAAAGATGAAATCTGTCTTTAGACAACATGGACTCAATGAGCTCACTGAATCATCAGGTTACATGCTGTCCATTAAAGTATATAGGGAGAGAGAGAAGGAGGAGTGACATATTGAAGGAAGACAGAGGCACAAATGCACAAAAATGTTGCTGCTGTATCTAATAAGTGTTTTACTGTTTTACCCCAGTGATGGATTTACAGCTACACTGCTCATTACGGTATAATGTTTTACATGCTGCTGCTTCTGATGACGATTGGATAAGGCTCTCTTTTCTGTATGTTGTGTTTGGCAAACAGCATAGCAGCTAGCCTACATGCACTAGCTCAGATAAAACTGACAATTAGGGACAAAATCTACAAAGGGGGAAACTGGTGAAACCTGTAAAAATCAAGTCATATCATGGTCAGATATAGTATTATTCCTCATGTACAGCCACAACAGCTTATTTTGAAAAGTCACCTGAAACAAGGGGTATTTTTTAAGTCCAATGAAAAATTGCCCAGTTGTTACTTCCCAGATTAAATCACTGGTAGCTAGTAGTTTGTAGGCACCAGAGGAGGAAATCCAAGTGGCAGAAGCTGCTAGAGGCCTCCATAAGGTATGTGATCCCAAAAATGATGCACGTGAACTCAATGCCACCAAAACTTGACCTATACTGATGTCAAAAACTCCATATACCATTTCTGCATTATCAGACAGATTCCACCATTCATTTATTTTTATTTGTGACAACTATTTTCAGATTTGTTGTCACAGTTTGTCCCCATTACGATATCTTGTTAGTAGTGAACGGACATGATGGGATTTTGATGCTAAATACTTTTTCACGCACATTACTATGTGTAAATGATAATTATCTAATGGTAATATAGTAAAAAATCAATAATTGTTACATTATTTTTGATAATTAATTATTATTAGGGGTATTAGCAATATTGACACAGAAATTTACATACTGTAAAAATAAAACGTTTAGCTCAAAGAGAGGCTCCAGCTCTAGATCACAGGGGTTTCAGATGCTTGATGAAGCATGTGAGTCCTGCTTCCCCCACCCACGGAAGTGATTGACAGTTCTCGCTCATATACAAACTCGTACAAGGGTGGTTTTAACTAGAAGTTTATAAATTCCTCTACATATTTTGGTATTTTCAGTCAGAGGACCAACCGCAAAATAAAACTTTTTTACAGAAATTTTTGGGTGGTCGTCTCAAAAAGGTTTTGTAAATGTTTTGTTTAGTGCCTGGTGTATAAAACATCAAAAGATATTCTACTCATCATTACATCTTTGCTATACGTGAAAGTAAATGTAAAATTAGGTAAAGGATACCTGAAGAAGGAAAGAGCCCACATTTATTAAAGGGAGTTTTTCAGTGGTATAATACTGATGATATATCCTCAGGATAGGTCATTAATCTCAGATCAGCAGGGATCTGACTCCTGGGACCCCTGATGATCGGCTGTTTGAAGGGGGTCGCAGTGCTCATGCGAGTGTTACATCCTATATAATTACACGCTGTTGTAGTTACAGTGTACCTACTCTACAAGGGAGACGGTGTGCAGTTAAACTTTGAAGAGGACACAGCACTTGCACAAGCAAGGGCAAGGGGCATAACTAGAACAGACTGGGCCCCATAGTAAGTTTTTGAATGGGCCCAATGTAAAAAAAAAACATCGCAACCCTCTCCCTGCCATGGCTAGTGAAAATCGCTAACTCAGTAGTGATGTCCCCTTAGTGCCACATTCCACCACTGAACGAAGCACATCCCGCTATTCCCAGCAGTCACTTCATAGGCTAAGGAGCTCATATGCTAATGACAGGCCAGGTAATGATCCTCAACCAGTGTGCTCTTCTATTCAGCCTAGCAGGCGTAATGATGTCACGCATTGCACCTGGTGAGGAGAGCACTGGCCGGGGAATGAGGCCCACGCCATAATAAATGATGACCTGGGTCCCCTGTCACTGCCGCCCCTGTAGCAGAAGGTGCTATGATTGCTATGGCGGTAGATACGCCCTTGAGCATGGCAACCCTTTTCAAACAGTTGATCAGCGGGGGTACCGAGAGTGAGACTCTGATACTGATGACTTATCCTTGGGATAGGTCATCAATATTATACCACTGCATAACTAGTTTAAGTCTGATGTTTTATGCGTCATAAAAAAAAAAGTTTGTTGGAATGAATTGCATCAAATTTATTAAAAGGCACATTGCTCTTAATAAATTTGTCAAATTTTGGACTGTCCTAAAGTCAGAAATGTAACCAAAATTGTGCAGTTTTCAAATTTTTGTATTGTTTAATATGTGAAAAAGTTTGAGACTCAGACCATCCCCAGTAATTCGCATTTGATTTTCATGACATATTTCAAAACTGATGAGTGTCAAGAAAAGTCACACATTTTTTTGTGCAAATATGGTGAGCCCCATGGTCTGTGACTTTTTAAAGCCCCAAAACAGGCAAAGCGATTGATAAATCCCCATAGTCTTTTTTTAATGCAAAAAAGAAACCACCCTGTTACATGTATTATTCACCTTTATTCGAAAAATTTACACAGAAAAGATTTCGATAATTTAAGTTACTTTTCACATTGCTGTTGAGAAAGTTCTAGTATTTGCTTGGTCTTCAGGTTTTCCTGTATAAGCTGCTGGTTCAGGTGCTGCCAGATCATCTTCATTGAGTTTAAGACAGAACTCTGATTAAAATATTTAATCAATCATGTTTCTCCATAGCAGTTAGGATATAGACTTTCCTCAGAGCCTGAAGAGCCAGAGAGGTAACTTTAAGCATCCTCTGGCATGAGCTCCATAGTCTCACTGCTCTTACAGTAAAGAATCTTCTTCTGTGCTGATGGTGAAACCTTCTTTCTTATTGATGTGGACGATGTCCCCTTGTCATAGTTATTGGCCTAGGTATATAAAAAGATCATTGGAAAGATCTCTGTACGGTCTATTCATAAATCTGTACATTTTAATTAGATCCCCAAACACTAAGTTTAGAGACCAAGAAATGGCTCTGTAATCCTAACGCTCAACAATTCTCAGATCTGAAAAGTCTTTTTTATCAAAGGTTAGTGTCCTTGTAGAAACTTTTTGATAACTACTTCAGTCACCTGGTATATCTTTATAGATAATGGGTTATCTGTAGATATGACCAAATTGAAGTTCCACCCAAAAAGTTCTGTTTGTACCAAACCTGAATTTCACGTGATTTCGATTCAGGGAATCAAGCAGAAAGAGACTTTTCTAGGCAATCACAACACTTTTGATTTAGGTTCTTCCCCAGAATATATTGGGGAAGGTTCACTCCCATTCCCTGGACACCTCAGAGTATTAGCTATGAATTTTCAGGGCGATTCAATCGAATCAAACCCCAAAAAATTTGGGGAAATTGACTCATCTCTATAGGGTTTATAAAATAGGTTTTCCATACTAGGTTTTGGATTGTATTACATGTAGACTTTACCCCCGATGCTGCATTAGAAGTCGAATGCTGATAGTGTCCTTGTATAGATGTGCACTTTATGGTGGATGTTCCAGCACTGACAAGCAGAGAGGAATGATTCATGTAAATTGCCCCATTCCCTCTATTATGGAAATTTTTGATGGGTAAAACACAACTTAAATGTGTAAGGAATATATTTCTGATTTTCAGATGAGAAGTGTTAAAAGGTGAGACAGCCATTGCCATCATCAGTCTCATCTGAGATCACACAAATGAGTTCCTTGGTACATCATTTTAATTCCAATTAGCTCTTTTACCTATTCTATGCATCATGTGGGCTTATAATTTATTTTTTAGGACTACTGCTGATTAAAACAAGGACATATCCATTGCTTCACAATGAATAATTCAGTAGCTATTGATCAAACTGCAAATGTTTCTGAGAAATTTAATTCATAGGCTCATGTACTTTCTTGCATGAAAGCTCTAGAGCAGCCGAATAGAGCGCTTCACGTAGGTGGTAAGATGGTACTGCAGGCAAGGAATGCTTTTCCATCACTTTTGTTAAATGCACGGGGATACTTTGATTAGACTGCGATGGGAAACTGCATCTCCCCATAGGGATAGTGTTTGGGCAGGAGTTACATCTTCCAAATTCCATTTCGTTAGGCACGAAGGATAAGATGTGAGTTTTCTTTAGTTCTGTCACGAAATTTTTATCATTTATAGGCACACTAAATTAGCTTCGGTCAAACCCCTGATTTTGGCAGGATTGGCCATCCATCTAGTGTCTATGGTGGTGTCCCCAAAGGCAGATGTTGGGGAAAGAGGGTTGGTCATCATAAATATTTACATGCCTGATTATTCATGTCTTTAAAAGGCTGATCGCTACATCTGAGATGACCATTGAGGGCTGTCAGGGGTTAATCTGTTAAAAACAATTAAAAACACTCATATTATCCAATTGATCGTGAAGAGTCTGCCACGGCCATCTTGACTAAAGATCCAGCGTGAAATCTCGTGTGGTGTGTGATGATGTCATACGCCACCACGCACGACCTTTCACGTGGGATCTGTAATCAAGATGGCCGTGGTGGACTCTTCGCATACAAATGAATGAGGTGAGTATCAATTTTTTTAAACCACCATTTTAGGGAAAATTGATTCACTACCACAAAGCCTGAGGAAATTTGGCTTCGCGGCGAATCAAATTTTCCCTGAAATTCGGATCGAAGTCCACTTTGTGAACTTCAGTTCACTCAATACTACTTGGGGGCCATGTTACAGATTTTGCGTTGGAGCCTAGGAGCATCAAGTTATGACTCTGCCCAAATAATTGTTGCTATATGACATTCTCTACCCCCCTGATTTCTGTCGATGCAAACCCAGACTCATGTTTGCCTGAGTCTTCTTCTAAACTGTTTTCTTCTAAAATGTCATATAGACTTGTTGAGAGATCATATGATCATATGGGCTGTTCGAAGAATGGAGGGCGCTCTCGGTAAATGGTGTAGGTGTGCCAAACTAATTCTGCAGCAATTTTTTTTAATGGCTCTGTATGTTAGAGGCTGCTGAACATTATTAGACGGTATTGCTGTATCTGAAAAAAATATTGGGACCACTTGGCATGCTGGTCAGTGCTTGTTGTGTTCGCTATGGACGGGTTTGCGTTTGCCATTTGGAGCCTTGCTCTTTATTTGTATGCACTCTCTGCAAATTCCAAACCATAACATAAGTACCACAAATTGCTGAATGATACACATTCCACATATTTGTGAAAATATGTGTAAAAAGTATTAGACTGTACTATTGTTATATGAGGATGATTATCTGCAAAAGTTCTGGCAAATTCAAACCCCGGCTGCTGAGTCATAGGGGCTGCGGGCTGCAGTAAACCCATAATTTGCTGTAGGTAGGTTGTAGGGCTTGCAAACATTAAGAAACCTCAAGGCAGGTGCTAATTGACTTTGGAGATCGGTCAAACTGATCAGATGGCAAAATACCACAAGTTCAGCGATTTGTTTTCAGTTGTGGTCATTTGTACTTAGGCGCATCAGGTTGTAACCTAATATTTTTCAGTCTATTTCTATGGACAAGGAAAATTCTAATACCTAAGGCCGGGTTGACAAATTGCGATTTTTGTGCGAAGCAATTCACTCCGATCATCTCTATGTATAATCACTGAGTATACATGACTTACAGCCATCTATCTACTAATAAGTGCTGCCGTTGGGATTAAAATCTGAGACATTGGATTTGAAATATTCGTGAGGTCAGAAAACACTCAAATGATGGCGATCACAGAACATCGGCATAGTAATGAATGTTCATAATACCGTATACTGTATTGTCTGCATTTTATTACTGCTGCTTCCCCTAGACCAAAGGCAGTTCTGCGAATGCAAACTTCAAGTTCTGTTAGTTTGAATATGATGATACAAGTTTAATTCAACAGAGCCCTAGGAGATCTAAGTGACTTTAAGTGGCCCCAGTGGCATTGCGAGGGGGGTGCGGCGGGTGCGGGCCTCACCGGGTGACACCAGTCTGATGGGTTGAGTCACTCGCCAGTGTTCTATCAAAAAACCATACCTCATTAAAAAACCCTGTGCATGCGCGCGAGGACGCGTGGCAATGTAAGCCAGTACAGCCTGAGCCGCGGACACCACGCGTGCGCCCTCAGGGGTAAGGAGATCTGATGCTCTTTTATCTTGTGAACTCTTCTTACCCTCACACTGTGCACGCGCGGACACAGCAATGCATCTGAAGCACTGGCTGTGTTCGCACGTGAAGAACGTGAAGGGACGTTAGCGGCGTCTCGCTGGCAGGGTGGAGCTTGATGGACGTCCCCTACTTGACTCTAGAATTTGAACAGCATTTGGTGTCTCGGTCAGTCAGCCAGCGAAAGTGGGGTGCACCTGACCTAGGTGAGCTGCTGCCAGGGGGGAAAGGGGGTCCTGGGGCTCTAAGCTTTGGGGGGGTGCGGATTGACACCATTTTCTACCGCACCGGGTGACACCAGCCCTAGCAAAGCCACTGGAAGGCCCTAAAATGCATCCATATTACAGTCCTGTAAAACCTGTGTAGGACAGAGTAATATAGTTCAACGCAGATTTTGCGGTTGTCTGCTACAAGGAAAGCAACCTGTAGAATAGGTGTAATTATGAGCTGCCTGCTCTGTAAGGTAGGATGCCACCAGATATGGTCACTATAAGATCAGGGGTGTAGCTATAGAGGGTGCATAGATGGCATGTACACTCCATGGGGCTCAAAGTCCTCTCTTACCAGATAAGGCTAGTTTCAGATTAGCGTCTGAGAGCTCTGGCAGGCTGTGCCCGAGCTCTCTGGATCCAGTATTGCTGGAAGCTGTCTGAATGCCCGCCAGCCCCATTAAATATAATTGGGACTAGCGGAGATCCGGCAGTGACCTGGCAAATATGCAGAGAATCGGTCGGAATAAAACACTGTGGGAACTACCTGCTGGAACTCTCAAACGCTGGTGTGAGCCTAGCCTTAGACACATGGAACATAGTGGGCTTCAGATCTTGCATTAGGATCCAGCTGATCCAATCCCAGCTGTTCATGACAAACAAACGTAGTGCATACAAAGTTGAGGAAAAAGTGTTCCTCTGTTCTAAAACTCTCTTTGTCTCCTGAGTCCCCTATGCACACGCACACTCAGTTTGTTCAAACACGATTGTAGTAGGAATGGGGAAAAGGAAGAAAGATGCTGCCAGATACCTCTTGATTTTTTTTTAGGACAAAAGGATAAGGTATGTTGAAGTTCAATTGCCCAATTCTTATATTCTTTTTCTGTTAGGGGACATTTTTGAGGCCAGTCAGTCGGTCCTGCTGAAATTGGTGAGTTAGCCCAACATTTATCTGACGTGCACAGTATGGTCAGCTGATGGGACTAGAATACTGATGACCTATTCTCAAGATAGGTCATCAATCTGATCGACGAGGATCCAACTCCCCGCACACCATGATTAGCTGTTTGAAGAAGCTGCGATGCTCTGGTGAACGGTATGGCCCCTTTAAGTAATGGATCTGGGCTGAAATACCAAGTACAACCACTATACAATGAATGGTGTTGTGCTTGGTATGCTGAGCCCTATTCAAACAGCTGATCGTGGCAGTATTGGGGGTTGGAATCCACCCAAATCCCCCCAATCCGATATCAATATTTTACTCCCGGAAGACCCCTTCTGCAGCACGTGTGAACTACACATTGGTTTGTTCGCCTTTATTCATCATAAGAAACCCTTTGGCTGTGAACGTGTCTCTGGTCGGTACAAACTGTCTCAGAGCAGCTCTAAATATATAAAAGACTTTTCTGCTCAATAGCACATAACACGCTAATAGCAGCCGAGGGGTCTCCGGTTGGAGGTATCAAGTGTTTGCATGTCACAAAGTAACTCATTGAGCTATGCGGCAACAGTTCATCCTAATTCCCACTATCACAGAGCGACGACTATCTCAATGGCAGAACACAAGTTCTAAGCTTTTAAAAAAATTCTAATCTTTTAAAAGTAACTACTGTTTTCAGACTTACCAATGTTTTAGTTGGGAAAAATGGGGCATATAAACTGCGCCCTTGGGAACACCCGCTTATGGGCGGGGTTACATTAGCCCATTTTTAACCTGGGACAGCCAGAATTTGCCAGGACTATCTCTGAAAATTAGGGAAAATCCTGAATCCTGCCAAGAACCTTTGCTCCGCAATGTGTGACTTTTCCCCGCTCAAATCAGGTCTAAAAAAGTAGGCGTGATGTGAGCGGGGAAGGGGTGGACCGGCAGACCCATCTCAGTTACCATTTTCTATGCCTGGTTTAGGTGTAGCAAATGGTCTAAATGTAAGACTGCTCGGAAGCTGTCTGACATTGAGAAGCGGTGGTGGATCCGCCGAAGTTATGAAGAGGCCGGCACCTCTTCATAACTTCGGCAGATCAACTGTCAGCCATAGGGGATATTAAGACTGGCATTATATCAATATGTCAAAAGCTTTGATTTGTGGGTGTCAGGGAGTTGAGACCCCCTCTGATCACTCAAAACAAAAGGGCACAAGTAATCACCTTAGAGCAGTGGTGCCCAGCCATTTTTCTGAGGGCTGCACTAGACATGGTATAAATTTTGCAAACCAGAACCAGGTAGCTTTGCCAGAAAGAAATGCAAACACTATGAGGGGGCACGTGTGAGCATTACTAAAATACATAATACGTAGGCCTTCAAATCTGCGTTGGAGGATGCGTTTGGAGCCTCTGTTGCAGATTCTGTCCAAAGACCAGACAAAAAGGCCTTGTATGCAGAACTTTTGTGTCCGGTAAAAAGACAGGATCCCGAACGGAAACTGAACGCATCCCATCATAGTCGGTGGAGTCTGTTCAGTTTCTTCCCTGTGGGGTGACAGGAGGAGGGGGAGCAGGGTCACTAGTGGGGTGACAGGAGAAGGGGGAAGCAGGGTCACTAGTGGGGTGACAGGAGGAGGGGGAAGCAGGGTCACTAGTGGGGTGACAGGAGGAGGGGGGAGCAGGGTTAATAGTGGGGTGACAGGAGAAGGGGGAGCAGGGTGACTAGTGGGGTGACAGGAGGAGGGGAAGCAGGGTCACTAGTGAGGTGACAGGAGGAGGGGGAGCAGGGTCACTAGTGGGGTGACAGGAGGAGGGGGGAGCAGGGTCACTAGTGGGGTGACAGGAGGAGGGGGGAGCAGGGTCAATAGTGGGGTGACAGGAAAAGGGGGGAGCAGGGTCACTAGTAAGGTGACAGGAGGAGGGGGAGCAGGGTAACTAGTGAGATGACAGGGGAAGGGGGGAGCAGGGTCACTAGTGAGGTGACAGGAGGAGGGGGGAGCAGGGTCACTAGTGAGGTTACAGGAGGAGGCGGAAGCCAAGGATACATTTGTGAGGTGACTCGAGGAGAGGGGAGCAGGGTCACTAGTGAGGTGACAGGAGGAGGGGGGAGCAGGGTCACTGGTACGCCTAAGACTTTTTCCAGGAAGTCGCATGGGCCGCATGACACAGTTTCGCGGGCCGGACTTGGCCTGCGGGCCGTAGGTTGGGCATCACTGCCTTAGAGCTGTGCCCCTTCAGCTTTGCTTTCTATGAATACATATACAGCACTCTCGGCTCACCAAGATGCAGGGGCGAACTGGAAAATTAAAGTGGTCCTGGGAAAAATCTAAAAGTGGCTTCAAAAGTGGCTGGTCCAAATTGACAGAAGGCGGGACAACACAAGCAGGCAGGGACAACAGAAGTATTTTCCACGGTTTTCAGGCCACAAAATGGACATGGCCATGTGAATACACGCTTAAAGAGCATCTGTTAGCGGATTTGCACCTTTGACACTGGCTGACCTGTTGCATGTGCGCTTGGCAGCTGAAGACATCTGTGTTAGTACCATGTTCATATGCCCATTGATGTTTTAATATATGCAAATGAGCCTCTAGGAGCAACGGGGGCGTTGCTATTACACCCCAAGGCTCTGCTCTCTCTGCAACTGCTGCTAGTGATGAGCAAAGTTTTCAAAAATTCTATTCAGCTGCTGGTAACACAATATTACTTAGTTTTTTTGTTTTTGTCTTATTGCTAAGTGACTGCCTTGGATATACTGTAGTCGTAGTTTAACGAAAAGAGAATTATGAATATTCTTCAAAATATAGATCATCAGAAGTGCTCAGTATTCCTCCTGGACTGCCTGATCTTTGGACATGATGGACTAAAAAACCTGCACTATCTTTGGCTAGCTTTAACTTCTATTTTCCGAAGTTCTCCTAATTTGACCCAACTAGTCTTTGTAGCTATTTTAAAACCCTGTAGGCAGACCATGCAGCTGCTATGGGGCCTGTGAGGAACAGGGGCCCGCAGTGGAGGAGAGGCTCCGCCCCTAATTGCTCCTGTCTATCTTTCTAAAGTGAAAGGACCTTTGATGATGTCATCACAGATCCTGTAAGGGAACTGCACAGTATAAAGTGTAATTCCCAGGTTAGAACATGCCCTGTTTTTACTCATTGCTCACTCATGTATAATAATTCAGACAGTTACAGTGACTACTACCTCATGTACCTCACACACACAGTGGCCATAATGTATAACTGGCAACATATTTCTGTAAACAAAGGATCTAAAGTATTGCATCTTCTATGTCTCACAGTCACATCACTACACTGCTCTCTCTCTCTCTCTCTCTCTCTTTCTTTCTCTCTCTCTGTATATATATATATATATATATATATGTATATATACATATCCAAAAATTGAAGCAGCACTCCAGAGATGTGAAAAACAAGTGGATCGACCTTTATTCCCCTGCACGGGGTTTTTCACATCTCTGGAGTGCTGCTTCAATTTTTAGATATGTATACCTGGTAAACAGCTGAGCCAGCTGATTTGGAAGGATTGCACCCGTTTTCATTTTTTGAGTGCTGCTGTATTTTTCTTAGTTTTCTTTATATATATATATATATATATATATATATATATATAAAGAAAAAAATACATTGCAACAGCACTCTGAAAACCAAATAAAGTACAATAATGCCATAGTAATATAAAGTATTCTGGTGCTAATTCTACGCTTATTTTGTAAATTTGAGATTCTTGCCAAATTATTTGGGCCCGTCTGCCACACGTCAAGGCGATCTCTGTAAGACGGAAACCTAACACTAAATGCTACCTGTTATGTGCAATAATGGCCACCATTAAATTCAGGGAATGTAGGTACCAACATGCATGCTAAGCCAACTCTATACCTCTCCTGGTGCTAGACGGCTTCTAATAAATGCAATGAGAGTCCACTCTATACCTCTCCTGGTGCCAAATGGCTTCCAATAAATACAATGAGAGCAGGCTACAGCTTTATACTTACACTAATTAAAATCAGCCTATGGGTCAGACAGGCTAGTCAGGGGTGCAAGACTAAATTAAGTCAGCCACACCTCCAGTACAAACTGCAACGATATACATACATATATATATACACACACACACACACACTGCATATATTGCACAGTATTATAGATGCAATATGTACAGATATATAGTATATACAGCAGTGTACTGATATGTGAGGTACGAGGTATAATAGATGAAGTGTGTACAGATATATAGTATATACAGCAGTGCATTGATATGTGAGGTATGAGGTATAATAGATGCAGTGTGTACAGATATATACTATATACAGCAGTGTATTGATATGTGAGGTATGCGGTATAATAGATGCAATATGTACAGATATATAGTATATACAGCAGTGTACTGATATGTGGGTACGAGGTATAATAGATGCAGTGTGTACAGATATATAGTATATACAGCAGTGTACTGATATGTGAGGTACGAGGTATAATAGATGCAGTGTGTACAGATATATAGTATATACAGCAGTGTACTGATATGTGAGGTACGAGGTATAATAGATAACAGTATGTACAGATATATAGTATATACAGCAGTGTACTGATATGTGAGATACGAGGTATAATAGATGCAGTGTGTACAATTATATAGTATATACCACAGTGTATTGATATGTGAGGTATGCGGTATAATAGATGCAATATGTACAGATATATAGTATATACAGCAGTGTACTGATATGTGAGGTACGAGGTATAATAGATGCAGTGTGTACAGATATATACTATATACAGCAGTGTACTGATATGTGAGGTATGCGGTATAATAGATGCAATATGTACAGATATATAGTATATACAGCAGTGTACTGATATGTGAGGTACGAGGTATAATAGATGCAGTGTGTACAGATATATAGTATATACAGCAGTGTACTGATATGTGAGGTACGAGGTATAATAGATGCAGTGTGTACAGATATATACTATATACAGCAATGTACTAATATGTGAGGTATGCGGTATAATAGATGCAATATGTACAGATATATAGTATATACAGCAGTGTACTGATATGTGAGGTACGAGGTATAATAGATGCAGTGTGTACAGATATATAGTATATACAGCAGTGTACTGATATGTGAGGTACCAGGTATAATAGATAACAGTATGTACAGATATATAGTATATACAGCAGTGTACTGATATGTGAGGTATGAGGTATAATATATGCAGTGTGTACAGATATATACTATATACAGCAGTGTATTGATATGTGAGGTATGCGGTATAATAGATGCAATATGTACAGATATATAGTATATACAGCAGTGTACTGATATGTGAGGTACGAGGTATAATAGATGTAGTGTGTACAGATATATAGTATATACAGCAGTGTATTGATGCATCACATAACAGTACACTGCTGTATATACTATACATCTGTACACACTGCATCTAGTATACTTCTTTTGTGTGCCAGGGCTGTTTTGTAATCCCAATCTGGCCCTGATGGCATAAATTATAGAACGCAGCAGCAAGTTCATGGAACAAAGGGAGAGGCCTGGAATGGGTAGTGGGAGGGGCTATAAAAGGGGAATGGGGGCACAATTTAGATTCTTGCTATGGGGTCCAGTGATTTCTATGTATGCCACTGCCTGGAATTATCAAGCGGTCCACAAGCAAAAGCACTTTAGTGGGCATACAAAATACACTAGCTAATACGACTGGGCAAATCATAAAACTAGGGCAGCCAGGAAACCTAAATATGACAGCTAGCCCCCAAACTTTCTGTTGTCCATACAGTGGCACCTGAATGATGTTTTTTGTCTACCCTATCTGTAGCATCAACTCTCATAAATGAGGCCCGTTGTGAGTTGGCAGAAAATGCACTTCAACTGATCTGATCTGAGCTTTTTACGCAAAATTCTAATTTTACTTAACAGCAGAAACATTTGGAGCAGAAGCACAATATTTGTCTAGTAATATTGCACGTTTGTTGACTCTGGATTGGCTGGATTTTGCCAAAATTACATGAAAAAGTTGGATGACTTTCCAATATTCTTGGACAGATAAATATGGAAACACAGAATTTTGACAGCAGTGGTGATCCTATAATAAGGCGGACCGTGGTACTTGTCTCAGGTAGCAGTAAATTGTAGGAAATTAGCTTTAAGTACTTTTTCTTCTATTATTTGAACTAGCATTTTCCTCTTCGTAAATGGATAATTGATGGCACAACATGAAAATTGTGTCCTACAATGTAATGACGAGAAGCAATTGTCAGACTAGGCAGCATTATAGTTTACAAACACACGCAGAACTCGTTCAGGTCTACCCAGGACAGTTTCTAGGGGATTTTGCCAACATGGCGAACAATACAAAAGCGCCCCCCCCCCCCCCATTTAGAGAATCAGTTACCCAAGGTAAACCCAGTGACTTACTGGCGACGTCTCCACAGATCTCAGTTTCTTCACTTTCCTTTTCTTTTCAGTTTGTTTCCAGAAGCTCCTGCGCAGACGTCTTCGGTCAGGGGTGCGCAGCCTCCTCTGCCACATAAAAAGACACCAGTATTAATAAATGGCACAGGGTAGAGGAGGCCTGTTACAGATTTTGCATTAGGGGCCAGGGAATTCAGCTTATACCTTTGACTTTGGCTTGCTGTTTCTGCAGTCCACCCTGACCCTCTGTAGCAAATAACCCCCCTATATAGTTGCCCCTTTTAACACTGCCACTTTGTAGTGTCCACCAATACTATGCCCGGGGCTGCCCCATGAGCCTACATTAGTTTACATTAAAACTGCTGAGAACTTGTTAAAATAATAAAAGTAGTGAAACCTTTTTGATCCCACCGCTCACGTCTCAATCACTGGCTGCAGCGGTCTCATGTCTAAGTGGCCAGCGAGGACACGGGAAGTGGTGGAAGGAGTGCGGCAGGGATCACAGATGTATCACTACTTTTATTATCACACTCAAATCAGTTTTAGAAAATGAATTTTACATGGCTGGATAAACCCATCTTAACACAGAGCCCACATGAGATCCCATAATTAATGATGCAGACCTCCAGACCAGATCTCAAAATTAATCCAGATTCCAGATCAGCCCCCAAATTCATACAGAGCAGGCCACAAATTCATACAGAGCAGGCCACACATTTATACAGAGCAGGCCACAAATTTATACAGAGCAGGCCACAAATTTATACAGGCCTCAAGTTTACTCAGACCCCTATCGCCCCCTATAACCTCCACCTCACTCCATAGTACATTAAATCCATCATCCACAGCATCTCCCCTCATACACTGATCACACCCATCCTCCACAGCATCGCCCCTCATACACTGATCACACCCATCTTCCACAGCATCTCCCCTCATACACTGAGCACACCCATCCTCCACAGCATCTCCCCTCATACACTGAGCACCCCCATCCTCCACAGCATCTCCCCTCATACACTGATCACACCCATCCTCCACAGCATCTCCCCTCATACACTGAGCACCCCCATCCTCCACTATATCTCCTCTCATACACTGAGCACCCCCATCCTCCACAGTATCTCCCCTCTGAGCACCCCCATCATCCACAGTATCTCCCCTCATACACTGTGCACCCCCATCCTCCAGAGTATATCCCCTCATACACTGAGCACCCCCATCCTCCACAGTATCTCCCCTCATACACTGAGCACCCCCATCCTCCAGAGTATCCCCCCTCATACACTGAGCACCCCCATCCTCCACTGTATATCCCCTCATACACTGATCACCCCCATCATCTACAGTATCTTCCCTCATACGCTGAGCACAGCTATCCGCCACCGTATCGCACCTCATACACTGATCACCCCCATCCTCCACAGTATCTCCCCTCATACACTGAGCTCCCCCATCCTCCACAGCATCTCCCCTCATACAGTCAGCACCTCCATCCTCCACAGCATCTCCCCTCATACACTGAGCACCCCCATCCTCCACAGCATCTCCCCTCATACACTGATCACCCCCATCCTCCACAGTATCTCTCCTCATACATTGATCACCCGCATCCTCCAGACTATCTCCCCTCATACAGTGAGCACCTCCATCCTCCACTGTATATCCCCTCATACATTCAACACCCCCATCCTCCACAGTATCTCCCCTCATACACTGATCACCCCCATCGTCCACAGCATCTCCCCTCATACACTGATCACACCCATCCTCCACACAGTATCTCCCCTTATACACTGAGCACCCCCATCCTCCACAGTATCTCCCCTCATACACTGAGCACCCCCATCCTCCACTATATCTCCTCTCATACACTGATTACCCCCATTGTCCGCAGTGTCTCCCCTCATACACTGAGCACTCCCATCCTCCACAGCATCTCCCCTCATAAACTGAGCACCCCCATCCTCCACATAGTATCTCCCCTTATACACTGAGCACCCCCATCCTCCACATTATCTCCCCTCATACACTGAGCACCCCCATTCTCTACTATATCTCCTCTCATACACTGATCACCCCCATTGTCCTCAGTGTCTCCCCTCATACACTGAGAACTCCCATCCTCCACAGCATCTCCCCTCATACACTGAACACCCCCATCCTCCACAGCATCTCCCCTCATACACTAATTACACTAATCACCCTCATCTTCCACAGCATCTCCCCTCATACACTGAGCACCCCCATCCTCCACAGCATCTCCCCTCATACACTAATCGCCCCCATCCTCCACAGTATCTCCCCTCATACACTGAACACCCCCATCCTCCACAGTATCTCCCCTAATGTACTGATCACCTCCCCCCCAGCATCTCCCCTCATGTACTGAGCAACCCCCCCTACACTGATTATTCCTTATGTACAGAGCCCCCCTCTCTTCATACACTGAACACCCCCATCCTCCACAGTATCTCCCTTCATACACTGATCAACCCCATCCTCCACACTATCCCCCCTCATACACTGAACACCCCCATCCTCCACAGTGTCTCCCCTAATGTACTGAGCACCTCCCCCCCAGCATCTCCCCTCATGTACAGAGCCCCCCCCCCCCCTCATACACTGATTATACCTCATGCACAGGCTCCAGCACATTTACATTATAGTTTGTGCTCTCTGTGAAGAAAGTTCCTCAAAGGTCAGCTGCCTGACTCCTCCCCAGATAAGCTCCTCCTCCTCCCACACAGCCCTCAGTGTCCTCTTCTCACACTGGCCCCGCCCCCTTGCCCGATGTGCTCCCACAGGCCGCGCTTCCTCCCTCACACACTGCACAGGCTTCTCTATCCCCGAAAATACTGCAGCCATAGAGAAGAGGGCCAGTGGTGAGTACAGTTAGTGCTGGGAGCGCTATACTCACTGTTCCTTCAGCCTCCTTTACTAATGAGTGGTATATCAATGGAAGCGCTCATTAGTTGCATCCTGGCCCTGCTGCTGATCAGCTGTAAACACCAGTGACCAGCAGGTCCTTCATCAGGTCTTTTTCAGTCAAGAGAGGAATGGACTGCCTCTGCGCAAGCAAGTGGATAAGGTATTTTTTTCCCCCGTTCTTTCTGAGACAACTCCAAAGTTAAACGCCATTTTATGAAAAATGGTTTGTTACCACAAAGTGCGAGGAAATTTGGCTTTGTACCAAATTCCACTTTGGATGCTTCGCTTCTCTCAACACTACAGTTTATATTGAATATGGATTACGCACGGAGGGCAAAAAATGGACACACGGTCCAAACACAGATCCTTCACGGACAGTAGGGATGAGAATAGTTTACAAAACTTTGATTTGGCTGCTTCGTCGAATTTCATAAAGAAATTTGCTTTGTGATGAGGAGAGCATTTCTTTGTAAGTAGAAGGCGCAATGACAGGGAACAGCGTTTGCACCACCCCCCTGTCATTGAACCCCTGGGATGCCGCATTCATCACTGATGGTGGCATCTGACATAAAAAATTAGGTCTTTCAGGGGTTAATCAGTACAAAAAAAAAAAAATACTCATCTTATTCATTTGAGCATGAAGAGGCCGCTACGGTCATCTTGATTGAAGATCCTGCGCGTCATCACACTGGCCGGCGTGGTCACGTCATACGTCACCGCGCACGTAATTTTGCACAGGATTTTCAACCAAGACGATCCCGGCTCCCTCCTCACGCTCAAATGGAGGAGGTGAGTATTTTCAATTTTTTTACTGCCACTTCAGAAAAAAATGATTTGTTACCGCAAAGCACAAGGAAATTCGGCTTCGCAAAGAATCTAATTTTCCCTAAAATTCGGATCGAAGTCCACTTTGGATGCTTCGATTCGCTCAACACTAACGGACATCTTCAACGATGAACCACTGACCATCTCGTTACGGACATGTAAAAGAGGCCGTACATAACACGGCTCTATTTATCTAAGTTCTAGTACTGTTTAACCCTTAATTTTATAGCAGTACCCAACTTTAACCACTAGAGGGAATTATTGCTTTAAACATTTCTGTCTGAGAAATTAATATTTCCAGAAATGACTTTTTTTTTTTTTTTATGAAGAGGAAGCTCATATCGCCAGTAATGAAGCACAGCCTGCATTCTGGGACACTGGTATCTATTGCTTTGCTATGACCTTTTCACCAGTTCTAATTATGCATGAAAATTGACACAAGTCCCTAGCTTGTTAAGACATCACATTACTGCAGCTGCCAGCCAGCTCCTGTGGGTTTCCTGGTCTGAGGAAGTGGACATTTGGGGGACGCTCTAGAAGATCTTGACATATTGTGACTTTCATTGTACAGGCAGTAATATTTGTCATTGTCTAACCTGTTCCAGGCTCATCGATAGGTAATACTGCTATTCCAATCTAGACCTCCAGGGGGCAGCATGAGTATTCTTTTTTTTTTTTATGCATTGATTGTATTTTGTGTTTTCAGGGTTTCTGCTGCTGAAATGGAACTGTGACTTATGTCTGATAGGTATTAGGGCTCAGGATTTTCAATCAGGTCTGTAAGATACACAGTTTGTGTTGTGGTCATATGTGGTGTGCTGGGGAACCACTAAAAATAGATTTTCTAAGTAAATCACGAGATGAATGGAAAGCACAGTCTGAACTGATGATGTCCCAGGTGGAGAGGGACAATAGTAGTCTCCTGTACCCAGCATATATAGACTATATAGCGCCATAGGACCCCAGGGAAGAATTCTAACTGGAAGGTTTTGGATACAAAATGTTACCCCATGCACATGACAGAGCTGTATGCATGCAGAGGGTGTGCCTATAGTGCCTCAGTACAGTGCATTATGGAGATAATCTCCCCTAAAAGCAATGCCTCTAATGTGCAATACCTCTGTAATGCAGTATTTGGTGGAACATCTATCTATCTATCTATCTATCTATCTATCTATCTATCTATCTATCGTCTATCTCCAGTATCTTTCTATCTATTATCGATCTGTTTACTATTGCTATTACTATCTACTATCTGTCTATTGATTTATCTCCTATTAATCTATTTGTCTGTCTAATTTTTATTAATTAATTAAATCTATCTATCTATCTATCTATCTATCTATCTATCTATCTATCTATCTATCTAATATAGATCTATTTCTCTCTCTCTCTCTCTCTCTTAGAAATATATATTATTGATCTATTCATTTAACCACTATCTATCTGTCTGTCTATTGTGGCAATGTGAACACTAATGTGTGTGGTGAAGCCCCGGGGAAACCTTCAGACAGGGCTGTTGTTTGCACCGAGAGCATGTCACCAAGGTGCCCGGCCTTGGTGGAGTGAAAGCCCCAAGTTAAGTAGCCACTAAGCTAGTTGGTGGTCACTAAAATAATTAGTATAGCTGGCTCCAGCTAGTTCCAGGGCGGGCTTTTACTGGGAACAGTTAATGTGCTGGGTGGGTACCTGTTCCCTATGCTCCAGTCCAGGGTTTCGGACAAGTTTGTGTCCATATTGTCCTGCTGCTGGACAAGGTGTGTCCCACTCTGGAGAGAGTTTTGGAAACAGAGTCAGGCAGAGGCTCTGTGTGAGTGGTCTCAGCCAGGTTGGCTGAGGGGCCACGAGGCTGGGCGATTGCAGTTCCAGTTCCATCGCTATGCTCGGCACTTCGTGGAGTTCGGCCAAACACTGTGTTTGCTCGAGCGTGATGCTTGAGTCAGTGTATTTAAATCTAATTTAGCCTCTATTTCTATGCAGAAGATCGCTGTACAGTGAGGGAGTCCATTGCTTAGGAGTCCCTGCTCTGACTCCAAAAATATAGCTATGTCCATATATGGAGACAGTGTATTTAAATCTAATTTAGCCTGTATTTCAGAAATGTTTCTGCTGGGATTTGAACTCATGAGCTTCTGCATTAGAGGCAAGGCACTTTACCACTCAGCTATAATAGCTGCATAGCCAGTTACTTTAAAAATAAAAAAGAGAGACTTCTACTGTAGAGGAATACTTACTACTAATAGGTATTCCTACACAGTAGAAGTCTCATATTTTATTATTGCGATGCAGAGGCTGTTAGTTCAAATCCCATCACAAACTTTTTCAGAAATGGAGGCTAAACTTAATATATATATATATATATATATATATTATTATATAATATATTATGATATATGTAAATATATTATGGCTAAAAACATCAGTAGTTTGATAAAGGCACTTGCATGTGCCGAAACGCGCGTCACTTCCTGATATAATTGCAGTACAAAGGACTGCTGGTTCCTTCCTTCATTGAAGCATCCGGAGTGACGTCCGCTAACCGCGCACCCACACCTTCACGCAGTGCGGCCCGACCATCCGTAACCAGTACATGGCTATATATGAGGTCAGAGCAGGGACTCCTTAGCTGAACTAGAGTCCCGACACCCTCCCCTCTTCAGAGCAGGGGGTGCCTGGTTTAATGCTCGGGTTCTCCCATTGACTCCCATTGTGCTCGGGTGCTCGGTAGAGCACCCGAGCATCTCAAAGTGTTCTACTCGAGCACACGAGCACTTTAGTGCTTGATCAACACTAGAGAGACATACTTCGCTGTTCCAAGTGATTGTACTCCACAGGATTGAGATTACACGTTGTAACACCTCCAGCACTTTACACAGTGTAAATATCATCCATAATAGATTAATAGGCTGGCTGGGATGAGCCATTTATTGGGCAGCTGACGCTGAATAAATTCTAACACCCAAATATTTTATTTATATTTCTGAGCTGATGGTATTTGCAGCTGCCAGGGTGTATTTTCTGCAAGGTGGATACATTTTGTTTTCAAGAGGATAAATAGCATACAACCGATGACTACTATTCTCATAATATAGCTGTAATGTGGAGGAGGATCTGATCCCAGTCATGTGTGTGTC
Organism: Bufotes viridis; assembly: GCA_033119425.1. Taxonomy (NCBI): domain Eukaryota; kingdom Metazoa; phylum Chordata; class Amphibia; order Anura; family Bufonidae; genus Bufotes; species Bufotes viridis. Next base: position 132,763,768 of record CM065596.1, on the reverse strand, counting down.
CTACTGCTAAACCATGTCGCAAACCATACAGCTCCCTTTAGATATTTGTCTGTCTATCTATCTATCTATCTATCTATCTATCTATCATCTGTCTATCTTTCTTTTGTAGTTTGTATTTATCTGACTAAAATATGCCTTGTGATCTCAGGTCTTAGATGTTTGAGATCACTTTGAAAAATATAACTTGTGAAGTAAATGCCTACATATAACTTATTTTCAGATTTTTTTTCCTTCTGTTGTAGAAACATTCTGACAATATGTGTAATGATATATGATGATTCTATGCCTTGAGTCACTTGACTCCACACTGCCCCCTGTGCCCTACTGGTGTCTCTTTCACCATCTCATACCCAGCTCTATTTGACTGTATGCTTCAGTGTACGCTGCCCCCAGGTCAAATGATCCCTCCTCCCTGACATCAACATGTTTTCATGTCAGGAACGAAAGAAGGAGATTAGCGGTACACCCAACCCCACCTCAAAAGTGGTCAGCCTTCAAGGAACAACTCCGTGTGCATTACATAATTGGACACAGACATTGGATAGTTCAGCCACATCTAATGCCAATGGACACCTTTAAGAACATTTTGTAGCCATACCCAGGAAATATGTTGTTTATAAATAATTCCAAATTGGTATTAAAGGGGGTGTTCCACCGACAAATGATATAGCAATATAATTCCATACAAAAAAACTAGTTAACGTTGTTCTTTCTGTTACAAAAATGCTCCAGTTGTGAGATATTTTGTTTACTTCATTGTAATGGTGCCCCCTGGTGTTTAATCTGCATAGTAATGTGCATGTCCAACTACCGAGGTGGTTGCACATGCTCAGTTCCATCCTTCAGCCGCCACTAGCCATATCCACTGTTAGCTGCTGTGACATTACAGGGGGAGAGCACCAACAGAAAAGGACATGCCCCCTGGGCTGTAATAGGGAGAGAGCTGCAGCCCCCAAGCTGCCAACCTTAAGAAAATGTAGCAGATCAATTGGAGCAATGAAAGGGGAGATCTCTGGATTCATGCGAGGCACAGGGCTGGTTCTAGCTTTGTTACAAAGATATTGTCCTGTACTATATGATGTCCGGTTTTCATTTGTTTTACTTCAGTTGTGGCATAAATAGGAACAAGAAGACATTCCCAGTCTATTACACCTGACCAGCCAGAATTATTGACAGGGAAGGGATATTGACCCAGTCTGGCCATTCTTTACTGACGTCTCATATTTACAAGTTGATAGGAGTAGTTTACTGACTGTTGACCATAATGTTCTTCACAGTTTTTTATTTTTCTTAAAATATATTCATATACTTTGTGGCAGCTCCCACCACTACCATATGCATGATTTAGCAAGATTCAAGATTCATCAGACCAGGCAACATTTTTGACCTTCAGTTCTCCAATGTTCCCACTGTTTCTGTTCCAAGTTGGCAGAAGTGGAGTCCATTGAAGTCCACTGCATCTGCACACTTATTCTGCATAGCAATATCATCACCCATAGTTAATTGAGCTGGTACATCCATCAGGTCAGCCCGACTGTGGATCTGGCGTTCTCCTAGGTTTCTCTTATTTATACTTGGCAGATTAGTGCACTTTGCTGAGCTATGATCTGTTTCTGTAGGCTTTTTGTCATGATCTGCTAAAAATTGATCTATTAGAAAGATCAGGATAAGAGGACGTCATGACAGAAGAAATGTAAGCAATAGGAAATACCGTAAGTAAAATTATATTAACCAAGACTTCCCCAGATCTTTTGGATTGCAAGACATAAGCAAAACAGAGATGACTTTACTCATGAGAGTAGAACTCAGAAATTACAGATTTTCTACTTTGTTTTAGCCTGTGCTCCTTCTAGCCTTAGTTTCCTGTTCTTATATGGGGTTTTCCCATATAGGACATTTAAGGGAAAACTATAGGGTATGCCATATATGTGACCGGAGAGCACACCGTGCATGTTTGGTGTTTTCTCCATTCACTGCTATGGAGCCGATTTTCAGAAGTCTTATAGTGGTCAATGGATAGGTGGTGAAAACGAACGTTGCTTGCTCTTCATTTAATGCCATGGGACTCCCAAAAATCAGCTATTTACAGAAGTTCCAAAGCAGTGAATAGAGAAGACGCAGCGCATGCACGGTGTGCTCTCCGTTCACTTCTTGGCCACCGTTCTTGATATAGGAGCAAGTCCCAGAGGTTGTACCATAAATGTCCCGCTGAACCTAGAAATGAGTGCATCTACTTGAAGCTTCTCTCTCTATTATTACTGTAGCCTACCTTCTGGCAGTGGATTGACTAGGTAACGGTGGTGATTTGATCTAAAGTTCATTATTATTAAAATATCTTCAATATCTCAGGGTTCCTTAGCTCCACCACCAGAAATTATTCTGAGGACCACTCTCCTTTATCCAGAATATGTACTGTATATGTGCTTTTTTACTTACATTACAATCTTTGATATTATATTAGCACACACAGGACATACGGTATCATCAATATGGTCTAACAGGTCATTTATGAGTTGGCTTCAAAGTAAGGTCCAAATAGGGTTGTCTTCTACTGGTTCTTGGGGCAGGACTGTTCAAACCAAAGGGAAAACTATGGCAGAATTAGCATAAGGTAATCCTGCTGGCTTGACCATGTAGTATCAATGTGGGCTGACGTCGACAGTTGCTAAATGGAGCTGGAAGAGGTAGAGTGCCGATTACTCTAGAGAAGCATTACAGTATTACAATGCTCTAGATATTACTGCTTCTGTCTTGTGAGGTTCCTGCTCCTTTCATCCCTGATACCCTGCGAGCAATGACCCATCCTCCTGTCTGGCAGCGCCTGCACACTGCCCATCTGTGATCTACCCCTGGAAGGTCCTGCACATGTCCATGCACATGTGTGAATGTCCATGTCCTCTACACTATCAGTAGTAAGGTTGTGTTTGCTGTCCATCTTCTCCAGTTTTGTAATGTCGTGTATATTAATCAGTGTGAAGTCAGTAGGAATAGCTTGTTCTATACTTAAGAGAAAAACATCTAATTAGTGGGTAGGTGATGTTCTTTTACTTAGCCACAAAACGTATCACCCTCAAATTAGCTTTATTAATTTTCATAATTTCTGTGCAATGATAGGGTTGTAGCTTTTCATGTTTTTAAGGATTAGAAAAGAACGCGGCTGTTTTCCATGAATGGCTGTAAAAAATGCTAATTTTCTCGTCTAATTACAGAGGATGTAGAACAGTGGTAGAAACATGGAAAGTATGACCTGGTTATGGTGGTCATACAGTCCTGTAACCCAGAAAAGACACATGTAATGAAGAATCCCATTTAATGCATGGCATACACAATTTTTAAATAGATTCTTCTGCAAAGCCCCATATTTCACAAACATTAGGGAATCAGGAGATATGTCCCGCCACATGTTCTATTTACAACTGATTTTTGTTTTAGGGCACACTGTGGCATTTGTTATAAGACAAAAAATTACAGGCTTTGGATTGCGGGTTCGCCATCCCTCTAGAATAATGATGGTGGAAACTATGCCATTTTGTTGGGGTGACTGACTGCGACCATTTGTTAGACCCCTTCTTTTTCTCTGAATGAATGTTACTGTGTAGTGCTGTAATGGCTTCAGATGGGGTGGGTGAGTGATTGAGATAAAATGACACGGCGGTGTTTTTGGCAAGTGTTGTGCAGAGTAGCAGAGAGTGGCCATTGTTACATACCCCTGGAACTGGGCGGCCTGCCAGGGAGGAAATAGAGATGGCTAATAAGCAAATCAAGAAAAGTGGTGGAGGTGTCCAGTTGACCAAGCTTGAGGAGTAAGTAGTCCTCAGTAAATCGTGTAGTGAATAGGGTATTAGGTGTAAGGTCAAGGAAACGTTCTTGAAGAGGGAAGGAAGGCACTGATGCAAAGTATCTTCATAGGTGCCATAAGGTGTACTGTTGACCCCAATCAGATTAGGCAGAGGGACAGACAAAGTAAAAGAGCTGCAAACGATAAAAGATGCTAGAGCACCTAGTAACAAGCGCTACGACCCAAAAAGGAGAAATGTTTAACGGTAGCGTTATTGGAAATTATAAGAAGACTGTCTAGTTTATTTTAACGTTAGTAACATCCCACTTAGTAAGAATAAAACTGTTTAAAGAAGTGTTCTGCAATATTCTTGTAGGGTGCTCTTGCAGGTGACCTCCTGACCTACCACTTCTGAAGCTAACATAACATAATTATTAACCTTACCTAATTATGACCAGTCGGGCCAGAGACACCCTCTAACAGAACAGCACTATTTTTCACAAAAAGAGTGAACATTGTTCTGAGTTTTCTACTGGATTTGGTGCAGTTGTACTGGCAGTTTTTCTTTTTGTTATATGTGATTTTTTTTAATGAAAATTTGCCAAATAGGAAGGTCAGACAGAACTTTCCTTGTAGAGACACTTTTGGTAGGATCGACTTCCTCTGTTTCTATTTTTAGGACTTCAACATGTCTGATCCTTAATTCCCATGGAACAAATGATCAACTTACTCCCCTCTCTCCAAAGAAATAAACATAAAGACTTGGCTAAGCTAGAGGTCTATCTATCTATCTATCTATCTATCTATCTATCTATCTATCTATCTGTCTACCCATCCATCCAACCATCCATTCATCTATCTATGACTATATATAACATTGGAAGTCATGATGGAGTTTCAAGGGCCATGTAAGTGGATATAAAAATATGCAAGTCTTTCAGGTAACAAACACCAATCTGAAGTGATAATACATTATTCTACAAGCAAATAAATATTTCAGAATCTTATCTTTGCTTGTAAATCATCTCTGTTTATCTCATATTTTCTTTTTTCCCACTTAATTTGTGAATTGCACTTGTCTGCCTATCCTAAGGTTGTGAAAACTTGTGTTTCTGCTTAATTAGAAAGGGGTGGTGTTGTAGAATTGGAAAAAAAAACACATTTAAAAAGTCAATCGTCATGCTGTAGTGACTTGCTAGGAAAATGTTTGTCAAAATCAGCAAATTGAATAGCTTTTTTTTTCCCCCCTGTTAATCGGGAAATGCACTTTTTACAATGTGTTGATTAGGTCCTTGAGAAACTAATGATACTATGAATCGTGGAGACTACCTGCAAGTTTATGATAATTACAATTCACAGTAAAGAAATCTCTTTTTCTTCAGTCATTGGGACAATAATCAAAATGACTTTATTACCCTGCCTTCTCTTACTGTCTTTTTGTAGAATACATATTAATACTAACAGAACAGAGATGCGTCTCATGCAAGATGGCTACCCCATGATCATGTACAGAAAATAAAAATTAAAAAAAATATGCATTCATAAAAATAATCTACCTTAGCATCTGGTTTCAATGAGTAATACCATATACATTCCCTTTAACATGCATTTTAGTTATTTACCAGTTCTCTCTTTTATTTCTCCTACCAGGCATGTTTGACAATTGCTCACATGTGGCCAGTGACCGTGGCTGGTCTATTGGGATTCGCCCAGCTGTAGCAGATGTGAAGAGAGATGCACGTTTCTACTTCTCACTTCGAACTGACCGCTCTCAGATTGCCACAGTATTGATGTCTCCACATCGCTACAAGCCTTGTACTTGGACTCATCTTGCTGCAATTTATGATGGACAACAGATTTTACTCTACATTGATGGAGCTCAGGTTTCCAGGGCCAAAGGTCAATTGGGTCCCCTCCATAGTCCCTTTATTTCCTTATGTAGATCCCTTATGCTTGGTGGAGACAACTCAGAAACTGGTAACTACTATCGGGGTCATCTTTTCTCCTTACGCCTGTGGTCAGAGGTTAGAACTCAACATCAGATAAGATCAGAAGCTTTGAGAAGAACCTCTCAAACTTTTCCCCTAATTCAAAGTCACTCAATATTGTCCAGTCATATATGGAGTGTGTATAAGGATGGAGTTCATCCTGAAGTTATACCAGGGCTTATGCCAGAAAAAGAAATCATTTCAACAATTTCCCTCCCTCCTTGTGGTAGAACAATTTGTGATTTGCCTGAAGTGATTACCGGGTATAGCAGGTCGGGAGTAAAATGGGAAAAAGTGGTCCATTACCGGGTGGTAAATGTGTGTGAAGATGATGGATCCAGACCATTGGTAAGCACTGATCAGATTGAGAGACAACATGAGGCCTTGTCCAATGCTTACAGTCCACATGGCATCCATTGGCAACTTAATGTAGCAGAGATTCATAATTCCAGCTTGCGGAATCGAGTAGTATTGCCTGGATGTGAACCAGGCAGAGTTGGCAATGATCATTGTGACTCTGAATGTAAACACCCACTTACTGGCTATGATGGTGGAGACTGTGGTTTCTTCAGGCCTTGTAGTTTCAGTAAGAAGGGTGATGGGGTGTGCCACCTTGAATGCAACACAGCAAGGGATTACTATGATGATGGAGACTGTTGTCCAAGCAAAGAATCTGGAAATAGTACAAAGACATGCTTTGATCCTGATTCAAGAGGAAGGTAAGGAATAATTATACATTGTTACTCACAATTTATGCTCAAATAATTCATCCAAAAATTTTGAGTATACAAAAATCGGATTTTTAGCCATGGTAAGATAAAGACTTTGACGATCACAAGATCTAACTTCCAGATTTTAACTCAAACATTTGGTTGACTTAATGGGATATACTCATCTTAAATATTTGTGTCAAATCCACAGGATAAAACATTCATATGCATAAGGAAGAGTGGAGAGGTAAACCAGGCACAATGCCTTGTTAGGGGTAGCTCTGCTGAATGTAATTATATGTTTTACTTAAAGGGAGTCTGTCACCAAAGTTGGACATAATAGACCGCTTACATAGCATTGTAGCATCACTTTAGATGAATGAAATGGTACCTTTGCTGTCTTCATCAGTGCTTCACCTGCTTCAAAAACAGACTTTTATGTATATGTAAATGAGGGCTCACAAGTGCCCAGGGGTGGCGTTAAGTTCTTTGGAGCCCTGGCTGCTCGGCCTCTTTAGTTCTTATCCCCACCCCTGTCTCTGCCAGCCCTTCTATTCCCTTTCTTCCTCCTCCTCTGGTAGCGAACTCCTGCACCTGTGCTCAGATTTGCCTCGGCGGGGCATGCGCACTGCGATGCCCACTGTGGGCACGACATCAATGCAGCTACTGCGCATGTCCACCGACTTTCAGCTGGGTTTGTAGCGTCAGCCGGGGAATGCACAGTAGCTATATTGATGCTGTGCCCACAGTGGGCATCGCAGTGCGCATGCCTCACCGAGGCAAAGCTGAGCACAGGCGCAGGAGTTCGCTACCAGAGGAGGAGGAAGAAAGGGAATAGAAGGGCGGGCAGAGACAGGGGTGGAGATAAGAACTAAAGAGGCCGAGCAGCCTGGGCTCCAAAGAACTTAACACCGCCCCTGGACACTTGCGAGCCCCATTTACATATAAATCAAAGTCCGTTTTTGAAGCAGGTGAATCCTGAAGAAGACGACAAAGGTACCATTTCATTCAAGCTATGTAAGCGGTCTATTATGTCCAACTTTGGCGACAGACTCCCTTTAAAGTACTTTTAACTCCCATGCAAATGAGCAGGTAAGGGCACCAAAGCCAGGCCCAAGCAGCTCTGTGCAATTTTGCTCCTCATTCCTCTGCCATCCATTCCTCTCCTTCTTGATTGACAGAACCAGGGTCCTGCATAGTCATCTTGCTTGGCCCTGACACAGAGTGCCTTAGAGACATCTTCAGTAGACTCAACAGCTCAAGTGCATATGGAATAAAGTCATTTTTCTCTAGAAAGAAGCAATTGATAGCTAAGTGAAAGGTATCATTATATACAGCTAAGCTAGACCTGCAAGGCATAAGACAGAAAGACTTTCTTTAATATCCCATTAAGACATACTGTAAGTAGTAATTTGATTTCAATGCAAGTAAATAAGGTGTCACAGAGCATACACCAGGTACTGTTTCCCCTCATAGATATCTAACAGCAGGATGTGTTTTGATACATTTTCATCCAATCACATTATCAAGAACGTCAAAGGTGCTTTCTCTCATATGACATATCAGTTAGTTTGGGGATGGTTGGTAACTTGGTTAATTCGTATGCTCTGTTTATGTAACAGATGAAAAAAATTGATGCAAGAAAATTAACAAGTTTGGATGGGGTAAAAAAATAATTCCCTTTCTATTGCAGAAATAATTTTAGGGTGAAGCTTTGAAAAAAACATCATCCCCTTTGCCTTTTGATTTAGATTTTTTTTTTTGCAAGACTTCAACCTGGCAAAAAGGCAGGGCAAAGACATTTTCCGGAGTTCCGGTGATAAACCGAGCTCTCGATGGGGCTGCTAGGAAGCCCGGTGACATCACCGGCACTGATGGGTGGGCTTTAGCGCTGCCCTAGCCTGTAAAATGGCTTCTGCCCGGCAGTGTGTTATTGTAAACAAAAGAGCCCTTTCCCTGCATGATCTAGCGCAGGGCAAGGGAGTGCATCAGAGCATGAGATGCTCCAATGCTAACATCAGGGGTTCTGCCTGGGTTCAGCTCTGGACCCGGACAACTCCTTTAAGATTTAAATGGGTTGTCTGGTCTTTTAATATTCATGACCTATCCTCAAGATAGGTCATCAATATCAGATCGGCAGGGATCCAACATCGGTACCCCCACCGATAAGCTCTATGAGGAAACGACAGATGCAGTGCGCACGTGCCGTCTTCCGTTTCTCTTCCTATTCGCTACTGCCTTGCCATAGACAACAGGGGTGATCACGAAAAGAGAAGGGAGACGGCACATGCGCACTGCGTATGCCGTCTCCTCATACTGCTGATCGGTGGGGGTGCCGGGTGTCGGACCCCCTCCAATCTGATATTGATGACCTATCCTGAGGATCATCAATATTAAAAGCCTGGACAACTCCTTTAAGAAAATTAAAACCTACTGTATATGTACTTGTAGGACATTTTACATTAAAAAAAAAAAATTATCCTGCCCTTTCCTCCTGTGTCAGATATTGACTGATAGTTGTAGTGGAATGCCGCTGCTTGATATGTTGCATTAGTAACGCAGCCCGTTCATTGTTCCTGCCATACAGATAAAGATAAACATATACGCATAAAAGAGATATAAACAAACAATTTGAATTGCTAATTTTCCCATATTTTAAGTGAATCTCAATCTTGCATGAAATGAATATACACTATATGACAAATACGCTGACGGTTTGTTTTTTTTCCTTTTGCCGGATGTTATTTCACTGATTTTTCCCATTTATTAAATTTAAGGCATTTATTAATTCAGCTGAACCAAGAAATAAATTAATCAAGTCAGCAATAGTTTTCGAGCCATTTGCAGTGAATTCAACAAGTTTGGAATAACAATGAGCCCATTGACTAGAAATGAGTTTAGGCAACCTATTGACTGGCAAATTGTTGATTTGTAATAATTTGGTTCCTGGCAACAGAATATACATTTATCAAAAATTCAATACTGGATCTTAATGGGGCTCTCTAAAAAATATCAAAATAGCTAGGAGACCATAAGATCTTGTCCAGTGTTCTAATCTACTGAGTGTTAAGATATTTATCTTTCATATGGTCAAAGTAGCTACCTATGGTAGATTCCCATGAAAGGTTCTTGACATCTATGGACAATATATTCATAAAGTAATATCCAACTAACAGCCAAATCCCCTGGCTCAGATCTTGTAACATCAGATACATGGTCACCGTGGCCCATGTATGACTTGGCTGTTATGTTAACCACAAGTCCTATCTACATATTTTGCCTTCTTTACCTTCATTTGAAATATCTCATAATGAATGGCACAAGATGACAGAAAAATGCCCGACACAGTAGCTCAGAAGTTCTTCTTTATAAGCTGGTCATCTCCTGCATTCTTTTTAGAATCTCTTGGCCAAACAGAAATATGATGAAGAGCAGATCTATTTATCAAGTTTTATCCACAGTTACAACCAATATCATCTTGCCATACAGCAGTTGTTGCTACAATGTAGGTACCAGTGTCAACCTCCCATATAGCTATACAAAGTATGGGTTTCCTGTAGCTAGTAGAGACTAGGGAGCAAAGCACCTACATGATGCCCTAATTTTCATCTTTTTAGCTACAGATGTATCAGTTCCTAAACTCTTCCACTGCCTTCCAAGATGGCTGCAACACTTCTCAGACTGTCTGTTGCACACTGTGCATTTGCTAGCCCCCAGGCACTTTCCGCTGCCTTTGTATTGACCAGCATTGCTCAAGTGAATAGTGCTGGCCTCTCCAAGAGCAGTTCGGGACAAGTAGGAAGTGTATTGGGCTATCAATTCCTTGTGTGCACCAGATTTGGAAAGTGGTCTGGTAATCTTGGATGGCAGAAGATGAGCCTGAGAATTAGGAAATCTGCAACTAAATAGATGAAAAGGAGATCACGTTGTAAGTTTTCTGCTCGTTCTCCTCGTTAATATGATTTTTTAAATTAAACCAGAGGCATCTCTTTAAACTCCGCTATAGTCTTTGCTACATACAATAGGACTAAGTCTAATAGGATATTTGAAAGCCATTCATAACAGATCCCAGTAGCAAATGGCTGTTTCCAAAGTCAGCTCCAAGTGGGGTTTTCTTCTGCTAGCGTATAGTTATGTTAGAACTCAACAGAGACCCTCTTGTAAACTGGTGGACTGGTCTGACCATGAATTTGGGGTCCTCATATGGATAAGGGACACAGGTTTGAGTCTAATAGGACTATTTGAATCAGCAAAAGTAATAGAAAATTTGACATATCTATGCAGAAACTATCACTGAACAGTTAAACTCAGATCTTTCTCTTTTATATTTGTACAATCTGCTGAAAAGAGCTTCCAATATTTTATGGATATAATTAAAAATAAGGCTCTTTCCTACAGACATGAATTAATAATCTAGCGATAGAGCAGAGGCGGAATCCATGTAACTAAAGTACGCAGAGCTGAATTGATTTAAAGAACAGCTATGCTATTCTGAAATGTTTCTTTTGTTTGAAAATGCTATTTGAAATCCCATCTATGTGTTATAATTCTTATCCAACATCCTGGTAATGTCACAAGTATGCATCTGGTACTCAGTTTGCCAGGCTGGCAAAGGTGGCTCCATGAAGTCTGCTGTTTGGTCCACAGGGTTGTGGTAAGATTAGGGTTTGGGTTTGGTCCCAGCGCTCTTTCTTACAATTCCCTGGAAGGAGCAAAACCAGCATCCAAAGGAATTTTGTAAAATAAAAAGAGTTATGAAAATCTGACCAAATACTAAAACCATTACAATTCTTCTGACCCTATAGCAGACCTCCTGGAGCCACCTTACCTGGCATAGTCTTTACTATTAAGCCAAGCAATGTAAAATGCTAAGCATTAAAAAGAAATGAGGTGCTCCAAACCCAACATTAGGCAAATGGCCATTGTGATGTGTAATATATTGCTATTTTGCAACATGAATTTGGATAAACATTATGTAACACAATGGTAGGAATGTGATACGTTAATGTTCTACAAATTGAATTCAGTCCACAAAAAGAAAGATATCTTTAGAACAATTGCTTAGAAATCAAATACCTCTTTTCGAGGTCCAAAATTCTGAAAATTATTTTCAGAAAAACAAAAATAAGTTCCAATTGGAGAATCTAGCAGTTTTGTTTTAGTTGTATTCAATGGGTCATTTCCCATAGTGGATATTCCATCAGTGTATTATATTTCAGCGCTGCATTCACAATTCTGACGGCTTCCAAGTAAAAATGTTGGCATTCCTTTCTCACTGTCTTCCCGAAGATGCTTTGAAGGTTTGCTCTCTGTGAATGCAGCTCTTGAATGCAATACAGATGGCAATTCAATGCAATCATTAGGTTAAAGCAAAAAAGGTAAAGCATTGTATTTACAAAGTTGTTCAATTTTTTGTGTACATAATAGTTATATGCAAGGCTTTGTTCACGTCTGTGTTTGACATTCCATATTTGTGTTGCATAGGAACAGAAAAATATAATTCAAGCCAGGGATGAATCATGAAAGATATTATGGAAAACAGCAGGGCCTGATGGACTCCATTGACTTTAATAGAGTCCGTCGGGTGCCTGCCACTTTACTGGACAATATATGTGTATATATATTTTTTTAGCAAAATGTGCAATGGATGCTCCTAATGGAACCTCTAATGCCTATGTGAATGAAGACTAAACTGTAAAACAAACCTGTCAGACGATTTCTGCTGTCCTACCTGAGGACAGGGTATGATGGTTTATAACAGGGGTCAGCAACCTACGTCACTCCTGGTGTTTCCCATCATGCACACTTTTACGGCTGTTCTCTGGTTTCCCACAGATGTCACGGATGATGTAGCAGATTGCTGGAACTTATAAGAAATGACTGACTGGCTTGATCCCAAACTAAGGAGCATATAAGTGAGCCCTATAAAACCCTAAGAGCTCTCCCTAACTGCTACATATGCAAAGGCCTCAATGGTAGACAATTGCATGCCCACGTACCTAAGACTGTGTGACACCTAAAAACCCTATAATAGTGAAGGGACATGACCACCGGCTCCCTGCACTGAATACGGACGGAGTCAGGGTCACCTAGAATCAAGCCAGCAAGGAAACACAATAAAGGGAAAATACTTATCTGAGTAAACAGCAGCAGCAGCCTCCAGCACTGAACACTTCATCCAGGAAGTAGTATAAACCGCAAAGTGCGGCAGCATGGGAGGGAATATAAAGGAAGACGATTAGTCTAAATAAGTGACACCTGGAAGAAGGAAAGGAGCTGACAATGTGAAGCCAAAACAAAGAACGTCATACAAAAGGTAGAGGAGAACGTCTGTCTGACCTTCTCACAGAACTGGCGGTGACAGTACCCCTCCCTCTACGGGTGGACTCCGGACACTCATAACCCACCTTCTCAGGATGAAACCTATGGAAAGCCCTGATGAGACGAGTTGCCTTAATGTCCGCCACTGGGACCCACATCCTCTCCTCAGGACCATAACCCTCCCAATGAACGAGGTACTGCAGAGAACCGCGGCTAATGCGAGAATCCACAATCCTGGAAACCTGAAATTCAAGATTACCATCAACTAAAATCGGAGGAGGAGGCAAAGAGGAGTGTACAATGGGTTGGACATAAGGTTTTAATAGGGACCTGTGAAAAACATTATGGATCTTCCAAGTCCGAGGAAGATCAAGGCGGAAAGCAACAGGGTTGATGACTGACAAGATCTTGTAAAGCCCAATAAACCTAGGACCCAACTTCCAGGAGGGAACCTTCAGTTTTATGTTCTTTGTAGACAACCACACCAGATCACCCACAGTCAAATGGATATTGTGAACTATGCCCTTTAACGATCTCTGAGAAAGTGGAGCAGAATTGATAGCAAAAACAGGTATAGCCTTTTCCAAATTGCACACCTGGAAACCATGCGTGGTTGCAAATTGATTATCAATGAGATTTACAGCTGCTCCACTATCTACAAAGATCTCACAAACAATGTTCTTGCTGTCTAGCGCCACCCTGGCAGGTAGGAGAAAATGGGAACTACAAGCAAACGGCAAATCTTCAATTTCTGCATCAACCTTGCCAATAGTAGCAAATAGAAAGTTTTTAAAGGGTTTCTTCATCTTTTTCTTTTTATTACCCTCAGAATACCCCATGAACCTCCTAGAGGGGCAAACATTAGCCAAATGATTTATTCCCCCACAACAGAAACAAACCCTCCTCTGAATGCTGAATCCTCTAGTATCGGAGGCAACCAAACCTAACTGCATGGCCTCCTCCTCAGAGGAGATTGAGACAGACTGAGACCCCTGCGCACTGAATGAGACAGCCCCACTGTCCTTGGACCGAATATGACATGAAAGAGTTGTCTCCTCTCTCTCTCTAAGGTGCCTGTCAATACGAACAACTAGAGAGATGGCATTCTCTAACGACACTGGTCTCTCATGAAAAGCAAATGCATTTTTCAATCTTTCAGAAAGACCATGGCAAAATTGACTTCGGAGAGCAGCATCATTCCAACCAGTATCAGCTGCCCATCTCCGAAATTCAGATCAATATATCTCTGCGGACTGTTTACCCTGGCATAAAAGGCGCAATTTAGATTCAGCCAGAGCAATAAGATCCGGGTCATCATATATCTGCCCGAGGGCTACAAAAAATTCATCCACCGATTGGAGGGGCCTTGCCCCCACTGCCAGCGAAAAGGCCCAAGACTGAGCATTATCCCTGAGCAGCAAGATGATGATCCCCACCCTCTGCTCCTCATCACCAGAGGAATGAGGACGTAAGTGAAAATGGAGTTTGCAAGCCTCTCTAAAGCGAACAACATTCTCACTACCCCCGGAGAACGTATCCGGAAGCGAGATCTTAGGCTCGGAACAAACTCCATGAACGCCAGCAGAACCGGTAATCTGAAACTGAGACACAGTTTTACGGAGGACTGCTACCTCCAGAGAAAGACCTTGCATACGGTCAATCAAGGCTGAAACTGGATCAATGCTTAAGATGGTATGGCGGGTTATAATGTCATGGATGATGTAGCTGATTGCTGGAAATTATAATAAACGACTGACTGGCTTGATCCCAAACTAAGGAGCATATAAATGAGCCCTATACAACCCTAAGAGCTCTCCCTAACTGCTACACATGCAAAGGCCCTCAATGGTAGACAATTGCATGCCCACGTACCTAAGACTGTGTGACACCTGAAAACCCTATAATAGTGAAGGGACATGACCACCGGCTCCCTGCACTGAATACGGACAAAGTCAGGGTCACCTAGAATCAAGCCAGCAAGGAAACACAATAAAGGGAAAAGACTTATCTGAGCAAACAGCAGCCTCCAGCACTGAACACTTCATCCAGGAAGTAGTATAAACCGCAAAGTGCGGCAGCATGGCAGGGAATATGAAGGAAGACGATTAGTCTAAATAAGTGACACCTGGCAGAAGGAAAGGCGCTGACAATGTGAAACCAAAACAAAAACCGTCATACAAAAGGTAGGGGAGAACGTCTGTCTGACCTTCTCACAGAACTGGCGGTGACAACAGAAGTGAAAGGCTCATGCTGGGAGTAATAGTTTCACAACAGCTGGAATGCTGAAGGTTGATGATCCCTAGTTTATAGAGTATTTATATGACGGTTTTATATGGTTTGGATCAGGATTTCTGAGAAAAGGGCAGATTAAGGGTGCATTCACACGACCGTATAAATAGGTCCGCATCCGTTCCGCAATTTTGCGGAATAGTTTCGGACCCATTCATTTCAATGAGCCACAAAAGATGCGGATAGCACACCATGTGCTGTCCGCATCCATTGTTCTGTTCCGTGGCCCTGCAAAAAATATGGAGCATGTCCTATTCTTGTCTGCAACCACGGACAAGAATAGGCATTCTCTATATAGCGCCAGCCATATGCGGTCCGCAAAACACTTACGGTCATGTGAATGCACCCTAATCCTGATAGGACTCTTAGAAGAGACTCCTAGAGTCCTGATAGGCCCACCTCCACACAAGAGGATTAACAGCTTTCTCGCTATCAATGTGTGTGTGCACAAAAAGATGTCAATTATCCTTTGTGGGTGGGGTATTCTCACTGTCTTTCCTAGAAGTCTTGTCAAGATGATATACACCTACACTATATATCATAGAGCTCAGCTGCTCCCCCTCCGTAAAATGCTGCTCTCCGATTGGGCAGCAAAAATAGCATGACAGGTTCACTTTAAGTTTAGCTGATTAGTAGCTGATTTCTTAACCCCTTTTTTATAGTTCTATCTCAAAGCTGTGCTTCAATGGCTGCCATAAAACTGGCCACGTCCATTAAACGGAATCTGT
The DNA here is from genome assembly GCA_033119425.1 of Bufotes viridis. Lineage (NCBI taxonomy): Eukaryota > Metazoa > Chordata > Amphibia > Anura > Bufonidae > Bufotes > Bufotes viridis. The sequence continues at coordinate 132,747,954 of CM065596.1, read as the reverse complement.
AGTAATATATGAGTAGTACAGAGTGCAGATAAGGAGTCCAGATCACTATCTTTATTTTCCTGTTGCAGTCAGAACTTAAAGCTGCAGTGAAATACACAGTCCGAACTGCTGTGCTGTTCTAACATAATGGAGAGGACTCATGTGCGCATGCACAGCAGTCCTGACAGAGTATTTCAGTGCAGCTCTGAGCACTGATAGTGAAGGAACGGGGGCAGGAGAAAAATAAAAAATAGCAATTTGGACTCTTTATCTGCAGTACTACACATGTACTACCGCAGATAATGGTCCAAAATCATGGTGACAGATTCCCTTTAAAGCAGTCTGCACTGCATAAGGAGGTCTTCAGTTTTTTTTGAACATGCAGTTTCACTGACGTGAGGAATTCTATCAACTTTATATTAGAGTTTCTGTTAATGCTGTTCTGTAATAATATATTCTTTACAGTAGTTCCAGAGATGGACCTCTCATTAAACCAAAGCATTGATCCAGAAAAATGCTTAATTTCTATTTTTTGAGGGTACAGTTCTTTTGCCCCTCTAGGGGGTTCTACAATTTGGAACATGGGATGTAAATGAGCATTTTGATTAAATAACGCATTCTGTAATGGTTACTCAATAGTGAACAGACCTTCATTCCAGCACTCAGCCTTCTGTTCCCTGGATGGCTGTATATGTCCTAATTGCATTGCTTTTCGCATCACATCACGGCATTCCTTTTGCTCTAATGCTTTCTTTTTAGCATATTTATTATTGAAAAATGACACTATATTGACTGTTCTGCTGGCTAACGTTGTTATCGCAATGACTTGATTTTATTTGAGAGATTGCCACTAGATCTTGTGATACTAATAAACAAGTTTCTTAATTGCAGACTAAATAAAACTGTTCTTTAGAGACAAGTTTTGTTTAATGATCGTTTGCTTCATCTTCTCTTTTGCATCCTAATAGGGCATATATGAGTGTAAAGGAACTGAGAGATGCCTTGCAGTTGAACAGCACTTTGTTCCTGAATATTTTCTTTGCTGGTTCTGCAGGGGAGGAGTTAGCTGGAGTTGCAACTTGGCCATGGGACAAAGATGCCCTTGGTGTTCAAGGCAAGTAATGCTCGTATATCTACAAGTGGTTAAGACATTTGCAAGTTTACTTTTAGTTGCATTGTACAATTAAATAGTACAATTATAAGTATATATCACATACAGAGCGACTTATACACAATAATAGTTACAATTGCTTAGGTTACAAAATTACAATATAAAGATAGCGCCAAGACCATGTAGTAACTAAACAACTAAATCACTCTTACGCTACCATACATGGGTCTGTCTAGGTCTCTCAATCAGTCCTTCTTCTTCCCCTTCCAGTTTCTATGTCCGACATCTCTGTCTGTGCTTTCTTCTTTCCTTCTCTCTTCCTTCCTTGCTGTCCAGTCGCTGTCTTTCCTTACTGTCCAGTCCCCATCTTTCCTTGCTGTTCAGTCCCTGTCCCCCCTTGGGTTTCACACTCTGGCCTTTTATATGATTACCTGCCAGTTCTAGAATCTAGAACATGGTCTGGACACATCTGATTGGTTGCTCCCTATGATTTTCTAGCACTTTCTGGTTAACTCTGGTTAAGATTGATAGAAGTAGCTGGAATGTCCAGCATTTTTCTGCCCCACTAGCCACAGTACCACCTACAGGAAAACTATCACACATTCCTTAGGCAGTTGACAATTATTTGCTGCCTTTGATACGTTAATGTTCCTTTGTCCAGATAGTACCTGCTCATACTGGCTTTAAGAGGACACTAATTAACAGAAAGTTGCTGAAAACCTTACATACGTCCAGGGTACCAATAGAATATGTGGCTTATATTATTTTCCTAAAAATTAATAAAAGTCTGCATTTCTTACAGAGAGGCATCACTACAATAAAGCAACTAGACATTTGCACTTGATTATTTGAAAATGCTTCGGGTCAATTTTACTGGTGCCTTTTAAGTTCTAGGGGTATTAGGTTTGGGTATATTTTTCTTTGCTACTGACACATTTGGGACATTTATTTTACTTAAAGCGGCTATCCACCTTTTAGACATTGATGACTTATCCTCTGAATAGGTCATGGATATCAGATCATTGGGGATCTGTCACCGGCTCCCCCACTGATGAGCTGTTTGTGGCAGCTGGCGTCATTGTAAACTCAACTGTGGATGGAGCTAGAAGCAGAAGACTATATCCACTGTGTAGTGGGCATGGATGTGAGCATACTCCAGTTCAGCTCCCCTTCTTGTTCTGTCCACTTTTTTTTTCTTTTCCTTGTCTTTTTTTTGGGGGACTGTCCACTTTTTTGTTTACAGTTCCATTAGATGGAGTCTTCTGGATAGAGTCTTCTGCCTCCAGCTCTCTCCACAGTTTTGTTTCCAATGCCACCGGTTGCCACAAGCAACTTAGCAGTGGGGCTGCCAGGTATCGGATCCCCCACTGATCTGACACTAATGACCTTTCTGAAGAATAGGTCTTCAGTATGTAAAAGGTAGATAATGAAATAAAGTACACATATTTGTGCCTGGAAATTAAAAAAAAAGGTTTTTTTTTAATCAAAAATATTGTTCCATTTATTTTCTGCAACCTGTGCATATTCTCCTACATTGCAGGCTGCTTAATCCAGTGTGAAATCTGTCACTTGAGCACTCCGCTGGCTCAAATTGTAGCTGCTCTCTCAGAAGAGCAGAGAGAGGGGCTACGGTTTTAGCAGAGGGCTTCTTTCACAGGTTACACACTGAACAGGACTGAGCAGCCTGCAATGTATAAGAATACGTGCCGGCTGCAGAAGGCAAAGGGTTCAAAATTTTTAATGAAGCCAGATGATTTTTGGCCATAAAAATATGCATTTCTGTAAAAACAATGCCCCAAATGTAAGAAACCGCCTGGACCTTTTTGCAAATTGTGCATTCTTATGGTTGAGCTCATGCCATATGGTTTTTAATATTAAATGAAATGACAATTTAATCATAGTGTTCAAAGGCTATTTTTGTTCACACAAATAGAGCCTCCATTGTCTTCGTTACCCGTTATATATATTTGTTTGCTTTAAATCATGGTTTTGCTGGCTTCACGTCAGTGTATATATCAGTTTGCTAGTCTGGTGTGCATGACCAAGCCTTTCATCAGATGTTAATTTAGTTGGGCTCCTTCTTTTAAGTGCCAGACATATTAATTACATAGCAATCGCTTTATGCAACTTTGTTCCCTCTTATTTTAAATAAAAAGTAACAGAAACTTCTTGGCAGGAAAGATAACAGCCAAAACAAAACGCTGTTTCTTTAAGTAATGGGTAAATTTCATCCTATAATAAGTAATGGTTTTCTAAGTGCCTGCTGATTTATTTCTTTGTATTATTCAGTCTTCTTTTAGAAATGTCCCTATTTAAATTATAGACACGCTATTTAATTTCACACTTCTGAAAAAAAAGAAAAAAGAAAAAGAAAAAAACACAGAGTCTTCTGTAATTACAGCTGGAAGGGAAGTTACTGGAATATGACCAGATCAGTGGACAATGTAGAGCCAATTTAATTACATCAAGAGGGATGGATGCTCCAGACATTAAGCATTTCATTGTGGTTAAAAGTCGCTTTGTATTGCACTAAATGACCATCAGGATGCTTCAGGTTTAAAGCGCATGAAGCTTCAATGTCATATGTAGTGTCCCTATCTATATTTATTAGAATACTGGTCAGTTCTAGCTTGCTCTGCAATTTGTGACTGTACTGTCAAGGGAAGAAGTTGCATACAGATTTTCTCATGGAGCTTTGTTCATCTTCTGCTCTCCTTTCTCTACTAAAAGGATCTTTTCATTTGTTTGTCGTCTTTAGGATTTGCTTTAATAATGTGAATCCTTTCAAAAAGTTTTTGAGCGTAAAAGAAAACAATAAGATTGGTTGTTGATGGAATCTTTACAGGTTTAGCGTGCAGTTTTAGAGGATCATAGTTTACACTGACTACTCAAAGGGGTTGTCTCATTTCTGACATTGATAGCATATCGCTAAGATAGGCCATGAATGTCGAATATGTGCGAGTCCCACCTCTGGGACCTAGTTCTTTCTTCAGAATGGGGCCCTCAAAGTGAACGTAGAGTTGTAAAGCACGCACAGTCACCCGCCGTTCACTGCTTTGGGAGTTCTGAAAACAGCCAAGACCCAGCCATCCCACAGAGGTGAATGGAGAGGAGCCTGCGCTTGTGCACAGCTCTCTCCATTCACCGCTATGGGACTTTCAAAAATAGCTGAGCATGCTCGATCGGCTATTTTTCAAAACTTTGAAACATCTTATAGTGATGAATGGAGAGCATGCTGCACATGCTTGATGTGCTCTCCTTGTTCTGGAGTTAGAAGCTGGTCCCAGAGGCGGGACACTCTCCTATGTATTATTGATGGCATATCCTAGCAATATGTTACCAATGTGTGGCATGAGACTTGCCCACTAGAGTAACAAAGGATCCTTCGTTAAAACTAGGAAGTGATACAGCAATGGTCCTCAAAAGTCTAGCAGAAGACAATCACATTTGGAGCAAATGACCAGTCTTATGGGTTCATTCACATATAACTTGTTATACCTTATTAATGATATGACCTGTGTATAAAATGATAACAACAAAGGTTATAATGCAGTTAAACGGAGATGCACATGTTCTTTATAGATGGATGTCTGGCCACATTTGCTGTGCTGTGCCTAAAGAATTCCAGTCTAAACCTGTAACCACCTATGTTTTTGGTCAGAATTGAAGGCATATTGGATACATGATCCCATGTACAGGAACTCTTTATGGCATTGGCTACCTTGGATAATGCAGTGTGGGACAAACAAATCTTTTAACCATGTGGAGCTAATAAAAAAAATGCACAGGAGCAAGTACATTTCTACTTGAACTTTCTCCATTGCAAAATTAGCCAGTTAGGGTTTACTTCCATGTAATATCTGAAAATTCAGCAACTTACCATTCAGAGACAGAGGCCATATCACACTGAGCATTAACAGCATAATTCCAGTAAGCCTATGAACAGCAAAAGGGCAGAAGAAGGCTCCAAACCTGAAATAATGCAGAGTCTCCCGATAGTCCACCATTTTGATGGAGATGGATGGACTGTGGTGGAGATTCGTGGACTTCAAACTCTAGAATATTGTTTTTTAGCTAAAATCCATATCTCAGAAACGAAAATATGCAATGTTTATGCAATAATTTATATAATTTCTTTTTGCAGGGGGGATAGTCTTAAACCCATTTTATTACGGAATGCCAGGCCATACCAACACAATGATTCACGAGGTGGGTCATGCCCTGGGCCTTTACCATGTGTTTAAAGGAGTCAGTGAACGGGAATCTTGTGATGACCCTTGCAGTGAAACTGAACCTTCCATGGTTACCGGAGACCTATGTGCGGACACAGCGCCCACACCAAAAAACAACTTTTGCCGAGATCCTGACCCAACAAATGACACCTGCGGACCAATGTCTTACACTGGAACTCCTTATAACAACTATATGAGCTACACGGGTGAGACTAGTGTCAATTTTTATTTCTCAGTATATTTAATGATATATGTGCACATTATGTAGATACTTCAGAGTATAGTTTGGTGTTCATAGTGAACATCATGATTGCTTCCTCTGCACTCCTATAGCCACAACCCTGTCTTGAGAACTCAGTTAAAGCATAGCTGCTTATTCATTTATGAAATTTTTCCTACAGGTGCCTGCATCATCGCCCCTGGAGGGGGGCTCCAGTAATGGCCAATCCCCATATTCCCATCTTGACATTGAAGTTATATCTGCAGGATATACCATAAATCTCCAGTAGGTGCGGGTCCCACCTTTTGGGCCACCAGGAATGAAGAGTTGATGACGCATTAACAGCTCTCTCCATTCAGTTCTGTGGGAGCTCTTTAAATATCTGAGAGCACTTTCACAACTATTTTCAGAAGTCCTATAAAAGTGAATTGAGAGAACCGTGCATGCGTGATCACCTCTTCATTCCTGATGGCCCAAGAGGTGAAACCCGCACCTACTAGACATCTATTGGTGGAATATCACTACGATACGCCAACAATGTCAGATAGGTGCGTGTCCCAACTCTGGGACCCACATTTATCTCTAGAACAGGAGCCACAAAGGAAGTGAAAAGCAGCCTATATTCATCTCTAAGGTACTGACAAGAATAGGCGAGCACTGGTTTGGCTATCTTTGGCGGTCCCATAGAAGTGAATGGAGTGTTGTCCGCACTTGCGCTGTGTGCTCTCTATTCGGTTCTATGGGATTTCTGAATATAGAAGTGAATGGAGAGCATGCTTCACATACGTGGTGTGCTGTCCTTCACATTTGGGGGCTTGTTATGGAGATAGGTGCTGGTCCCAGAGATGGGACCCGCACCTCTCTTACATTTGTGGGATATCCTAACGATATGTCAACAATGTTTAAGATGAGACAAACCCTTTAAGTCTCCATAGGAAGAAAAAGCCTCTAAATTTTTCCAAGGTCACAGTTTCAGTTTATTTTTCTTTAAACGAGATCCATAAGTGAAAACATTCAAAATGTATAGGATGGTTAAAACGAATAAAGCTGACACTTTTATATAGTATATCATTGAACTATATGCCATTTTCATAGATTCAGTGACACATTATGTAATAAAAATGCTTTTATTACAGATTCCCATTAGTGATACACAACAAGCCATAATAGTTTTCATTACCTCACTGAGCTGTTTTAATTTGCCATGCTGTGTTATTTAGATTTTACTGAATCCAGGCTTTCTGCCACCCTAGTTTCTCTGCCCCTTAGTCTTATTTTTTGGGGCCAGAACAGTGTCCCTGCTGCGTTTTAGAATTGTATTTTGCGTGGATGTATTTAATCAGTGCTGTCGTTACGTGATGGAGGCCTTATATATAAAATATGTTAACATTATGGTCATGGCGTGAGCTCTATAAAAATGAAGCCATGAAATATAGATTTTGGAGCGTTGCACAGAAAAAAGCCTTGGGTTCCACATATGGCGTGCACACCACCAACTGTTTCTCCATGTCATATCATAATTCTTATCATCTACCTGCATTGTTGGTGGAAATGAACACATCATGCACATATTTCATGTGCTGACTGACCTAGTTATTATGAGTGAATTTGCTATAAATTTTTATGTTTTCCACATGCTCATGGGAATCTATTATTTAAAAGGGTTTGTCGTGCACTAAACAATAGGGCCAATTGCTGCTGAGTTCTGAAACTTTGTAATATACTCTCCAGGCCAGTTCAACTCCTTTAGCCAAGATCCTGGCATCTTCACTGCATGTGTGCTTGCTTACGCTAGCAAGTCTATACAGTGATGTCATGGACAAGCTGCTTGTGGGATAGGTGTTACCCCACTGAAAATAACATGTGGGTTATAAACAAAGCAGGTCTACTTATGAATCTTTCCTCTCTTGGACAAGCATTCACTGATCAACAACTGTTCTCACAATAGCAATAATATTTCAGTCCTTAATTTCTCCATGCCCTCTGATGGGATTGGGCATGTTGCCCATGCAATGCATCTGTTGGGAAGGGATTTCCAGACCATACATGGTGGCCCAGTTCTGTGCAAAGTCTACATAGGAACTATTACCATCTGGAAACAACAGTCTCTAATTCACAAGTCATAAGTTTGGCACATGTGCACACAGTCCTCCAATTTGGATAGAAGGTGGGAGGCATAGTTTATCACTCTTTTCTCTAGGATGGAGCTTTGATGGCACAAAAAAGTTGCATTTGTCATTCACCCAGACCCCATCTATTCTAGCACTTTACAGACATTAGTATCTCACTGTCTCCAATGGGTGTGGGAGTGCCCAGAGGAGACCCCTGCAAATACCGAGAGAGCAGACAAATTCCATGCAGATTTTGTCCTTGGTTGGATTTAAACCTTGGACCTCAGTGCTGCAAGGCACCAGTGCTAACCACTAAGCCACCACGATGCACCGTGTTTCCTATAAAATTATACAAGGGTGCTCCCCTGTATGAAACACAACAAAATTATGGTATCCAAACCACAAGTATAGAGGCTTACCAGAAAGGGTTTTGCATCCCTGGGCACAACTCCAGACAACACATGTAGCTTCAAACCGGGGACAGCTGCAGGTCCACTCCTTGATTTTTAGTCGAATCCCACCAACAAATGCAGAGATGATAAGGATAAAAATGCAGATAAAAATGAGCGCTTCTGTGTTAGTGAAAAAAAAAACATAAAAAAATTAAAGCTATGTGCATGAGGAGATAAATAAATAGGTAACAGTGCAACATGTTTCAGTAGCGTGCTGTTCTTTTTCTCAAGCACATAAAACAGTCTAAAAACTTCTGCAATAAATACCTCCAAACAAGAAACAACATACTGAAATTAAAGGCAAGATAGGCACACCGGTTAGCAAATCGAATGACATGCTGAGATTGGTTCTGTGATGGACAGAATGGCCAATGAATCAAACTTGAAATTACGTGCTAGAGTTGATGCCAAGGTGGGTATGGGTACAATGTATACCCGCTCACTTTATATGGTTATCCATAGGGTATAACATCTTGTCACACAAAGTAAAGGAATGCTCCCAGCTGCTGCACACTGTCCTGCATGCTGCAAAATTACAACTAATTTTGGAACTGGACCTTCTCCTTTGTCAGGTAATACATCTGGTATGGTACAGTACGGTCTGGTTCCAAAATACGCTGTAGTTTTACACAATACCTCAAGTATCTCAGGTGCTAGATCCCAAGGAATGCTTTGTTTCAGCAGCACTGCCTCGACATCTGCAATTGTTCTCTACAATCTGTGAGGCCGTACTATGGCAGCTGTCCCAACTTACACATTTTTTCTGGAGGAGCCTGACCTGTCACATAATGTTACATCATACTAAAACTTCTCTTCCCTAAGGTGGCAAAACATGAACATATCTAGACACCTTCTAAATCCCACCCAAAGAGAGGCGCAATGCTTTGCATATAATATCTCTTGTGATATCAGCACAAGATTTCCAGGCAATGGTCCCTGAAGTTGACATGGACTCTTGTGAGCTGTTAAACAGAATGGCTTGCTGGTTGTCATCCCAGCAACTACCAACAGGAGGCATGTGTCAGGTCTAGCACCTGCAGGGTACAAACGCCACATATTACATGTATGTTAATATAACTATAGGGTGGGCAGAAACTTTGTTGACCATGGTGCACCCTCTTGCACTTACATAGAGATGTATTCAGCTCACCCATGGAATCCTGCTTGTAAGGATCTCTTGGCTCCAGGAGTGAATTGACTTAAGTAATAGATTACAGTGTTAATGTACATTCTGAAGTCCTTATAGTTTACATGAATGGGACAGAGCAGCAGATACAACTGTCCGTACAAATGATCTTGAAAGTAGATGGTTAATCAAATCAAAAAATGAGAAAAGTTGTTTTACCCTGGGATCTAACTGGGTGTTGTGATCTCCACTTTATGCCTTCACTACTATCCATAAATGATACCTAGTATGATCCGGCAAACCTTTGGCTTATACACACAGTGTAGATCGACAGATAAAACAGAATTGTGTTAAGATTTTTTTGTTATTGTTTTAAATGTTCTGAAAAATGGAAAATGAATTCTAGAATTTACACTTATGGTAATACTGACTGTGTAACTTTATTATCTCTTATATTTTCAATATCAGATGATGACTGTGCCAACAGCTTTACTCCAAATCAGGTAGCCCGCATGCGCTGTTACCTTGATCTCAAATATCAAGGATGGACTAGGTCGCCAAAGCCTTCACCTGTTCCTTTGGCCCCAAAAGTAATTAAACAGAGTCCAGACTTTCTCACCATTCAGTGGATGCCTCCTTTAAGTGGAGAACTGTATGAAAGGTAATTGAAATTCTACATAAGCCTCTTGCCAGTGGTATGGAACTTCTTCTCCAGCTGTCAGCAATCTTGCATTGTCCATGGACCATTTTCAGTAGGACAGCTGTATTTACTTATCATCTTATATGTGATACATTGTATTACGTAACCTCGGTTTTAGACAAGTTTTCTTTGTATTTGTATTCGTTTCTAAGCATTTTACTACAGTGTAATTTACTGCACTTCACATTAACACAAAGCGCATAATAAAATGCACAGTCATTCAGTATGCATTAAATCATGGTTGGCACGGCTTTGGCAAAAGAATGGCCTAGAATATAGAAAGAAGTAGCAGGACAAAAGCCAAAATTATTTGTATAGAAAGATAACCTGTATGACAGATTCATTTATGATATATCACTAGAGGAAGGCTACTATTCCTTTTTGGATCTCTTACAAATATGACAAAAATCCCACTCAATGGCATTAGCGAGTCCTACGTATTTGAATAAATGGGGAGCATGGCAACAAAGATGTCCCAAAATACATTGATGGTCACAGAATGAACAGGGACCCAATAGCAATGATCAAAGTAGGCTCGCCATTATAGGTTTTGTCACCCAGGACATGTCTGGTTTTTGTTGCCTACTTAGCCTTTTCATGACCTCTGGGCGAAGTCCCAACCAGGTATCAATGCAATTCACTTTGAGAAAGCAAAGGAGACCTGCACTGGTTCTTATTATCAATAGCAAAGGCAATGGGACCAACCAAGGCTGGGTCTTTTCTCTCCATTGGGTTTCTCTAAAGACATCAACATGATCTGCCTATATGCTCCAACAGAAGGCACAATGATAGTCACCTACCGAATCCTGTTCAATTGTCCCAAATTTGAACAGGAACTAATGAATAATGGAAATAATGATTTCATTTAGTGGCCTAATGTTAGTGACATAAATATCTAGTTTTAACCTTTTTCAAGATCTCCATTCCTTACAATTTACTTGATAGATAATTTTTATTTTTTACAGGGACTCAGGATCTATTTGTGAGTCTTGCACAGTCGATGGATCTTTCTTACAATATGCACATCATGCCATTTCGCCACGTACCTGTGACAATTCTGGGTATTGGACTCCAGAAGAGGCAGTGGGTATGTATTCTGCACACTTTTACTATGCCACATTACCAGTTTTAAATATGTGTCTATACATTCATAGTAAGATCTTCTCTGAATAGAATTCATCATAACAATGCAGGGTGGCATAAAAAAAAATTGTGAATTCTAACATCTTACTTACAGTTAGTCATTTTGACCCACTGTTATCCAACTCTATAATTTATCTTGGGAGTAATTTCATGAAAGTTGAGATAGTTTAAAATGGCCCATAACTTAGGAGGTTGCAATCAATTCTTATGTAAGAACCATCTGTTCCTTCTTATTTGTTTTAACAATGTGACACCTCCAAGGCTAAACTCTCTTCTCTGCACACTACTACATACTGCTACACATTTAGTTCATGAAATTGAATACAAATTGAACTGGTAAAGGCAGCTCAAAGTCCGTTCATTTGGAAATTCAACCCAATCTGGCTCACCCCACCAGGAAATGAAAAATGCTAAATATAATAAACTGGGTGAGCACTCTCTATATGGATTATATCAGAATATATATTTATTAAAATAGAGTACCTAATAAAATCAATAATAAACAAAAAAAAACAGTATGAAAAGAGAAAAATCCCAGTGCATCAAATATTCACTGCAGGTGCACTTTCATTACAATCAGTAGCACATAAAAGGTTTATGGATATGCCAATATTCACACAGGCAAAAATTGTCCAATGTAGCGTTGTTTCTCACTCTGCCAGCAAGGACCTCCAAATGATGTGGATAAAATGTTCAAGTGTCCCAATTATAGTGGTAACCAAAGTGCAATTGTGACAGATGCCCAAATATATACTTAGTAGCCGATATATTAAGGAAACAGTCCGCAGTCTATAGAAAAATTCGGGAGGGAGCAGCAAGTACTTACAGACCGGTATCTTCGAGTCTGGTGTCCCGCACTGTCGGTGCAGTAAACTCACCTCCTCGGCTGTATACAGATATTCAGTGGTATCTTGCCCTCTCTACACATGTGGCCATCAGTATACAGTGGAGACCAATCGTCCGTGGTAGCCAGGGGTAGTGTGAGAGCATCGGTCCACTGGTTAGTTTCGGTTTCCTATTCTCGCGGGACTTTCGAATAAAATAGCTCGGCTATCTCACCATTTTCATATTAATACCAAATACATTTTCCAGAGTGCTCCATTTGGTTCAGGGTCTCTATAAAAAGTTCAGCATATAAAATCCACATCATTTGGAGGTCCATGCTGGCAGAGTGAGAAACATCACTACATTGGACAATTTTTACCTGTGTGAATATTGGCATATCCATAAACTTTTTATGTGCTACTGATTGTAATGAAAGTGCACTTGCAACGAATATTTGGTGCACTGGGATTTATCTCTTTTCATATTGTTTTTATTGTGTTTTATTGATTTCATTAGGTACTCTATTTTAATAAATATATATTCTGATATAATCCATATAGAGAGTGCTCACCCAATTTATTATATTTAGAATTTTTCATTTCCTGGCGGGGTGAGCCAGATTGGGTTGGATTTCTATATGAACGGACTTTGAGCTGCCTTTACCAGTTCAATTTGTATTCAATTTCATGAACAACTAAATGTGTAGCAGTATGTAGTAGTGTGCAGAGAAGAGAGTTTAGCCTTGGAGGTGTCACATTGTTAAAACAAATAAGAAGGAACAGATGGTTCTTACATAAGAATTGATTGCAGCCTCCTAAGTTATGGGCCATTATAAACTATCTCAATTTTCTGGCCTTTGTTTTAGGATAGATATTGTTGACAACCAGAAGCCGGTATTACACTGGTCTGCCAACTGTAGAAGCATTGGTCCACTTAATTTATGGTGGTCATCAACTTATCTTGTTGCTTGCCACTCATGCAGAGTGATTGAACTATACATAAACATTATTTTTAAGCAGCAGCAGATTATTTTCAAACAGCAGATGTTGGTTCAATCTTACTTTACTTGTTTTTTTCCTGAGTAAAGAGTGTTCTAATATTTCATACCAAGGACTTAGGTACTATATCATTTATACATTTTATGAAAACTGTTGGGTTATATCTCCAAGTCGCCAAATGGAATACTTTGTCTGAGGGCTAAAGGTTTTCACATACCTCAATACAAAAAATGGAAAAATATTCTGTTTACTTTAATAGGATAGATTTCGAGGAATCCTGTCTCATTGGGTGGCATGCAGACCAGTATACAGTACTTTCTTCCCAATAAAATGTAAATCAAATGTCACCTTCATTAGTATTCTTGCATTTCATGCTGCTTTTATCCTCTATTGTAGCTCAGTTAGAGGATGACTGTTAATCTTAGTGTAATACTGGTGAGATAAGGTTCAATATAGATATAAAAAGCAGCTTGCCTCTCATCCAAAACTTGGATGGGGTCAAGCAAAGTACATAGAATTGCTGTGCAAAAACAGCGCATGGACCCACTACTGTCAACATACCTACGACTTATCATGTTTAAAGTAAAAAAATAAATAAAATTCTGTCTCTAAAAAATGGCCAGATAGTTTTAATTTATTTCCAAGCTAAAGATAGAATCCCTGGTGGTCTAATGGAAGTGAAAGAATGAATGATAGTACCCATGGTGGTCTTGGGCAATGAAGAGGTTAACGATAACATCCCTGGTGGTCTTGTAGTGAAGAGGTTAAAACCCCTAGTAGCTAATGTGCTGCCTTGCCCCTTACAGTCAGGTCTACATCAACACTGATGGGAAGGAACCTTGGGGTAGTGAATGCATTTTTCTTTTCACAGCATAGTTGGCCATATTGTGGGTTTACAAAAGTCAGTTAGACCTCTCAGAATTGACCATCATCAATATAAACCTGAAAGACAATGAGCACCTTTTACTTTTTATATGAAAATTGTCTTCAGCCCATGTGCCACCAGTGTATTTTCATTCTGAAGGTATCTTCAAGTGATAAATACAACTAAATCAGACAATTGGCTTGCAGAGTAGAGGGTAAAAGAATTACTGAATTTGGTAGATATCTTTGCCCCAGTTCTTCTGTACCAAGGTTCCTTCTCAAGTGAAATGATTTTAAATATTAGTTTAGATCAGCTAAAAAGTCCAATGTGTATACTATGGGTCTGAGATGTTTAAATAGGAGACTTATGTTCACAACATTTTGTATTTTATATCCAGGCCCTCCTGATGTGGACCAGCCTTGCCAGCCAAGCCTACAGGCATGGAGTCCCGAAATTCATTTGCTTACCAATATGTCAGTCCCCTGTACTGAGCCTCATGGATGTATGCTGGAGCTCCATTTCTTAAAACCCGTTCGACCTCAGTCCCTCACCATATGGATAACGTACCTGTCCCCTAACTTACCTAACCCACTCTCAGATATTGAATTGGTAACAGAACAAAATGAATCTTTACACCTGGGTACTATGGAGGCCTTTTGTGATACTCCGTTGACTATTAGACTGACCACTGATCAAAAAGTTTCAAGAGTCCGTGTATATACATTTGATGCAAGAATGGACATAGATGCAGCCCTTCTTGTGTCCATGCCTCATGATCCTCTCTGCTCATCCTGCAGACCTGTGAAATACAAAATAGTCAGAAACCCTCCTTTCCCAAGAGAGTCCCAAGTTAGACAGATCCAAACCCAGCTCACCTTCAAGGACAGGTGAGTAGAACTTATCTATTAAATATGAATTTTTTAAATTTGTAAGGAGTAGAGATGAGCGAACTTCAAAAATTAGTTTGGCGTTCGGGTTGGGGTAATCGCCGCATCCCGTTATGGATTCCACTACCGTGGACTATCCCGGCATATGGAATCCATAAGGGGATGCGGCGATTACCCCAACCCGAACGCCAAACGCCTAGCTAATTTTTGAAGTTTGCTCATCTCTAGTAAGGAGGAATAAGGTGTGTGAATATGCACTACATACTAAGATAAGACGAGTATATTGAGTTGGGTCTTCTTGTTGACATGGAAGGAAACAATTACTACTGCTACCATTATTTTTATCAGGTTTTTGCCTGCACAGTACAGACGTAACAGGACATGTGTACATAAGGACATATGTACCACAGACTTATTTCGTTATGTGGACATGTTCGATATATACACTGGGGAAGCTCCCTGCACATATGCTAAATGTAGCCATAGGTCTCCTTTGATCCAACAGAGGTCAGAAGAGTATCCTTTAGGCCTCCCCCAGGTTGGTATGTGCAGGCAAATATCTGGAAAAGAGGGGGAATGTTCATGAGTGATCTTATCTTCGTATATAGGGATGGTGAAAACTGGACACAGACGTGCAGTCTGAACAGGTACCACAGTGTTAGAAAACAAGGAACAAGTGGCAAATGTACCCAAGCCGAGTCAAGCCGCACCTAAGCGGGGCCTCATTTTTATTCTTTCTATGGGACCCCATCCTCTATGTAGAAATAAACATATAGCAGTGATAACTCTATTCTTGTAGATTCATATTTTTGGGAATATTCATGCCTGCATATGCCCTATCCCACCTCTAGTTTAATTTTTCACATTGGCCACCATTTTCTTTGCTCATGTTGCCACTGGTCATTTGAACTTCCTGTTAGACCTGCAGCTTCAACTTCAAATGTAATGCACAGGCATGCAAGGTTGGTCTGAGCTGAAATTCTCTGCCCTTTTGTTGATTTAGCTAAAATAGTTCATGCTGCTGTTCATCATTTCAATTTTGGTGCAGTTTTAGCTACTTGAACTGCTGTACATCCATATGTGAACAGGTATGAAGGATGGTTGTATTAGGAGTCTGACCAAAGACATCCTCAGCCACTGAGGGTTAGCACATCAGACACTGTACGAAATGTAGAACATATGACAGTGATAAATGCCAGCCCATTATCAGACTGATGTGAGTGACTAATGCGTCTGTGAGTGAGGAATAGTGTAGGACACAGTGGGTGGGGATCTGTGACGAAGATAATAAGTCATTATCCCTGAAACTAATGAACCATACTGAATGTGGGTGGTATATTTTTAAAAATAAATTTTGTGATTAATTTTACTTTAAACCAGTGATTGCATTTATTCCTAAATAATTTTCGAGATGCAGACTGCAGATTGTATCTCCTAAAACAGAGCTAAATAAGACACCTTTTGGAAGTTAATGAAAATATATGTCAGTGAGTCGACTTTTAACAACGCTTAAAGTTAAGGTTCACTTGTGGGGAACCTACAGGAATAGGTTGCATAAATATCAGTTCTCTGATGTGGTGGTAAAATAGGAACCAATTATTTTAAATGTGAGTTTGTTAAACTGACCATACCCTAGAGATTTTGGGTGTCAGAAAAAGCCAAGTTAGACCATTTTTTTTCCAATTATTGGCACCTTTTAATTACATGAATGGCGTCGACATATGCTGACCAATGGCAGATATCTGTCAAAAAGTGGATCTATGATGTTGGATTTTTTCATTTGGTTCCTGTAGCTGAAAGGTCATTCATCAGTTGTAGCCTAGACTAAGCCAAAGATCACATCAGAGATCAATCCGTTTCTGTGAATTTCCTTTCAACTTTGTCATAATAAGTTAAAACTAAATTCACAAATCAATCTCTGTAGTGATCTGTGGCTTAGTCTATGACATCGTTGTCATAGCCTAAGCCACAGATCACGGCAGATTGTTGCCACAAACGTAAGCCATCACAACACTAACGATTTGTGAGAAGTCATTCAGTAAATGACCATCTGAAATCTCTAAAGTACAGTATGGCCGCCTTCAGTAGACGCAGTTCAGATCCTTATCCATCAGTAGGATGCAGGCTGACAATTATGGTAGTCAGTATTCTGTGAACAAATTACTGCAAACAGTATGGCTTGGAAACCGTGACAAGCTAGAACTCTCATGGCCAGTAGAGATGAGTGAATCGAATCCCACAAAGTGGAATTCCATCCGAATTTCAGGATAAAGTTGATTAGCCTGGAAGCCAAATTTCCTTGTGTAAAAAACGAAAAAAATTCATACTTACCGCCTCCATTTGCTCGCGACGGGCCACCAGCCGCCATCTTGATTGAAGATCTCGGCTGAAATCCGCGCTGGCCGGCGTAATGACATAATCTCGTGCCGCGTGAGATTTTGCTACAGATCTTCAAGCAAGATGGCGGCTGGAACATCGCGAGCAAATGGAGGTGGTAATTTTGATGTAAATTTTTTTTAATGTTAATTTTACACGGTTTTTACACTCAGATGCCACAATAATGTATGAACACGGCATCTGAGGGGTACAATGATGGGGAGTGGCGCTATCGCAGCTCCCTGTCATTGCACACGCTACTCACAAAAAATGCACTCTGTGACAAAGTAATTTGTCACAAAGTGAATTTTTTGGTAAAATTCGGCGAAAATCAGCTGAATCAAACTTTTCAAAAATTCGCTCATCTCTAATGGCCACCAGAGGATCCTCTGTCTGTCTAGTCGGTGCACAATAAAGGGTCCCAAAGATCCATCAGAAGACAACCATATTTGGAAGTGATGTTGGAACCGAATACTTAGGTCTAGGGTTCTTATAGGTTGAACATAACCTGTTAGACATTGATAATATGACCTTCGTCTGCAATAATCACAAAAAAGTTTAGTATTAAAAGTTGACATGTACATGTTCTGAATAGATGCCTTTGGATGTTTTGAAGTTTGGTTATAAGATTAATTGAATTTTGGCTTGATGTTCCTTAAAGGCTATGTACACCTTTGAAGGCAATTTTTGTTTTTGATAGAATTTCACAAATTTTTGGCAAAAAATCATATTTTCACTTGGCCTTTATTAAAATTATTGAGCTGTTCTGTCACAAAAGACACAGTTTTGTAACTGTGTTGCTGGTACTTTCACTTTGTGCCGGTTATTTAATAAACCTTATCTCTAAACAACTATAAGCCCTATTCCTATTAGTAAGATAAAAACTGAGCTATAATGTCAGAGAGCAGAGATCAGGAGCCTGTCAGCTCCCCAACTTGACGAAAAAGAAAGAAAATCCAGAGGCTGCTACTAGAGCATCACAGCTCTGTACAGGAAAAAGGGCTCCATATTTTTAATAAAGACCATTTTTAGCTCAAAATGAGTATAATGCAATAGTAAAATAAATTGCCCACAAAGGTGTATATAGGTTTTAGAGCAATGTCTTTCTGTTGACCAACATGTTCCTGTCCTCCTTCCAGGGAAGTGAAACTGGGTCATAAATATCAATACCAGGTCCATGTGGTCAGTGAGACCTCAACAGGAGAGCCTTCTCCTGCACTGACACACATACATGGGGCTCCATTTTGTGGAGATGGCGATGTTAATGAGTAAGTAGTTTTATGATAACCTGACTGGTTTTAAGACGTGTATGCGCAAACAATCATACACCTTCATATACATACCGCTGCTCTAGGGCTGAACTGTAAGAGTATGACCACACGGCTCAGTTGTGAGCTGTTTGGGGTTCGGCTGGCTGCTGTGGTTGAGTACCGCATTGCCAATTAGGCCTCTGCTGCTTCTTAGGCCACAGTTGCCACTTATTTAACTAATAAAAACTTCACTTTAAACCAAAGGTGGCCATCCCCCGAACAATTGTGCTGTGTGGTCTTACTCTAGGAATATATTTTAAATTCCAGCAAACCGCTTGTTCCTAAAAAATTGGTTTAACCTTTCTGGCTCCGAGTATAATTCAGAGATCATGACTGCAACCAATTTATCATGTACATTTCAATACATAAAATATACAGACTGTTTTTTATATTGCATCTATATTACTATTTTAAGCAGCCAATTAATAAAAAGGTTTTTAGCAGATTCACTGCAGTAGAGATGCACACCTATTCATATTTGTCTAATCCTTCTGCAAGTCATTTACCTCCTGCTTTGAAGAGCAGCCAAACCTTTTGCATTCTCTTCATCTATTAGGCAGCATTAAAAGGTAGCATTACAATAAAAGATGTAGTGGCCTAACCTTCCTTCATTGCTGTTTTACTGGCAGAATTTATGTTACTGTATGTCTATAAATGCCTCAATAAACATGTGCCAGAATTCTGTCTTCAAAAAGTTTCAAAATAGAGCTTTTGTGACGTTTTGAGGTCACTTGTCCAAAATGTTTATGATGTTTTGAATTTTTACACCGTTCACTCCAGTTTTTAAAAGCGGGATTAAAGGTGGGCGGAAAAGTGGGTGATTACCGGTTAGCTATGTTAGGGAGAATTTACATATCCATTTCAGTTTCCATTCTTTTCATCTATCAGAAGTACAGAAGAAGAAAAACAGTATCCTGTAAAAAAAAAAAACGGATCCTATGCATCAGTTATGCACATTTGGCACCCGTTTGGGCTATTTCCGTCAGAGATCCGTTATGTAAGGGTACTTTCACACTAGCGTTTTGGATTCCGTTTGTGAGATCCGTTTCAGGGCTCTCACAAATGGTCCAAAACGGATCAGTTAAGCTCCAATGCATTCTGAATGGATAAGGATCCGTTCAGAATGCATCAGTTCGGCTCCGTTCCGCTTCTATTCTGTTTTGGAGGCGGACACCAAAACGCAGCATGCAGCATTTTGGTGTCCGTCTGAAGAGGCGGAGCCTAACGGATCAGTTTTGAATTACAATGTAAGTCAATGGGGACGGATCCGTTTTCAATGACACAATATGGTGCATTTGAAAACAGATCCCTTCTCCATTGACTTTCAATGCAATTCAAAACGGATATTTTAACTAATGCAAATGGATCCGTTCTGAACGGATACAAACATTTGCATTATAGGTACGGATCCGTCTGTGCAAATAAACAGACGGATCTGCACCAACGCAAGTGTGAAAGTACCCTTAGATGAAAAAAAAAGTCCTGCATGCAGTACTTTTTTTTCCATCTAAGAAAACGGATCTGAGATGGAACTGGCTCAAATGGATGCCAAATGTGCAACAGGATAAAATTTTTATAGCATCTAGTTTTTTTTCTGTTCTACTGACAGATTAGAAGAACAGAAAATGAAACGGAGATGTGAACTCTCCCTTAATTAGTTTCACTTCAGATTTATGACTTGGACTTTTTTAGAAATTCACAAAAAAAAGGCCCCAAAGCGACTCAGCTGAAAGCATTTCTAGACGAAAGTGTTAGGTTTAAAGATGGGCCAAATTTTACAAACAACATTCACCGCCCAAGGAAGACTCAAGGAAAACTGAATCCAAATATTGCCCTCATCATAAGTTCACCCTATAGTTTACAATTAATATAAGAGGGTCAGACAAAAACGTATGTGTGTGGCGTATGACCATACCCCACTTGGTGGCAGGGCTGGCTGGGTCAGTCTCTGGTTACCAACTAAATTCAGGGTATCTTTCTGAGGCCTACCCAAGTTACAGTCTATAGGCATGACATGGTCCATCTAGTGCAGTCTCTTCTCCTGAAGTGAGCACTTACACTAAAAGTCCTTAATATTAACAGCAGTCGAGATCACATCCACAGCATAGGCTGATCTTGGATCACTACTCTTCTTAGCAGCCTCAACTCAACCACAGATGCTTCTCACTGCTCACTAGCTCAGGACAGGTGCACTATGGCTCTGCAGGCTTCAGTTAAACACTTGGATAAAGGGGTATCTTGAATTCCTCCCACCACACGGGTCACCTTTGGTCATTAAGCACTCCCCCCCTGGCAGACACAAGCTCACAGCAGTCCAGTTCAGGTTGGGGGTTCAAATATTTGCAGAACACACAAGGTCACTGCTTCCCTGTTGCCGGCAGGGCTATCAAAGTACCATTGTACAAAACTATAGACACATCACTCACTATTCATTCTACAAGGCCATTCCGTGTCTCTTTCTAAAGCCAGTACAGTCACTCATGGGCTGTTTCAGCTAGGCACCCTCTTCTCTGGGCTCAGCAGAGCCTCAGGGGCTCTCTCACTGCATCTGCATGTCTTCAGACTCAGCTATAGTCTCCTCACAGCTTGGTCTCCTCAGCTGCACATGCCCTGGCCTCCAACCTGCACCCCAGTGGGGTTAGAGCAAATTCGCCTCACCCAAGCATACAACCAAACTCTCACTCCATATGGCTTCAGCTACATAAAAAAAACTCTCTGCTGCAAAGCCTTATATATAATGACACAGTGACACCTAGTGTGCGGAGGGAGTAGTACTACAACAGACATTGAATTACATGTAAACAGGATGAAGCACAGCCTATTTTATTCCTAATACTCTACGCTATATTTAACAAAGGCACAGTACCTACATTAAAAATGCAAAGCAACAGTACATTCAGTATGCACACCATAACATGGCATGACATGACATTAAACGCCAATTACTTCACTGTCGTAGCTCAGTTCAAGGGAATAGTCTGTGTGCGTGTGTGTGTGGTTAATCAGTCCCTGTCAAATCACCCCCTTATAGACTGTCTCAGAATTTCTGTTTTTGTCCATATTATGACTTTAGGGAGCTTGGAGAAGAATGTGATGATGGTGCGCTGCAAAATGGTGATGGCTGTTCTCAAAAGTGTCAACTGGAAGAAAATTATATTTGCAGAGGTGAGCACTGTGTGTACATGCCGACAAACATTTTGTAAGTGCTAACTGCAATTATTTACATGGTGCTTTGTATCGGCAGGAAATCCGAGTCTTTGTTATGTACCCAATGAAGGTGGCGAGTTTCTTGACGACGGAATAGAAATGTCTGCTGATTGTGATGAGGTCACATCACAGGGATACAGTGATCAGTGGGCTTCTCAGGCTGCTGCTTCCCATGAAGACCTGAAGAATTGTCCAGTTTCTGCAGTGATTGGAAAACCCATCCAAAAGGTGACACTCCCTGCTGTAGAGTAAAATTACCTATATTAGTCGAGAGTAGGTGTACAGAAGTACTTTTTTTGTAAGGCTCCACTTTTGGTTCTTCTATTAGGGAAGGTCTGGTTGACCAAGGTGAGTCTAAAATGAGGCATGTCAGTTTAAAATGAGGCAACTGGGGTTCCTAATGGGATGACTTTACTTACTCTTGTTGTGAGGCACAATGGGTTATTAAATTAATAGCCCCATGTGCCTCACAGTATAATGGTAAGTAGCCACATTTACTTTGCATTAATAACTGCTTATTTTGAGTCCCATGGGTATGATTCAGTGTTGGACTAGGGTTACATGGGCCCACCCCATAGGAAATTATTCTTGGGGCCCAACCCCTAAATCATTAATAATGTCTAATAGGGTTTGAATAGACACTAGTGTCACAGTGCCTACTATTTCATAATACAGTACATGCCAGTGGGTCCTTCATGTTCTACCATGTTCATGAATCTGGAAAATCCTGGCAGAAGCCATCACCCAGGAATTGCCCAATAACAACATTTTCATGGACCATAATCCATTTGTTCATTCATCTTAATATTGGGTTGGAATCACGGAATGTATTTTGCTTAAATTTTTGGTTTGGCGTTAATGTAGACACATAAATGTTTGCCAATAAGACGGTGGTAGAGGGTCGCTAATTTAGAACCCATAGGGTCAAAGCCTTGAATCATCCAATGGCAAGACTGTCCATGACCTTAGGAAAATGGTCCAAACATCTGGTTCAGGTTGAAACCATATCATATATTACCTAAAATTTGCTGGACATTGAAAATGTTAGATTTTGAAAAAATAGTGCAGTATGATATGCATCACATCGGTCTCACCATGCATGCTATGTAATGTAAAGGATCTTTCACACCTCGGTGAATTGCGGACATATGCTGTCCGTGGTTTCCATGGACCGCTTATGTATCCTTTGACTATTTGTATGTATTCACACATCACTGGTGTTCCATGGACCATGGGTCTGTGGTGAGAATACGGAAGCATGCCCTATTTTTGTTGATTACAGATGCCTCATGCAAATTATAGTCTATGAAAACCATGGACACTATTCAGATGCTAACCATGTTTGATCCATGGTTGGAGATGTTTTGGAAATTAATTAAACTAATAGCCTATTAGTGTCCATGTAACACAGATGACACACGGAGGGCAAAAAAGAGACACACGGACCAAACACCTTCATGGACATGTTCACAGATGAACCACTGGCAAACAGATGTCATCAAGGACTTGAACTTAAGAATTAGGTCTAATGCTCAAGAGCCAAATTAAGAGATAAAATCCATACACCGGTGAGAAGGATTTAAATTAGTACAATATTTATCCATAAAGTTACACACCTTCTATGGAAAATATTTTCAAGCTGTCACAGGATGTAGAATCTTTCATCTTGTCACAAAACTCGAGATATTGGAATTGAATACATTTCAGCATTCGGGTTCATTTGTGTAGGTAACCCATGGTGATGTTACTACTGCGATCTATAACATCTTTTATCAAATTACAGTTAAGACATTGGTGCCCAGCTGGGAGCTTCGAATGCTTTCATGTGTCCGCCAAACTTTCTTCATAGTCTGTGTTTTGTGACACAATTGATTTAATAGAACCATGTTTGCTGCATACGCTGTATTGACCTCCAGGAGAAATTTTCGACAGCTGCGGGTAAATGAAGCAATAATACCACTGATTGTGAAAAACTAAAGTGAAATAAATGAGTAGACACTGTGTAGATGCTGATTCTCCAAATACAGACGTGCTGGCTTGTTTTTTATTAGTTAGACTGGTTCACTTTCCAGCTGTGTGTGAGCTAACAATTTATTTAGCGGCCATGCAGCATTTTTAGAGTTGTACTTTTCAAGGGCAGACAAAATGATCATGTTCTACTTTCTATCGTAAAGGATATTAGTAGCAAATGATAAGGCAGGGCAGGAGCATAGCTATAGGGTGTATAGAGGTAAGAGTTGCACACAGGTCCTGGTGCCACATAAGAACTAAATGGTATCATAAGGGTACGACTGTAGAAGATCTGGCCAGCAACTGTGGAAAGAAAAAAAAAAGATTGCTTTTTGTGGTTTTATTGCTGTGGGCCCTCTGTTTCCATTAACCTTTGCATTGCAAAAGTTGAAAGCCAAGTGGCAAAAGCTGCAGTATACATTGATTATTGAAATTAAATTCATGTTGTCAATAGTCTGCTTCATTTTTGTGTCTTACAGCATGGTGGCTAGTACACCTCTACACCTAAAATCCATAAAGAATTTGCATGTTCTCCTTGTGTTTGCTTGGATTTCCTTCTGGAGCTTTGATTTCCTCTCACACTCCTAAAAACATATTGAGAGATGAATTTGGATTGTGTGCCTCTTATTTTATATTGAAGATTCAGCACGTAGAGTTCTTTTTCTCACAGATTCATGCATACTTGTATATTCTTTTACATGCCATAGTATGGAAGAACAGTATTTTCTTCTAGAATGTTTGCTTATAGGGGAGAATATGGTGCATCATGTAAACGCCATATGGGTGCACACAATGTTTATTCCTCACGTTAAAGCCATTAACTAATCTAACTTTATTTTCTGTTGGTCAATTAAAATGACAGTGTATTGTGCTATTCTCTTTAAATCTAAAGGCTGTGGACACATTTGCTTTGAATTTTTGTAATTGCTCATTTCCTTCCTGAAAACAAACTTAATTAACTTTCTAAATGGTCTAAATTAAAAATGCCCTACATTTTGTTGCTGTAGTGTCTCTGTAACGCTTCATATAGCTGATTGTCCTGCTGCTTCTTTCAGAGATACAACACACTGCTCCTGGCCATGTCAACTCTCCCTGCTTTTTGCCTAACTCAACACCTTAACACATAATGCCGTAAATGTACGGCATTATGCGCAAGGGATTGTACTTTATACTTTCTGACTGAAGCCCCTGCAGTGAAATCTGGTGCTCTGATCGGCTACCATGACAGCTTGGGGTCTGTTGAAAGTTTCCAGGCCTATCATGGTATTCTGCCTGGGAAGCTGTGCACCAGGCACAGCTCAGCAGGCAGAGCAGCAGAATCCCATTCACCATAATAGATCTCTGTTATTGTGTACGGATCAAGGCATCAAAAGATCCCAGATACTAGCCCACTAAAGGGGCTAAAAGTTATGTAAAAAAAAACATGACCCCCTTTCCTTTAGCATACCAAAATATACAAACAATAAAAAATGAATATAACAGGTATCGCCACGTCCGAAAATGTCTGAACTATTGCATAGTGAACACCGTAATGGAAAAAACAATAAAACACACGATTCACTACTTTTTAGTCACCTTGTCCCCCCAAAAAATTGAATAATAGTGATCAAAAAGTTGTATGTACCCCAAAAATACTAATAAAAACTACATTTCAACCCCCAAAAAACAAGCCCTCATACAGCTCAGTAGACGGGAATATAAAAAAGTTATGGCTGTCAGAAAATGGCAATGCAAAGAAAATTTAGATTTTTTTTCAAAGATTTTTTTTTTATGTAATAAAATAAAATAAGAACTGTACAAAATTGGTATCACTATAGTGGTATTGGCCCAAAGAATAAGGCTGTCGTGTAATTTTCAGTGAATGTTGTAGTATCAAACTCAAAAAACCTTGGTGGAATTTTTCAATTTTATCTGACAAATAATTGTTTTCCAGTTTTCCAATACAAGATTTGGCAAATGAAATGGTGACATTAAAATGTGCGTCTTGTCCTGCAAAAAATAAGCTCTCCTATGGCTATGTGATTGGAAAAAGTTAACGGCATTGGAAATTGGGGAGGAAAAAAAAAACTAAGATGCAAAAACTAAAATAAGCCCAGTCCTTAAAGGATAACTGTCACATTTAGACCTTAATTTCAGTTTTCATATATGTAGTTACTAATATGATAATATTCCTGAATCAATAACTATTAGACTTACTTACCCCTTATTTAATAAGATTCAGCCCTTAGCAACCAGTCTGCATAAAACTGCAATTTCACTATTCTGTTAAGATGGCCGCCCTCAGCCCTGAGGCTAATCCATAGGACGCCTGCAGTGAAGTTAGTGAAGACCAGCTCTGTATAGGGGGGTCTTGCAGTGAAGTTAGTGAAGACTAGCTCTGTATAGGGGGGGTCTTGCAGTGAAGTTCCCAGGTCTGGCTGAAGCCTGTAGTCCTTCTACAAGCTCTCCTCTTATCAGATAAGGCTGTCATTTATACACTGAGCAGCCACATTGTCCTGCACTGCTAAGGGAGTGTCTGCCAAGCACAGGCATGTGGAGAAGTTCACACACACAGCCCAGCACTGTTATCTCCTGTCAGGAAGAACCTGGCTTTTTACACATTCCCTTATAATGTTGACTCACTATCAGTTCCCAGTGCACGCAGCGTGCTCTGTCCTCATGTCTGATAGACGGAAGGAGCATAGCAACCTGATTTTATCTCAGGTAACAATAGCCAATACTGGGGACTTTTAGGTGGCTTTTAAGGGTTATTTATTAAATAATCAGAAATTAAAACAGGGCCAACAAGGTGATATTAATCACCAAAATCCAATAGTAAAAAAAATAATAATTTGACAGTTATACTTTAAGGCTATACACTCTATACATATGTTGGTTGAACCTGCTGAGAAAGCCTGCTTTAGCTGACACACTAACTTGCGCCGGACAAGGGAATGGGTATGTGTATGAGGAAACCAGAAGGGGGATGGGAGAGCTAGTCGACAGTTATTGAATGTGTATGGACAGCTTTATCTCTTTAGAGATAGCAGCAGGGATTGGGAGAGAATTTACATAAGCAGATCAAAGTGTGGAGAGGGAAGAAAGCATCCAAGTCTTCAAGATTGGTAGATCACACAGCCTGTACTATATCACAGTAAAGATAGAGAGAAACGTGCACACAAAGCAGTCTGAAGAGGGAGGGAAGGGGAAATCCTTCACTCCTCAGCACCAATTAGCATAAGGGAGAAGAGATTTCACATGGGCAGTAGAAGGAGAAATCAGTTCAGGAATGAATCTGTGCTGATATATGAGAGCTGGTGGAGACAGCAGCATCCTGAACACACAGACCTCTCATCCACCATGTACAGTATTACTGAGAGGAACACGTTCATGTAAGGAGAAGAAGCTTTCAATTCAAAGAATCCACAAACATAAGTAAAATTATTTTTGGTTCTTGTGTCCATGAGATTTCTAAATGCCTCTGAGTTGTTTGTTTCTTTGGAAACCCACATGAAGGTAATTTATGAGCCTAAACAAAAACTACAAATAAAAAGAAACACAGATAAAGCATAACAACCACTTATCACCCACGACTTGTATATGTGACAGCTCTTAGTTTTTGTCAAAAGTTTTTCCATGTTTGCAGCACGTTTCCTCACTACATTTTAATGTGACTTCACAGTACATCGATTGAGCTCTTCTGAGGCAACCCACTGTTCGCAATGTTTTGTACAACACCACAGACTATCACTTTGTAGGCCATTAAATGATGTATTTGCACAGGTACCCAAGGACTCAAGTGGAGAAATTATGTTGGATTAGGCCTCATGCATCATTCATGACTGTATTTTGGGTCCGATCCACAATTTATGCATACTGCACACAAACCCACTCATTTCTATGGGTTTGACAGCATATTGATGTCCGTGTGCTCTCCACATCTGTATATGTCCTATTCTTGTCCATTTTGCGGCCGGTTATAGCCACTTCTATTAATAGGACTGAGGAAAATGACTGAATATGGAAGGTATCCATATTTTGCAGATCCGTGCGGACGGCAAAACAGATATGGTCATGTGCATAAGGTCTGTAGCTGGGAAGACAATTTTTTTAAGCTGTACTCAACATGGTGGCTTTCAAGTTGGTGGCTAGGGATGGATAGTGTGCATAAAAGGATCACATGTATGTTTCGTGCATAATGGTAATGACTAGTGATGAGCAGCATAGGCAATATTCAAATTCGTGATATTTTCGCAATTTTGTTTCTGAATATTCACCATAAATTCGCAAATTTAAGAATTCGTGATCTCCAGTCATTATTTACTTGATTGTGAAGATCGGCAATGTAATATATTTGCGTTAAAAATTCACGATCAACACTAGGGGGTAGGCAACTTTCCTATTGGTTGCTAGGGATGTTGCTAAGTGCCGATATTTGCGATAAATTCGCGATTCGAATATTCGTGATCAACACTAAGGTGTAGGCAACTTTCCTATTGGTTGCTAGGAATGTTGCTAAGTGCCGATATTCACGATAAATTTGCAATTAGAATATTCGCGATCAACACTAAGGGGTAGGCAATTTTCCTATTGGTTGCTAGGGATGTTACTAAGTGCCGATATTCGCGATAAATTCGCGATCAACACTATTCGAAAATACGAATATATAGCACTTTATTCTAAATATTCACGAATTCTCGAAGTGGCAATATTCTTGATTAAAATTCGCAATTCGAATATTCGCGCTCAACACTAGCAATGACCACATCCAGGTCACTCCAGAATTGTTTAGATATTTTTCCCCTAAAATGAAGAAAATTGGCTTCCACCTTTAAAGTTTTTTTTTTTGCCTTCCTCTGGATCATCTTGCAGGATAACAGGTTGGACCACATTTGCTAATCACCAATCCTGTGGGACACTTTTTGACATTATAGAGTCCTTACACATAAAAAATAAGGCTCTGTCTATGACATTACTTAATTGTCTTAGGAGATGGTGGTATATGCCATCTGGACCCAGTGATTTGTCTATTTTAATCTTTTTCAGACTTCGATGCACTTCTTCCTGGGTCACACAAGCCACTTTTAATAGGGAATTTACTTTCACACTCTGTATTTCATTTGACAGTTAATTTTGCTCAGTGAATACAGTGGAGAAAAACATTACTAGATTTCCTTTTTTCTCTCCTCTTCGCTGTCTACAACTCTTCCCTAATCACTCTGTAATGGGCCAACACTTTCAGGTTTAATCTTTTTAATAATTTATGAAGAACATTTTGGGGTTAGTTTTAATCTCTTTGACAATAAGTCTTCCTCTCTCCAGTTTGGCTGCTTTTGGCCTAATTCACCCCTCCGTAGTCCGCGGAAACACGGATGCGGAAATGCGGATTCGGACATCACATAGTGTGCTGTCCACATCCATTCCTGCCCCTTTGAAATGAATGGGTCTGCAACCCTTCCGCAAAATTGCGGATGGGATGCGGATCCATTTTGCGGACGTGCGAATTAGGCCTTTATCTGTCTTTTATAGATTCTATTTATTTCCTTATAGATTTTGTGGCATATAAAATCATAAATTAGGGAGAATGTGAGAAGTATTCTGTAGAAGCAGGTCAAATTCAAGATCCTATTTGCAGATGATTGGTTAGATATTTCTATGTAGGAGATACAACACTTATGACTTACTACTGGCTTGCATTCCTCTATATATTGTAGAGGTTTATGTATAAAATTACACAGTATAAACTTTTAAATTTCATTAACAGTGCATGTGCAAGATTATCATGGCCTTGCGAGATGTGTGGCCATGTTTATCTGCCGACACATTAGGGAAACGTCTATAGAGGGATGCTCCCTCACAGACGTAAAATTTGTTCTGATGAATAATGAATTGATTTGCTCATCTCTAGTCCTCTGTTTGCAGTCGCCTCTGTTTCTGCATCTGTAGAACCTATGAATATTTTCTGATTTTTGGCAGCTTCACGAACATCCCCAAGTTGTCTAAAATTTGTGCTAGAAATGTTTCAAAATATATTTTTCTGATTCACACTGGCTCCAGTTGTATTATTCTAGGTTTTGGGGTTTAGTAAATGAATATTTATTTGACAGGATCATTTAAAATGCAAAATAACTCTGGTTGGTAAACATGTTTTGATGGATAATTTAGCACACTATGGTCCATCACTACATAATACAGCTCATTATGTGCTTGGATGCTTTTGAAGTGTCCCCGAAAAGAAAAAAATTGAAACTATTGGCAACTGAGGTGGAAAAAAGGAAGATTATTTTTCTAGACGTGTCTTGTATTTTGTTTGTAGAGTTGCCTGACGTTCAGTGAGATATCTGGAAATAAGAGGCTTTCATGGATTCCCTGCCATGTGCTTCCTGGACAGAATGTATGGTTGAAGGTAATATAACTATTCTAAACTGGAGTAAAAATTGTGTAATTTTTTTAAAATGTGGATCTAATGTTTATATTTATAAAGTTATAGAATCTGGTCATCTGGGCTATCCCTAGGATAGGTCATCAACAGTGATGAGAGAAGTATTCATAAATTTGATTCGGCTGCTTCGCTGAATTTTACAAAAAAATCCGCTTTGTGACAAATTACTTTGTCACGAAGTGCATTTCTTTGTAAGTATTGGGTGCATTGACAGAGAGCAGAGATTGTGCATCCCCGTCATTGTACCCCTCAAATGCCGTGTTCATACATGATTGTGGCATCTGATATTAAAAACAGAGTGTAAAATAAAAAAAGTCAGACCTCCACTGATTTGCTATTGATGACTAGTGATGAGCTAATCTTTGTGGACTTCGATCCGAATCTCAGGATAAATTCGATTCACTGCAAAACCAAATTTCCCCGTGCTCTGCGGTAGCAAATTGATTTAAGCTGAAATAGTGTAAAAAATAAAAAAAATAATACCTGTTCCATTCACTTTCGAGGGGCCGACCGCCGCCATCTTGCTAGGAGGTCTGGTGTGAAATCTTGTGCGGCCCGTGATGACATCATCACGCCGAATGGTGTGGTGACGTTGTACGTCACCATGCACAGGATTTTGGCCAAGATCTTAAAGCAAGATGGCAGTGATCGGCCCATCTC
This sequence comes from Bufotes viridis, assembly GCA_033119425.1. Classification (NCBI taxonomy): domain Eukaryota; kingdom Metazoa; phylum Chordata; class Amphibia; order Anura; family Bufonidae; genus Bufotes; species Bufotes viridis. Next base: position 132,717,321 of record CM065596.1, on the reverse strand, counting down.
GAGCAAATGGATCAGATAAGTATAATTTTTTTTGCTTTTTACACTATTTCAGTTTAAATCAATTTGCTACCACAAAGCACAGGGAAATTTGGCTGTGCGGCGAATCAAATTTATCCTAAAGTTCGGATGCAAAGAGATTTACGTGTTTCTTGCAGTATGACAGATGGCACTTAACCTGGTATATGAATAGATTGTGATTTTACATGTGTTAACCATTACCATCTCATGCTCATATGTTCTCACTCAGGTTAGCTTTGACAAACCCAGTCTTGCTGATTCATTCCTCGTTTACCTGTCTTCTGATGGCAACCTTCTTTACACTGCCCTGAAGGCCACAGTCACTGCTCATATGACAGATGTGACAGGACAGAACCATTCACTTGGTAAGTAAAGTGAATAGACAGGATTTTTTTTTTCCAACAATGCGAAGCATAGGAGAAAATATATTGTAAATTGAAATTAACGTTATTGATATTCAGTAAGGCTAAGATTGGGAATCAGGTTGGCCATACCAATTTTTACACATTTTTCTGGCTTTAGTATTAATAAATCTGTCTGAAAGTTATATCCTGCCCCACTTCAGATAAACCATACAAACTTTTTAAAATTTTGGCAAGCAATGATTAAAAAGGGATTTTTTTTGTGCAGTACATTTTGTTGCACTATTTGCAACCCTATGAAACATTTTTTGCTCCATTTGCGACTTTTAAATGCCAAAAACAAACATGTAAGCATCCTTATTACTTTCCTTTGTTCAATGATCACTATTGTTTTCCATTAATGGCCACATGAGAGTTTGCAGGAGGGTTGGAGAGCACCTATTGCCATCATGCATACTACAGAGACACACACGTCCAACATGAGTTGTCATGGCGTGGTACCAATGGTAGCACCAATAGCTACCATGGCCATTTCCATGGAGGGAACTTTGACCAGCGTCTGGTATGTCCATTCTGGAACCAGTCTTCCTGCCTTTTTTTTACTCAGCTAGGAGACCTGGTGTTCCAGTAAGATAATGCTTGCCCATGCACTGCCTGAGTTACACAATGTTCTTTTCAGGGTATCCAACACCTACCCTGGCCAACTTTTTCAGAACTTTCCCCATCAAGAATGTCTGGGACTGGATGGGAACAACTTATCCCTAATGCAACAACCACCTTAGCTTCCATGTTAAGAGCTTGGAATGACACACCACAGGAGGACATGCATACTGACAGCATCTGTATGACTAGTATTAATGTGACCCTGTTTCAACATTTACCTTGCTGCAGAATCCAAAGTAAATGTTGCACCATTTTGGTTGTGTGGTTATTGAGCAAACAGCACAAGCAGTTCATATTTGGTCATTCTCAACTAAATTAAATCTTTTTGAGGTGTTTTTTTTTCTTTTTTTTAACTTTCCAATAATGTAGCTAGGATAAGTGAGACTTGCAGGATTTCAAGAATGAAAGGTGTGATTCTGGTTTTTCATGCACACACATGGTCCTGTCCATATAAAGTACAGAGAACTAGCTAAACGTACCTTAGAACCTTTCTTCTCAGGGTCACTGGAGGTCCCAGTGGTTGCCCTCTGCACCCTTGATCATAATATTTTGATATTTACTAACAATATACCTGTGACAGTTAGTGAGTGTGGAACCACTGCACCAACCAACCGGTTTGACTTTGGGCTAAACCTAAGGCATTATCCTGGCAATCCCCTGGGATTCACTCTTTAACCCCTATACAAGGTTCTGGACTTCACTGCAGGGGAGCCACCATGCTGCTACCTCTTTGGTAGTCCTGTGTGGTTTGCTGCAGACCCATAGGGGTCATAAACACTGGAGCAAAGCACCAAGGGATCAAGCAAAACTCTAGTTAGTAACAGGCCAAAATCAGGGCAGGCAGAATTTGTGTAAATCTGTGAAACAGTCGAAAGCTCATGACAAGCAGCACAGGGTCAGTATGGTGATCAGGCACAAGTCAGGCAGGTCAAAATTCATCATAGAATTGTGTTATGGTCCATGGTAACGGAATCCATAGTGCAATTCTGCACTAGTGGATAAGCTTAGTGGATAAGTGTAGTGGATAATTCTGCTTTTCAGCAGAGCTGCGCTCTCATGTAATTGGACAGCGCTTGGACAGGGCCCGGCATGAAGTACAGTGAAAATGCCGGGCCCCATCCAAGCACTCTTCAAACATGTATATTATGCGCCCCGAGCACACACACATAAAGGGTCGCAAAGGCAAGTGTGTGTGTGTGTGTGGTGGGGGGGGGGGGGGAGCACGCATACTCACCTGGCAGTTCTTGTCACTGCCGGGCTGTCGTCTCCAGAGTGAAGCAGGGAGCTCTCTCCGCTCCCTGCTTCACTTTTATTCTGAGTCCGGCTCTCCGGCACATAATCGGGCATAACTTCTGTGAGGGGGCACATATGTGGACATAACTACTGTGAGGGTCAACTATCTGGACATAACTACTGTAAGGGGGCACATAACTGGGCTTAACTACTGTGAGGGGGCAAATACCTAACTACTTTGAGGGGGCACATATCTGGCCATAACTACTGTGAGGGGGCACATATGTGGGCATATCTACTGTGAGGGGGACCTTGTTCTGGATCACGCCAACGCCAGCGACACTCTGGATGAGGTAGGACCAGATTTTATTAGTTATGACTGGGTGAGTGTAGCAATGCATTGGGCTTAGTGTAAAAATAATTTGCCACCTCTTTGTATAAATAGGGAGGGGGGGGGGCAATCCAAAGTTTGCAGCGGGGCCCGTAACACTCTAGTTACGCCACTGCTGCTTTTACTACAAAAAAAGCGCTAATGAATTTCATAACAATAAATTCGCTCATCACTAATCCTCACCTCTCATGTAAACTGGGGTCCTACATAAATGTGTGCTGCCAATCCACTCATTTCTATGGGACTGTTGGTGATAGCCCGTTATCAGCTACTGTATTTCCAGCAGTCCCATATTTGAGCGCTTTAACACTGCTCCATTTAAACAGAAGTCATATGATCACTGTTTTCGTGACTTGCAGCTGGACCTACATTGACCTAATAGGTATTTCCTATACGCCTTTAATGTAAAACATACAATAATTTCATTTTCTAATTCCTTCCTAAAGAAATCAGTATAATGTCTTCCAGGTGATAACGTCCAAGTGCAGTGAAATTCTTGACCTTACATGGGATACCTATTGTTGAAGTATGTTACAAAACAAAGCATTCTCCTCACAGGAGAATAAATTGTTCAAGTTCTTCCTTTGGCAGCAGCCTCTTCTCAATGTCTTCTGAAAATGATAGTATGACAGACAGTTAGGAATGCAGAATTCTTAGAAATTGTAGATTTCTAAGAAGAGTATGAACAATCTGAACTTGAAGCTGAATGCTTTACTTAGCTGTACTAGGTGAGTGAAGAAGATCAATGAAAACACAGTGCATTATATGGATGACTTGGGCCACAGAAGTTTATATAGGTGCCAATATATAGTTAAATGTTCCTAAATAACCTTTTGTACTTGTATTCCCCATGAGATAACAATCTTGGAGCATGTTTTCTTATAACGCCTCATTGTGCCGTTTCTCTCCAAATCCTACTGACTATTCATGAACAAATTGACAAAGAGATTTGAGCAATGAGCCCATAAGGAGCCAGAGAGGAGGATGGGAGTGGTAGTGTCTGCATGTCAGTCAATCACAGCAGATGTCCTCACACTGTTGTTCTATAGGGCTGTGCAGTAAAAGAAGGGGCACCTTTTCTTCCCTTGGGGCAGACCTGGATTTTGGGGCTACTGCCTGATGGTGGTTTATTTGCTCCATAATGTTAGTTGTCTGGATGAGTGCAAGGCAGGGTATGGGAAGTGCAATGGCCGGTGTGTGAGATAAGAGTTAGAAAACAAGGCCAGAGATAGAAGAATAAACATCTGTCTTTAATGTAATGCAAAATGAGAGTTGTAGTACATCCAACTATAGCAGTTACAATTCCAACTGTACACAGATCAATTCTCTCCCACATAACAATGTATTGGTTTAGGCAAGGATGTGAGTTATGGCCCTCTTCCTTTCTTCTATCTTGCTAAAGTCTCTCTCAGTAGAATCTATGGTGGACAAACAGTATCTGGCAATAATGGCTAAAATGTTCACTGAAGGATATAAGGTTTTGAAGCCACGCCTGGTCAGGACATGTTCAAGTGTGAAGGGTGTCTTAGTAGTGTTCCCCACAGCAGTAAGGTCTGAATGGCTGTAGCTGCAGATAACTTTACTGACTCCTGTGCTTGGCCATGCAGATTCCAGGTTTTCTGTCCTTTATCTTTCTCTCCTTCTCTTTCTGTAGATGTTGCAGAGATCTGTTAGTCTCTGTAGCTTTCTTGGGCCTGAAAAGAAGGAGCATAAGCAGCTTCCATCCTCTCTGAACATTGTCAAATAAATGGACTACCAGGTCGCACATGACAGGCAGCTGACGATTTATTAATTATCTATGGGATTGCCGCATATAGTTGAGAAATGTACAAATAATGATTGAAAACTGAAGCAGGAGTTCTTCCTTATTGTATGGATGTTCACACAGTCTATTGGCTGAACAGATAATATTACTAGCCAAGTCCCAATAGGACAACTCAATGTCCACAGGATTCAACCGGAAGACAGGTTCTTTTATCTCCCTTATAATTAATTCTGTCTCACTCAGGCTGTATTTGCCACTATTTTCACAGGCGCCCAGCAGTTCTGGATGCCGTGTTGCTTGATGGCCCCTCACTCTGATCTGATGTCCCAAGTTCACTATCTTTCCTCCGGGTTCACAGTAGTCTCCCATCAGCTGTATCAGAAAGCAGCTTCTAAGAGGGCAGCACTTTTTCACTCTACTCACATGTGGACCAGGTCATAGCACACTATCCACCCCCTTGTGGTCCAGGCTCACTCTCATTTCCTGAGTGTAGTGGATATGAACTCAGTTAGCATCCATGCTGTGCATTACAAGCATATCTTAAATCAGTATTTCCCAAACCTGTCGTCAAGAAAACCCAACCATCTATTGTTTTGAGAATTTCTCTAGTGTTGCAAAAAAATGTAATTAGTTTTACTTCATTAATATATAGCACATGTGTTTTATCTTTTGGAAATCCTCTGGATATGGCCTGTTGGGGTTCCTGGAGGACAGGGATGGAAAACAGTCTTAAAAATAAATAGTTATACTCAAAGTTGATACAACTGACGATGGCACTTATGTATATTATGAGCAGTGGTATGCCTACCATAAAAGAAGATCCTGCACTTCTTCGGGGTTGGACGTACTGAACTACTACTATTGTTTTCTTTGACAATACATATGTGTTTACCCACAGTCGCCAGTAGGGGGAGCTCACTGCATACAGATATACACAGTTCCCCTTGAGTTTAAAGTGGTTGAGGTGAGTGGTTGACTACAGATTTCATGTGGATGAACATCACTGTAGGAAAGTAAACTAAGAGTGGCAGAAACCAGATTAGAGGCAACGGTAGAGCAGCAGGGGATGTAACAGGTCAGTATTTGTTTTAGCATATTTTCTGCCATCAGACATTAACAGAATAAACCCATATGCAGTTAGCTCCCCCTTGTGTTGGCTGCACACAGTCAGAATCTAATAATTTGTTAAATCAGAAAGACATTTCCCCGTTCCCTAATACAGATATATTATGAAATGATGCATTAAAGCATTAAAATGGGTCATATAAGATAGAAAAAAGGGTCTTTTTTATCCCCAAAAAAGCACCATTGCTGTCCATGGGCTGTTTCTGTTATAGTAGCTCAGTCCTATAATAACTACATTACAGTGCACTTATTACAAGAGGTTACTGGTTCCAGTGCAGTTAAATAGTTTCCTAACTGCTTATATTTCTAAATGTTCAGGCTGAGGATGAGCTCAGAAATACTGGAGTCAGTTCTGCCCTTCTTGGACCCGTCCATCATATCTAGTCTCCCTGTCCTGTGCGTGCAATTATTTATCATTTTTGCCTGTTGATGTCACACTGTCTTACATTACGGAAATGAAATCAATATTATGAGATTAAACAATCAATCATACCGTAGCAGCATTTACTGAGCAGATGACATTATTTTTTATCATGTGCCTGATTCACCCAAATACAGAATTAGAAATACAGAAACGGGATGATTGCTGGAAATGCGGGATGTATCCTTACAAAGTGAACCAATGACGATGATGATGCCCAATTGTGAAAAGCCAGTTATATGGCTTGTTCTGGGAGACTTTCAAATTTGCAGTTTGACAGATAGCGACTGTTTTCTGAACGCAAGCTGTGTACAGTAATATTTTAGTATCTGACAAATGATAATTCAGAAGAGTCGAATAACCTGGAACTTTGTTTTGTGAAATAGCCGTCATTTTTGCAGTAAAATTCCAAAAAATGCAGCAAAGATGCCACATGTGAGCATAACATATATGCTATAATCCATCCTGTCCTGATGGGCGTTGTCAATGGGTCACTGCTTTTAGGCTAGGGCTACACGACAAGATGTGTCGCGCGACACATAGGGCACGACTACACTGCAACATGTGTCGCACGACAATTTTTATAATGATAGTCTATGGTGTCGCACTGCAACATGCTGCGACGCGAAGGTCACAGAAAAATCCATCTTGGATGGAGTTTTTGCCACTGTCGTGTCGCAGTCGCAGCATGTCGCATGTCGCAGTGCGACACCATAGACCATCATTGTAAATATTGTCGAGCGACATTGGTGGGACAAAATGTCACGTGACAAATGTCGTCGTGTAGCCCTAGCCTTAGTCTTTAATAGCAGAAATGCTACAGTGAAATTAGGCATCAGTAGTCTACAAATTTTTCCAGCACAAGCTATAAAATTTTATAAAATCCTAAACAGAAGACTAAGCAGACATAACTAATAAAAAAAAAACAACACTATAATTAATATTAATAACATTTTTTTTTTTAAAAACAGTTGTGTAAGCAATATCAGGATTAATGATGAGCTAATTTCTGGAACTTCAATTTGGGTCTGATTTGACTCGATTCAATTTGAACCAAATAAATTGGACCCAAAACGAATGAGCTTCAAATGCCATGAAAAGATTTGTCTCTCTCTCCAAAAATTCTCTTGAATCAAATCAGCAAAAATTCTGATATCATAGTGCATTCTGCAGAATCAACTCATCTCTAATCAGGATGGTAGGGTGACAGAATTATGACAAAACTTATGTAATACATAATTTCACCTCCAGGGGCACTGTAGGGAAACTGGACGCTTACTGCAAATTTCCCCCACAGATTACAGGGAGCACTTCATGATCAGTTTATTGCCAGGGCACATTTCATAAACATAAAGTGGACAATCCATTTAAAGGTCTTATAATGTTGGCGCTAACATCGATTTACATTATTGTACTGGTTGTATAATAAATGAGGATCAAACGAGGGAAAATGTAGCTTAAGAATTGGTGTTTCAAAAGTAATGGCAATTTATAGAGAGGTCTGTAGGATGTTCAATGCATATATTGAAAATGATCACTCAAAGCACTTCCTAAAGGTGGGAAAAGGAAGTGAATGCTCTGCAGGTATACGAAAGTGCTCATAACGCATCACCAGAACAAAGGGACGCGCTCTGCATGGAGGCCCTATTTCTGCCGCTGTAAAAGGACACTTTAGATTCAGAGATCACCTACCGGGAGAAAATAACAGATTTCTACATCAAAAATAATAAATTGTAAGGCAAAAGCTTCAATTATATGCATTCTGTTTTTCAAGCTTTTCATATTTTTTCCCATTGATGACCATTTTATTCTCAGCCTCATGTATCCTAAACTTTCCTCCATTCAGATGTAAACCTCAGCATGCATATTCCGTCACTTTGAAATCCGTGTATCAAATATAACAAGCAGCTAAAGCCGTTATGGCGTCTGTGTTTCCCTAGGAACGCACCAACTTTCGTGTCAGGACAATCCTGTGGTTTTGAGATGTCCTAAAAACCCACTGTACAGAGTGACGTCGCTTACGTTGAAGTTCTCCTCCCCGCTCATCGGGGTGTATGGAGTGGCCCTTAGGTCTCCAGCTAGCCTCAGCGAACCACCCACGGGGAGCAATCAGCAACCTAAAAGAAAGGATTGCAGGTAATTTGATGATTTGTTAGAACATTGTATATATATATAAAGATATATATAAAGCTCTGTTCATACTAGTGATTTGTCTTTTTAAAGGGAATCTTTTAAGGGGGTTATGCCATGGTTGATGTAAAAAAATGAAAGTCAGCCATCATATAGCCCAAACATGACAATACCTTTGTAACAAAGCTAGAATCAGCCCTGTACCTCACATGGGTCCAGAGATCTCCACAGTCACTGCTCCAATTGCTGTGCTGGTTTATCTTCAGTCTGACAACTCAGGGTGTGTGTCCTTTCAGCTGCAGGTCTCTCCCTGTAATTGCCAAAGCTTTTAACAGAACATATGGCTGGTGGCAGTTGAAGAGTTAAACTGAGCACGTTCGACCACCTCAGAGAGACAGACATAAAAATAAGGAAAATAATAAACAGCAGGTGGCGCTATACAGATACATTTGATTGAATAGTTCACTGGCTATACTATATTTTTAATTATAAGCAATAACAAAAGAATTCAGTACCAGGTGCTGGTTTGAAAAATGTGGAATATGTTTCATGACATAGATTAGTTATTTGGAAAAAATACCTTAGTCATGTCATTTATGGTGTCCATTGATTTCACTAGCTCCTGCCCTGCTCTGCATGTGCGTCATGGGACCACCCAATGTTCCACAGATCTGGATGGAGAGACCTTGTGTTCGGTGATGTGTGATGAAGGCTATGTTCTTCATACAGTCAGTAAGACAGGACATAAAATCTTGAAGGTAAGAGAGAACCTCAGCCATGGTTCACTTACAAGATTCAATATCTGACATTTGATAACTACTAGAAGATTCCCATTAATGGATAATTGGGGAAAATGTGTTTTTTTTTTTATTCCTGAGGTCCATGGTGAAGCAGAGCATCAGCCTTTTGGCCCATTAATTATACTTCTTATCCATTTGCGTTGGCAACTTAATTTTATTCTTAGGACCCTGGACCTCATAGCAACCTTTAAAATTTGATAAGAGACTGGATCCAATGGAAAATGCTTGACAATGGTTTCTGAGATGCTGCGGCAAGACAGCTATTCCCAGGAGATTATAGCTAGGATTGATGGAGAAAGCTATAGGAAGAATGTTATGTTCATTACTAGGTGCCCATCCAATTCAATGAGTGACTATGTAATATCAGGTTTCACCAAGGTCTGAAGAGCAGGAGATGCTATTTTCACTGGCATTAATGCGGCATAAGCAAAGGGGTTGTTGGGATAGGGCAAAACATTCAAACAAGTTCTTCATGCAAAAGTCATAATAAAGACGGTCCAGCAAAGAGGAATGAACAAAAATTTCTCAACAAAAACATCAAAGACTGATAGCATTATGTCTAGTTGCAAGGTGGAACTATTGTTTATAGAGACTGTCCAGTCAGGAGCTCAAAAATAACATGTAAGTCAATATCGACAGGGGATGATTAGCTGCTGTTTATTTCCCTCAGATTTTGCTCCTTCAAGTCTTTATGCTTTGCTCTGTTAGCCCAGAGCTGTAATCTTTGACTTCCATTTAGTTACAGAGCCTACAAGTAGTCTGAGACACACCTCCTGACTCCTCATTGGCTCCTCAGCAGCAGCCTGAATCAATGATGAGATAGGGGGTGGGTATCAGACTACCTCCGACTACTGGTAGTCACTGTAGCTAAACGGCAGTCACAGATAACAGCCATGAAAACCCGTTTAAAGAGAAAATCTACCCTTAAAAGTTATTGAAAATCTCTTTCTAACAAATCTAGAACCAGCCCTGTACCACACATAGATCCATAGATCTCCACATTCATCCCTCTGCTAGATTTATATCAAGCTGACAGCTCAAGGGAAGTGTTTTTTCAGCTAGAGCTCTTTCTCTATCACAGCTCAGGAGGCAGTTGAAGGATGGAACTGAGCATGTGCGGCCATCTCCGTTAGCCAGACAAAGAAATAATAAAAACAATAAACAGCAGGTGGCGCTCTACAGAGCCAAGCAGTCTGTGCCGATGAGTGTCTTAAAGGGACTTAAATAATTTCTGAAACCAAGAGGGCGTAGCAGCGCTTCTCAGGAAAAGTTATATCGAGCTTTCTATGGCTGGGTTCACATAATTTTTTATGCCTCCGTTTGATGTATACGTTACAAAAAAGGGATACAAAAGTCTGGTAAAAAAAAATGTAATTTGGTTAAAAAAAAATTATACTTTTCTCTTTTACAGTGGACCTCAGACTGTATGGCATGAGTCTAAGGAATCCATTTAACGTAAATATTTTTATATCCGTTAAACGGATGAGAAAAACTTGATGTGAACCCAGCCTTAGAAGAATTGCTGCACCTTTGTAATGTCCACAAAGGCTTAGGTTTCCTTTAATATATCTTTATGTTAAAAAAAGGTTTTTACGAAGCAAAGCTCCCAAAAAAAATAGTTAAACTGCTTGCACCTACTGTTAGATGATAATTTGCAAATTTACTGTATACTGTGTATGAGGTGAATTTACTATACAAGTTTAGTATTACAGGTTAAAGGTTATGAACCTCTTTGGGGACCATTTTTTTATGATTGTATTTAATTTAGGCAAAAAAAACTTTTATTTTATTGGTCTTGGTCAACAGTTTTTGTTCTACATGGTTAATTTTCAGTCTACTGTATCTGTATGTAGCTTTCAGTTTCACACTCTAAGGGTCCATTCACACTTCTATGTTCCACCCGAATCTGCAATTGCAGACAAGAAAAGGCATTTTCTATTTTAGTGCTGGCGATGTGCTGTGCTGTCTGCAAAATGTGGAACGCACATTGCCGGTGTCTGTGTTTTGCAGATCCCTGGATCTGCAAAACACACATGGATGTGTGAATGGACCCTTAAAGTTTTCACACACCTAAAGGGCATCTTTCAGCATTACCTATGACACTGGCTGACCTGTTACATATGCACTTGGCAGCTGAAGGCATCTGTGTTGGTCCCATGTTTTTTTCATGTAAATAAGCCTCTAAGAGCAACAGGGGATTTCCTTTACACCTAGAGACTCCCCTTTCCCTGCCATTGCCTCACCCTCCCCACTACGATTGACAGGGCCAGGTATGATGACATTTTTACTGCCTGGTCTGGCCTATCAATCAAAGTGCAGAAGGGCAGCAGTTGCAGAGAGAGCAGAGCCTCTTGGTGTAACAACAACGCCCCTGTTGCTCCTAGAGGCTAATTTGCATATATTGAACTTTCATTTTTCTCAGCAATGCGGGCACATATGAACATGGGACCAACACAGGTGCCTTCAGCTGCCAAGTGCACATGTAACAGGTCGGTGTCATAGGGACAGATCTGCTGACAGAAGCCCTTTAACTCTGAATTTCTTATTTAGATAAAGACCAGTAAATTGCAATCATTAATTTATTGCCCCCAAAGGTGTTTATAGCCTTTAAATTTACCATGTAGTTAGATAAATACTTAAATATATTAAGTTTTCATAAATCATATTAGAAGTGATTATTGTTACATACAGTACATGTTCTCTAATTTAAATATTTCAATCAGGATGCTTCCTTAAAGTACTTGGCCGGGGACTGGAATCTAAATGTGACATGTGAGTTTTTGGATTGTGGACCTCCTCCTCCGTCACTAGTATTCCATGCCAGTTTCTTCTGTCCAGATGGAACAGGCCTAGGAAATCGCTGCTTCTTCATCTGCCTTCCTCCTGGTAAATTCCAAGGTACATACCAATGGCTGCCATTATTTTCTTGTCTGCATTACATTGGTTCTAGTAATTAATTCTTGGGATGAGGGTGTAAAGTTGATGGAGTGGGGCTTAGTTTGGTGGGGCAGAACTCAGTGGTGTGATGGGGTGAAGCCTATGCAATAGAGAGAGGTCTCTGGGCATATCCCAGATGAGGCCCCAGAAATACCAAATCCGCCTCTGTCTCCACCTAGACATCAGGGGAGACATTATAGTATTGGGGCCGAGTGAGGCACATGCCCACATGTACATGAAGCTTGTGGCAACATAATTGTTTGAGGCTCTTCTATTTTCACACTGTATAGTCCTATTTTTTCCCACAGTGGTCCTGTTATTGACTCCCTGTATGGCCTTGTTATTTGCACCCTATAACCCCGATACTTTGTTCCATATCTTTTTAAGATAATATTATTGATAAGATATATTACCAATTTTGCTATTTTTATTTTATTTTGTAGCGGAAAGGAATAGAAATTTTGGGCTTCATTTTTTTAAGGGTCCCATTATATTTTGTACATTCATTTTTGACTCTTCAACACAAATGTGACTTTAAAAAGCTCTGGAGAAGGGTCCATTAGATGTAATCTGGAGCTATGGTTGCAACATCATTTTGCAGCCTGTAGATGGTACTTTTGTTATTAGTGTGTAAAAATATTTGAATGCTTTTTGAAAAATCTCTCCAGTGACAGTAATGGAATGCTGCTAATGGAATGCAGCACTGCATTTAATCATTGACATTTCTGCAAAAACAATGGCAATTTATTTTGCGAGGTTCAAAACAAGCATTTTCAGCCCTGGAGTTTTTGCCTTGTAATGATTACAAAGATCGCCATTATGCACGTGACATTATCTTTAAGAATAATTTCCAGTAGCCTTCAGGAGCACTAAATGTTGTTATTAGAGATGAGCGAATTTCTCAAAAATTCAATTCGGCCGATTTGACGAATTTTCCCAAAAAATTCAGTTTGATCCGAATTTACTTGTGGCGGATCACGTTAAAAAAACGGCAATTTGCTGGTGGCACAGAGCGTTTATAGTGGTGTAGAACACTATGCCTTGCTGTAACATGCATAGGAAGTCTGCTTTGGTAGTGAAACAATACTGTGAGTCAGTATGACATGCAGATGACAGACGTCGCTCTTAGAATCACTGCACACTACATTTATTTGGGCAGTTACGGGCCAAGACTGACCAAATACATCAAGTGTGAACTCAGCCTTACAGGTCAATGTTAGCGGCAGGTATAAAGAACCGTGCAGAGGCCCAAGATCCTATCATAGCGTGAAAGAGCACACTCCTTTTTCACCAATTCACTAATTCCACATAGATTTCCACAGAACCTGTTCTATTAAACACTTATACAAGTAGAGCCCCCCCACCCAGACAGAGTGGAGTGGGTGTCAGCAGTAAGTTTGCGTTGACTTCACTGATTATTTTGCCCTTCCTCTGATCCGTCAGAACAATAACACTCGGTCAGCATTCACTTCAATAGGGCCACAAAAGATGCGGACAGCACTCCGGTGTTGTCCGCATCCATTGCTCTGTTCCGTGGCCCCGCAAAAAAAATAGAGCATGTCCTATTCTTGTCTGTTTTGCGGACAAGAATAAACATCTCTATAATGGGCCGCCCGTTCCGTTTTGCAAATTGCGGAAGGCACACGGGGCGGCTTCCGTGTTTTGCGGATCCGCGGTTTGCGGATCAGCAAAATACACATGGTCGTTTGCATGAGGCCTTTGGCTACTAAATCATAAGCCAATTCTGCTGCAAAATAGGGACCATGTCATGCAGACCTTACAGCTGTTACATAGACAGGATCTGTTGAGCGTCTCATTTTTCCTTCATTCTGACAGATCAGAAGAAGGGTCAAATAAATGATGATGTCAGCCAGGCCGAAAGGCAAAATAGTGGCCCAGTCATGAAGTGGGGAGGGTGGGAGCAGCATGAGAAGTCCACAGAGTGCCCCTATGACATAGTGGTGAGGTAAAAGCAGCATGAGGAGACCACAGAGTGGCCCAATGACAGAGTCTGGAGGGGGCAGCAGCATCAGGAGGAGGCCACAGAGTGGCACAATAACAGAGTGTGGAGGTGGTGGCAGCAGCAGCATCAGGAGGCCACAGGGTGGCACAATGACAGTGTAGAGGTGGCAGCAGCATCAGGAGGTCACAGAGTGGCACAATGACAGATCGTGGAGGTGGCGGCAGCAGCAGCACCAGGAGGAGGCCACAGGGTGGCACAATGACAGTGTGGAGGTGGCAGCAGCAGCATCAGGAGACCTGAGTGGTGAGGTGGTAGCAGCATTAGGAGACCACAGAGTGACCCGTTGACAGAGTGGGGGTTGCATGGCATTACCAGTACCACCTGAAGACGGTGGATGAAAGAAGGAGCACTTGGCATCAGATGTGTGGCATCAGGTGGGTGGCAGCATCAGAATAGTAGCTGAGGCAGGTAGTCAGAAGAAACTGGTCTCTTTTGTCATGTGTCAGTGTTGGTGGGGCACCATGGATAATCTAGTCTAATGCAACATGCATTGGTGGGTGGAAATTCTGGCTGATCCACACCTGATTCATCTTTACAAAGGTCAGTCTCTCCACATTTTGGATGGAAAGGTGAGTTCTTCTTGGGGTAACTATGGCCCCTGCTGCACTAAACACCCGCTCTGATGCCACACTACTGGACGGGCAGGACAGCTTTTCCAGGGCAAACTCTACAAGTTGCGGCCACAAATCCAGTTTGGCTGCCCAGTAGTCCAGTGGATCTTCAATGTGTGGTGGCAGGGTGCTGTCCAAGTATGCCACCTGCTGGTTAAGGTCCTGCTCCAGGTCTAGCTGCTGCTGGTGAGTAGATTCTTCACTAGGCGGGTGAAGAAAGCTGCTCATCAGAGACTCTAGACTCAAGTTGCTGCTGATGGAGCTGGAACTGCTCCTACATCCCCACCCTGCCACATCAGCCATGGCAGAGGAATGTGAGCGCAGATGGCCCCCCTTGTCGGACCTGCAAGAGGATGGACGATGGCGCAGATAGGCTACATAGGATGTCTCTATAGTAGTTCAGTTTGTACTCCCTCTCAGCGGGTGTAAAAAAGGCCCCCATTCTGGACTGGTAGCGAGGGTCCAACAAAGTGGAGAGCCAGAAGTCATCCTTCTGCCGAATGCTGACAATTCGGCTGTCACTACACAAGCAAGTGAGCATGCATCGGGCCATTTGCGCAAGTGACTCGGAGGGATTCCCTGCCTCCATCTCCACTGCATATTGCCACAGTGTGTCTGGGTCCTCTGCCTCGTCGTCCTCATCGCCCTGTAGCTATTCTGGCTGCTCCTGCTCTTCCTCTCCTGTCACCTGTGTATAAAAACCACCCATTTTACTACATATGTCCTCCTCCTCCAGTCAGCCCCCACAGGGCTCATGTGGCAGATGATGGGAAGGACAGACAGCTCCCTTCGCTGAGGTGGTGGAGCCTTGACTGCGTGAAATCTGGTGCGTGCCACTGGGTGATGCAGCGGTTGCTGCGGCAGGCTGGACCACCACTTCGGAGACACGGTTCTCCCAGGCCACGTTATGGAGACACTGCATATGTTGACGCAGGGCCATGTTGCCAACATTGGCACCCTGACCACGCTTCACTTTCTGCCCACAGATTCTACAAATGGCCATGTTCACCTCCTCCTGCGGCTTAACAAAAAACTGCCACTCCGCCGAGTAGGTGATTTTACCCCCAACACTCCGCACTGACTTACTGCTACCGCCACTGCTTCCGTGAACCCCTGCACCACTACTTTCTAGGCAGGTAGGCTCCTGCCAAGTGGGTGGTCTACCCCAGGCACATCTTTGGCTCCCGACCTCTCACTGCTGCCACCCTGCTGACTCCCTGCCACGCTAGCGACTTGCTGGCTCTGCCGCTACCTCACGGGCAAGCCGCTACCCTTTTCTTCCAATGATGATGAAGCCCCTAATTCACCCGGCTCCCAAGTGCGATCATTTAAATCATCGAGTAGTCTGCACGTCACTGATGTCCTCCTCAACGGTTTCTGGGTCAGGAGCCTGACCGCTCCCAACACCAGCTCACACGCCACTCTCCTCATCACTACTTGCTCGCCTACCGGAGGAAGTGTCGAATGTGTCCTCCAGGTCTTGGCTGGCCAGTAGCTGCTGACTGTCCTCTAGTAGCTTGTCCTCGCTGTGTAGTGGAGCTGAGCCCACAGCATATAATACTTCTGTGGCTGAGGGAACAGAAAAGGACAGAGGCAGGTTAAGGATAGGTGAGGGCACAGGGCCTGCTCCTGGGCCATGCCAACTATGGGTTGTGTCTGACGAAACCCCCGGACTCTTGGCTGGAGGTGTCTGATGTCACTTGGGACAAAGTGGATGACTAACTCAACCATTCAAGAACCGCTGGGTTGCTGGTCAAGATACGACTGCTAGATGACACCGGGAGCTTAAGCCTCTCACTGCGACTCCTGCTGCCACGCCCCCTTACTCTGCTGCGACCTGTGCCTACACCAGAAACATTTAGGCCTCTGCCACTCCCCTGTGCAGGTCCTGGCACTTCTCTGTCTGACATACTGTTAGCTCTAATAAATAAAAAGGAAATTAAAACACCCCAAAAAAGTCTGTAATTTTCTCACTTTACCGCATAACGGCTAATAAGCCCTTTTTTTTCCCACTAATACACACCAAAGAAGGCTTTAGAACATCTAACTGCACTGCTGAATGGCAAATAGGCCCTTACTTTTTTTTCACCCCACAAAAGGCTTTAGAACTTATAACTGCACCGCAGAACGGCAAATAATATATATTTTTTTGCCACTAATACACACCAAAAAGAGCTGTAATTTTCTAACTTCACCACACAACGGATAATAAGCCTTTTTTCCCACTAATACAAGCCAAAAAATGCTTTACAACATACAACTGGACCGCACAAGGGCAAATAAGACATATAAATGTTTCCTTGTAATAAACCCTGTTAATGGCTGTAACAAACAGCACTTGCACCCCTATAACACGGTTTGCTGGAGCTGTATAATGGCAATTTGAATCCCCAGTCAGTGCAGCAAGGTGTAATAGAATTGTTTCTATTTCCCAGGCTGTAACCTCCCCTACTGAACCCTGTTGGAATGATTCCTCCCTATCCTTTCCCTGAACTTCGATACAGCAAAATAAAAGTTTTAAAGTATTTTCTACAACTGTCCCTGATTGGCTGCATGCATGCAGCATGGCATTTAGGAAAAATTTGATTTGTGAGGAAATTCGGATTCGGTGCAAATCGAATTTTTTCAGAAATTTGGATCGAATTCCACTTCGTCAACTTCAATTCGCTCATCTCTAGTTGTTATGCTTATTTTAATATAACTCACACATAAAAATATGATTATTCAACTGCCTCTTCTAGAACTATGTAGGATGATTTAAAAAAAGATATCCAAGACACCACTGCTGCTATCTGGGTAATTTTTGGAGCATTCTACCCACTTTCCATATTAGTAACAAAGTAACATAGTATATAAGACCGAAAAAAGACATTTGTCCATCCAGTTCGGCCTGTTTCCTACAAGTTGATATTGTTTATAGATCTACTCCTCTTAATAATTCTTAAAGGCTAAATCCGCCTTCACAATTAATTTTAATTTTGTTATTCCATTACACATACAATGAAAATTAAGCTATATTGCCATAGGTGGTAATTAAAGGTTTCTTATTGCTTCTACAGCTCCTTTGTAAAATGCTATGTCACTATGGTAACAGACATCAAACAAACCCAGTGTAGTCTGATCCTGTAATCATGCTTTTAATTACAACTTAATGCAAAGTTGCTTAATTTTTTTTTTTGTAAATGGACTATGCAATGAAAACTGTTAGGGCTCTTTCACACTAGCGTTGTTTCTTTCCGTCCTAGAATTCCATCGTCGGGGCTCTAGGACGGAAAGAAACTGATCAGGATAATCCTAATGCATCCTGAATGAAGAGAAATCCGTTCAGGATGCATCAGGATGTCATCCGTTCAGTATGTCAATGTTTTTTGGACGTTGACAAAACCGTAGCATGCTGCGGATTTGTCTCCGTCCAAAAAGCCGAAAGACATGCCGCAATGCCGGATCCGGAATGAATGCCCATTGAAGAGCATTATTCCGGATCTGGCATTAAGCTAAACGTCGATTCCGGGCATTGCCGGATCCGACGTTTAGCGCTGCGCATGCGCAGCAGCCGTTCCGATCAGGGCCCCAGTGTAAGCTGGGGCTCCGATCGGTTACCATGGCAGCCAGGATGCTACTGGAGTCCTGGCTGCCATGGTAAGTACAACCCAGCAGTGTACTTACCTGCGCTGCGGCCGCCGGGCGCTCCATTATGACATCACAGGTCCGGGCAGCGCATTGATCTGATTAAGATGAGTACACTGCTGCTGAGTACCATGGCAGCCAGGACTCCAGTAGTGTCCTGGCTGCCATGGTAACAGTGAAAGCATATTGAAGACTGATCAGGATACTGATCAGTCTTCAAATGCTGTCAGTCCACTTGCGTTCTGACTGATCTGGCGGGACGGAAGTGCCCGCCGGATCCTCAGAACGCAAGTGTGAAAGAGGCCTTAATCATCTGTCCACAGGATAGGTAAAATATTGGATCATTGGGGGTCTGAATACTAGCATCCATTCACTTCTATGGAACTGATGGACTGCCGTCTCCATCAGCCACATAGAAGTGAATAAAATGGTGGACCAACATGCACACTGCTGATCCATTCAGAGAGGGAACTTGGGAAGCCCTCATTCTTGTGAAGACTAAGGACTCCAGTGGGCAGACAGCCTGCAATCCAATTTAAAACATATCCTGTTGATAGAAACCCGTGGGAGAAAAAGTCCTCCACGCAGGACTTTTTCTCCTATCTAAACTAAAGAATCACTGATGAAACTGAGAAAAAAGATGCAAAATGAGCACAGTGGATGCTCGAAATCAAGGATGTGTTTTTTTAAATTTCTTCTGACAGATCAGTAGAACGGAAAACTAATGGGTGATGTGAATGTGGCCTTAGTCTATTATGGCATCACTGAACAAAAAAGAATAGTTTCTGTAACTGAATGAACAATTAATTGTACTTCTCTGGGTTGTAGGCATGAGCCAATGGGTGACGTGCATGTGGGATGGCCATTGGTCTCTTCCTGAGGGATACTGCAAGATTGAATGTGATGCTCCACCACCCATAGCCAATGGTAGACTGCTCACACCACGCTGCCATCTGGGTAACCATGATGTGGGGTCAACGTGCAGGTACAGATGTAAGCTGGGCTACCATGTAGCAGAAGTTTCAGAGAGACGGCCTAGGAGGTTTGTGATGAAACCGGTGCATAATTCTTTCATTTTTATGCTACTGTATTAGCAATTATAATATCTGAATTACTGTAGCAAATTATGAAATTATATTCTTATGCTAAATACTTCTCACCTTCAGCTATCACATCGACACTCTTTGTTACAGCAATAGCTCCCGGTTCTTCTCTTCTGTACCACCAAGTGTTAGGACTCATGACAGAGAACACATTAACACATACAAGATGAATATTTCTAAATCAGAACTTCCACTATATACTGATCTAAATAATTCCTCATGCCCCCACCTCTCTAGCCTACATATGGTGTGTGATTTTTAGCTCTACTGTAGTGCAGAATGTGTATTAAAACTTATGTGGATAGGTTATGTGTCCTATTGGTGAGGGTCTGACTGATGGGTCACAGTTGTGACGTATCGCTCAAGATGAAGACTGATGTGTCAATGGACCAAGTTGCTTCCTGGTCCAGCGGGGATTAGAAGCGTTTGGGAATCAAGCAACAGTGGGACCAAGGACAGGCGAGTAGTGCTGTTTTTGTTAAGCGGCACAGGTTAGGACCTTAGGGGAAGTTGGCACAAAAGGCTAAACAACCCCTTTATAGGCTACGGACACTTTTGGGGGGCAGTTTTTTTTTATCATGGCATTCTACTCATTTTAAACTAAAGACATTTTTTATAATTGGTTTTTATTAAAAGATTTTCCTCTATAGCTTTCACTTTCACTACATCTGCTGACTGTTGCCTTCTGCTTCACAGTGAACTCATCAAAAAGTTGCTCTGACAGCTTATGAACACTCATTACTATAGCAAAATCAGTTTGGTCAAAATTAAGCATAAATATTTGAGGAGTTCAGTGATAAGGGTTTAGCCATCAGAGCAGCTCCCTGACAGATTCACTGGGAAGAATAAAACAGCAACCTGCAGATACAGTGAAGGTGAAAGCTTTAGAGGAAAAACAGTTGAAAACATTTAGGAAACACAATTAAAAAAATGATTTTTGGACCAGAATGAGTAAAAAGCAATAACAGCTTTCACTTTCACTGCATCTGCAGGCTGTTCCCTTTTTGCTTCACAGTGAATCTGTCAGGGAGCTGCTCTGATGGCAGGACCTGTAGCCATTATCTCTGAACTCCTTATGGACATGGATGTAAGCTTCATTAGGACCAAATTGATTTTGCTATAAAATTGAGTGCCTATATGAGCTGTTAAGAAAGTATAGATAAGAGATGCAGATCAAGCTGTCAGAGCAACTCTCTGACGGATTCACAGTGAAGCAGAAGGAAACAGTCTGCAGAGGCAGTAAAAGAGAAAGCTATAGAGGAAAAACTGTTGAAAAGTTTTAATAAAAAATGGAAAATAGATTTTTTTTTTGACGCAAATCAGTAAGAATGAAATAATAAAAAAAAACTGCCCCCAAAGGTGATCATCGCCTTTAAGTATGTTATATCTTCTTTTTGTCTGCAAAGCTTCCCATGCCACTTTGTATCATAAATACTTATTGTATTAAGAGATTTGCGGTCCTTTCTGTAATAAATATAATAAAAATGTTATTTCTACAACCAAAATACAAAGGTAAAAATCCATAGTGAGTAGAGTCGTGGGAGTTACTTTCCACAATTTGGAACTTTAAGTGTTGTATAGTGGCTGGGTGAAGGAGTGCAATACTTACTGTTTTATAGTATTTTCAATTGGGGGTGGTTTACTATGTAGAACTTGAAAGACTTGAGGACCATTCTCACATTTCTTTGTGCTGCAATGTTTGATGAGTGATTTTCATCAGTGATTGAGAGCCAAAACCAGGAGTGGATCCTACAC
Source organism: Bufotes viridis (assembly GCA_033119425.1). NCBI lineage: Eukaryota > Metazoa > Chordata > Amphibia > Anura > Bufonidae > Bufotes > Bufotes viridis. Next base: position 132,696,357 of record CM065596.1, on the reverse strand, counting down.
AAAAATAAGGTAAGGTTATGAGTTTTTGACCCAAACCTGGTTTTGCTTCGAAATCCCTTTTGGAAATCACTGAACAAACACTGACCAAACACTGACTGTGTCAAAAGCTACTTGCAGTTCATTCCTGGTTTCAGAGTTATATTTTTAAGTCAAATACAGTAGCAGCAGACCCAGTTAGTGGAAAGAAAGTAAACATTTCTCAATGGTGGCGACATGAATTCCCCATTACTTGGCTAACAGTTTTTTTTTTTTTTGAGTTGGTTAAAAAATAAAGAAACCATACTTACCCTCACTGATCCCCTACCACTTCTGTTCCGACACCAGATTCTGGTGCATTAAGCTTATTAAATCTCCCCCTATTTTTTACTGCAATGTTTTAGAGCAAATATAGGGGCAGATTTATTACTATTGGCTTAAAGAAAGATGGTGATGCGAATGTCATTGAGGTAAATGCAGTTTGATTTGGCGCATCTTGATGCAAGTTAGTTAGTTTTCTCTTCAAGCTGCCTCTTGAGTGGTTTACTTTAGCTAGAATTTTGCGCAAAGAAATAGTACATTTCAAGACTTGAAAAACCATTCCCCCTTCTATACACACTTTTAAAAAGCATCTAGCAAGGTGCAAAAAGTGTCGAACATATAATAAATGTGTTATAAGGTATTGGTGCCAGTTTTTTGTATGTTTACAAAAATTCTGGCCTTAGACATTCTGCTGCATGGTTTTATAATGACCCAGGTACAGGGGAAGTGTCTATTGGGCAGCCTCCCTCTGACTTTTTTCTGCTCAACTCTATTGACTGTCCGCTCTTTAGGGCCTTTCTCACACGACTGTGATGACATCTATGACAAGATGGTCAGTGGTTCATCCATGAATGTTCCATGTTTGGTCAGTGTATCCATCTTTGCCCTCTGTGTGTCATCTTTATTGGACACTGCTAAGCTGAACATGGGATGGCCTCTTTGTTGTGTCCGTGGTTTTAATGGACCCATAGACTATATTGTGAGTGAGGGATCAGTAATCACAGACAAAATAGGGCGTGCTTCCGTGGTGTCCATGAATAAACACTGATGTGTAAATGCACACGTTAAGGTCAATGGATATGTAAGCGGTCCATTGAGACACTGACGCGTGAAAGAGGCCGTAGGCAGCATAAAACTGCTAACAGATTCTGCTGTGGGCAGACTGTGCCCATTAGATAAAGGCTGGTTCTGTCAACAGTCTAATGTTTATGTCAGCAGTCTTACTGTCTTCTGATGTCTATAGAGGAAACAATAAAAGTCACATTAGATGTCAAACTGTCCAATGCTCCCTCCCCAAGAAAAGGTACAGGTAGCTCCTGACCATGTGTGGACTAGCCATAGACCCTACCGAGAAATTTCCCAATAGGCTGATGTCCAGAGGGCCACTCAAGCCCTTCTTTTGGCCGCCAGCTGCACTGGAGTATTTGGTTCTGCTGAGGCGGTATTTTGTGATGCACTATGGTATTTCTGGACCCACCTACTTCTACCTTCCTACCTTCTAACAATTTGGACCCTCCTACAACATGGGGCCACTCAGGGGCGTAACTATAGGGGAAGCAGTGGAAGCGGTTGCTTTGGGGCCCTGACCCAGAAGGGGCCCATCCAAGAGGAGGAGGAGAAGTACTAAAACATTTTGTCACGGCCCCTCAACAGTATTACACAATAAAATTATATACAGTGGCAGTATAGACAGTGTAGAAAACGGATGGAACAGCTGCCGGGCCTGGTCTGAGAGAGCGATCTTTACTAGCCACAGGAAAGGGGGCGGCATGAAAGGAAGGGGTTGTGAAAAAATTACTGGGGGATGGGGCCCCATTCAAAAATTTGCTGTGGGGCCCAGTCATTTCTAGTTACGCCACTGGGGCCACTTTTAGGTTATTTTCATGGCCACTTTAAGTTCCCAGTCCACCCTTGCTCCTGATTGACCGCTTTGGTGTATTGCACTACAGAATTACGTTGGGGCCGCACTTCAGAATGATTTTTATATTGGCTTTGCAGGAAGTTCCTGAAAATACACTGTCTGCAGACTGGACTCTGGGCAACTGGTCGATGTATTCCTGTCATGTGTGAACCATTGCCCCTCATCCTCCTGGGAATGTATAACTGTACCCGCAGTGTGGAGGTGGACAGCAAGTGTACGTTGTACTGCAGATCTTACACAGTAAGGTTCACCAGATTTTTTTTCCACTACATTTGTCAATTTATATACTGTATGACTAAAGAGAGTGTTTGCCCTCTGTAGGCCAGTCATGGAAAGATACCGTTGTAGTGCATTAACATTTTGTCAAAATTACTGATTTGCACAGGACAACTAATAATTCATTTAGCCTGGTGCTGATTCTAATGAGTTTCTATCATTTTCAAGTTGCATATGCTAATACCTGATAATTATATTCACAGCCTCCGTGCCACTGATTTAAGCATAACATAGAAACACCCACATGGCATCTCATTGGCATAGATATATTCTCACCACAAAGTGGCTGAAAATTCTTCTTCAAGCATGGATACACATATTATGACTTAAAGGGATTATTCAATAAAAAAAAATAATTAATACGACATAAAATGTTTCTAATAAAACAGGCAACTTGCTAAATGTTCTCTACTCTTCATGTGACTTCTCCTGTCTGGCAGAGCATCCTGGCATGCAGGGAGTTTAAAGGAGTTATCTGGGAGCAGGGGTATAAATACCATTACTTCTTTGCCCTTACTTCTCTATGTACGCCACTGTCTGGGAGTAGAATTTTGACGACCTATCCTCAGGGTAGGTTATCAATATCTGATCGAATGAGGTCCAACACCCGCGATCCCCGCTAATTAGCTGTTTGAAAAAGCGGTGCTGTTGAGAGTGCTGTGGCCTCCTCACAGCTTACCAAGCACGACAGCACCATGAATTGTACTGTTGCTGTGCTTGGTATTTTAGTCAAGACCTATTCACTGGAATGGAAGTGAGCTGCAAGTAGGCTATGTGACCGATAAACAAAATATCACTGGCCTAGGAAGAGGCTGCATCGCTGACTGGAGAACTGCAGCCTCTTCGAACAGCTGATATGTGGGATTTCCGGGGGTTGGACCCCCACAATCAACTATTGATGGCCTATCCATAAGAAAGGTCATCAGTATTCTACTCCCGGAAAACGTTACCTGTAAGGGAAACAGACTGGGGAAGTCATGTGATCGGCAGACGAGATGTCTTACTGCAACATTGAAAGTTGGAATCTTCGTATTAAGTGTTCGCTTGTCAGAAAGGGAAGTCACCAGCTTTGAAAAGAGAGAGTATTAAGTAAGTCACTTTTCTTATGAGGACTGTTTTAAAGCTGTATTTTTTATTGACTGCACAAAGCAGTTAAGACTGATTGTGTTTTTGAGGAACTTTTTTAACACGGTCCGATTTATTTGAAACTAAACTCTCTTATACCAGATAATATACTGCATTAATATTTGGAGTGTATGGCACAGTTTTGTGCTCAATATGTGACAGCATTTATGTTGGCCACTATAGGGCAGTATTACGTGGACACATTGCCTGGCTGTATTATTTGAACACTATATTAAAGTGTTATTAGGGTAGCATTGTGATAGTTCAAACTTTCTACCCTATATACCCTATTTAGGGATGAGCGAACTTCTCAAAAATTCGATTTGCCTGCTTCGCCGAACTTCACAAATAAATTAGCATTTCTTTGTGAGTAGCGGGCACAATGACAGGGAATGCCGATTTCATCGCTGATCGCGACATCTGTTAGGGGTTTTCTCTGTTTAAAAAAAAAATATACTCACCTTATCCATTTGATTGTTAAGAATCCGCCATGGCCATCTTGAGTGAAGATCCAGCACGAAATCTTGCATGGTGTGTGATGTCATCGCACTGGTCAGCGTGGTTAAAACATATGCCACTGCTCACGAGATTTTGCACGGGATCGTCATTCGTCAATCAAGATGGCTGTGGTTGACTCTTCATGCGGAAATGGATGAGGTGTGTATGATCTTTTTTTAAACTCACATTTTAGGGAAAATTGATTCGTTACCGTGCAGCACAAAGAAATTCAGCTTCACAGCAAATCGAATTTTCCCTGAAATTCAGATCAAAATCCAGATCAACGCTAACCCTATTATACGGGCAAAGAGTTGGTAAAGTTGTCTATACTTCCTCTTACTGATGATGTAAGCACCTTGTGATATTTATAATTTTCTTCACCATTCACATTCAAAGTAAAAGTAAAATCTGCTGGTTCCATCTTGGAATCTATATGCACCATATCTATAGCCTAACAGCTTTATTCTGACTGCGTAAAAATTATTTGTTGATCACTTGAAGAACCTAAGAATGAAGTGATGTAAATTAGTTTGTACATTCAGTACCTTAGACCAAAATGCTTAATGTGTTGTCTAGTAAACTATTGTCAGGTCCTGGCCATGCATTCAGGTTTCTTGAAAGTATAAAGGACAGATACGAGTTATCTTTTTTGAATCCAAAACAGCATCAAGAAACCTGACTGTGCGGCCATACCCTTAGCCTTTGCAATTTTTTAATCCTTAGGCAGAAGTGTATCTAAATGGAAGGAAAAGTTTAACTGAAAAGATATATATTTTTCCTTTTGTATATTCACCCCTGTGTTGGCTTGATAAAATTGCGTGAAGAATAGTGTTGAGCGCGAATATTCGAAAAGCGAATTTTTTTAGCGAATATCGGCACTTCGCTAATTCGCGAATATTTCGAATATAGCGCTATAAATTCGCTATTTCGAATATTCGTTTTTTTTTTTTTTTTTTTTTAGTTATATTTTTTTCTTTCCTACTTCCCAAAAGTAGTTCTTACCTGTCCTGAGGATTCCTGGCTTCCTGGCTGCTCTAGTCAGTGCCCGTTGCCGCTTCTGCCGACTTCCGTGCTCATGTGGAGCGTCCCCATCCATGGGAGAATCTCCATATACTAAAATGTACTGTCGGATTTGAGGAATTACGTTGAAATCGCAATGCGATTAATTCAAGTTATATTAATCGCATTGCGATTACAACTTAGCACTGCTATCTTACATAGGCTAGAATTAACGAATATGGAGTATAGCTATGCACTAGCAGTGCTAAGTTGAAATCGCAATGCGAATACTTTAAGTTAAATTAATCGCATTGCGATTACAACTTAGCACTGCTGCTATATTCCATATTCGTTAACTTCGTTAATTCTAGCAAGCTGACCCATTATAAACCTAGCTCTAAGTTGAAATCGCAATGCGATTAATATAACTTGAATTAATCGCATTGCGATTTCAACGTAATTCCTCAAATCCGAAAGTACATTTTAGTATATGGAGACGTTCCCATGGTGATGGGGACGCTCCATGAGCACAGAAGTTATGGTTGGCTTGGTAGAATTAGCGAATAGCGAATATGACGAATGTATTCGTCATATTCCTCAAAACGAAGATAACGAAGTATTCTACATCTTCGTTTTAGCTACCTATTCGTCTCGTCATCGTCAACTTCGCTATTCGCTAATTCTAGCAATCAAATAGGAAGGTTGACTTACCAGACAGCTGTGTTAAATTAGCTATGCGATTTTTTTTTAATACAATAATTATATTACTTGATAAAATTATTATAAGTATTCTATTTATTAAAAAAAAAAAACGCATAGCGAATTTAACACAGCTGTCTCTATAGTCAACCTTCCTATTTGATTGCTAGAATTAGTGAAGTTGACGAATAGGTAGCTAAAACGAAGATGTAGAATACTTCGTTATCTTCGTTTTGAGGAATAGACGAATACATTCGTCATATTCGTCATCCTCGCTAATTCTAGATATGAAACCAATAGGAAAGTAGCCTTAAGTACAAATCGCAATATGCGATTATTTAAATCGCATGTTAATCGCGATAACTAGAAAAAATGACGAATATTCGATTTCGACGATTATGAAACGAATATTCATTCGAATATTCGCGAATTTCGTCGAAATCGAATATGGCACCTGCCGCTCATCACTAGTGAAGAACACTAAGGATATGGCCACATGGTTGGTTTTCTGATGCAGTTTTGGAAGTCAAAATCAGGAGTTTTCATGAAACCAGGAGGGCATCATAAAAGTAGAGAAAGTATAAAGGACAGATATAAATTTACTCCTTGTTTTAGCTTCCACAATCAAATCAGGTAACCTAACAGTGTGGCCGTGCCCTAAGAAAAAACAGGTCAACAAGTGGTCCTGTATTCCCTAAGCATCTTTACAATTCTGGTTTGGGCAACCACTAAAAGCGCTAGCATTATCTTTTAAGTTGTTTGGCCAAACATGACCATGTGGTCTCATCTGAGGTACAGTACCTAAAGAGCTAATTAGAGATGAGCAAATCGATTCTAAACTAATTGAATTTGACAAGAATTTTGTAAAAATTTGAGATGCATCTAAATCCAAATTTGGGGGGATTTGATTTGGAGAGAGAACAATTATTAGAAGAAAATGAGTCCTAGGAGACCTCATAGTGTCATACACAAGTTTTGTAGACCAATAGGATAATTTTCAATTGGGGCAATCAATCAATTCTGACCTTGATCGAATCATGGATTAAGCCAAATGAAACCCAAATCTGATTTTGAGTGATTCACCTATTTCTATAGCTAACTTACCTTTTCTTTTGGTAAGACTCATGGTCCAATACATTATCCCAATCTGCAAATAGAGCAGGTAAATTAGGTGTCAAAGTCGACTCTGCAATATCTTTACATCTCTAGTAAAATGTGTAGGATTTACAGGGGTCATTCCTAACCTTGAAGTTCAGTGTCAGGTGTGTGCAGTACAGCACAGCTATAATGTTATCCTTTTGCTGAGAAAACAACTTAGCTGTAATACACTGACACTATAACCCCAACCACGCAGCTAACTTAATATTCTCTGCTGTCTCTCGAGCAGTTTACGTTAAATAGGGCTGAGTTCTATGGCCCCTGGGTTTTTGCAATTCTGCAGGTGCGGAAAATAGAATAATACAAAACGTGTTATTTTGCCCAATTGCTCATCCAGCACAAACTATTCCATTTTTTTTCTTATTTGGAGAAGGGTACTTTGATCGAGTCTTTCATTTGCAGCATAATTTTAAAAATACCGGTGGCAAAAATGCAAGAGTGATATTTTGGTGCTCGGGTAATAGAACTAATTTTGATTGTGTGCAGATATAGTCACATTTCATTTTAACAGTGAAACATAATTAACACCTAATTAAGTTGATTATCTGTGACAGTGATGAGAGTGCTGGAATAAATTTGTTTTTCACACCTTTGCTAGAAGTGCTTAGTTCACAATGTGCTGAACGAGATTTTTAATTGAACTTTGTGTCCCTTGTCTGTTTTAAAACGATCAGTCATTTAAATCTTTTAAATTGCATTACAAGAGGTACGGATTCACAAAGGGAAGTCTATCACATGATTCAGCATATGGACCTTTCTTTTCTTTTTTTTTCATCAACTTGCAAAAGAGCTTTTACTTTAGATCTTCTTCCTTTTATTTTTTCATGAAAGCAGTGGTTCACCTTTCAATGACCTTCAAGTACTGGCTAGTATGTTCACCAGGGCAACTTCTTGCTCAGTACATTTAATTCCATTGCCGCTTCACTTCAATGTTTGTTAAAGAGGATCTGTCATCGGGATAGATGAGAGAATGATAGTAAACAAATACAATTTAACCCAAACTTTCTAAAGATTCAGCTAATATCCAAATCTGATTTTTTTGTGGTTCGATTCAGGTGAATTTCTTAAAATGGCATCAGCCATTTTTTAGATCAGAAGATAGGAAAGATGACCAAGGAGGATCCTATACTGTATATATACAGTAGATATTATTAGTCATCTGTAATATTAAAACTAACCAAAGTGGTCAACATTTAAAACTTAGTTGTTAAACTGATCATTAGGCCATCAATATTGGATTGCCGATGAGCTGTTTGGCAGCTGTTGCACTCACCTCGCAGCTCACCAAGCACATCACCATTCATTGGATACCAGCTGTGCTTGGTATTGTAGCTCAGCCCTAAACCGATGGGGATGAACCGTGACATCGCTTCCCTAGGAATAGTTTATGGGAGCACCGTGGCCTCTTCAAAAAGCTGATCATCTGAGGTGCCGGAAGTCAGACCCCTGTCGATCTGATATCTTAAGGATAGATCATCAATGTACAAATCTTAGACAAACCCTTTAACTTTTAATCTCATGCTTAAAAAGTATCAGTGGTATACTAGTAGCAAGAGGAACAACTATGAAACAACAACATTTGGAAAAATAATAAATGATAGACAAGGGGCAATGTTCAGGTTCAATGAAAAAAAGATATTTGAACCAAAGTCCCTTACCACCTTAAGCTTCTTCTGCCATGTAGTTGTTGGCAGGGGTGGACTGGGACATTAAAGTGGCCCTGGGAAAAACTAAAAGCGGCCCCATATTATAGGCTTGTCTAAATTGATGGAAGGCAGGGCCAACTTAATTAGGCGGGACCAGCAATACTGTATTACAGAACAAAATACCGCCTTAGCAGAGCCAAATATCACAGTGCAGCATAATATACTACTCTGGCAGAACCAAATACTACAATGCATCCCAGAATAATGCCCAAGCAGCAAAAAAATACCTTCCCAGAAGCTGCCCCTCTGTGGTGAACAGTGCTAGTTCCCATGTCCAGTTCTCCTACTGCAGTTACCTCAGGATGGCATCACGGTTAAATTCAGAAGCCAAGAGGGTCCCTGCGACCGCCAGCCAGGTACAAAGTGCTTGACGCTTCTAGCATTAATTATATCATTACTTAACTGGTTGGGGGCCATGAGAAGGGCTCAGGTGGCCAACTGGGCATCAGCCCATTGGCAAGTTTCTTTGTAGGGTCTACAATTAGTCCGCCTCTGCTTTTCACTGATTTTCCTAGTCTAGAATACCAGATTTTCTGACAAAGCTGTGGCGAAAGGCGGGTCCCTGTAGAGACCCTAGTTCTCCCTTAAAAAACAGAGCACTCCCCACAGTAACTGCCTCTAGAATGCCCTATAACTTTAGTGCTCTGTTCGTAATCCATACAAAGGCCGTATGACCTGGCACCTGTTTACCTTGGGTAAAATCTCCCTATGTAACGTCTGTGTCTTTTAGTCACCATTCATGGCCACCTCCTCAGGGGTCAAAAACACCTTTCCAACACGAGGCAATAGAAATGGCAAGAGAACAATGGTGAGATAGCAATGTCAAGTATTGCGCCTTGGACACATATTTCTGAGAACACTATATACTCTGGACCATTTTTAAAAGTTTAATATAGTTCCAACCATTTTGTATGATGTCAATATTTCTATGTGTCTGCTTTCTCTAAGTCTCTTATAGGAGATTTCATTTTTTTAAACTTTCTCACCTTCTGTTCCCAAAGTAATTAAGTTTATTACAGTATTGTAGCTCGACAGATTGACAATGCTGAGTGCTCTCTACATTAGATTAGATTCTGCGTATTATACTAAGATAATTAGATTCATGTTTCCTGCATTCACTGACAACCTCGATCTTACATATTCCAAGCTATTATAAATTGTCGAGGTCTAATAATACCTTAATCAACTAATCAATTAATCAATGTGTTTTTAGTAACAGTCCCACTGGCTAGCTTCCTTTAATCTACCTAGACGGCAATGTTATATGCTGAGTGCCATCCTGGTATCCATAATGTATGTCATGTCCCGTACCTGCAAGCACTTCTACTATTTTTGTAGATCCTGTGGTTTGATTTTCCATGTCTATTATCAACACAAGCAGTGCAATGTACAGTACCAAGAGGGTGAATTACTCATGTAATCTGCTCTTCGGGTGTTACTTTGGAGTGTAGAGGAAAGACGTCTCCCTGTCCACTTGAGGGCACTTCAACATACAATATGGTGTAGAGTGCGCTGCTCAGTTGCTGCCATGCAAGAGCGTCCTTAGGATTTCTCATAGCAACTGACAGTGCCAGTTTGTGTGTGACATAATTTGTCCGTTTTCTTTCTAAATGTGGCCATACACATTCAATAGCTGTTGGCCGAACGATTGACCTACAGCTATTGAAGCTATCTCTCCCAACTTCCTCCTGACTCTCCTATAAATATGCGCACATGTATGTGTATTCAGTGGAGAGAGAGGAGAAAGCCACTGCTAGACACTAGGGATGAGCATATCCATGGAATTTTTCTGTTATAACATGGTTATATTGAAAAATAATAGCATTTTTAAGGCAGAATGCAAAACAATATGCCCATTTAGGGGTTAAAAAAAAACAAGGAACTCACCTCATCCACTTGATGGTGCTGCAGCAGCTTCTTCTATCTTTACTGAACAGGACCTACCAGAGGACCCTTGATATGCCTGATGACGTCACCATGTGAGAGAGTGCGGTGATGTCATCGCACACATCGCAATTCCTTTGGCAGGTCCCGTTTAGTGAAGATAGAAGAAGCTGCTGTAGCGCTATCAAGTGGATGAGGTGTTTGTCTAAATAGCCATGTTGTTTTCCATTCTGTTATAACGGAAAATAATAAAATCACCCAAACACCGAGCCTAAACCCGGACTTCAGTGAAAAAGTCCAGGTTCGGATATGGGTACCTGAATTCGCAAAGTTCGGCACAAACCCGAAATTTGCAGTTCAGGTTCACTCATCCCTACTCGACACTTCTGGCTGCAGCTTACAAAAGGGTCCTGCAAAAATATTCACCTAATTGCCTATTTCTTCTCCCCCCTTCGCCCCCAATATCATCTGCCAGTGGAGAGTCTGGAGCTCCGCATATACCAACTATTCTCGACAATATGTTTTGTGTTGTGTCTTTTACATTTTTTTTACCCCAATGCTTTTATATTTGATTTAGATCATTTTAATTCCATAGAAAAATATAATATAAGTACAATATTTACTTGCTAAAGCATACAAAAAATGAGTGTCCTGAGCTGGAATTTTCTCTATGGCTAGGTTACCAGATTTTTTGTATTATAGCAGTTCTCCACCACTTAAAGGGGTTGTGCCAAGTCCCTCTATCATATAACTTTAAAACTTGGCCCAACCACTGTAAATTACCTGTTGCCTCAGATCACTGGTGTGGAGATTATAAAAACAAGGTGGGTGTACCCTTACAGGAGTTTTTCAGCTTTGTCAGCCTTCCTGGCTGCTGCCCTCATCTCACTGTCCTTCAGTCATTCTCTGGAATGTTAACTAATTAGAGCACAAAAATCATCGAAACTCACGGTTGGTCTCTGCACAAATAGACAGCGTTAATACAAGAAATTATAATGGGACCAATTAAACACAGGACACAACCAAACTGATTTCACCTCTCAGTCCGTGTATCCCTCCGGCAGGGTATTGATTCCTGGCTACGTGTTTGGAATCCAGTAGGGATGCATTTAAACGATGTTCTATTTTATGTATTTACATCTCCATTGTGCGGTAGAAGAGAAGAGCACTGTGCAGGGTTGGTGGTGAGATCATTCCAGCTATGTGAGTAAAATCCATAGAATATTGATGAGTGACAGATCACTGCGGAGTCATGTGGACTTTACACATCTATTTGTGCAGGAAGTGAAATTGCTTCCTGTTGCGAAAGTGTTTTAAATAAAACTCTCAAGCTGCCAGGAACCGTGTTCCCCTCTTATGGCTTATCATGCCATATTGATATTTGGCAGCTACACTGCCGATTCTACTGAATGCCGCTGCTAGGCTCAATCGTCTCACTAAATGCTCTGCTCTGCCAGTTCTTGTAAGGCCGATAGGAGATTAGCACCCTCAATGCACACCCTTTAAGGTGGTTGTATCACCTCAGCAAGTGGCATTTATCATGTAGACAAAGTTAAATGTTTTGTTATTGCTTATATTTCTTCCTTTTCTGCTGGCTTGATTCATTTTTCCATCACATTATACAGTGCTTGTATACAGGGGTTACCACCCTGCAATCCAGGGGGGAAATGTGACAGTCTGTGAAAAATTGATACATTGTTTAATGACTAGTAGCTGTGGAGGTGGAGCATGACACAGGGATTCTATCTAAAAGGGGTTATTCAGGATATTGATATTGATGGTTTATCCTTAGGATACAGTGGTGCTTAAAAGTTTGCAAACCCTTTAGAATGCTCTATATTCCTGTGTATATATATCAATATATATATATATATATATATATATATATATATATCATTTTCACACAAGTCCAAATAGTAGATAAAGATAACCAATTCAAACAAATGAGCCATAAATATTAGACTTCATAATTTATTAATTGAGGAAAATTATCCAATATCACATGTCTGTGAGTGGCAAAATTGTGACCCTTTGCTTTCAGTATCTAATGTGACCTTCTTGTGCGGAAAAACCTGCAACTAAATGTTTCCAAATTTTCTGGATTACTCCTGCACAACGGCTTGGAGGAATGTTAGCCCATTCCTTCATGCAACATGCAAAATAGCTTCAACTCTGTTATGTTGGTGGGTTTTCTTCCATGAATTGCTTGCTTCAGGTCCTTCCACAACATTTTTATTGGATTAAGGTCGGGACTAGAGGTGAGTGAAGTTCTTAAAAACTTGATTTGGCTGCATCGCCGAATTTTAGAAAAAAATTGGCTTTGTGCGGCTCCCCCCCCCCCCCCAACTGACTGCTCTTCAGAGCAGCGACTTTCTCCTTGCAATCCTGCCATGCACACCGTTGTTATGTAGTATTCTTTTGATGGTCATGTAATGTGCTAAAGGCCTTTAGGAACTTTATTGGTCAACCACTCCTGGCGAGGGTAATAAAGGTCTTGAATTTCCTCCATTTGTACACTATCTGTCTGACTGTGGATTGGTGGAGTCCAGATTCTTTACAGATGGTTTTGTAACCTTTTCTAGTCTGATGGGCATCAACAACTCTTCTTCTGAGTTCCTCAGAAATCTCCTTTGTTTGTGCCATGATACACTTCCACAGACATGTGTTGTGATCAGAATTTGATAGATCACCTGATTGTTGCCCCATTGATTTAAAATACCTGACCCTAATTTCACCTTCAAAATATCTTCTAATCCTAAAGGTTCACATACTTTTGCCACTCTGAGACATGTGACATTGGATCATTTTCCTCAATAAATAACTAAGTCTAATATTTTCAACTTGTTTTGATTTGGTTAGCTTTATCTACTTTTGGGACTTGTTTGAAAATCTAATGTAGTTTTAGGTCAAATGCATGCAGAAATATTGAAAATTCTGAAGGGTTTGCAAACTTTCAAACACCACTGTATCCTGTGGATAAGCCATCAATATCAAATTCCTGGATAACCCCTTTTACTGTAGATAGAATCTTTCTGTCATGCTCTGCCACCACAGCCAGTAGTCATGACTAGTGATGAGCGGATCGAACTCCACAAAGTAGACTTTAATCCGAATTTCAGGATAAATTTGATTCCCCGCAAAGCCGAATTCGATCGTGCTTAGCAAATAGCAAATCGTACAAATAATACTTACCTAATTTATTTGCTCGTGATGGGCTACCTTGCTTGAAGATCTTAGCCGAAATCCCGTATGTGGTGATGTATGATGTCACCACGCTGGCTGGCGTGATGACAACATCTTCGGCTGCGCATCTTCGGGGGGGGCGTGGGGGCTGGGGGTAGTGCAATCGCTGATCCTTGTCATTGCACCCATTACTTACAAAGAAAAACCCTTTATGACAAAGTAATTCATCATGAAGCAGATTTTTTTGTAAAATTTGGCAAAGCAGCCTGAATCAAATTTTTAAATACTTCGCCCATCTCTAGTCATGATGATACAATGTTTCAATTTTGCACAGACTGTCACATTTCCCCTTATGAGAACTGCAGACAATCTAGCTAACCTCCTAATGTGCAGACATCAATTGCGTATTGGGGTGTATGTAAGAAAATCAAGCTCTTCATAAGGCCTCATGCAAAAAATACGGATGACGTCTGTGTGTGTTCCATATTTTGTGGAACGGAACAGCTCACCCCTAATAGAACAATCCTATCCTTGTCCGTAATGCGGACAATAATAGGACATGTTATATTTTTTTGCGTAATAGAAATACGGACATACGGAAACGGATTGCACACAGAGTAACTTTCGTTTTTTTGCGGACCCGTTAAATGAATGGTTCCGCATACGGTCCGCAAAAAAAACGGAACGGACACGGAAATAAAATACGTTCGTGTGCATGAGACCTAAGGAAGCCAAATCAAATATAATTTGGGTATTCTTTTTTTCTGGAAAAACAATGATACACTTTCTAAATGAGGATGACCTGCTAATTGGAAGCTAATTTTCCTGAAGGTTGCATTTTGATCTTCTCATGACAGGAAAGCAGTAGGTGGTTTGCGAAAGTGTAACAGCTTCAGATCACACTTCATTCAATGAGTCATTAAAAAAGCTTCGAAGTGGCAGTTTTAATCTCATGATGTAAATTATAAATAAGCATTATTGATATAAAATGATTGTAATGGAAATATAAACAGACATATTGGCCGAGCAATGAAGGTCAGCAGGAGGCTGGTGTATGCAGCGGGGCACGGTGATCTGCATCTCTCCGCTGTTGACTGTCACATCTAGTGATGGCGTGTCTCTGACATGGACCACTTAATAACAGCAGGAGGGAGGTGTTCAAAAGGATATGATTTTAATATAACAGTTTTAGCACTCAAGTGTCACCACTGCTTGACATATCTGAACTGTGGGATAATTTAGTGCTGTTTTATCATCCTGTCAGCTGTAGGAAGTGGAGAGTCCTATGAAACGATATTGATGTTTATACAGTTCAGCTTCTAGCTTTTGGCTTCGTAAATGATATTACGGGAGAGAGGACATTGCAGCGGGGTAGTAGACTGCAATTTGGAGTCATATTTATGCTTATAATGCATAAGATGTATTAGTCAAATGTAGGATTAAATATTCATATAGTGTGAAGATGGAAGTAACGATAAAATAATACCGCCAAACAGTGCCTATGTAATATAACCATACAATACTTAAATAATGCCGGAGATTTTGCGTACCGCAAGATGGATTCTACACCTAAAACAGGCGTAGCAACTGATAAATAAGACGGGCCTGCTGGCCCATCCCCTACTCCGCCCACAATTTTAGACCTGGTGTAAGCACAGCGAAGTTGCAGATAGCTGCGCAACTAAATGTTGCGCTGCCATCTGCGCCTGAAATACGCTTAATTTAGGCGGATTTCAGATTAATAAA
This sequence comes from Bufotes viridis, assembly GCA_033119425.1. NCBI lineage: Eukaryota > Metazoa > Chordata > Amphibia > Anura > Bufonidae > Bufotes > Bufotes viridis. Next base: position 132,681,144 of record CM065596.1, on the reverse strand, counting down.
TGACCCCCAATGTCTGCTATGCCCAGACAGTGCCAAATAGTGCATGCATTCACTACCTTTCCTTTGCTGTCTGAAAAACACACTTTAAAATGTGGATTTCTTAAACATATTTAATTAATACATGTGTTTCATTTCCATAGAAAAGTACTCATTCATCTTTATGTGAGCTTTCCTCTTGGTCCTAAGAGTGGCCTACACTCAGCATCGGACTGGCCCACTAGATTACCAGAACATCCTCCGGTGGGCCCATGCTCTAATATCATAATGCACAGCAAAGGTCCAGGAGGGAAAAAATATTTAGAGCTGCCTTTGGAGCCAATATTTTGCCACTAGGATCTATTCCTTTAAACGAAAACCTTCAGTATTAAAATTTATTGATGATCTGGGGATTGGGCCCAGAGAATTATTTACTCTGGTGGGGTAAAGAAAGTCCGACCCTGCCTACAACTTATATTCTAAGAGGACTGTGTTTCAGAATGATAGCAATGAGGTAACTCAAGGGTTTCCTCTGTTCAGGGTCCTCTTCTTTTGGCCACAGTCAATTTCAGATAGCATCTCTTAAGCTACTTTCACGTCGGCGTTTTCCTTTCCGATATTGAGATCCGTCATAGGATCTTAAAATCGGAGGAAAAAGTTTTACTTTTGTCCCCATTCATTGTCAATGGGGACAAAACTGAACTGAACGGAACAGAGTGCTCCAGAATGCATTCTGTTCCATCTCATTGCGTTCCCATGATGTACAAAAAAGTGCTGCAAGCAGCATTTTTGAGTGCGTCATGGGGTGCAGAGCAAGATGGATCCGGCACGACTCACAATGTCAGTCAATGATGCTGGATCCGGTTTCTTGGACACAAAAGAAGACGGATCCGGTGCCCATTGACTTACAATGGTTTTAGTGCCGGATCAGGATATTTTAGAGATAATACGACTGGATCCGTTCATAACGGATGCAGACGGTTGTATTATCCAGATACAAGCGTTTTTGCTGATCCATGACATAGCATTACTTTGGAGGACCTGTCTTGTTTTGCATTACAAAGATAACCCATGGATTTTAATGGACACTGTGCGATACTTCATTTGTGCTGTGGTGGCGTTGCACTGAAATTAGTGCTGACTTTCCTTACCAGAATACAGCCGATCATCGGGGGTCTATGAAAGGAGGACATTTTGTAATCTGCTTATTATCAAGGGACAAGGGAACAAGTGGGAATTGCATAAATTAAATAACATCTTTAAAGGGTTTGGCCAATCTGAGATCTTGATAGCATATCATTAGGATATCCTAAGAAAGTGTAGATGGTCGGCACTGCCCCAGACACTATCAGAGTCCAGATTAGCGAGGGCGCACACGATGGGGGTGCTCAGCGGAGGAAAATAACATAGAGAAAGTCCAAACCATAAAGATATAATCCATGGCACTCACCCCGTTCAATAAAAATTCCCTTTCAAAAGGGAATTTCTATTGAATGGGGTGAGTGCCGTGGATTATATCTTTATGGTTTGAATATTATTAGGATATGCCATCAATGTCAGATACTGTAGATTCCAATTTCTGGGACACACTCGTGTCTCCATAACAGGGCCCTCGAAGTGAAAAGAACTGCACTTGCATGGTCTGCTCTCTGTTCAACCCTTTGGAATTTCCAAAAAACAGCTGAGCATGCTCGATAGCAATGACAGGGGAAGCATGCTGTGTGCTTTCTTTCACTTCAGGGGCCTTGTTCTGGAGATAAGATCCCAGAGGTGAGCCCTGCATGTTTCTGACATTGATGACATATCCTAGCCCTCCAGCCTGCTGCATTCATCCACAGATGTATTACCGCTGAGGAAGGTCTTACAGCGACCGAAACATCCGGTGTATATCTGATTCCTACAAAGCAATTTACATGCCAAGTCTGGATCATATATTTGATGTTGTATATTTATCTTGAAATATAATATATACCGTAACTATTTAGTCCTTTACAAGCACCTATTAATAAGAGTGTAGACCCCAACCTTTAAAGGGTTTTTCTCACTTCAGCAAGTGTCATTTCTCTTGTAAAGAAAGCTAATACAAGGCACTTACCATATTTTTCGACCATAAGACGCACCTAGCTTTTAGAGGAGGACAACAAGAAAAAAATATTTTTCATTACATCTCAGGTCAGACCACCAATCAGACCCCCAATGTTAATCAGACCTCAGCTGACAGCCCCAATCAGACCCCCAATGTTAATAAGTCCCCAATAAGACCTCAGCTCAGACCCCAATGTAAATAACCCCGAATCAGCCCCCAGATAAGAGCCCCATGCCTCTCATCAACATCCATGCCTCTCACCATTCCCCAAGTTAGCCCCTATGCCTCTCATCACCCCCATATCAACCTCCATGCCTCTTTTCAGCTCCCATATCAGCCCCTATGCTTCTCATCAGCCCCATATCAGCCATTGTGCCTCTCATCAGCCCCCATTATCAGATATTATACCTTTCATCACCCCCATTGCCTCAGATCAGCCCCAGCAGCCTCATGTTTTATAAAATCCAAAAACACTTACCTCTCCTGCTCTTGGGCACAGCCGCTCCTTACCGCCCGCGATCTTCTTCCTCCTGCTGTCAGCTGTGCTGTGAACTGACGCGCACAGCGTGAGGTCACAGTGTGCTCTCACGCTGTGCACAGCCACTGCACAGCTCACAGCCGAGGACCAGGAAGCGGTGAGTACAGAGCCTTCACTGCTTTCTGGTCCTCTGGTACTAATGAGCGCTTCCATAATAGAAGCATTCATTAGTATTCGCCCCATAAGATACAGTGGCATTTTTTCCCCAATGTTGGGGGGAAAAAGGCGTCTTATAGGGTGAAAAATACGGTACTAATGTATTGTGATTGTCCATATTGCCTCCTTTGCTGGCTGGGTTCATTTTTCCACCACATTATACACGGCTCATTTTTATGGTTACGACCACCCTTCACTCCATCAGCAGTGGCCGTGCTTGCATACTATAGGATAAAGTGCCGTCCAATCTAGTGGCTGGCATCATGGGAGCTCACATAGGCTGGTGCTCTTTTCTATAGTGTGCAAGCATGGCCACCACTGATGGATTGCAGGGTGGTTGTAACCATGGAAACGAGCAGTGTATAATGTGATGAAAAAATAAATCCAGCCAGCAAAGGAGGCAATATGGATAATAACAATACATTAGTAAGTGTCTTGTATTAACTATGTCTAAATGTTAAATGCTATTAGTTGAAGTGAAGTGAGTAATATCCTAGTGATATGCCATCAGGGTCCAAGAGAGAAAAAAAAAACTTTAAGCAAATGGGAACAACTCATGTAAAGCCCTTAAAAACTTTCTGTGTGGCTGCAGCTACTCTTGCAAGAGCTTAGATGGTAGATGCTTCCTTCTAGCAGTCCAGTGAGCAAATGTTTAAGAAGGTGCCTCTAATGAAAATGCAACCCCTTCTTTTATCCAAGATATCATGGCACATGCTCCATCCCTGGCTGACTGTTCTTTCTCATATATACCTAACCTTCCTCCCTTTACCAACGTGAAGGGACTCAACTTTCCCAACTTTTCAACCTGTTTTTATATTCTATAGGTATCTACAACTTGCAGTAAAGATGGCACCTGGACAGAGAAACTGAGCCTCTGCAAAGATCTAACAGGAACATGTCCTCCACCCCCAGAAGTTAACGGTATCCACTACGTGTGTGACCATGGACTTACAATAGGTGAGGAGCTCTTTAGGTGATCAGACTGTACAGGGAAGACATTTACAGCTTCTCTTCATAACAAGTCTTGTGTTGAGATATTATTTTTGAAAAGTTGACTCATTTAGTATCACGCTCTTACATCTTTCTTGTAACATGGTGAGTGTGCGTCAGAAGGACTTCTGTTGCCAAAGCTGAAATAAAAGAATAACACGCCTTTGCAAATATGAATCACTGCTTCTCCACTGTCCTTTTTATTATCAGGTTTGATATAAAACAAATTTTAAAAAATCATTTTTTTTATATCATCTTCCTGCAGGGGCTAACTGCACAGCCTATTGTAACTATCCACCAAATGACCCAGTAATTCTACCCAAGAACATGACTGCAGATTTTGTAGAACACTGGATGAATCCTACCAAGGTGCAGGTATGATGAGGATAACTGGCCAACTGACTATTCTCTTAAGGCTCATTCACATTTTGCAGTCCACAAAACATGGACGCCGGCTGTGTGCATTCTGCATTTTGCAGAAAGGAACATCCTGGCCTCTATAGACCAGTCCTATCCTTGTCCATGTAACGGACTAGAATAGGACATGTTCTATTTGTTTGCGGGGCCAGGGAACGGAAATACTGATGCAGACAGCACACGGTGTGTTGTCTGCATCTTTTGCATCCCAGCACCGCTGCCAATCTCCTGTTTGACGAGGCCATGGTGCTTCAATGAGCACCAAGGTTTCTTCCTAGGCCAGTGACATCCCGATCATTGGTCGCATGGCCTAGGTGCAGCTCAGTTCTGTTCGAGTGAATGGCGCTGAGCTTAAATACCAAGCTGTGTTTGGTAAGCTGCAAGAAGGCTGTGGTACTCGAACTGCTCATCATCAAAACCAGCAGCATAGCTATTGGTGGTGCAGAGATACCAGTTGTATCTAACCCCTGGGGCTTGAGGATACCAAAAGGACCCTCTGCCACATGAGAAGATAATAGCGTTCTTTAACATTTATTTATTGTCACATAGTAGGTGGGGAACCTGTTGCAAATTTTGGATTGAGGCCCAGGAGCTCCAAGCTATGCCTCTAAAGGCATTAAAGAGGATCTGTCATGGGCCAGTCCTCTTTAAAACTAGGGCATCTAGTAAATATTCTACTTAAACAGTGCATGAACCTTTTTCATATACTTTAGTTATCAATGATAGACAATTTGACTAGCATGCTCAACTTTATTACTAGTCAGCCAGTGCAGGAGCACCTACAGGTATTGAAAATATGACTGTCACCTCAGAACCAGGGGTGCACCACCAATGAGGCCAGGTGAGAGGATCAGGCAGCACCAGGAAGGGGCAAGTGGGGGGCAGCGGAATGGTCTTGGGCAATAAGCCCTTTCATTGTGGCAAAGGGGTTAGGTTAAGAAATTGGCATGGGGGGGGGGTTTCAGTTTTGATCAAATCCAGTGCTGAGCCACGCCCCCTGCACTGATCACATGACGGTGACGTCACCCCAGGTCCTTCGGCTTTTCCAAAGTTCGGGTTCGTGGAAGCTGCCCCTTATGGATTCCATATGCTGGGATAGTCCGCGGTAGTGGAATCCATAACGGGATGCGGTGATTACCCCAACCCGAACGCCGAACTAATTTTTGAAGTTCACTCATCTCTAGTTATCTTTTATCTACGGGATAGGGCATAACTATTAGATCAGTGGGGGTCCTACTGCTGGGATTCCCACTGATCACTAGAATGGGGTCCCCGTATCCCCTTCAGCCCTCTAAAATGAATCAAGTGGCCGGCCGCACATGCATGTGGCTGCTCCATTCACTTGTATGGAAATTCCGGATATAGGTGAGCGCTGTACTTGGCTATCTCCAAAATTTCCATCTAAATGAATGGAGTGGCCATGCGCTTGTGCGACCGAGTGCTCCATACAATTTCAGGGGGGACTGCAGTGGGAACAGAGCCCCCGGTCTCGTGATCAGTGGGGTTCCCAGCAGTAGGTCCCCCACCGATCTAATAGTTATCCTCTATTCTGTGGATAAGGGATAACAACTGTAACACCCCTTTTAAAAGAGCTTTCCATGATGACAGATTCCATTTGTGTATGTCCAAATACCAATGATGTTCAAAATCTTGGTAAGTTACTGTGGAGATCTGGTTCTAAGCAAAAATAGCTATAACTGTCTATTTGGTCCACATATACAATATGGTACACCTTCTTGGTGCAGGAAGAAGACCACTCAAGGATTCTACAAATGATCCTTTATTGTAGCAAACATAGAACTGAGCGTTTGTTGAACACAATGCATTTCATCAGGTTCAACAAACTCTCCTTATATATCTAAAAACCCATCATCCTACACTAAGCTTGTACGCCTGCTGGGCCGTACAAGGAAAGACTGCCTTTTAGATACAAGGAGAGTTGGTAACAGTGTAAACTGGTTGCTATTTTTGAACGTGACGAAAGGTTCTATGTTCCCCAATTGTGTTGTTTTAAGCTGCTACAATAAAGGATCATTCTCTGTTAACTTCTGAAATCCATGAGTGGTCTTCTCACGCCAAGAAGCGGCACCATTTTGTATATATTAACTATTTACTCCTCTTGGAAAGTGGTTGTTTGTCTGTAGGTTGAGACCACCACCTTTATATGTGTTCTGTATAGTTGTTCTTATGCTAGCACAACCATATAAGGTGAGCCTCTAATCTGCCAAATGTTGGGATTACCCTATGGTTGAATACTCTTCTAGTGTTGAGCGAACTTTGTGTTTCAAGTTCGGCGTACAAGGTTCAGGTTTTCTAAGAATTCCATTATGGATAACACTACCATGGATCATAACTTACATGGTCCGTGACAGCGGAATCCATAATAGAATTCTTAGATAACCCGACCCGAACCTTGTACGCCGAACTTGAAACACAATGTTCGCTCAACACTATACTCTACCAATGGTGCCCCTCTTTTTTTAGTTTTTTTAGCCCATGCATCAGTATATAGTATAACTATTTGTCACTTTTATTGTCAGGATATCATGTGCACAGGAACTCTTCAGTGGTACCCAGATCCTTATACTTTGCACTGTATTCCATCATGTGAGGTAAGACTTCCATGGTTGTACAGTACCACCGTTGCATAAATGCCAATGCATTCTTTAATTTTGCATGATGAAATATATAAATGTATGTTTTAAAGTTTTGTTTTTTTACCAATAAAAATGTCACCTTAAAATACAGAACATAGATCAATACATCAGTTAATCAATACTAAAGCTATAACTACAATGATGGGTAGAGTTTTTGGTGGACATTGTGATATCTGTAACACTTAAAGGGGCCCTGGAAAAAATATTAAAAGTGGCCCCGTTTTGTAGTTGGGTCCAAATTGATGGAAGGCAGAGCTAGCAATACCATATTGTGGCATATTATATCATCCCAACAGAGCCAAATACCACAGTTCATCACAAAATATTGCCAGCAACACAAAATACATCCCCAAAAACTTCCACTAGCCAGCTGTGAGGAGGGCCCAGGTGGTCTCCTGGGCATTGGCCCACCGGAAAATTTCCCTGTAAGGTCTATGGCCAATCCGCACCTGCTCTAATTGCAGAAAAGAGAGGGAACCCTAAATTAGGGGCAATAAAAACTGGGAATTCAAGTATGGGATTTCATGTTTTTTCACTTCAAACCATGGCTCATTGTAGAAAGGATTTTAAATAATGAATGCTTTGGTCTTGCCAACCACTGATGGTTTGCGGGTGGTATACAGATGAGAGGTATAAGATGCAGAAGCAGGGGTTTTCAAATCTGTGGGCAGGGCAGAGTTTAGTGAAGGTCCACAGTCACTGGTCAGCCATACAAATCAGAGATCAGAAATCAAAGTCAATTAAAAGTCAAATATCACAAATAATGATTGCAGGTGGAGGTCAGATATAGGGCTTATTCAGACGGGTACAGACCCATTCATTTCAATGAAGCCGCAAAAAATGCAGACAGCACACCGTGTGCTGTCCGCATCCATAGTTCCGTTGTACGGCCTGCAAAAAAGATAGAGCATGTCCTATTCTTGTCCGCAATCAGACAAGAATAGGAATCTCTATCATAGTGCCCGCCATGTGCGGTCCGCAAAATGTGGAATGAACACAGCTTGTATGCCTGTTTTGCGGCTTCACAATTTGTGGACCACAGAACACTTACGGTCGTCTGAATGAACCCTTAAATAGGCAGACATGACCACCTTTTGATAAGCATTAATTATTTGGTGCCTGTTAGCCCTTTAGACATATAGCCTGGTAGGGTTGATGAAGGTGAGTAAATATTTTGATTGTCAGTGCCAACGGTCAGGAGAAATTAACACTTTTATGTTTATGCAAATGAGCTATTGGAGCACCAGGAGGCAGGCTTATGTGGCTTAGGCACCACTCTAGGAACACCTCTAGTGCCCCATTCTTATAAACACACCCCCTCTCCTTAGATTGACAGCACTAGACACTAGTCTAGTGTTGATCTCTCATGCCTGTGCACTGGTTTCCTAGCATGGCATGTGTGCACCATATCTTCTGCTGCTTGCCGAGCACCGAAAATGATAATTGTGCACACGCGCCAGTGACCTCACGGGACCTGATAGTGGAGGCAACTGCAGAAGATGCTGACAGCTCCTCCACTTCCAGGTTCAGTGACATAAGGGACAATATTTGGTCAGTTCAGACATTTTTCCTGTCATTCAACTGTCGCTATGAAGACCAAATGTTATAACTATAGACATGACAGTGGTTATAAATGATGTTAAAGGGAATCTGTCACCAGAAAATTCACTGCTAAACCAGGCACAATGTCTTGTAGGACTGGCTCAGCTTAATGTAATGGTTCCTTTCACTTAGCGATCCCTTGTTTCATTTGGAGAAAAAGTACCTTTAACCCATGCGCAATGGAGCAGTTGAAGGGGTATTCTCATTTGAGACAATGAGGGCATATCACTAGCATATGTCCCCAATATCTGATAGGTGCAGGTCCCACCTCTGGGACCCGCACCTATATTGAGAACTGAGCGGGGAAGGTGGTGCCTGGAGAACCCCACCGACCACCAAGCTATCCCCCCATAGTAGTAAATGGGAACGCACCATGCTTGCACGGCCATCGGTCCCATTCATTTCTATGAAGGGTATCGGAAATAACCAAGCCAGCACTCAGATATTTTCGGCGGCCCCATAGAAATAAATGAAGGGTGGCTGTGCATGCGCAGTGTTCCCTCCACAACTTTCAGGGCTCCGTTCTTGATATAGGTGCGGCTCCCACCTCTATCAGAAAATTGGGTCATATCCTAGCGATTTGCCTCCATTGTCTGAGATGGGAATATCCTTTTAAGTGCACTAAGCCTGGTCCCAAACCACTCTGTCCACCCTTGCTTCTCCTGCTCCTTTTTATGCCTGTCCTGCCCTCTTCTTCTTGATTGAAAGGGCCAGGCAAGATGACTGTGTATGCAGGGACCTTACCCTGTCAATAAAGAAGGAGAGGGAGGGGCGGGCAGAGGAAGCAGGAGGAGCAAAGGTCCACAGAGTGGCTTGGACACACCCTCAATGCCCTTAACTGCTCATTTGCATATGGATTAAAATTACTTTTTCTACAGAATGAAACAACTGATCGGTAAGTGAAAGGTATCATTAAATTCAGCAGAGCTAGCTCTACGCGGTTTTGTTCCTGGCTTATCGCTGAATTTCCTGATGACAGACTCCCTTTAAACGAATGCAGTGAAGCAATGCTAACATAGCAAACATCTATAAATAGGTGAAGGGTATTTAGAGTGCAGTCTTCTCGTACGATATGTGGACAGTGTGCAGATTAGCAGTGGTCAGTGGGTAAATTTGGAGTAAATGATGCTGAGTAGAGATGAGCGAATTGAAGTTGTCGAAGTGGAATTCGATCCAAATTTCAGTAAAAATTTGATTTGCACCAAATCAGAATTTCCTCACGCTTCGTGGTAACGAATCGCATTTTTTCCTAAAATGGCTGCTGCACATGTTAAGACATGGAGCAAAGAATTCTGGGAATGAGGGATCACCCACAATGCCATGCATGCAGCCAGTCAGCAGCCAGCCAGCCCTGTGATGTCACAGCCTCATAAATAGACTCAGCCATCTTGGATTCAGCCATTTTCCAGTGTACTTAGTGCAGCGAGAGATGTCAGCAGGCGCTAGGGACAGTGGTAGAAAAGACTTTAAAACTTTTATTTTGCTGAATAGAAATTCATGGAAAGAGCATTAGAAGTGTAGGGAAAGAATAGGGAGGGATTATTCCACACTATGAAAGGAGAAAAGGGTCCAATAGGCCACTGTACAGCCTGGGTAATATGTCAAACTAGGTGGCCCTTACACTGGACAGATGGAAACTCCAGGACAGGAGCCTAACTCCAGCACACACCAAGGCTAGGGTACAACTAACCGCTTGACTACCAGCCACAGGCAATATAGGCACCTAGTGACCACACCCAGCCAGATAGTTAACCCCACACACACCAGACAAGGAAGGAAAACAAACCTTAAAGGGGAAGAGTACACACATGCTGCAAACAAAACGTTGCCCCTGGCAACAAGCAATCGTGTCATGGCGAAAAACAACACGACCATGACAAGATGATACCTCTGTAATTCCAGCAAACCGTTCTTTTTATTGGCGTGCAAGTGCTGTGTATACCAAAAGAACCCTTTTTTGGCCCAGAAAAAATGGGTAATTTATATACTAAGTTGGCTGAAAGCCACAATTTTCTGTTTAAGGCCCATTATAAAATTTACCTTTTATTATTTCTTTCTTAAAAAGAGGAATTTTTCTCTCATTATTACCCACTAACTTTTAAAATATACTGAGGTTAAAACTGTTTTTTTATCGCTATTTTCTGTCTATCGGTCTCCACCAGATTCTATTATTCTCTCTTTTCTATTTCTATCTTGTAGTTTTAACTTTCCTAAGATGCGCCTGCAGTGCGCCTTCTCAAAGATTGCCTAAGCCCCAGATCCTAAAATTCAAGTCCCTATTGCCCCCCCGGAAATGTTTCGCCACTACGTGGCTTCGTCAGGGTATGGGAGCAAAGAAGCCGAGCGTCTCCAAAATCTGCGTTTTATGTCCACGGAGATCCCTCCTCTTCGGTTGTAATCCATTCAGAGTACGCCCGCTCTTAGAACTTCTATTAGGCTGGTGTTTGTATTGGTTTGTCTTTAGTTCAATCAAATTTTCTATCCCCTCCCATCTGTCACATCACGGGTCCCTAGGCCAATCTCCTTCCTTCGTATGAGCTCTCAGGCTGGTTGGGAATTCACACTATTGCGCATATCTGGCCACTTAGAAATCTTTTCCAGTATTTTATGAGCATGTCAGTGGTCTTTGAAATCTAACAGGATCTTTTGCCTTCCCTCTCTCTTTTGCGCATGCCCTGTGACTTTGAAAATCTTTTTCGTTTTCAAGGCTATGCGCATGTCTGAAGCTTTTGCAAAGTTTTTTTCTAAGTTTACCATTTTGTCCTCTACACATGCCCAGGGACTTAAGAAATGAACTTAAAAGCTTCCCTTTTATTTGTGCATGCTCCTAGACTCTGAAAATATTTCACATACAAAATCTCAGTTTATATCATCATTGCGCATATCCAAAGACTTTGAAATATTTATCAAAATTCTATGCACATATCCAAAGTCTTAGAAAGTCGAGTATTTGCCAAGACTGTATGCGCATGCCTAAGGTCTTTTGAATCTTTGCAGGATCTTTTCCCTAATACACATGCCCAGGAACTTTAGATTTATTTCATGTTTTCCAGAGTCTGGCGCATGTCCAGGAGTTTTTCAGGAGTCCTCGGTGCATATTTGGGGACTTAGAGTATATTCTTAGAGTATCTTCTTTTTTGCGCATGCTTGTGGACTTTGAGAATATTTTACTTAAGAGTCTCATTATTTCGCATGTACCTGGACTTTGAACGATTTACCAAGATTATCCATGTATGTCCAGGGTCTTAGACACACAATGAGATTATAGATGGTACGGGAAATTTTTAACCGTTATCCAGCCTTTTTTTAATATATTTAAAAAAGAGGGATATATTGTTTTTTGATGTTTTACTATTTCTAGAACAATATTTACTTTACTATTTAAGATCAGTACAGTTCCTTATAAGAAGGCTGAGAAGGAGAAGTCCTCATTTAGGTCTAGGGGGCTCATTGTATTTAGTCTGTCTATCCATCTTGCCTCTATTTCGAGTAGTTTCTTTTTAAGATTTCCCCCCCTCTGACCTAGGGTTACTTTCTCCAAACTCCAGAATTTCAAGACATTGGGATTATTATCATGGTGGTACCTTATGTGCCTGGAGATTGAGGTCTCCTTTTTTGTTTCTATAGCACTTAAATGTCCTGATATTCTCTGTCTAAATTCTTGGATAGTTTTTCCAACATATAATTTTGGACATGTGCATTTTGCAACATATATCACTCCTTTTGTTTTGCAGGTGATCAGTTGCCTTATATCATATCTCCTGCCATCAATTGGATTCTCAAAGGTTTTTATTTTGAGAATGAAATCCCCACATGCTATTGACCCTACAATTTTCTCTTTAGGTCTTACTACTTGTTGATGATCCCGGTAATTGCTATGAACCAAAATGTCTTTTAGGTTCCGTCCTCTATGATATGTGATGTTTGGATTTGGGTTTAGAACATCCTTCAGATCTCTGTCTGACTGCAGGATGTTCCAGTGTCTCTCCAGTATTTTATACATTTCTCCAGTGAACCCATAATATGTGCCAATGCATCTAATTGTCTGCCCCCTTTTGTCTTTCTTTGTTTTCCAAAAGTTAATCTCTTTTTAAACCTTTTGCCCTATTAAAGGCTCTTTTTAAAGGGCGTTTCAGGTACCCTCGATTTTGAAATCTTGAGTATAGTTCAACACTCTCATTAATAAATGTTTCTTCATTTGAGCAATTCCGACGTGCTCGAAGGTATTGACCTATCGGGACTCCCCTCTTTAGGGGGGTTGGATGCCAGCTGGTCCAATGTAGATATCCATTTGTAGATGTGGGTTTCCTGTATATGTCTGTGCTAAGTGTACCACAAACTGACTTACTAATTTTTAAATCCAGGAAGTTTATTTCTCTTTCCTGGATTTCATGTGTATATTTCATGCCTATGGCATTATTGTTTAATTTTTCAACAAATTACAGGAAAAGGGATTGTGTACCTTCCCACAGGATGATAATGTCATCTATATACCTGCCCCAGAACAAGATGTGCCAGGTGTATAGAGAAATCTCATCCGTGAAAACTATGTGACTTTCCCACCACCACAAAAATAAATTTGCGCAAGTTGGTGCGCAAGCCGTCCCCATCGCGGTCCCAGTGATCTGTTTATAAAACTTATCGTGAAAAGTAAAAAAATTGTGCTCAAAAACAAATTTTAATAGTGATATAACAAAATCATTGTATTCTTTGAAGCTGATGCTTCTTGTGTTAAAAAAATTTTTAACCTCTTTAATACCCAACCAAAAAACCTTTTGACCTACAGGGGTCACACATTAACCAACCACTCACACCTATAGCTACAAATTATGTGTTTAGACCCAATAATTACACCCCAGATGGTAATAATTATAAATCTTTATTAATCTTTTTGTAAAAGTTATTAAAATTAGACATTTCACAGTATGCAGATGGTCTAATAAAGAATCATAGACATCAATGAAGGAATAAAGTGGGTGTTACACAGATTTCGTAAGAGGGAGACAGGAGAACATATACACTTCAAATAATCATAATAAATTACACTAGTGTAAAGTCTAACAATTCATCATATTGCTTGTCGTGTCACAAATATATAGGGAAATTCATGATTTAAACAAAATAAAGTGCGTAGTGCAATATGGATTCCAACAATAATAGCTAGGTGACAATGCAAGATCACAATAAGTAATTTACACTAGTATAAAGTCCAACAGTTGATCTAACCTATCTTATCACAAATACATCGGGGAATTCATAATTCAAAAATAAGGTGCATAGTGCAATGTGAGATCCAACAATAGCAGCTAGATGGCAGTACAAGGTCACAATTATATCCCCAAGTTGGAGAGGCAAATATAAAATAGTAACGTGGCCATTACATGAACTCCTTGTCCCCTCCCTGTGTCCCACACCTACCTCGACGCGTTTCGCCAAATGGCTTCGTCAGGAGATGTGTAAATTACTTATTGTGATCTTGCATTGTCACCTAGCTATTATTGTTGGAATCCATATTGCACTACGCACTTTATTTTGTTTAAATCATGAATTTCCCTATATATTTGTGACACGACAAGCAATATGATGAATTGTTAGACTTTACACTAGTGTAATTTATTATGATTATTTGAAGTGTATATGTTCTCCTGTCTCCCTCTTACGAAATCTGTGTAACACCCACTTTATTCCTTCATTGATGTCTATGATTCTTTATTAGACCATCTGCATACTGTGAAATGTCTAATTTTAATAACTTTTACAAAAAGATTAATAAAGATTTATAATTATTACCATCTGGGGTGTAATTATTGGGTCTAAACACATAATTTGTAGCTATAGGTGTGACTCTTTAATACCCAGTTAGTGTTGTATATTGCTGTACAATGACTCCACATTTAGACTGGCTAGGAGAGATGTTGAGGAAAGGGACAGATCATTGATTTTCAGGAGTAAATCTCTAGTATCCTTAATATATGATGGAAGTTAAGTGACAAAATGCCTCAATATGTAGTCTACATATAGGCTGGGCTCTTGTGTGAGGCTATCATTGCCTGACACGATGGGCCTCCCAGGTATTGGACATTTCTTCTTGTGCACTTTTGGTAGTGCATAGAAGGTTGGTGTTGTTGGGTTGTTATTAAACAGGAACTGATATTCATCATGACTTATAAGGTTTTTTTCTTTAGCCTGTGTCAAAAGTTGTCTAAATTCTTGTAGGTACTTCTCAGTTGGATTAGATTGATGCTAGGGGTTGATATGTCTTCCTATCATCAAGGAGTGTCAAGGCCATATCAACATAATCATAATCGATTTTGCAGGACTATGTTGCCACCCTTGTCACTAGGTTTTACAATTATTTCTTATTTTTTTTCTCAGGGTTTCTAGGGCTACCTTCTCTTGCACCGTCAGATTTGATCTCATTTTGTCTTTCCTGATATTAAGTGTTTTTATATCATTAGTGACCAACTTTACAAAGGTGTCAATCTCTTTATATTGGGAGAATGCTGGTGTTACTTTTGTTTTCGGTTTAAGGTTAGTATATGGTGGTTCTGTAATAACCTCAAAACCTTCCCCTTCTCTCTGTAGACTTTCCAGGGTTTCAATACACTTTTTCTCTTTTTCATATATCTTTTTCCAATCATGTTCAGAATGAAGGTGTATTTTGTGTAATGCAAGTTTCCTTGCAAACAAATTCACATCCTTTATCCACATGAATTTATCACAGTCAGGGACTGGTGTAAAGGTGAGGCCCTTGTTTATTAGGTCTCTTCTACTTCTGCTAGTGTATATGTGGACAAATGAATTATTCGTGCATTTTCTACTTGGTGTTTCCCTATTGCTACTTGTTGTAGCCCCATCTTGTTTTGTCCCTTAGGGGTGTCCCTGTCTGGCCTAAAAAAAGGGGGGCAACAGTTGTAATTTTTTCGCCATGTACATTGGGTATTGATGTTGGATTTGTCAATACCAATTCTTGCTGTAATGTTTGAGCATAAGGAAAGAATTGTGATCCAGTAGGATAGGGTTGTGAGTTTGTATTCACTTTTGTGTTTATTTCTTTTCCTTGTGGGTTTGTCATTTTCGTGTTCTGATTGGTGCATATTTCCCTAGATGGTCTTTTTTGGTCTTGATATCTTCTTGTTTTATTATAATAATTCTTTCTCTTAACTCCCCCTCTTTCTCTAGATGTACCTGATTTAACTGAACCCTCTGTATCTGATGTCTCTGTATCAGAATAGTCCGTTTTTCTCCAGAATGGTATTCTGGAGTTTTGTCTATTTTTCCAAATATAGATTTGACCAGTTTGAAAGTCTGTACGGTCTCTATTATATTTTTGATGCTTTCTCTCTTTTATCTCCCCTTGAAGGAGATCTACATTTTTTTGGAGTATCTGTTCCAGATTGTTGAATTCTGGATGCTGGCCAAACACTTGTATTTATTTTATCTCTTTCTCAAGTTGTTCGTCTAGTTTTTTAAAAACTGATTTCTCATATTCTAAAAAATAGTGTATTAATTTCTGAGAGCATTCCGTAAGTAACCTTTCCCACCCTTTGGTGAAAGCTACATCCTCTAGATGTGTGTTGGGTTCTCAATGGTATTCTTAGGCCTCTATATACTAAGCCTTGTTGTAAGTATGTCTCTAATCTTGCTACCTCCCACCAGGATCTACTGTGCTGATTAAATGTTTTGTTGATATTCTTAAAGGCAGTATTTATATTAGTCTGGTTCAGGGGTACCTGACTCTGCCACATCTCACAACTCTATATAATATATAAAGCAAACACTTCTTGCCTTTAACCCCAGTATATTTTAAAAGTTAGTGGGTAATAATGAGGGATCAATTCCTCTTTTTAAGAAATAAATAATAAAAGGTAAATGTTATAATGGGCCTTAAACAGAAAATTGTGGCTTATAGCCACCTTAGTGTATAAAAAGCAAGTGCTGTGTGATACAGCCATTAACAGGGTGTATTACTAGGAAATATTTCTATGTCTTATTAGCCCTTGTGTGGTTCACTTATATGTTCTAAAACCTTTTTTGGGGTGTATAAGTGGGAAAAAAAGGGCTTATTAGCCATTGTCTGGTGAAATTAGAAAATTACAGCCCTTTTTGGTCTGTCCTTTTCTGTTCCCTCAGCCAGAGTAGTATTATAGGCTTTAGGCTCAGCTCCACTATACTGCGTGGACGAGGTACAAGAGGACAGTCAGCAGCTGCTGTCCAGCCAAGATCTGGAGGAGACATCTGCTGCTTCCTCCAGTAGGTGGAAAAGTAGTGATGAGGAGAGTGGCGTGGGAACTCGTGTTGCGAGCGGTCAGGCTCCTTGCTCAGAGACTGTTGAGGAAGACATCTGTGACGTGCAGACAGTACTCGATGAGGATGTAGCGGATCGCAATTGGGAGCCGGGTGACGAAAGGGGCTTCATCATCATCGGGAGAAAAGGGTGGTAGCTTTCGAGTGAGGCAGTGGCAGAGCCAGCAAGTCGGTAGCGTGGCCGTGAGTCAGCAGGGTGGCAGCAGTGGGAGGTCGGGAGCCAAACGTGCCCGGGGTAGACCACCCACTTCGCAGGAGCCTACCTGCCCAGAAAGTAGTGGTGCAGGGGTTCATGGAGGCAGCGGCAAGAGCAGTCAGTCAGTGTGGAGTGTTGGGGGTAAAATCACCTACTCGGCGGTGTGGCAGTTTTTGGTTAAGCCGCTGGAGGAGGCACAACGGCCCTGCTTTAACATATGCAGCATCACCATAAAGTGGCCTGAGAGAACCGTGGCTCCAATGTGGTGGTCCAGCCTGCCCCAGCAACCACTGCATCACCTAGTGACACGTACCCGATTTCAGCCAGTCAAGCGGTTCCTGAAGTCTTCCACTCATCTGCAAGACATCCTAAAAATGGCCAGGAAACTTTGCATGCACTTCAGCCACTCATACACCGCCAAGCACACCCTCCTTGAGCTGCAGTGGCAGAAAGGAATCCCCCAACATAGACTGATATGCGACATTTCCACCCGTTGGAATTCCACCCTCCATATGTTGGACCGTCTATACGAACAGAGAAAGGCCATAAACGATGAACAATGTCATTCCACTGCTTTATATCCTGGAACAGATGCTGGTACATCTGGCTGGTCAGGGGACTGGAGATGTGGCGCCTACATATCATGGCCACATGAGCCCTGTGGGGGCTGAACTGGAGGAGGAGGAGGAGGACATTGGAGCACAAGCAATGTGTAGTGAAATGGGTGGTTTTTCTACACAGGTGACAGGTGAGGAGGCGCAGGAGCAGCCAGAGAAGCAAGAGGGAGATGAGGAAGACGAGGCAAATGACCCAGGCACACCGTGGCAGTATGCAGAGGAGATAGAGGCAGGGAGTCCTTGCGAGCCACTTGTGCAAATGGCCTGCTGCATGCTCACTTGCTTGGGTTGTGACTAGAGATGAGTGAATTTCTAAAAAAATCGATTCGGCCAGTTCGCCGAATTGTCTGAAAAAATTGGTCTCAGTACGAATTTAGTTGTGGTGAATCACGTTAAAAAACGTCTATTTCCTGGCTGCTGAGAGCCTTCATAGTGGTGTAGAACACTGTGCCTGCTGTCTGCTGTGGTAGTGAAACATACTGTGAATCAGTATGACATGTAGATGACAGGCTCTTAGAATCACTACACACTTCACTTATTTCAGCAGTTACGGGGCCAAAACTGACCAAATAACTCAAGTGTGAACTCAGCCTTACAGGTCAATGTTAGAGCCAGGTATAAAGAACCAGGCAGAGGCCCTAGATACTACTATAGCATGAAAGAGCGCACTCCTTCTACACCAATTCACTAATTCCACATAGATTTCTACAGAACCGATTCTATTAAACACTTATACAAGTAGAGCATGGCTCAGCCCTCCTTGACACAACTCCGGCACTATGTTCTTTCCGTTTTCGGGCACCATGGTTCCGATTTAGGGTTGTCGTGGAGAAAGCCAGGATTCGATTACTTGATTAAGGACACGGAGCAGTTCCTCCCCTGTATGACTCCGTTCGCCCAGGCAGACGAGGTGCAAAACAGTGTGACACCACTGTGCTCTGCACATGTGGTATGCTGGAGGGGCATTGTGAATTGTCCCTGCAGTGGAGGCTGAGGACACGGTGGAGGATGAGGAGGCAGAAGCGGAAATTGTCGCAGGACTACAGTATTGTCCCTGACCGTAGTTACAGCTCCACACGTTGGTGCTGTCGTGCACTTTGGCAGACACAAACAGGCTCAAGGACTGGCCCTCCTTTTGTCCTACATACATGTGCAGGACTGGTACTGCCTTTTTGGCAAATACATGATGGCTTGGGACTCTCCACCTCTCTGAAAGGTGCAGAGTCCACCACTTGGAAAGGGAAGGACTGCAGCACCAGCAACATGGCCAGGAGCACATTCAGCTTCTGCGCCGTTGGATGAGTGCACGCATACTGTTGTCTCTTGGCAATCGATTCGGTGATTGATTGCTGACGAAATGACTGACAAGTTGTAGGAGGAGGAGCAGAAGCATCAGGACCGGCAGATGATGGGAAGAGCAGACAGCTACCTTCGGCTGAGGCTGAGGTGGTGGAGCCTTGACTGCCTGAAATTAGGTGCGTGCCACTGGGTGATGCAGCAGGCTGGACCACCAAGTTGGAGCCACGGTTCTCCCAGGCAACTTTATGGTGACGCTGCATATGTTGACGGAGGGTTGTGGTGCCAACATGTTGGCACCCTGGCCACGCTTCACCTTCTGCCCACAGATTCTGCAAATGGCCATGTTCACCTCCTATGGCGACTTAACAAACTGCCACACCGCCGAGTAGGTGATTTTACCCCCAATATTGCGCACTGACTGACTGCTACTGCTTCCGTGAACCCCACTACTTTCTGGGCTGCTGTGAAGTAGGTGGTCTTCCCTGGGCATGTTTGGCTCCCGACCTCCCACTGCTGCCACCCTGCTGACTCCTAGCCACGCAAGCGACTTGCTGCCTCCGCTTCTGCCTCACGGGCAAGCTGCCACCCTCTTTTCCCGATAATGATAAAGTCCCTAATTCACCCGGCTCCCAAGTGCTATCAGCTACATCATCATCATCGAGTACTGTCTGCACGTCTCTGGGTCAGGAGCCTGACCGCTCGCAACACACCGCTCTCCTCATCACTACTTGCCCGCCTACCGGAGGAAGCTGCTGACTGTCCTCTTGTAGCTTTTCCTCGCTGTATAGTGGAGCTGAGCTCACAGCATATAATACTTCTCTGGCTGAGGGAGCAGAAAAGGACAGAGGCAGGTTGAGGACAGGTGAGGGCACAGGGCCAGCTCCCGGGCCATGCCAACTAAGGGTTGTGTCTGACCAGCCCACGACTCTTGGCTGGGGATTTCTGATGTCACTTGAGACAAATTGGATGACCGAGTCAATGATTCAAGAACCGCTGGATTGCTGGTCAAGTCGCGACCGCTAGATGACAGCGGGAGCTCAGGCCTCGCGCTGCGACTCCTGCTGCCACGCCCCCTTATTCTGCTGCGACCTTTGCCTGCGCCAAAAACTGTTAGGCCTTTGCCACTCCCCTGTGGAGGGCCTGGCACTTCTCTGTCTGACATACTGTTAGATCAAATAAATGAATAAATAAAAAGGAAATTAAAACCCCCCAATAAAGTCTGTAATTTTCTCACTTCACCACACAACAACAAATAAGAAGGCAAATAATATATATTTTTTTCCACTAATACACGCCAAAAAAGGCTTTAGAACATATAACTGCACCGCTGAAAAGGCCCTTACTTTTTTCCACTTATACACGCAAAAGGTTTTAAAACATATAACCACCGCTGAACCACAAGTAATATATATTCTTTTGCCACTAATACACACCAAAAAGGGCTGTAATTTTCTCACTTCACCACACAACAGCAAATGCTTTTTTTTTGAGCCACTAATACACGCCAAAAAGGGCTTTAGAACATATAATGCACCTCTGAACGAAAAATAATATATATTTTTTTTGCAACTAGTACATGCCAAATAGGGCTTTAGAACATATAACTGCACCGCTGAACCGCAAATATTACAATTTTTTTTGCCACTATTACACACGAATAAGGGCTTTAGAACATATAACTGCACAGCTGAACGGCAAGTAATATATATTTTTTTTGCCACTAATACACACCAAAAAGGGCTTTAGAACATAAAACAGCACCACTGAATGGCAAATAGGCACTTACCTTTTTCCACTTATACATAGTACAAAATACTTTAGAACATATAACTACACCGCTTAATGGAAAATAATATATATTTTTTTGCCACTGATACATGTCAAAAAGGGCTTTAGAACATATAACTGCACCGCTGAACCACAAATAATATATATTTTTGCCACTATTACAGGGCAAAAAGGGCTTTAGAACATACAACTGCACTGCTGAACGGCAAATAATATATATTTTTTTGCCACTAATACACGCCAAAAAGGGCTGTAATTTTCTCACTTCACCCCCACACAATGGCTTTTTCCCACTAATAAAAGCCAAAAAATGCTTTAGAACATATAACTGCACCGCACAAGGGCAAATAAGACGTAGAAATATTTCCTTGTAATAAACCCTGTTAATGGTTGTTTCAAACAGCACTTGCACCCCAATAACAAGAATGGTTTGCTGGAATTACAGAGCTGTATAATGGCAATTTGGATTCCCAGTCAGTACAGCAAGGTGTAATAGGATTGTTCATATTACCCAGGCTGTAAACTTCCCTACTGAACCCTGTTCTGATTCAATACTGTGGAATGATTCCTCCCTATCTTTTCCTTGAACTTCTATAGAGCAGATTGCAGAATAAAAGTTTTAAAGTCTTTTCTACCACTGTCCCTAGTGCCTGCTTACGTCTCTCCCTGCAAGTAAATGGAAAATGGCTGAATCCAAGATGGTTGAGGCTATTTATAGGGCTGTGACATCACAGGGCTGGCTGGTGGCTGATTTGCTGAATGCATGGCATTGTGGGTGATCTCTCATTCCCAGAGTTCCTTGCTCCATGTACTAACACGTGCAGCAGCCATTTTTGGAAAAAATGCGATTCACATGAAGCGTGAGGAAATTTGTATTCGGTGGGAATCAAATTTTTCCTGAAATTCGGATCAAATTCCGCTTCGTCAACTTCGATTCGCTCATCTCTATTCTTTATTTGCATCCTTTTTTTCCTACCATAGTGCACCCAGAAATATATACTCAAAACCAAAGTGCTCTCAGAAGCATATATGCCCCCATATGCATAATAGACCCACATGCAGCATATCACCTGGCAAATATGATAACTAAGTGGCTCAGTGAGCAAAACATTAGAATTTTAGGTGCATGGCCAGGAAACTTCACAGATCTTAATCCCATTGAGAACCTGTGGTCAATCCTCAAAAAATGGGTGGACAAACAAACACACATAAATTGCAATTTTAAGCACTGATTAGACAAGTATGGGTTACTGCCAGTCAGGATCTGGATCAGAAACTTATATTCAGCATACTGGGGTGAATTGCAGAAGTTGTGAAAATGGAGGGTCAACACGGCAAATGTTGAGTGTTTGCATAAAGTTGCTGCAGGGGCAGATTGGCCATAGACCCTACAGGGAAATTTCCCTGGTGGGCCGATGCCTTGGAGGGCCACTCCAGCCCTCCTCGCGGCCACCAGCCTATGCCACTGCGCACCTTGCCAGCAGCTTCACGTGTCCTCCTGAATTCAACTGTATCTATGTCCTCAGGACAGTAATACAGTTGAATACAGTGGTGTAGGCAGTATTTTGTGCTGCACTGTGTTTTCAGTTCAGCAAAGGTGGTTAATTCCTTTGCAATATGGTATTACTGGCCCAGCCTACTTTTGTTGGCCATGCCTTATTATGTTGCCCTGTATTCTGACAGTTGGGACCTACTTACAAAATAGGACGACTTTTACTTTTTTCCAGGGCCACTTTTAGTTCCCAGTTCATCCCTGACTTGCTGCATTTGTCAATAAAAGTAAAAAAAAAAAAAAAAAAACGTATGAAATACTTATAATTATGCTTCGGTATACCATAGAAACACCTGACAAAAAGATTGAAAATCACTGAAGCAAACTTTGTGAAAACCAGAATTGGTATCTGTCAAAACTTTTGGCCATGTCTGTACACCCTACAGGATAAGAGTGTGTGGTCGTAACATTTTATTAAATAATTAAAGCAGTTTAAAATTCTAATTGGCTCATTATTTCTGCTACATAGTTTAATCAAGTTAATGATACTAATGTTAAAGCCATAGAACATCCCTTTTTAGCAAGTAACTATAGGAAATACCACAATTAAAAATTGTTGGGTCTACAAGAAAATGTCTTCCTTTACAAGACACTCACACAGATGCAATGTAGTATTATAGTAATCTCAGCCAATAATAATCCTCTCTACTAGAGACAGTTTACTGCAGTAGAAGAGAAAATTACTTTTTTTCCCAAAAAAGCAGTTTTCCCTCGAACAATCCCCTCTAAGCCGACACATGCTCCGTCTGCTTTATTTGCATTAAATTTTTTTTAAAATATTTTTTATGTAGGATTTATGTTTTCTTAATTCAGGCAAAATGAGATCATCGCCGAGTCTTTTGTTTTTGTGCTCTTGAAGCTGCTGAACTCCAAAAATCCTCTGTGCTGACAAAGATGAGACTTTCTGGCAGTAATACAGCTTTGAAAGTACGGAGCCATATGTCAGCTGAACTGACGGGTTTATAAGCACATGTTCTGGGATTTACTAAGTGTCAATGACTTCAGTGGCAATTTATTTCCAAATCAGGGTGTGATATCTCTCATTAGTGCCTGGTGAATCTGCTCCGTGGAGAGTGATTTACTTTTGCAAAGAGATCGAATGATCTTTGGAAAAGGAAATTAAACACAACCATCTTTTTTGAAAGTAAAATCTTGCAACATTTTCAGAGAATATAAATTCCCGGGAAATAGAGAATATTACGTAAAATTTAGATTGGGGCATCATTTGATTTTGACTTGTGCCATATATAATGTTTTATATTGAATTTTACGCAAGAGTAAGGGACATGTTAAAATACTTCAAATCATAATTATGGAACTTTATGTCTGGCTTCGCTCTCTGCTAAATGTCAGGTAGCCATCATGCTGGGCTGAGGTTGTCAAGTGGGACATAAGTTGCAGATGCCTGTCTAGGTAATATTGTTATTGATGGTGACTAATCAGACAACCAGCAATGCAAGTAGCAAATTCATTTATATAAAGTGCAGACACGCAGGGAGATGGTCAGCAAGTCAGTGCTAGGATCAAGGCTGTTGACTGAGTTTGCCAGTGTTATCAGTGTCACTATCAGCCTGCTAGGTTTTGGGACTGAATTAAATCATGTTTGTACTGACCAACCATTAGGACAGTATAGGTTGCTAGGAACCTATTGAATGTGTTTCACTTGCATATAATAATGGGGTCCAGTCATTCAGCTAATTTGGACCATGTACCCCGCATATGAAATCCCTAATGGTCTGCATGGCAGCTTATTCTCCCTCAAAACCAATGAACGACTTGTTCAACTGTTTCCATAGCTCTCACAGACTTCAATGGAGAAAGCCAAGTATTCCCCTTCCTATATGTTGCCGCCACCAGATCTCTCAGCTTGCAGAATGCATGGGACCATCTTTCCTCTGAAAGGTGGGGATCCAACGGATCAGGCATCCATGGCATATCCTATGTTCTAAGGTGGAGAATACCCATGTAATGACATCCATATTAGGAACTTGAATTGAATTTGTATAGCCTATAGTTGTAGTGGGATAACAAGAGCTCAGGTCAGGAAGGTAAGATCAGTCATAGTTTATTTTTGCAAAAGGCCATGTGACTTTGTAAGAGCCATTTATGCAGTTGACATAAGTCACTAACAGGCAGTAGACCAGAAGGCCAGAAATCCACATGAAACACAAACTAACCCTGTGAGGCAAGAGGACTAAATCACAGGCAGCTGAAGTCAGCGGTTGCCGCCTTCAGGAAGCAGATGACACCATTGCTGATCCTGATTGGTCCAGCGTCCATTATAGGCCGACCAGCTCCACCATCAGCAGAGCTGGTTGCCACAGAGAGAGTGACGCTGGCGGCTCAGTAACAGCGTGTCCGAACTTGTTGTGGGAACGAGGCTGGGTAAGTACATGACACTTAGCAGACCTCTGGCATATCCCATAAACATTCCATGTGTTTAAAGTGGGAAACCCCTTTTAAGGTGGGTCTATAGTTACGTTTAGTATACTAAGAGGTCATCATTTGTATATTTTGTATACGAAGACTTGAATACTTTTCAAACTACTGAAACTTCTCACATTCTCCCAGAATATTTTATGTTTGCGCAATCGGCAAGTTAGCTATAATTCTCCTTTAGTACTCCACTAATTTCAGTAAACACGTTTAATTGTAGAACGGGTGCTAAAAGATTTTTTGTTTGGAAATCACTGGTGTTCTAGCTGGTACAACCATATTTTTTTGCATCTGTTGCCTGGAGCGCAATCAACTTTTTCCATTGCAAATGATCTTGTGTGAGCTGCATACAAATGTGATGTATTAACTTCATTAATGTTGTTTCTATTCAGATCAGTCCTTTCTAGTTGAAAACCTTTAATATCGGACTCTGTTCTGTGCAGAATGCGATTTTTCAGTATTGTACATTTATAGATATTTACTGTATCTGTTGTTTTGTACATAACCAAACTACATGGCCATGTTAACAGTTTATGAAGTTTTTATTGCCATTATTATTTTATTATAGTATATGTGCACTTTTTAAGTACTTTGGCTGAAATACCAAGAAATTATTCATAAAAAAACAAAAACAAATTATAATTAGCTGAATCCCTCTTGTTGCAAATAGAAGGAACCTGACAGCAGGTCAGAAAGTGCACTTTGATGGTCTAATGGTTTCTATGCAATCAACTGGCTATAGGCTGTGTGTTGTCAGTATCCTATAACCAATCCCATGGGCAGATTATTGAGGTGTATAGTTTTCTGGTATGCACTAATGGCTTCCTTGCCCTTTGTTACTCACAGATTCAGTATTTGGGAATTGCACTGAAAGGTTGCACTGGCATGCTATGTCAGGTTTTGCATCTCTGCCTTATTTAGTTGAATGGAGCTGAGTTGCAATATCAGACATCTTATATACAAGAGTGGCCCTGTTTCTAGAAAAAAAAAAAGAAACCTGTTCTCCTAATTTCAGACCAGCACATTAATGCCGTGTGAGACCATGTTAATCAATGTACTCTAAAAAGGGGAGGGGCTTTTTAAAGGGATACAATTTTAGCAAAACCTGGATGGATGAGTAAGACCCTACTGTAGATGTGTCCACCCTTAATTTTGCTAAAATTTGGTCAAGGACTCCAATTTCTCATGAAACACATTCAATACAATATTGACAAATGTTGGCACAGTGATGGCTAACCTCTGGCACTACAGCTGTGGTGAAACTGTAAGGTGGAGAAACAGCTCATGCTGATTATGTACACATTTTTTCATTACAACTATTATTTTGCTGTTTGGCCACAAGAGGCCGCTGTTCCTCCACACAGTTACATTTTGCTAAGTAATTGAATAAACATAAGAGGTGGAGCTGATGACTCATGCTGCTGCTGCTGAGAAGAAACAGGAAGCAAGAGAGCAGACATGTTTGGAGAGACAGGCTAGGAGACATCATTGGGTGACATCCGCGCGTCAGTGAGACTTGGCATGTCCAGAGTCACTGTTGGAAGTGACTGATGACTGTCAACAATCCAGATGTCGTCCAGAAAAGAGAGGATCGGTTCCTGGAAGGCTGGAAGAGCCGTGGAACGGAGCAACAAACCCTGCAGGGCCTCATAGTTGATGAAAGGACTTGTAGTCACCATCGGATAAAGACCCGGGCCGTCGGTAAACCAGATCGTGCACACACCGCAGTATATTGAGGGAGTCTGGCTATACTAGAGACTGTGATCTAGCCTGCGTTTAGTTAGATAGGGATTATGTGTGCAGCAGGCTACAAGGATCGTGTCACAAGCATTGTGTTACAAGGATTGTGCTACAAGGACTGTGTTACAAAGATTCTGAAACTATTCACTGCAAACTTCAGCTACTCCAGCGTCTTGGCTGGGAGTATTAAGGACACGTGCAACAGTGTCGTTTGGAAACAAGGGAAGGGAAAATTATAGTAAGTACCTTTAAGATTGTGAGCTCTTGTGCTGCACCACGGGCTGCCTGTATCTTGCATCCCACACAATTATTCCTGTTCTCTAGTGTAAGAATAGGTAAGCGATGCAGTGATAGTTGTGCTCGCAATAGGTAAAGCATTGCAAGTGTGTCTGTCGGCCATCTTGGAGTGCTGTGCAGTACAAGGGTTTTGGCGTCCAAGCCGAGCGCATGTAACATCAGGACATTTTCACTACGTTTGAGATTATGTTAAATTCTACTGTTCATTATGTTAAATTCTTCTGTTTTTGCACAAGCTGGTGTTGGTGTTTGTTTCCTCGTTCGTGACTTCGCTGAATCCTGGGGACCACTCCCCAGTTCACGATCTTACAAAACTATGACTCCAAGCATGCTCCATTCATTTCTATGGAGTTCTGAGAACAGCCAAGCAAGTGTTCATCTTGGGAATGGTAGTTTTACCACAGCTGGAGTGCCGGAGGTTAGCCATCACAGTGCTGGCATATCCTGGACAGGTTGCAATGCACAACACAACCTCTAGGTGTCCGCACATGGACAAATACAGGATAGAGCTCTGATGACACAATATCACAAAGTCATGTTGGTTTGAAAAGCTGGTCATCTCATGGTACATATAGCAAGACATGTCCAGCCAAGAGGAAAAGTAAGTAAGGAGGGACAGATCTGTATGATTGCCTCATGCAAGTGTTTTCTTAAAGGGGTATTCCAGCCAAATGCATTTATTACCTCTCCACTGGATAAGTGATAGATGCCAGGTCAGCAAGGAGTCCGAACCCAATTTTATTAAAACATGCGATCCTAGTGTCTTATCCACAAGATAACAGCCTGTGAGGAGTTTGAACAGACTGATGGTCATGCATATGCTCTGTGCTCTGTGAAAAATATACCTTTCTTCTCTTGATCCATAGCTGCATTTTATAAATAAATTATTTTAAAATATGCAAATTAGGGATAGTTGAACCAAGTGATAAACCTTAGCCATTGAAATTATTTCATCCTCTCTGCACTCCCCTCCGCTTAACGGGCAGGACCAGGTATCCAGGTGGAGAAGAGAGTGTCCACTGAAGCTGAGTGGAGGAGCTAAGGTGCAACCAGTGGCTACAGCCCACCCCTTGGTGCACTTATCCCTAGTTAGAATAGTGTTAAAAAAAAATCTTATTTTACCTAAGCGGATCAATGGATCAAGGGAAGAAAGGTATGATGTTTTTAATCAGCAGCGCCAGCCCTATGAGGGATTATGGTTGGTTTAATTGGGTTGATCCTGCTGACAGATGCACTTTACAACTGACATGTGCCAGAAAAACTCTACTTTGGTCCACTTCCATGTATTTACATACATATCTACAAAATCTACAAAATATACAGCATGGTTTACGAAATAACATCTCCTATATGTTGACGAAAGCCGGTACAATTTGAGGTTTCTCTGGTATTGTCTCATTTTTGGACCAAAGACCTCTGTTGAGGACTCTGAAATACAATCTATTGTCCGCCGCTTGTTTAAACCAATGTTTTCTGCTGCAAAGTCTTCCCTTATCTGTATAAAAACAGATTGCAGCACGCAGAGCATTGGGTCTCACCACATCCAGCATTTTACCTTCCCTTTGACAAGCAATTTGGATTTGCCTATTGTTTGTACACTATGTAAATGGCTGTGTTCAGTTCAGCATCTTCTTCTGTTACAGAAGGCGACATAACAGATGCTGAAGCTCTCACAATATCTCCCGTTTATCCACCTACACATCAGCAATGTATCTAACAGACAATGCATTTCATCTGAACAATTTTCTTCCAGCAATAGGAAAAAAAAATATTGTTCTCGCTCTACCCTTAGAGTCAAGGCTGTAAAGGTTACGTAGTTTCTATTGATTTCCTTGGTGTATTGTGGGGACTGACTCTGTGTTTCTGTGTAGCCCTTTCAAGCAGATGGCTGGTGTGACACAATTAATAACCGAGCGTATTGTCAGTATGACGGAGGGGACTGCTGTGCCTCCACTTTGTCCTCACACAAGGTAAGGAAACAATTCCACTAGCAGGTCATATCCTATTCCACAATGTACCCTTTCTGTATGCACACAATTGCATCATTGTGGCGCCATCGCCATTCATCCGGTGTGAAATGAAAATTTCCCCATTAGAGGTGTGTAGAATGGAGGTGGCTGCCTCTTGTGTTCCTGATATCAGCCACAGTTTTATAGTTGACAGTGTATAGAGCGAAGACACCGTTTTTTTGGGGGTTGGGGTGGTTTTCTGCGGTGTGGGAATCATGTAAGTCATCCACACAACCTTAAAACGCGAATATAATACTAAGAATTCAGTGGACAGGTAAATCATAAGGATGTTATTTTGTGCAATAAGATACCTGAAACCTGCACTTTGTGCAAATGTTCTATGCTATATCAGCTTCATTTTACAAGAATGCAACCATTATGCTAGATGGAGCTGTGTTTTCATGATGAGGCTCATACAATGTTTCCGAATTGGTGGCTCATGAGCCACATGTGAGTCCCAGCCTCTTTGCCTGTGGCTCTTGCCAGAAATTTCTAGACAGTCTGTAAAAATGTAACTCTTTTTCTGTTGTCTATGAAAAAAATAGATGTGTCTGTGAGTTTTTTTGAGGCTGCTGGTATTTGACTAGATTATTTTGGTGATAATTATCATCATTTTACAGCTCACAGTAAATGCTGGTAATGAGTTCCTATCAGTATATTGAGCTATAAACATATATTGCTTATAGTCTTTATCATTCATTATTGTTTTACAATTTGTCTGTAAAAAATATTGGCTGTCCGTGATTTTAGTAAAGTTGTCCACGAAAACCCTTGTTCTTGGGCTTTTTGGGTACTAAAATGCATCATGGCTATAGAGACTTGCTAGGTAATATTGTTCTTTCAAAGGGATCTAGGACTTTCAGAGTATACCCACACAAGAGGTCTAACCAGTCAACTGCCTTACTATAACTGCTATACAAAAAGTTGTAATGAGATGAGGGAAAAAAATTCTGAAAAAATCTAATTTTACCTGAAAAATTTAAGAAGGTAATAAAGAGAAAAAAACTGAGAATTACCAAGAGACAAAATAATGGGTCCTAGGATAGCTCAAAGTTTTATACACAAATGTTCAGGCCAATTGGAGCACTTTTGTTT
Organism: Bufotes viridis; assembly: GCA_033119425.1. NCBI lineage: Eukaryota > Metazoa > Chordata > Amphibia > Anura > Bufonidae > Bufotes > Bufotes viridis. Next base: position 132,651,386 of record CM065596.1, on the reverse strand, counting down.
CTGGTTGAATGGATTTGGACCTCAATCAAACCAGTTGACTGATTCAATCAAATGGAACCCTACTCAAATTTTTTGTGGTTCACTCATCTCTAGTTGTAATTTTCACAAGGTGTCTGACTACATCATAGACAAAAGGAAGGTGAAGATGTGGTCAGCATTCCCTCTAAGTATTTATAGCTAGTGAGTGGGGTAGTTAGAGAGTCAGACCTGAGCACTGATCCTCCTAAGCAAAGCAATACAGAATTATGCTCAACAGAAAATACAGGGCAGTGTAGTGATTAATTTCAGCGTACCTTATGGTCTGGGGCAGTAAAGGAGTTAATGTCAATGTTTCTGGTGGACTAAGACAGTAAATGGGGTAATTTCAGAATCAGTGGTGTTTCAGGACAGTGAAATGGGTAATGTCAGCATCTCTACTAGGTCAGTGAAGTGGTTATTATAAGTATACATGTTGGTCTTGGGCAGGGAGGTTAATTCCAATAACTTTTGTGGTCTAGGGCAGTGAATAGGCTTAATGTATGGAACCCTGGTGGTCTATAACAGTGAAGATTAATGTAAGTATTCCTACAGTTTATGGTGGTTAATTCTAAGATCCATGATAGTAGGACCGTGGAGCGCTGAATGGTACATACTGATGATTCAGTTTCCTGTTTCTTACCTGCACTAATCAAAGAGATGAGAACAGGGAGGAGATAGAGAGGACTGTTCAGCATTATACTATATTTATTTTTTTATGTTGCAGGGTCAAGTCATTCCTTTTGGGGCTGAGTGTGAAAAGGATGAGTGTACATGCCGTGATCCAGAAGCTGAGGAGAACAGATTTCAAAGAACTAACTGGCCAGCGCACTCTTCACCAGAAATTGGAGAGATGCCTCCACCACCGACTTGAGAGACTTCTATGAAAAGACAAATATCATGGTTAACAGATGTGTCAGCTTGATTCCTATCAACACACAGGGTCTTCACTACTAAGATATTTTAAGCAGATCATGTATCCAGATGACCTGGATAGAATATGAAAGAGGAAACAGAAGTTTGCAAACGTGTTCTCAGAATTATGGTCAAGACGTACGCACAGAAACTTTATGCTATCCTTACCTCCATCTGTTATTTACCAAATGTAGACTGCTATTCTGGAGCACTTTTATTCATTGCATTCCATCATCTGCCCATTCAGTATAGACTAAGATGTAATCAAAGGCAGATATCATACTGTACGTGTCTCAGTGTTTTGTCCAGTGGTTTGCATGACCATCGTATGTTGTGTATATTGGATTTGTAATGGACTAGCAATTGTCAGTATCCCTGCAGTCCACAGTATTTTATAAGATTATAATATATTAATAAATACAAGGGTATTAACATATATCTGATGTTTTTTAATATTTTAGTTCTTTACTATCACCTCACAATTGCATGTTAAGGGAAGTTTGTACGACTGCAAAAATGTCCTTTTTGGCAGTTTAAATTCCTGTGGTTGGCTTCTAGCAAATGTTTTTGCAAACCAGCACATGCACAGTAGACGAACCAAACCTTGAAAAAATAACGTAAATGCATTTAACCCAAAGTGTACACACAGCTACAGTATGTCTACAAAGTGTTCCCCAAACTGCTGCCATAAGGTAGTTTAAGAGAGATCTTGCAAACAAACCACTTTTTCTTTTCCACACTCTTATCCATCTTTGGCTAGAGAACAGCTAGGTGAACATGCCTGATGTCACACACACACACAGTGAACAGAAAGTTCAGGACAGGTGTCGGGCTTAACCAGCCACTCTGAAATGCCAACAGAAGAACCTGCTTTCACTGCTATGGGTCCCTGCCCCACAGTCACTTTCTCTCCGACTCCCTTGAGATCTACCATCTGCCTTCCAACCTTTTCAACTTGCTCATTCTACTCCAGGCAATTTAATTTCCTTCTATTGACCCATTGAGACAGAGCTTAGCAGTTCAGAGAAGTGTTGAAGGACCTGTAAAGACCAGTGTGATGTCACAATGTGGACGGAGCCCGCATTCTGTGTGTGTGAGAGGTTAAATACTAGGAGTTGTAGTGGTTTCCTAATTCTCACTCCTTGTAATGCCCTCTGATAGCCCATAATAACATCTTAGGCTACTTTCACACCGGCGTTTTGGCTTTCCGTTTGTGAGATCCGTTAAGGGCTCTCAAAAGCGGTCCAAACCGGATCAGTTTTGCCCTAATGCATTCTGAATGGAAAAGGATCCGCTCAGAATGCATCAGTTTGCCTCCGTTCAGTCACCATTCCGCTCTTGAGGCGGACACCAAAACGCTGCCTATGCTTGTGTGTTTGTCCATAAAGCAGAGTACTTGTAGTGCTCATTTGCTCTTGTATTGCAGCCATGGTTGCTTGCATCTGAATTCTCTATTAAACATAGTTTGGAGGTGCTGATCTAACTCTCTTTTCACCCGCCCCATAATAACAGTCTGGACATGTTGGAAGTTGTAATCCTGTCCTCTTATACTCCTCTCCCTATAATGTCCACTGATGCCCCATAATAACAGTAATAAAGACTAATCACTAGAGAGGAAGATCAAATAGATTTTTGACAGATGAGGAAGGTTTCCATTAGAACAGGCATTTTCTCTCACTGAGTGTTGCTACAAACAGTTGTCTGGGTTATATTTGTAGGGAGGGGGATTTGTATAGTTTATTAAAGTTCCACATGGTTGTAACCAAATCTATTTTGTACTATTACTAATTAACTTCCAACAAAGTGGCCACTCTTTCTGTGTAGACAAAAGTTATCCAGACTAAAAACAGCTCCTCCTCCTATACTTCCTGGCTCACATGCACTAGCATGAGAGGGGGGGGGAGAGGTATTGTATTTTCATGGTCTGCTATTGTGATATTTATGTTACGTTTTGAAGGTTTTTCTTTTTTGTGTTTAGATTCTGGCTTTATTTTCCCGTTAAAGGGAAGTGAATGGTTGCTGAGCTGAAGCTCTATTGGACTGGCTAAAAACTGAATTTCGTTTTTATGCCCAGATTTCCACTTGATTACATTTCTAATGAAGATTTTGCTCTATATAGTGATTTTTTTTTCTCTCTGGCTTATATGTGCTCATATTTATATAATCAAAGCTGTTTGTTTTTTTGTATCCTTTTAAGATAAGACATCTTCACCTGTACCTGTTACACTGAATATAGCTCTGCCGAGGGAATCATTTTTTTGATGGCCCACTGTATCCTGAGGATAGGTCATCAATATCCATCCAGTGGAAGGGCTGACACCCAACAACCCACAGATCAGCTGTTCCTTACAGCCTCATGCATGGTTACTAGCATTTTAAATGAATCCAGAAGGACAGAGCTGTTCAAAGTGTAGTGGCAATGCTGGGGTACTGCAGTTTATCTCCCATTCAAATGAATGTAACCGAGCATGGCCACTACACTTCTGGATCCATTTAAAATACTAGTTCTGGTGTGGGAGACTGCAAGGAACAGCTAATCATTGGTGGGGCAGGCTGTCTGACCCCCACAGATCAGATATTGATGACCTGTTCTGAGGATAGGTCATCAATATCAGAAGCCGAACGTATAAATTAAAAATCACATTTTTAATATATTGTTTTTGTCTTCTATGCCATTTGGTGGGGTTTTTCAGGTGCCATATATAATACCAATGTTTTCATATGTGCCATATCAGTTGTGTCCAGCCAGCTACAGTGCCTTGCAAAAGTATTCACCCCCCCCCCCTTAACTTTTTATATGTTTTGTAACATTACAGCCTTAAGTTCAATCTTTTGTTAGTCTGAATTTTATGTGATGGATCAGAACACAATAGTCTAAGCTGGTGAAGTGAAATGAGAAAAATAGATAAATAAAACTTTTGTTTAGAAAAAGAAAACAGAAAATTGGCATGTGCGTATGTATTCACTATTGTTAGGAAGCCCATAAAAAGCTCTGGTGCAACCAATTCCCTTCAGATGTCACATAATTAGTGAAATGATGTCCACCTGTGTGTAATCTAAGCGTCACATGATCTGTCCTTACATATACACACCTTTTTTAAAAGGACCCAGAGGCTGCAACACCTAAGCAAGAGGCATCACTAACCAAACACTGCCATGAAGACCAAGGAACTCTCCAAACAAGTAAGGGACAATGTTGTTGAGAATTAAAAGTCAGGGTTAGGTTATAAAAAAATATTTAAATATTTGATGATCCCCAGGAGCACAATCACATCTATCCTTACCAAATGGAAAGAACATGGAGACTGGAGTATCTGTACATAGGACGACAATAAGCCGTACGCTCCATAGAGTTGGGCTTTATGGCAGAGTGGCCAGAAGAAAGCCATTACTTTCAGCTAAAAACAAAAAGGCACGTTGTGAGTTTGCAAAAAGGCCATAAGGGAGACTCTCAAAATGTATGGGGGAAGGTGCTCTGGTCTGATGAGACTGAGATTGAACTTTTCGGCCATCAAAGAAAACACTATGTCTGGCGCAAACCCAACACATCACATCACCCAAAGAACACGATTTCCACAGTGAAACATGGTGGTGGCAGCATCAGGGGGGACTGGGAAACTGGTCAGAGTTGAGGGAAAGATGGATGGTGCTAAATAAAGGTATATTCTGAGCAAAACCTTTACCACTCTGTGCGTGATTTGAGGCTAGGACGGAGGTTCACCTTCCAGCAGGACTGACCCCAAACACACGGCTAAAGCAACACTTGAGTGGTTCAAGGGGAAACATGTAAATGTGCTGGAATGGCCGAGTCACAGCTCAGATCTCAATCCAATAGAAAATCTGTGGTCAGACTTAAAGATTGCTGTTCACAAGCGCAAACCATCCAACTTGAAGCAGCTGGAGCAGTTTTGCAAGGAGGAGGAACGGGCAAAAATCCCAGTGGTAAGATGTGGCGAGCTCATAGAGGCTTATCCAAAGCGACTTGGAGCTATGATTGCCGCAAAAGGTGGCTCTACAAAGTATTGCTTTTAGGGGGGGGGGGGGACAGTTATGCACATTGACTTTTTCTGTTATTTTGTCCCATTTGATATTTGCTTCACAATAAAAAAAAAAAATCTTTAACATTGTGGGCATGTTCTGTAAATTAAATGATGCAAATCCTCAAACAATCCATGTTAATTCCAGGTTGTAAGGCACCAAAACACGAAATAAGTCAAGGGGGGTGAATACTTTTGCAAGGCACTGTATATTAGGCTGGGAGCTGGACACATGGACATATACGTGAACTGCACTTCAGTACACATGCAGCATTTTTATGTCTGGCGCTATTTGGTATCCACAAAACTATGACATCAGTTCTTGCTTCAGTTCCCCTCTGACATTTTCTGCTTCATGCAGGAGGGGATCTGTACCGGATCACTGGACATATGTGAAGGGGGCCTAACACAGCAGGACCACCTAATTGTTACACCCCTATGATTTCTGAATGGGTAACATTACTTATAACCAGGTTAAAACAATAAAAAATATAAAAATAAAAATATGCATATCAAGTCAAACTGTTGGATAAAATGTACCAGACATAACTTTAAATTCTCTAATGATGTAGAAAACCCTTGCAAAGAAATTGAAGAACTTACATTGCTGACTAGACCAGACATTTTTATTCCTTGGGTCTGTTATAAAGTACATGTTAATAAGATTTTGCATCTGTTCCACCAACAGGAGATCTTATCTGACTTATAGTCGTCATTTCAAATTGTTGATCTACATCAAAGCCAAGCAATCATCCGTTCTATCAATTATAGAGGAAAAACGCAGGTGTACAATATCTGACTAAACTAATAGATTCTCCGTGTTTTCTGATGTATCAGCATTATCTCCAATAATCATCACTTTATGAGAAATACATCCCCAAGTCACAAGTAAAGTTGTTTCGGATTGCAAGTAAAACCATTACCTTAATGGAGAAAATATGAGCAGAAGAAAATCCTTAAAACAAGTGGAAAAAGTATTGCATATAGATTGCTACTAACATTCTAAACAGTGTTGGTCCCCCAAATCCTCATTCTCTTTGTTCTTTGTCACAATTTGTGTTTTCATATATGTTCTTTGTCTCAGTTGTGTTTTTTTATGATTGCAGTTATTTATTTTTGGCTAAAATTATTATAAAAAATGAGCTGTTGAGCTGTTTTGTTACAAAGGGCTAACTGTTTTTCTAGCTGTGTGAATAGTACTTTTTACTTTTACTTTGGGTCGGTCATCTAATAACCCTCATCTCTAAATTACTAAATGGTCAGACTCATAAACACTTATTTAAGCCACATTTTTATCAGTAAGATAAGTATTGAGCCATAATGAGTGTTTATAAGGTCAAAGATCAGCGATAAGGAGCAGTCAGGTAAGCTGGCTGATGGAGCAGAGAGGAAATTCATATCCTGCTACTAGAGAACTCAGCCCTGTACAGATTTTTTTTTAATAAAGACCAATTGAAAAAAAAAGATTTTTAGCTCAAAATGAGTACAATGCAATAATAATAAAAATTCCCCCCAAAGTTGTACGTAGCCTTTAATATCATATATCAATATATTTCTGCATATTTTTATGGATGGCTGCTCTTAAATTTTAATTAGATGTCCCATCCTTTCAGAATATATGTGTCCTCCAAATTATGTCTGTTCAGCAGTGGACGTAATTGGTCAAATCCATGACTGAAACCCTATCCTGTAGGGGCTATTCACACGACTGTATTTTCAGTCTGCGTGTGATCCGCAAAAAATCCATTTCAATGGAGCAGAAAAAATTCGGATGGCACGACATGTGCTTTCCAAATCTGTATGTTTGTCCCGCTGCCCCGTAAAAGAAGAAAGAACATGTGATATTCTTGTCCATTTAGCAGACAAGAATAAATATTGATTTAATGGGATCCATGAAAAGTGTGGGATGCACATGAGCCACATCTGTATAATGCGGATCTGTGATTTGCAGACCACAAAAGGGATATGGTTGTGTGAATAGCCCTTATATTCATTCAGAGAGAAGAAACCCAACAAGATGTGAAGATGGTCTTAAATAAAAGAGATTACAAAATACACCATGAAAAGATCCATGCACACTCACTGACAAAAAAAATATCACACCAAGAAGGAAACCAAAAAAGAGTTGTTGGAATCAAATAAAACTTTCTATGTGTGGATGTAATGATGGTATATGTAAGTAATTACAATGTTAGAATGAAAGGATACATTTATTGGGTAAAGCTGTGCAATTGAAAGTAGGATGTAGGACTCTGTTGGGCCACCTCTAGCCTGGATACAAGATAAGATATGGTGGGTCATGGAGGCATACAGGTTCCTTATGGTATCCTGCGGCGCATTTGACCACAGATGTTGCAGTTGGCCATGGAGATCCTGCACACTACTAGGCTGCAGTGGCTGGCATCCCTGTCAGTCCCATAAATGCTCAATTGGCAATAAATCTGGTAACTGGGCATTTGGGGTGAGCAAATCGCGATTTAGATCCAAGATCTGAAGTCGATTCATTCCCGATTTAGTTTTAATGCTATACGCTACCCTACTGGGCACGTCAAAGAAGTGTCACAGACTGGCAGATACATTCCTGGGAAACCCTTGCTGTGTGTGAGGGAGCATTATCCTGCTGAAAAATGCCAATTGGAAGCCCTACCATGAGTGGTAACACTTGTGGTCCCAGGATGTTCTGCACATGTTTCTAGTATCCCTCATATCACTACTTGGGCTGACTGACTGTTGTATGTGATGCCTCGACACAGATCATCACACCAGCAGTTGGGGCAGTGTCACCCAACAGCAAAGGCAGAATTGAAGTGTGGATTAAATGTCGAGTTTTGCAGCAATGTGTGTTTTTTGTCAATGAATGTACTTTTTAGTTGTTTTTGTTTCTTTCATTCATGTGAAAATGGTTTCTTATGAAAGCAGTTATAAAAAAGCATGAACTCATTATTGCTACTTAAACACTGAAGGAGAAACCATTCTGCTGTTGTGTGTCTCCTGGAAGAAGTAGTTGGCCCCATTCTTTTTTCCTACATGAATTATGATATGTGAGCCTACACAAAGCTCTGTCTCTACTTGGACACAGAAAATGAGTGATAGGAAGAGCAACATCAGCAGGATGATTTGATCCAGTAGGTTGAGAAACTACATAAATCTTCCCCATTCAATGGTGAGCCATATAATTACAATAACAAATGAACATATGTGCTGTAGGAATGGGACTGAATAATATTGGTTGGTCCTTTTAGGTATTTGTGACACAAACATAATTCTGTATTGCATGGTCTTGAACCAATACCCCAGTCTTAATCATGTTCAGCTGCTGTCATTAAACTGCCTTTCTACCTATACTACTATAATAATTAGAGAGGAGCTAATTTTTTAAAAATTCGATTCGCCGATTTGCCGAATTTTTCTGGAAAAATTTGGTTCAATCCGAATATATTCACAGCGAATTACATTAAAAAAATTGCTATTTCCTGGCTGCTGAGAGCCTTTATAGTGGTGTAGAACACTGTGCCTTGCAGTAACACGCATAGGGAGTGTGCTGCTACGCAGTTAAATGTATATGGAATGTATATACTTTCATTCATTGAACCACTTCATGTGCAGTATTTCTATATTTGGTTATATGTTCCCATCTAGTGGCCGTTTTTGGTAATGCACTTTCTTGTTTTCTTTCATATCGGTGACTTACTTCCTTTCAATGCTCCACCCTTCTTCTGGAAACTTCACTTCCTGTATCTTCCATGCTGCTTCAGCCTCATGTAACAGGGACACATGTATTCTCATGTACGCTAATGAAAGCATCATCTTTTGACTGCACAATACCGGAATTCATCTGTTCTGCAGTACCCTGTTATCTGACTTACAGAATAAAGCAACGTACATGGATAAACACGGAGATAAATCGCTATTACAACAATCGGAGTCAGAATAGGGAGTCTGCTTAGGTTGTGAAATAATACTGTGAGTCAGTATGACATGCAGATGACAAGCATCGCTCTTAAAATCACTGCACACTTCACTTATTTGGGCAGTCACGGGGCCAAAACCGAACAAATAACTCAAGTATGAACTCAGCCTTATAGGTCTTGTTAGCGTCAAGAAGAAGCGCACTACTTTTACACCATCGTCAACTGATTCCACATAGTTGTCTACAGAACCTGTTCTATTAAACGCTTATACAAGTAGAGCCCCCCAACAGAGTGGAGAGGGTGTCAGTAGTAAGTTTGTGTTGACGTCACTGATTAATTTGCCCTTCCTCTAATCCGTCAGAACAATAACCCACAAACAATGGATCCTGTCTGTGGAGCATCCGACTTCACTCGGTCAGCATTTGTTCAATAATCCATCAGTATTGCTAATGGCAAATAAAACAGGAGTAGATCTAAAACAGAGATGACACATGAATGGAATATTTGCACGTCTTCTGTGTTTTGTACCCACTCCTGCTTTTGGCTACCAAATCATAAGCCAATTATGATGGGACCATATAGGCCTTACAGCTGATACACAGACAGGACCTGTTGTGCGTCTCATTTTTGCTTCCTTCTGACAGATCAGAAGAAGGGTCAAATAAATTATGATGTCAGGCAGGCCAAAAGGCAAAATAGTGGCCCAGAAATGAAGTTGGGAGGGTGGAAGTCCACAGAGTGGCCCAATGACATAGTGGTGAGGTGGAAGCAGCAAGAGGAGACCACAGAGTGGCCCAATGACAGAGTCTGGAGGTGGCGGCAGCATGAGAAGGCCACAGAGTGGCACAATGACAGATTGTGGAGGTTGCTGCAGCATCAGGAGGCCACCGAGTTGCGCAATGACAGAGTCTGGAGTTAGCAGCAGTATGAGGAGGCCACTGAGTGGCACAATGAAAGAATTTGGAGTTGGCAGCAGTATGAGAAGGCCACCGAGTGGAAAAATGACTGGAGTCTGGAGGTGGCAGCAGCAGCAATAGCAGCATCAGGAGAAGGCCATCGTGTGACACAATGACAGAGTCTGGAGGTGGTGGCAGCAGCAGCATAAGGAGGAGACCACAGAGTAGCAAGGTGACATAGTGTGGAGATGGCAGCAGCAGCATCTGGAGACCACAAAGTGACCCTGTGAAGAAGTGGAGAGGTGGGTGGCATTACCAGTACCTGCTGACAAAGGCGGGTGAAAGAAGGAGCACTTGGCATGAGATGTGTGGCATCAGGCGGGTGTCAGCATCAGAGTAGTAGCTGAGGTAGGTAGCCAGAAGAAACCGGTCTCTTTTGTCAAGGTTTGGGTGAGGCGGCATGGATGATTTAATCAAATGCATCAGGCATTGGTGGGTAGAAGTCCTGGCTGATCCAGGACTGATTGATCTTGACAAAGGTCAGTCTCTTCACATTTTGGGTGGACAGGCGAGTTCTTCTTGGGGATAACTATGGCTCCTGCCGCACTAAACACCCGCTCTGATGCCACACTATTGGCCGGACAGGACAGCTTTTCCAGGGCAAACTCAGCAAGTTGCAGCCACAAATACAGTTTGGCTGCCCAGTACTCCAGCAGATCTTCAACTTGGGGTGGCAGGGTGCTGTCCAAGTATGCCACCTTCTGGTTCAGGTCCTGCTCCAGGTCTACCTGCTGCTGCTGGTGAGTAGTTTCTTTACTATGCAGGTAAAGAAAGCTGCTCATCAGTGACTGTAGACTCAGCTGGTACTGCTCCTAACACCCCACCCCTCTCCAGCAACCATGGTAGTGTAACGTGAGTGCAGAGGGCCCCCCCTCCCCGCTCAGACATGTGAGAGGATGGACAATGGCGTAGATAGACAGAGGCCAACTGACTACATAGGATGTCGCTATAGTAGTTCAGTTTGTCCTCCCTCTCAGCGGATGTAAAAAAGGCCCCCATTTTGAACCTGTAGCGAGGGTCCAACAGGGTGGAGAGCCAGAAGTCATCCCTTGCCGAATGGTGACAATTCGGCTGTCACTATGCAAGCAAGTGAGCATGCATTTGGCCATTTGTGCAGGTGAATCGGAGCGACTCCATCTCCACTGCATTCTGCCACAGTGTGTCTGGGTCCTCTGTCTCGTCTTCCTCATCACCCTGTAGCTCCACTGGCTGCTCCTGCTCCTCCTCTCCTGTCAGCTGAGTAGAAAAACCACCCATTTTGCTACACATTGCCTATGCTCCAATGTCCTCCTCCCCCTCCTCCTCTTCTTCCAGTTCAGCCCCCCCAAGTCTCCTGTCCCCTGACCAGCCATTGTTACCACCATCTGTTCCAGGACATGAAGCAGTGGAATGATGTTGTTCATCCCGTACTCCTGGCAGGTGTCACCATAAGCTGTCAACGAAGTTATACAGGGGAGGACTCCTATTCGCTTGGATCATCAAGAAATCGTTGATGGCCTTTCTCTGGTCGTATAGTTGGTCCAACATATGGAGGGTCGAATTCCAATGGCTGGAAATGTTGCATATCAGCCTATTTTGAGGGGATGCCGTTCTGCCGCTGCAGCTCAAGGAGGGTGTGCTTTGTGGTGTACGAGTGGCTGAAGTGCATGCAAAGTTTCCTGGCTATTTTTAGGATGTCTTGAAGATGGGTGGAAGACTTCAGGAACCGCTTGACAAGCGGATTGAACACGTGTGCCTTGCAGAGCGTATGGCTCAGCCTTCCTTGAAGCAGCGCCGACACAAGTCAGGATTCAATTTCTTGATGAATCACATGGAGCAGTTCCTCCATGTGTGACTTCGTTCGCCAAGTCAAACCAGGTGCAGAACAGTGTGACACCGCCGTGCCCTGCACACGTGATGTTTTTAAGGGGCACTGTGACTTGTCCCTGCAGTGGAGGACATGGTGGAGGATGAGAAGGCAGAGGAGGACATTGTTGCAAGACCAACGGCGTTACAATGTGGACGCGGAAGCGGCGTGACCTGGCCAAGTTGCTGGTGTGGCTATGCAGGAACCACAATCACCCAGTAGGCCGTTAAGGACATGTATTGTCCCTGACCGTAGTTACGGCTTCACACGTCGACGCTGCCATTCACTTTGGAAGACACCGACATGCTCAAGGACTGGCCCACCTTCTGTTCTACATATTTGTGCAGGGCTGGTACTGACTTTTTGACAAAGAAATGATGGCTTGGGACTCTCCACCTCGGCTCGGCACAAGCCATCAGTTCTCTAAAAGGTGCAGATTCCACCACTTGGAAAGGGAGGGACTGCAGCACCAGCAATTTGAACTGGAGCACATTCAGCTTTTGCGCCGTTAGATGCGTGCACACATACTGCTGTCTCCTGGCAATCGCTTCAGTGATCAATTGCTGATGGAATGACTGATGAGGAGGAGGAGCAAGAGCATCAGGACCAGCAGAAGTTGGGAGTGACAGACAGCTACCTTTTGGCTGAGGTGGTGGAGCCTTGACTGCCTGAAACCGGGTGTGTGCTACTGGGAAATGCAGCGGTTGCTGCGGCAGGCTGGACCACCACATCTGAGCCACGGTTCTCCATGGCCAGTTTATTGTGATGCTGCATATGTTGACGCAGGGCCATGGTGCCAACATTTGCACCCTAGCCACGCTTCGTCTTCTGCCCACATATTTTAATTTTCCCCCCACTGACTGACTGCTACCGCCGCTGCCTCTGTGAACCCCTGTACCACTACCTCCTGGGCAGGTAGGCTGCTGCGAAGAAGGGGGTCTACCCCAAGCATGTTTGGCTCCCAACCTCCCAATGCTGCCACCCTGCTGACTCCCAGCCATGCTACTACCTTGCTGGCTCAGACGATGCCTCACAGGCAAGATGCCACCCTCTTCTCCTGTTGATGATGATAAATCCCCTTCTGCCCCCAGCTCCCAAGTGTGATCGGCTTTATCATCATCAAGTAGTGTCTGCACGTCAGTGATGTCTTCTTCAACGGTCTCTGGGTCAGGAGCCTGACTGCTGGCAACACCACCTCCCACGCCACTCTTCTCATCACTACTAGCCTGCCTAGCGGAGGAAGCGGCAGATGTCTCCTCCAGATCTTGGCTGGGCAGTAGCTGCTTACCGTCGTCTATTAGCTAGTCCTCGCTGTATAGTGGAGCTGAGCCCACAGCATACAATACTTCTGTGGCTGAGGGAACAGCAAAGGACAGAGGTACGTTGAGGACACGTGAGGGCACAGGGCCTGCTCCTGGGCCATGCCAACTGTGTTGTGTCTGACATACCCACCAACTGTTGGCTGGGGATGTCTAATGTCACTTGGAATGAAGTGGATGACTGAGTTAACCAATCAAGACACGACCGCTAGATGACACCGGGAGCTCAGGCCACTCACTGCGACACCTGCTGCAACGCCCCCTTACTCTTCTGAGAGCTCTGCCTGCGCCAGAAACATTTAGGCCTCTGCCACTCCTCTGGGCATGGCCTGGCACTTCTCTGTCTGACATACTTTTAGCTAAATGAAATAAATTAAAAGCAAATTTAAACACCCCTAAAAGCGACAAATATATTTTTATTTTTCTACTGAAATAGGCCACTAAACGCTTTCACCAGAAATAACTGCAGCCCGGGGGTTGGGTAAGCGACTTGTGTATCTTAGGGAGAAAATACCAGGACGGTCTAGTTGGAAAGGAAGGCACAAGTTTCTCTACCATACGACTTGGGAGAAAGCCCACCTCTACGTATTTCCTGATAAGGCATCTCAGCTGTTGTTGGATAACAGGCAATGGGTCCCCCTGTATTTTCTCATAAGTAAGTACATCACCCAACTGCCTTAAGGACTCATGGACATAATAATCCCTAGATATCAATACTACATTGCCCCTCTTGTCCACCAGCTTAACAATTATATCACTCCTAGAGCTAAGGCTTATAGACAGGGGTTATCCGGAGAGGTATGGAGAGGATGGAGAAGGGATGGGATGTTTTGAGGAGAGATGCGACTTTGACTGATTGCACTGAACTAAAACCATTAATCTCCTTTAGATGCAGCCAGACAATTAGAGATGTGTGGTAAGAAGTAGATTGGCTCCAGTTAAACAAGCTGACTGGTTGATGATCAGGATACCCAAAGGTAACTTCAAATGTGGCAGCTGTTCGCTGTGCAGATATAACTCTCAGAGTAAAGTTGTAGAGTTTGCTGGTGTGCGGCATAGAATTAAGCATAGAATTTTATTACCTGCAAGAGCACCTATGTGGTGTATGTGGTGACATGTACTTGTGGCCGGTTTTATATCAGCACGACGATTAGATGCCTGTTTGGGAACATCTCAACTCTATTAGGTCGGGTAAGGCTGATTGGAATGTATGTGCAGGTGATGTGAATGCGATCTCTTTTGCCGGTTTGGAAATTGTGGCCGCCCCTCTGTAGGGAGGTGATAGACATCGCCTCTTACTACAGAGAGAGGTGAGATGGATACTCCGCACTTGCGCATTTAGATACTTTGTAGCTTATGGAAGGATTAACAGTAGGGTTGGGCGAAACAAAACTTTTCCCAAAATAAAAATAAAAGAACTAAAATATTTTAAATAATACACATTATGGGTGTCGTGATGTGCAAAAACACCCATAGTATAAAAATATAAAAAAATATTCCACATCTGGCAAACAGCAAAACATAAAAAAGCGTCCAGATGTCCGATTAGCCGTTTTTGGTCGCTTCATTTGGTCGTAGAGCTCCGTACACATAATTAAAAAAGTTATAGGGGTAAAAATATGTTGACAAAAGGAATAAAACTGAATTTTTTCCCACTTAACTGACATTTTTTTATCACTATCTAAACGCATGAAAAACTATACATATAAGGTATCGCCAGATTCATACTGACCTGTAGAATAAATTTAACTGGTCAGTTTTTATCACACATCAAACGTTGTAAATATAAAACCCGTAAAACTGTGGTGGAATTACATTTTTTTTACAATTTTGCCCCATTTGGAATTGTGTTCCCGCTTCCCACTACATCATATGCAATATAAAATGTTGACGTTGGAAAGAACAACTTGTCCTGCAAAAAAAAAAAGCCCTCATTTGGCAAATAAAAAAGTTATGGCTCTGGGAAGGCAGGAAGCGCAAACTGAAAACGCAAAAAAATCAAATAAAAAAAACATCCAGGGGTGAAAGGGTAAAAATAAAAATATATTTTTTCTGCACAGTGAACACCACAACAGAAAAAAATAAATAAAAAGTGATCAAAAAGTCATTCATACTCCAAAATCGTATC
This sequence comes from Bufotes viridis, assembly GCA_033119425.1. Lineage (NCBI taxonomy): Eukaryota > Metazoa > Chordata > Amphibia > Anura > Bufonidae > Bufotes > Bufotes viridis. The sequence continues at coordinate 132,636,259 of CM065596.1, read as the reverse complement.
AATAAAATCTACCTCTGCAAAAAATAAGCCCTCAATAAGCTCTGTCAACATACTGTAACTATAAAAAAAAAGTTTATGGGGGTCAAAATATAAGGATGCAAAAAATAGTTTTTTTCAAAGTTTTTATTTTTTTTCAGTATTAAATAACAAGAAAAACTATATAAACTATATAAATAAATATGGTACTGCTGTAATCATAATGACCTGTAGGATGAAATTCTGATTTTCTGAGGATCTTAGGATATTAAAGTGACTGTTCAATAAGGGCTCATGCACACGAACGTATTTTCTTTCCGTGTCAATTCCGGGGGGTTTTTGCGGACCGTATGCGGAACCATTCATTTCAATGGGTCTGCAAAAAAAACTGGTTACTCCGTGTGCATTCTGTTTCCGTATGTCCATATTTCCGTTCCGCAAAAAAATAGATAATGTCCTATTATTGTCCGCATTACGGACAAGGATAGTACTGTTCTATTAGGGGCCAGCTGTTCCGTTCCGCAAAATACGGAACCCACACGGACATCATCTGTATTTTTTGCGGATCCGTAATTTGCGGACCGAAAAATAAATAGGGGTGTGTGCATGAGCCCTAAGGTGGGGGTCTGATTAACAGGATATGCTATAAATGTTAAAGTGATGCAGGTCCAACCTTAGAGACCCGTTCCTATGTCAAGAACAGGGCTCCAACGTGACTGGATAACACACTGCTCATACGTGGCATCATCTCCATTCCCTAGTACAGGACTTTCAAAATTAGCTCATTGAGTGGGCTTGGCTACAATCAGTTATAAGTCCAATGACAGCGAATTGAGAAAGCTACGTGTGGGCAATGTGCTTTGCTTTCACGGTGGGGTTCCATTTTTGAAATAGTAGTTGGTCCCAGAGATGCTACCCACACACCTGTCGGAAATTTATGGTGTATCCTTTCCATATGCCATGAATATCTAGAAGGGAATACGTCTTTAAATACTTCACAAAGTTTTGAATATTTGGGAATTATGATCTATGTAGATGAATATGTTTCACTGAATATAATGCTATTATATTGCCAAGTTAGGACCACGATCTCCATATGGGGTAGGTTTCCACTTTCCAGAGCAGACGGGATTGCTCTCATTAAAATTGTGATTTTCCCTCAGTTCTTATGTTACAACTGCTTGCCAGTATGGATTAACGAAACTATTTTTAAGTTAATTGAATCTATTAAAAATAATCTGATCTGGGGTATGAACCAAGCAGGGTTTCCTATGGTTCTTGAAGGTAGGGGAGGTCTTTCCCTGGCCTTCATTCAAGGTTACCTACTGGCAGCGCTACTTCAGATGTTGAGTGTAGAGATAAAGGGGTTTTTGAGGGAATTGGTGAATAGATCAGAGGGGACGTTTGAAAATGTACTTGAAGTATTGGAATCTGTAGAGTTATGTAAATTATTCTTGAATGAAAGTTGGCTGGCATTAAAAAGAGTTTTTATTTTTAGTTCCACTCCACTATGGGATATTTATTTAAAAGACTTTTGAACAAAGCCAGACAGTTTTTATTGGAGGAAAAGTTTATTGGCTTATTGCACAGAGATTTTATGAAGAATAAATATTTTTATCTGCATTCCTACTAAACAAATTTGACACTGATTATAGCTGCCTTTTTTATTATAATGCTTTTACTCATACACAGAATAAGTCAGTTCTAGGGGAAATAGACACAGAAGTCTAGATATAGCTCATAGGTGGGTCTCAAATGTACTTTATTAAAGTATCAGTTGATAACATAGAGATTATATGTCAAATCAAATGGTATACATATGAAGAAGGGATAAATAGTCAACAATTTTGATTATTGACCATTTATCTAAGCTTGTTACCAAAAAACTCTTTATTTAAACAATTATTATAAATGGGTCCAAGTGGGAGCTGCAGCTCACACTCTAAAGGCTGTATCTCTGGTTCTATGGCAGCTAGCTTAGATTGTCAGCTTTCAAATAAGACCAAGAATGTTGTTCTGGCTGAATTGTAGTGCACTTACCTTTATCCAGCTGTGAACTCAACCAGTGCGGAGAGGGAGACCAGTGGAGGATGTGATGAAAGACTGCATGAAGGATAGACATAGATCCTCTTTTCCTGTGAAACTGTATGTTATGGCCAGGCAATATCGACAATAGTTGTGGAACCATTGTACCATGTGACCAGTTTGACTATGGGCCAAATCCTAAGGGTGTTATTCCGTCAATCCCCTGGTATTCATCCTTTACCCCTTTTACAGGAATGTGGACTTGACTGCAGGTGAGAAACCAGACAGGTACCTCCTTGGATGGTCCCAGAGTACTTGGCAGCTGACCAACGGAAGTCACAGACACTACTGCAAGGCACCAGAGGCACAAACTTGGTACCAACCAGACCCAGGTAAGATAGAGGTGAATTCAAGGCAATCACAGATACAAGCAAAATACGGAACATGGTCAGATGGACAGACTATGGGAGCTCTGACAGGAACCCATTCATACATAGCAGAAACACTTGCAGAAACTAGCAAGACTATCTTTAGAAACCCTTACAGACATAGTGGATTCTGGATGGCAGTGGTCAAGATGTCTAACAGGATGCTCACACTGTTGCTAAAGGACACATTTCAGACACAGCAGTACAGGAAAACAGACAGAAGCCAGCACACACAAACAGATGGAAGACTCTGTTCAGACACTTTCTTGAAAACACAGTCAGATATACAAGCAAAGATACACATATTGCACAACCAGGGCAGGTCAAAGAACTCAAGAGACATATATCACTCTGACATAAAACTCAGGAACATATTTAGCAGACTTAATGAACTCACTGATGAGCAGATGCACATTGGAAAATACAGCAAGGGAAAGAGTAACCCTCACAATGCACAATTGAGAAGGAATACAAACACATTGGCACAATTCATACCACATGTAAATTATGCCAGGATACATGGAACAGTGGAAACATGAACCACCATTGAACACAATGGCTTCAATTTGAACACAAAAGCAGATGAATCTGGCATGCACAGTACATGCCCTTAAGTGGGGAAAATTGGCTTCTGCCTCACAGTTTTTTTTTGCCTTCCTCTGGATCAACTTGTAGGAAACAGGCCGAACTGGATGGACAAATGTCTTTTTTTCGGTCTTATATACTATGTTACTACTATGTTACTAAATTAAACACCATTATAACACTGAACATGAGCCCAGGGAGAAGGTTTCATGCACTTTGGTGCATATTATCAAACCCTCTTCCCCAACAATCAGAGAGTTTACTGGCTGTCTGTCTCTTTTCCTGTGAAACTGTATGTTATGGCCAGGCAATATCGACAATAGTTGTGGAACCATTGTACCATGTGACCAGTTTGACTATGGGCCAAATCCTAAGGGTGTTATTCCGTCAATCCCCTGGTATTCATCCTTTACCCCTTTTACAGGAATGTGGACTTGACTGCAGGTGAGAAACCAGACAGGTACCTCCTTGGATGGTCCCAGAGTACTTGGCAGTCTGTTGTTTTCTAGAAAAGAGCTCTGCTTATTTAATCACCCTACTGAGCCAAAATAGGTAATTTATTGGCACCATAACCCAGATATTTAAGAGTGTCCCAACCACAGTGCCAATTAAGTCGTACTAAAACCTTGTAACCCAAACATACAAATGTCAATAAAGTTTCAATATTACAGTTTTAAAACTGTCCATACCCAATCTTTACCATAAAATATGGTGACCATTAAACTTCTAGATATAGGCTGCAGTAATGGTGACAATTATCTAATATATCCCTCTCTTTTTATATATCTATGAAACAGATTTGTGACCAAAAGATATTTTTCTCTCTCACTTAATGTCACTAGTGATGAGCGGCAGGGACAATATTCGAATTCACGATATTTCGCGAATATGTGGGCGAATATTCGTCATAAAGTAGTGAATTCGAGAATTCGCGATTATTTTCTTGATTGCGAAAATTGGCAATGTAATATTCGTGTAATGCGCGCTCAATACAGGCGTGGGTCCTTATTGCTACATTTTTCAAGCTGCTAGAAGTTTCCTGAGACTGGAGAAAATGGTGGGCACGGCAGTACATTACAATAGCTTTATATGCAGACAGAGTGCTCCGATATATTCGCAATTGCGCAAATTGGCAATTAATGATGCGCATATTTTTGTGCAATATGTGCAACTTCACAGTTTAGCAGGTCTGACTACAAATTAGTGATTGGTGCACTAAGTATTGTTGTGAACTTGTGACATCACAACATTGTAGCATGTATGCATGTACAGCGCACTACCTAACACCCTGCACTGGAACCTATTAGCTACACTATATCACAATCTAACCTACACTGACTATCTCCCACCTAACTATCTGTAATATATATATATATATATATATATATACCAACTATCTAATGTAATCCTATTGGTTGCTAGGGATGTTGCTAAGCTCAGACAATGACATTGCAGCTAGAGATGAGCGAACTTTAAAAAAAAGTTCGGCGTTCGGCGTTCGGGTTGTGGAAAGGAAACTTTCTTGAAAATTTGCTTCTAAAATTCTAAACCTCCTTATGTCCTAAAAGATAAATAAAACAACATTCCCAATATGATGCCAACATAAAGTAGACATATGGTGAATGTTAATTAATAACTACCGTATTTTTTACCCTATAAGACGCACCTAGGAGAAATACAAGAAAAATAAATATTTTTCATCAGACCTTATCAGACCCCCAAATGTTAGGACCCCTTTTCAGACGTCACATTAGACCCCAATTTAGACCCTAAAATTAGAGATGAGCGAACTTTAAAAAAATGTTCGGCGTTCGGGTTGTGGTAATCGCCGCATCCCGTTATGGATTCCACTACCGCGGACTATCGCGGCATATGGAATCCATAAGGGGCGGCTTCCACCAACCCGAACTGTTGAATAGCCGAAGGACCTGGGGTGACGTCACCGTCATGTGATCAGTGCAGGGGGCGTGGCTCAGCACGGGATCAAATCCAGTGCTGAGCCACGCCCCTGCACTGATCACATGACGGTGACGTCACCCCAGGTCCTTCGGCTGTTCAACAGTTCGGGTTGGTGGAAGCCGCCCCTTATGGATTCCATATGCCGCGATAGTCCGCGGTAGTGGAATCCATAACAGGATGCGGCGATTACCACAACCCAAACACCGAACGCCGAACTTTTTTTTAAAGTTCGCTCATCTCTAATTGCAGCCTTCTTATTGGCCCACAAGCAAGAAGCAGGGAGGGGTCATGGGTTCAGAGGAAAGAAAATCTAGAATATTCGAGAATATGAATATATAGCACTATATTTTAAATATTCGCGAATTCTCGAAGTGGCGATATTCGCGATTAAAATTCGCGATTCAAATATTCGCGCCCAACACTAAATGTCACCATAAAAGACTCTTTTCAGTTAGATTTACAAAACAAACAATTACCACCAAGATCCGAAGTTGCTTCGTGGAAAACCTTGTTTGAAAGCTGTACAACATTCAAATGTATGGGCTGCGCCGAGGTGAGTTTTGTCTTGGATCCGAAGCGCGTTTCGCTTAACACTAATTACCACACCAATTACCACACTAAAACCACATTCCTTTGTTTACTAGCGTAAATGATGTTTATTTTTTGTTGGGAAAGGGAGTTTCTGGGAGCTCAATGGCCTGAATGCTCTGAATAGGTCATCAACATCTGATCAATGAGATCATGCATTAAGCACCCCGCCCCTCTCCCTCCACCTGATCAGCTCCTTGAAGTGGTAATAGTGCTTTGGGGAGTGTTGCCGTGAGCTCACAGCTAGAGATGAGCGAATCGAAGTTGACGAAGTGGAATACGTTCCGAATTTCAGGAAAAATTTAATTCGCTGCACGGGTTAGGACGTGTTGGCTGCTGCACGTGTTAGGACATGGAGAAAGCAACTCTGGGAACGAAGGATCACCTGCAATGCCATGCATGCAGCCAATCACAATCAGCAGCCAGCCAGCCCTGTGATGTCACAGCCCTATAAATAGCCTCAGCCATCTTTGATTCAGCCATTTTTCAGTGTACTTAGTGCAGGAAGAGACGTCAGCAGGCGCTAGGGACAGTAGTAGAAAAAACTTTAAAACTTTTGTTTTGCTGTATAGACGTTCAGGGACGTTTACAGTATTGAAGCAGAATAGGGTTCAGTAGGGGAGTTTACAGCCTGGGTAATAGGAAAAATTCTATACATATATATTATTTGCAGTTCAGAGGTGTAGTTATATGTTCTAAAGCCTTTTGTGGCGTGTATCAGTGGAAAAAAATAAGGCCTTATTTGCTGTTTAGCGGTGAATTTATATGGTCTAAAGCAGGGGTGCACAACCTTTTCTGGTTGTGGGCCACATTGTCAGCCTGAAACTATTCCAAGGGCCGAAAATAAAACTTAAAGGGGTATTACCAACTGAAATACTGTATTTTTGGCATATTGAACATACAGTATATACTATAAATGTCTAGTTACAGTTCTAGGACTCCCATCTAATAGAATACATGAGAGATACATGTAAGAAGTGATAAGAGGCCCAAATGTTTCTGGGCAGGCACAGGTCGCAGCAGAGTAAGGGGGAGTGGCAGCAGGAGTGGCAGCAAGAGGCCTGAGCTCCCGGTGTCATCTAGTGGTCGTGTCTTGACCAGCAACCCAGCGGTTCTTGAATGGTTGTGTCGGTCATCCACTTCATCCCAAGTGACATCAGACACCCCCAGCCAGGAGTCGGTGGGTTTGTCAGACACAACCCTTAGTTGGCATGGCCCGGGAACAGGCCCTGCGCCCTCGCCTGTCCTTAACCTGCCTCTGTCCTTTTCTGTTCCCTCAGACAGAGAAGTATTACATGCTGTGGGCTCAGCTCCACTTAATAGCGAGGACAAGCTACTAGAGAACAGTCAGCATCTTCTGGCCAGCCAAGATCTGGAGATGAGAAGAGTGGCGTGGGAGCTGGTGTTGCGAGCGGTCAGGCTCCTGACCCAGAGACCATTGAGGAGGAAATCAATGACGTGAAGACAGTACTCGATGTTGATGATGCAGCTGATCGCACTTGGGACCCGCGTGATTTAGGGGCTTCATCATCATCAGGAGAAGATGGTGGCAGCTTGCTTGTGAGGCAGTATTGTTTCACTACCACAGCAGACTCCCTATGCGTGTTTCTGCAAGGCACAGTGTTCTACACCACTATGAAGGTTCTCTGCAGCCAGGAAATAGACGTTTTTTAATGCAATTTGCCTCAAACATATTTGGATCAACCCAATTTTTCCGAAAAATTCGGCGAACCGGCCGAATCGAATATTTGAGAGATTCTCTCATCTCTACTCACAGCATACCAAGAGGTAAGCAAAACATTGTGCGTTGTATAGCGATTATACTTGGTATTGCAGTCCAAGCCCGTTAATTTGAATGGGTCTATGCTGGAAATGGCCCATGTGACCACTGACCAGTGAATGTGATGTCACTGACTTAGGGTATGTTCAGACGACGACAATTGTCGCGCGACAAAAAGTCGCACTATTGTCGCGCGACAATTTTTATAATGGGAGTCTATGGTGTCGCAGTGCGACGTGCTGCGACTGCGACACGACAGTCGGCAAAAATCCATCCGGGATGGATTTTTTGCGACTGTTGTGTCGCAGTCGCAACATGTTGCATGTTGCACGTGCAACACCACCATAGACTCCCATTATAAATTGTCGCTACGACATTATATGTGACATCAATGTCGCGCTACAAATGTTGCAGTGTAGTGGTTCTCAAATTGTCGCGCGACTTTTTGTCGCGCGACAATTGTCGTCGTGTGAACGTAGCCTTAGAGGAAAAATTTCTGCAGGCTGCAACAGGCATCCTTAAGGCTATGTTCAGACGACGGCAATTGTCGCGAGACAAAAAGTCGCGCGACAATTTGGGAACCACTACACTGCAACATTTGTAGCGCGACATTGATGTCACATTAATGTCGCGCAACAATTTTTATAATGGGTGTCTATGGTGGTGTCGCACGTGCAACATGCAACATGTTACGCCTGCGACACAACAGTCGCAAAAAGTCCATCCCGGATGGATTTTTGTCGACTGTCGTGTCGCAGTCGCAGCATGTCGCATGTCGCACTGCGACACCATAGACTCCCATTATAAAAATTGTCGCGCGACAATAGTGCGACTTTTTGTCGCGCGACAATTGTCGTCGTCTGAACATACCCTTAGAGTGTCGCCACTTTTTAAAACAGCTGATCGGGGGAGGGGATAGATTTGTGCACACCAATGTTTATGTGAGACATAAATTCAGAAGCTACAATAAAATTGACATTTTTGGGAGGTTTTTTTTTGCAATTTTTGTAGGTAGTTAATAATAACCACTGGATGACTTAATTTAATGTAATTCACCATTTATATTAGACCCTGGTATTTTTAAATCAATTTTAAAGAAAATACTTTTATTCTGCAGCAGAGTTTGTACATCTAATGCAGAATTATTTAGCGATGCAGGCACTTTGGAATGAAATATTTTGAGCAATCAACACTAAGACTAAGATTAATCTTCCAAACACAGTTGAGTGTGTTACACTGTTTAATCTATAAAACTAAAAAGTAAAGAAATGAAAGAGAATATTTATTTTCAGGGTTGTTTTCTTAGGAAGATTAATCACTGCTAGGATTTCTTTTAATAAAAACTCCCCCTGGAAAGTTGAGCAGGTAAACACAATAAGCAGAAATACAATAAGACAATATACTAAAAATAAAAGGCAATCAGAACAGTGGACCTCTATATGGAGATATTGGGTTTAAAGGGTTTTTCTGTGAGTTTAATATTGATATTCTGTCCTCAGGATAGGTCATCAATATCTGATCAGTTGAGGTCTGCCATCCAGCACACTCGCTGATCAGCTATTTGAAGAGGCTCCTCACAGCTTTCCAAGCACAGCACTGTACATTGTATAGTGGCTGTGCTTGATACTACTATCGAGAACTTTTCACTTGAATGGGACTGAGCTGCGCTTAAACCATGTGACCAATGAATGTGACATCACTTGCCTAAGAAGTGCCCGCAATACTCACCGCAGTCGCAGCTTCTTCAAACAGCTGATCGGTGGGGGTTCCAAGAGTCAGACCTCCACCGATCAAATATCAGTAATCTATCCTGAGGATAGGCAATCAATATTAAAGGGGTTGTCTTACTTCAGCAAGTGGCATTTATCATGTAGGGAAGGGTAATACAAGGCACTTACTAATGTATTGTGATTCTCCTTATTGCCTCCCTTGCTGGCTGGATTCATTTTTCCCATCACATTACACACTGCACATAATAAATGCTATTTGCTGAAGTGACAAAACCCCTTTAACCACCTGCCGACCGCCTAACGCAGGGATGCGTCCAGGCGGCAGCAGGTCTGTTCCTTCTTGACGCGGCGGCGCGTCATCTCGCGAGAGGCGAGATTTGCTGTGAACACGCGCGTGCGTGTTCACAGCAACTTTAAGATCGCAAGTTATACTGCAGCCAGGACCAGGTAGCTATGTAAAGTAGCATCAAGCACCACACAACCCCCCCTCCCCCCCTGTCACTTATTAACCCCTTGTTAACCCCTGATCACCCCATATAGACTCCCTGATCACCCCCCTGTCACTGATCACCCCCCTGTAAGGCTCCATTCACATGTCCATATGTGTTTTGCGGATCCACGGATCCGCAAAACACGGACACCGGCAATGTGCTTTCCACATTTTGCAGATCCGCACATTGCCAGAACTATATAGAAAATGCCTTGCAATTGCGGACAAGAATAGGACATGTTCTATATTTTTGCGAAACGGAAGTGCAGACCCGGAAGTGCGGATCCGCAATTCCAGATCCGAGCGGGACAAAGTCTGTCCCCATAGAAATGAATGGGTCCGCAATTCCGTTCCGCAAACAGAAATGTGGACGTGTGAATGGGGCATAAGTGTCCCTTATCACCGCCAGTTAGTTAGCTACTTGTTGGGTAGTTAGCGCCCAGCCCACCGCACCGCAGTCACTGATTTTGGCAGAGATTTTTTCATCCACATTGATCGATGCGAATGAAAAAATCTGTGCCGTTTATTTTTATTTAGCCCAGAAGCTGAACGGAAAAAGAAAAAAAATCTCATTACCTGTATGCTCAATATAAGGAAAATAGCAGAAACTCCTAATGCTGGCCATATGTGTAATGATTGCGGAGACCCTCAAATGCCAGGGCAGTACAAACACCTCACATGTGACCCCATTTTAGAAAGAAGACACCACAAGGTATTCTGTGAGAGGTATGGTGAGTTCATGTAAAATTTTATTTTTTGTCACAAGTTAGTGGAATATGAGACTCTGTAAAAAAAAAAAAAAAATATCAATTTCCACAAACTTGTGCCAATTTTTTTTTTTCTGAGAACTCGCCATGCCCCTCACGAAATACCTTGGGGTGTCTTCTTTCCAAAATGGGGTCACATGTGGGGTATTTATACTGCCCTGGCATTTTAGGGGTCCTAAAGTGTGAGAATCCAAATGCGTAAAAATGCCCCTTGAAATCCTAAAGGTACTCATGGGAATTTGGGCCCCTTTGCGCATCTTGGCTGCAAAAAAGTGTCACTCATGTGGTATCGCCGTACTCAGGAGAAGTAGGGAAAAAAGTTTTGGGGTGTTTTATTATATATACCCATACTTTGTGTGAGAAATATCGCTGCAAACGACAACTTTTTTAAAAATGTTATACAAAGTTGTCAATTTACAGACATATTTCAACATGGGTATATGTAAAAATACACCCCAAAACACATTGCCCTACTTCTCCTGAGTACGGCGATACCACATGAGTGACACTTTTTTGCAGCCTGGGTGTGCAAAGGGGCCCAAATTCCAACGAGTACCTTTAGGTTTTACAGGGATGTTCACAATTTAGCCCCGCCCAAAATGCCAGGGCAGTACAAACACGCCACAAATGACCCCATTTTGGAAAGAAGACACCCCAAGTTATTCGCTGAGGGGCATAGTGAGTGGAAAATTGAACTTTTTGTCACAAGTTAGCGGAAAGGGAGACTTTGTGAGAAAACACAATAAAAAATCAATTTCCGCTAACTTGTGCCAAAAAAAAAATCTTCTATGAACTCGCCATGCCCCTCACGAAATACCTTTGGGTGTCTTCTTTCCAAAATGTGGTCACATGTGGGGTATTTATACTGCCCTGGCATTTAAGGGGCCCTAAAGCGTGAGAAGAAAACCTGCGTAAAAATGCCCTCCTAAAAGGTACTCATTGGAATTTGGGCCCCTTTGCGCATCTTGGCTGCAAAAATGTGTCACACATGTGGTATCTCCTTACTCAGGAGAAGTGGGGCAATGTGTTTTGGGGTGTATTTTTACATATACCCATGCTGGGTGAGAGAAATATCTCTGTAAATTGACAACTTTGTATACATTTTTTTAAAAAGTTGTCATTTATAGAGATATTTCTCACACACAGTATGGGTATATGTAAAAATACACTCCTAAACACATTGCCCTACTTCTACTGAGTACGGCAATACCACATGTGTGACACTTTTTTGCAGCCAAGATGTGCAAAGGGGCCCTAATTCCAATGAGTACAATGAGTGAGGATTTCACAGGGCATTTTAACGCATTTGGATTCTCACGCTTTAGGGCCCCTAAAATGCCAGGGCAGTATAAATACCCCACAAGTGACCCATTTTGGAAAGAAGACACCCCAAGGTATTCCAAGAGGGGCATGTAGAGTTCATAGAAATTTTTTTTTTTTTTTGGCACAAGTTAGCGGAAATTTATATATATATATATATATATATATATATATTTTACAAAGTCTCATATTCCACTAACTTGTGACAAAAAATAAAAGTTTACATGAACTCGCCATACCCCTCACAGAATACCTTGGGGGGTCTTCTTTCTAAAATGGGGTCACATGTGGGGTATTTATACGGTCCTGGCATTTTAGGGGTCTTTAAAGTGTGAGAAGATGTCTGGAATCTAAATGCGTAAAAATGCCCTATGAAATCCTAAAGGTACTCGTTGGAATTTGGGCCCCTTTGCGCATCTTGGCTGCAAAAACTGTCACAGATGTAGTATCGCCGTACTCAGGAGAAGTAGGGCAATGTATTTAGGGGTGTATTTTTACATATACCCATGCTGGGTGTGAGAAATATCTCTGTAAATGACAACTTTTTAAATTTTTTTATACAAAGTTGTCAGTTTACAGAGATATTTCTCTCACCCAACATGGGTATATGTAAAAATACACCCCAAAACACATTACACTACTTCTCCTGAGTATGGCAATACCAGATGAGTGACACTTTTTTGCAGACTGGGTGCGCAAAGGTGCCCAAATTCCAACGAGTACCTTTAGGTTTTACAGGGATGCTCACAATTTAGCCCCGCCCAAAATGCCAGAACAGTAAACACACCCCACAAATGACCCCATTTCAGAAAGTAGACACCCCAAGGTATTCACTGAGGGGCATAGTGAGTACGTGGAAGATTTATTTTTTTTTTGCCAGAAGTTAGCAGAAATGGAAACTTTATTATTATTTTTTTTTCCTCAGAAAGTGTCATTTTCCGCTAACTTGTGAAAAAAAATGAAATGATACATGAACTCACCATGCCCCTCCGCGAATACTTTGGGGTGTCTTCTGTCTAAAATGGTGTCATTTGGGGGGTATTTATACTATCCTGACCATAGTTTGTAAACGCTATAACTTTTACCCAAACCAATAAATATACAATTATTGGATTTTTTTTTATCATGTAGAACAATACATTTCTAGAAAAATTTATATAGAAATGTAGTTTTAAAAAAAAAAACAGAAAGTGAAAAATGTCATTTTTTTGCAAAAATTTCGGTCATTTTTGATTAATAGCAAAAAAGTAAAAATGTCAGCAGCAATGAAATACCACCAAATGAAAGCTCTAGTAGTGAGAAGAAAAGGAGGTAAAATTCATTTGGGTGGTAAGTTGTATGACGGAGCAATAAACGGTGAAAGTAGTGTAGTGCAGAATTGTAAAAAGTGGCCTGGTCATTAGGGGGGGTTTAAGCTAGGAGGGCTGAAGTGGTTAAACAACCTGAAAACCCCATTAACTATTTTCTTTTTTTTTTTTTGTCTCCCTGGTTGTATATGGAGTGGGGTATGGATTGAAAGATTATGTTTAGCAGAGGGGGGGTTGGGGGGTGGAGGGGTAGAGTGAAAGATAATAATTGATTTATCGATTGATGATGGGATTTTTATTGCAGGAGATATTGTGTTTCAATAAAGACTAGATTAAATATCATCTGGAAAATGAAAACATGTTGGACAGATCGCTACTGTGGTCATTCGACCACGTACAGTTTCATTGTTTATGGTGTGCTGCTGGCAAATTATGATATAATGTGACGTGCAACACATTTACATGGGGCAATAATTTGAAACTATCTAGAATTAACGAAGATAACGAATATAGCGCTATATTTTCTATCTTCATTAATTCTAGCAAGCCAACCAATAGGAAAGTTATACCCCGTTCAAAGTTTTATTCGCAGTATGCGAATATTACATAAGTTAATATTCGCGTACCACGAATAAAACTTTGAACGTGGTATAACTTTCCTATTGGTTGGCTTGCTAGAATTAACGAAGATAGAAAACATAGTGCTATATTCGTTATCTTCGTTAATTCTAGCAAGCCAAGTAAACTTGCCTATACACAGCTCTAAGTTGGATGCGAAATGCGAGAATATTAAGTAATATTACTCGCATTGCGCATCCAACTTAGAGCAGGGTATATGCAACTTACTTATTGTTTGAATATAGCGCTATATTCTCTCTATTCGTTAATTCTAGCAAGACAACCCAATAGGAAAGTTGACTGTACCCAGCTCTAAGTTGGATGCGCAATGTGAAAACATTACTTTACCTATTTTTGGCAATAAATAGAATATTGAGTCAGTATTCTATTTATTGCAAAAAAAAACTTATTTTTTAAAATCAAGAAATGGCCCTTTGGTGCTGATTCTCTGTTTTCTATGCTAAATAGTAATTTTGTATTATACTGAATAAAGGTGTAGCTCAATTTTACATAAGAGTCAGTGTTTTGTTTTGATGTTTTGTAGTTATATGACTCTCGGTTTGATGTTGTGGGGCATGTAGGTTTACTATTCTATGCTAAATAGTGCCTGTTTCTCTGACTTGCTGTGCATATAGATCTTCTGCAACAAGAACGATGAGCTGAGAACTACTCTTTGTTTTGTATTGTCTTACTGACTTGCTGCCAATGCTTATTGCTGGTAGCTATGCTCATTTCTCTCTTCCCTGAGCTTGTGTGTAAGTTAGTGAGCTCAGGAAAGAGAGAAGATAACAGGGCTGTAGCAATCAGCACTGACAGTAAATATATAGGAACATAGTATGCTTACTGTCAGCAATAATTCATGCAGCACCACTCCTCTCCTTTCTATCTTCCCAGTGCTAACCAGAGAAGAGACACACTGGGAACATAGGAAAAGGAGCCTGACTAGAGCAATCAGTGCTGACATTATGTCTACAGGAACATAGTACACCTATTTTTTGCACTGAATGCTGCAGTCCTGCTCCTCTCCCTATCTTTCCAATATGTATCTGCTTGGCATTGGATAGATAGGAGGAGTGGTTCTTCAGGAATCATGTAGACAAGTGTGCTATGTTCCTGTGTACTTATTGTCAGCACTGATTGCTGCAGCCCTATTCACCTCTCTCTTCCCTGAGCTCAGTAACTAACAAAGAAAAGAGAAAGAGTTGCTAGAGATCACTGCTGGCAACAACTTAGAGAGGCAGAAATAGGTCAGACATGGTTAGGACACGTGTAGAGGGGCTGGGGTAGGGAGATAAGAGGCAGGCTGAGATGCCTGCCTCAGTATTTACACAGTATTTACCCATGGTAGACACGGAAGACGTTAGAGGGACAATTTACAGTACATTCACTTTTCTAGTAAAAATATGTACATTTTCCTAATAAAGTATAATACAGAAATGCATAAATTAATATTGCAGATAAGTATATAACATTTTGTAATATATCTTATTAAAATGCTTTTATATCAGCTTTGCTCTTTTTTTGCTTTTAACATTGACCTCCATGCACAGAACAGGGGAGGGAGGAGGCTGTTGGACAAGAGACAAACAAACTGCAGTTTCTTAACTCTGCTACACTTATAACTTTTGACACTACTATATCTAGTAGGTTGATACCAGTATTCAGAGTGAGGTAATAAAACACTTATTAGCTGGCAGCAGCTGCTTATCCCTCGTCCTCTCTCCATAGACTTTTGTGTGTAAAGCTGGAGAAGGAGATAGATGCCATTAGAGATGATGCTGAGTAAAGGGAAGAAGGAAGAAAGCAGCCTGAGAAGCCCCTGAGGAAACATAATTCTTTAATAAGATATATTACAAACTTACTTATATTTGGCTGTACTATTCATTTCTGAAAATGTGTTTATAACTGGAGGTACACTTTAAAATTCCTGTCCCTACACAATATAACAAGTACATTGAATTGATGGCTACATTTTACGGATGTAATTAGTCACGAGTAGGAATGTTGAAATTGGTCATGCGACAGAAAAAAATAGCAAAAGAAATATATAAATCACTAAAATAGCCTACGCAATTGGGGATGAAGGGAGTGGGAGGAGTAATGAGAGTATGAGTGCATTTTAATGTGTCTTCTAATCTTTTTAGTACGTGAGTTAGTACATAACAACCCACAATTGGCTCTTCTGTCATAGAGCCTTCATTAAGATGTTTCCTCCTTTGTTTCATTATCCGACTCTAGAGCCCAAACGTCTTAAATTTTCTGCAAACAGTCATAAAGAGGGATGCAGTTTATTGCTTCTGAACAGGAAAATCCACCAGAGATTCGACTACTTCATCATTTTAAATATCCAAAAGAGCATGAAGTGTTCTGATATTTATTTACAGTTTATCGAATATACAGGGAATATCATACACTTTTATAGAGTATACATAAAACAATCAGGATCGTAGAAATGATATAATATGTCAACAATAAACATTAGGAACAATATCAGGCAGTTAAAAATCCTCACAAAGTCATTGAAGAACAGACCTAGCTGCAATTAGAGAAATTTTCCAAGATAACATTTTGTAAAAGATCTATGCTTTATTTTTTTTCTCTCCAAAATAAAGTCACTTTTATCCATAGGTTGTGTCTATTCACTTAATTAGGGCTGAGCTGCAACACTAGGAGAACCTCTGAAAAAAATAAAAAAATAAAAAAATAAAGCAGACCTTTTAGCTAATCCCTAAAAACACCTTAAAACCACATTGCGAATAAAGGATCAGCCGCCATCTGCTAGTTACCTGATCAGGATACAAAGAATTAAATTGGAAAACTTGTCAAGGTTTCCAGTGCTATCCCGCATGATCATCATATCCTCCGAGAGAAAGCTTTTATGTTCTGTCACATGGCATGGGACTTTGCAGAGGTTTGATGTTATCCATGGCAACCTGTCAAGCCTAATATTCTGAAATCTTAAACTGTAGCTCGAGCAGATAAAATTGTATTTTCTTATATTGAGTTGTCATTTTTTGACTATTGCATCCAAGGCTGCTATCAGCTTTATTGTATAAAGACTGCAGCTTCCTAATATTGGATATTCTTCTATGGGTTATAAAAGTCTTTATAGATAGAAAAAATCTTCTTCTTCTTCTCCTATGGTACATTTTATTTTATTCCACTGTTGGACTACATTACTGTAGGCTGACAAAAAGAAATTAATCTTCTTCCAAAGGGCCATATCATCATAAACACAACACGAATACTATATCATTGTTTACCAAACCCAAAGGCCAAATAATTGAAAAACACCATTGGTAGCTTCAGATTGGGTTGTTCCTCAGTGAGCCTCCCAAGCCCTTTCATGGCTTGGATCACCTTTCAGCTGTAGTAGAAATGTATTATAAGTATTACATAAAAGTGAATAGTCAGCCATGTACATTGATGGGTCTGGTCTACTATAGCAAAATGGCCTCTTTGGCCTCTGTGCTGGCTAATGGAGGACGTCCCCCCTCTGACCTCCATATACCCTATATAATATATCAAGAGAGGTTATATTCATAAGACATCTTTAAAGTATACAGTTCCTTGAAAAAGTATTTATACCCCTTGAGCTTTTCCACTTTTTTTCACATTTTACCCACAAATTTAAATTTATTTTGTTAGGATTTTATGTGATACAACAACACAAAGTAGCAAGTACCGTATGTGTGAAGTAAAAATAAAATGATATATGGTTTTCAAAATTTTTAATAAATATAAATCTGAAAAGTGTGGTGTGCATTTGTATTCATCCTCCTGTGCTCTGATACCCCTAAATAAAATCCAGTGTGACCAATTGCCTTTAGAAGTCCCTGAATTAGTAAATTGAGTCCACCTATGTGTAATTTATTATCAATATAATTATGGCTGTTCTGTGATGACTTCAGAGGTTTGTTAGTAAACATTAGTGATCAAACAGCATCATGAAAGCCAAGGAACACATGAGACAGGTCAGGGATAAAATTGTGGAGAAGGATATAAAAAATTATCTAAAGCTCCGAAACATCTCACAGACCACTGTTCAATTCATCATCCAAAAATGGAAGGAGTATGGCACAACTGCAAACCTAGTAAGACATGGTCTTCCACCACAACTGACAGACCAGGCAAGGAGAGCACTAATTAGAAAAGCAGCCAAGAGGACCATGGCCACTCTGGAGGAGAATCTGTTCACACAACAACTATTAGTCATGTACTCCACAAATATGGCCATTATGGAAAAGTGGCAAGAAGAAAAGTCATTTTTGAAAACAAGTCATAAGAAGTTCCGTTTACAGTTTTCCGCAAGCCACGTATGTGAAGTATGTGAAAGAAGGTGTTCTGGTCAGATGAGTTGAACTTTTTGGCCAAAATGCAAACTGCTATGTGTGGTGAAAAGAAAAAACTACTCATCGCCCTGAACACACCATCCCTATCGTGAAACATGGTGGTGGTAGCATCATGCTGTCGGGATCTTTTTCTTCAGCAAGGACAGGAAAGCTGGTCATAGTTGATAGGAAGATAAATGGAGATAAATACAGGGCTGCAAAAGACTTGAGATTGAGGCTGAGGTTCTTCTTCCAGCAGGATAACGACCCTAAACATCCAGCGAGAGTTACAATGAATTGTTTTAAATCAAAGGATATTCATGTGTTAGAATGACCCAGTCATTGACAATCTGTTTGAAGACTTGAAATTGCTGTTCACAGATGCTTTCCATCCAATCTGAGTGAGCTTGAGTTATTTTGCAAATAAGAATGGGAAAGAATTTCAGCCTCTAGATGTGCAAAGCTGGTAGAACCATCCCTGAAAAGACTTGCAGCTGTAATTGCAGAAAAATGTGGCCCTACAAAGCATTTACCAAAGGCTGGTAAAACACACTACACATTCCAGATTTTTTCTATTAAAAATTTTGAAAACCATGTATCATTTTCTTTTCACTTCACACATGCTTGCTACTTTGTTTTGGTCTACCACATAAAATTCCAATAAAATACATTTAAATTTGTGGGTGTAATGTGAAAAATGTGGGGGCATAAACACTCCTTTAAGTCGCTGTATATTTGCAAAAAATATCTCATTAATTTTAAAAAAAATTTAATTTATGTTTTTTTGTTTCTGGTTTGAGTCATCATCCTTTAAAATAATAATTTAAGAAGGTAGCTATAAATTTATAATACATTCCTTTCACTTTTATTGCTCCTATCTTCCACTCAGGGCTTTGGTCACATGACCAAAACCGGTGCTGGAGCTGTGGCAGAGAAAAGAGAAGTGCATCATGGGTTTGGTTGGATATAGCAAGAGAAAGTGCTACATACAGGTTGGAAACAAACCAGAAGCATTGGTTTACATGGTGAAAGTGGTCAGGAAAGTCCAGATTAAAGGGGTTATCCAGGAAAAGATATTTATGACATCCTCAGGATAGGCCATCAGTATCAGATCCTCAGAGGTGCAACACTTGTGACCCCGCTGATCAGCTGTTAGAAGAAGCCTTGAGTGCTTCCGCCTCTTCTTAGGCCAGTGACATTGCCATACATTGGTCACATGCCCTAGCTGCAGCTCAACCCCATTAAAGTCAATGGAGCTGAGCTGCAATACCAAGTACTGCCACTATACAATGTACAGCACTGTCCTTGGAAAGCTGCCGGGAGCCTGCATCACTCACCAGAGCTTTGGTAAGCTCCAGACTCCCTGAAACAGCAGATTAGCGGAGATGCTGGGACTTGGACCCCCGCTGATGTGACAATGATCACCTATCCTGAGGATAAGTCATTACTATCTTTTCCAGTATAACCCCTATAAAAAAAATAATGGGAATATGTACATGAGGTAAGCAACTGCATGAGCATATATGTTAAACAGCATAGTAATCCTGGAAAATCCCTTTAAAAAGGTTGTCTGGTTTCAGAGCTGAACCTGGACATATCCCCATTTTCACCCGTCCGGCCCCTTTGACATGAGCCTTTCATGCTCCAATTCTCTCCCTTGCTGTGCCCTGGATAATGCAGGGCAAGGGTTTGTTTGTTTTCATTTTTCACTGCTAGGTGGAGGCTTCTGCCTAGCAGTGTTGCCGGTGATGTCACCGGCACTGATAGGCAAGCTTTAACACTGCCCTAGACATTTTACAGGCCCACACATCAGTGCCGGTGAAGTCACCGGGCTCACTGCTATGCGGAAGCCTTCAACTAGTTTATCCCACGGAAAGCACGGTACGTCACCAGATCTAAAAAAAAAAAAAAAAAAACGCCTTTCAGCGCAGGGCAAGGGAGAGTATCTGAGAATGAAATGAAATGCTCCAATGCTCATATCAGGGGGCTGACTGGGTGAAAACAGGGATATGTCCTTTAGATATTACAGATGGTGTACAAGGAAAAGAAAAACAACCTTTGGGAGAGTGAGAAAGCAAGAGCATTTCAACTCAAAGTAACTTTTTTTTTAAAATCAAAATCCGTTCAATGCCTTGTTAGAAAATCCAAATCATTTTTGAATCTTCCATATTTTTATAGTTGTATGGTTATATTTCACGGTCTGTGATTTTTACCCAATTATGGTTCAGTGCTTCTTTCCAGCTACGATTAAAAAGCTAAGATTGTAAAGTTTCTTACCTCCATTCACTTCTAAGTATTCTATCTACAAAAGCGCCCACTCTCTTTAGTAGTCAGCATCATAATTACAAGCATTCTACTACTTAGACTTTAATTGGGTGCTATTTCAATTTAATATAGGGGATGAAATATTTACTGCAAATTTGTCAAAACTTACTTCTGCCCATTTCGCTTCTAAAAAAGTTTGTTTTGGGATTAAAGTGAATATTTAATAGCATCTATATAGAGGGAAAATATGATTGCAAATGATCTTGCAAATTTCAGGCTTCCCCTAGTATGGACAAGAGACTAAAAAAGTCTGCTTTATTTTCTGTCAACATATAAAAGCTTTGCAATCTTCACAAATGTACCTAAAAGCTTCTTTTATGGAGAATGAGCTGCCATTGCTTGGTATATATAGTTATTTCCACCTGACTAATGTGTGTAATCAGAGGTACACATAGAATTGTATTAGTGGTACTGAAATGTTCCTCTAGAGACGAAGGCATAGATGCATCAATCTCTTTGGTTATTGTTTAGCATCATATGATGATATTATTGCTGTAAGTCTTCTCCTGTTTCTCTGACCCTTACCCAGTGCCTACTCCAAACCTGCAAAAGTATAGATGCTGAGTTATACTGATGAGAAGGCCATACTGTCGTCGTCCCCCCACCCCCACCCCCAGGCAGTCGGGACCAGAAGCGCTGATGGCACATCTTAATTTGTACCCCAACCCCTTTTAGTGAATGCACTGAATCAACACAAAAAGTCTGAGGATCAAGGGTGCTCCTTAAAGAGGTATTCTGGCTTTATGAAATTGATGACCTGTGGTCAGGACAGGACAGGTCATCAATTTCCGATTGGTGGACCACCAACTATCCACACCCCCGTCAATCAGCTGTTTGAAGGGGCCTTGGCACAAGAGTCGTTCAAGAGCTGCATTCTCTTCAATTTTTACCAACACGCCGTCTAAATTGCTGTGGTGGGGCAGTGTAATTACAACTGCTCATCCCATTCAAGCTAAATGTAAGAGGAATCTGTAATTTAATAATGCAAACAGTAGACAGCGTGCAGGTAAATATTGAAGAGAACACAGTTCTTGCACTAGTGCTGCAGCCCCTTCAAACAGCTGATTAATGGGGGGGGGTAGGGGGGGTTTGGTGCAGAATAGATAATCATAAAACCCCTTTTAATCACCCCAATATCAGTTGCTAAATAGTGTTGAGCGCGAATATTCGAAAAGCGAATTTTTTTAGCGAATATCGGCACTTCGCTAATTCGCGAATATTTCGAATATAGCGCTATAAATTCGCTATTTCGAATATTCGTTTTTTTCTTTTTTTTTTTAGTTATATTTTTTTCTTTCCTACTTCCCAAAAGTAGTTCTTACCTGTCCTGAGGATTCCTGGCTTCCTGGCTGCTCTAGTCAGTGCCCGTTGCCGCTTCTGCCGACTTCCGTGCTCATGTGGAGCGTCCCCATCCATGGGAGAATCTCCATATACTAAAATGTACTGTCGGATTTGAGGAATTACGTTGAAATCGCAATGCGATTAATTCAAGTTATATTAATCGCATTGCGATTACAACTTAGCACTGCTATCTTACATAGGCTAGAATTAACGAATATGGAGTATAGCTATGCACTAGCAGTGCTAAGTTGAAATCGCAATGCGAATACTTTAAGTTAAATTAATCGCATTGCGATTACAACTAGCACTGCTATCTTACATAGGCTAGAATTAACGAATATGGAGTATAGCTAATGCTATGCACTAGCAGTGCTAAGTTGAAATCGCAATGCGAATACTTTAAGTTAAATTAATCGCATTGCGATTTCAACTTAGCACTGCTGCTATATTCATATTCGTTAACTCGTTAATTCTAGCAAGCTGACCCATTATAAACCCAGCTCTAAGTTGAAATCGCAATGCGATTAATATAACTTGAATTAATCGCATTGCGATTTCAACGTAATTCCTCAAATCCGACAGTATATTTTAGTATATGGAGACGTTCCCATGGTGATGGGGACGCTCCATGAGCACAGAAGTTATGGTTGGCTTGGTAGAATTAGCGAATAGCGAATATGACGAATGTATTCGTCATATTCCTCAAAGCGAAGATAACAGTATTCTACATCTTCGTTTTAGCAACCTATTCAGTCTCGTCATCGTCAACTTCGCTATTCAGCTATTCGCTAATTCTAGCAATCAAATAGGAAGGTTGACTTACAGACAGCTGTGTTAAATTCGCTATGCGATTTTTTTTTTAATACAATAATTATATTACTTGATAAAATTATTATAAGTATTCTATTTATTAAAAAAAAAATCGCATAGCTTAATTTAACACAGCTGTCTCTATAGTCAACCTTCCTATTTGATTGCTAGAATTAGCAAGTTGACGAATAGGTAGCTAAAACGAAGATGTAGAATACTTCGTTATCTTCGTTTTGAGGAATAGACGAATACATTCGTCATATTCGTCATCCTCGCTAATTCTAGATATGAAACCAATAGGAAAGTAGCCTTAAGTACAAATCGCAATATGCGATTATTTAAATCGCATGTTAATCGCGATAACTAGAAAAAATGACGAATATTCGATTTCGACGAATATGAAACGAATATTCATTCGAATATTCGCGAATTTCGTCGAAATCGAATATGGCACCTGCCGCTCATCACTATTGCTAAAGAGCAATTTGAACATATTTAGCTATTACTTACCAAATTGGCAGTTGAATTACATAGTCTGAAGGATTCTATACAATGTAGTTACAAAGCTAAAACTTTCCTTTAATTCATGTATTTTAACAATGATGTTTCAATCCTCATTGGTCGGGAATAAGATTAAACGCGTTGAGATAAAAAGTAGCAACTGTTAAGGGGTGAAAAATTTACTGTGTCATTAAGATCCTGAGGTCAGAGAGAGCCCAAAAGGTGCTATAGCATGAGATTGTAATTACATTGAAAAAGACTAACTCAATATTAAAAGGTCAGTATCTGATCTCATGACACCAGGAAACGAGCCAAGTTTCTGACTCATTGGTTGAGTGTTAGCACAGCTTCCTATGTTTCTATCCTTGGTCCTGATATGTGTACTGCCTCCAGCCTCTTTGTTTCTGCTGGATCCCGTCTTTTCCTCCTGGCCTGTTCCTGGAGAACAATTCCTTGCTTTTACTCCTGGTTTTGACTTCTCTTTTGGAACTGCCTATGCTTTGCATCCTAGATTGAACCCTTTGCTTTCTATACATCTGATTAAAGATTAGCAAAGTTCTTAAAACTCATTTCTTTGTGAGTAGTGGATGCAATAATGGGGAATGGCGATTGTATCGCCCCCACCATCATTGAACTCCTGAGATCCTGAGTTCATCGTTGATTGTTGCATCTGGGATGATCACTGAGGACTGTCAGGGGTTAATCTTTAAAATAAAAAAAATACAACTAAAAATACTCACCTAATACATTTGATTGCGAAGAGCCCAGAGTGGCCATCTTTCTTGAATATCCATTTCCAAATCTTGTGTGGTGCGTGATGACATCATCACGCTGGTCGGCATGGCGACATTATACGTCACCGTGCATGAAATTTTACACCGGATCTTCATTGAAGATGGCCGCGGAGGACTCTTCATGTACAAATGGATTAAGTAAGTATGACTTTATATTTGTTTTACCGCCATTTTAGGGAAAATTGATTTGTTACCATGAAGCACAAAGAAATTTGGCTTTGTGGCGAATCAAGTGGTAGTTGCCTCATCTTTTGAAGGCTACTCATTGATTAGTCATACGACTCAAAAAATGACAGGACAGTCTTCTAGAGTATAGGCATCACTCATGAAGTCCAAGAGATGTGATCTGGTTATTCGCACTTTTTTTTAGTCAAGATTGAGGAAGATTGCAGACACCCTATATCAGAAACACTCAGCTCTATCTAAAATCAGTATGAGTTTTCTTTGAAAGAAGGTAGACACAGATTTTAACTTTGTTGTAGAGTTTGCACAGCCCCGAAGCTCAAAGCTTTACTGGATATGACTCTTTACTCTTATTCATGCCCACCAGTAAACCCCCACCACCATAGTAAGCCATAATCATACATTAATAAAGTAAGCAACCTAGTTTGTTGTTGACTTCCATATGATTAAATAATATATGTATATTACAGCCAAAAGAACATTTTAACGTAAGTATTTATTGCACATGCAATTGTCTTTGTTTTAAACTATTAAATAATTACAAGTCAAATAAATTCAGATCATTTAAAAATACACATTATTTTTACATCATGATCGATCTGAAATGGTAATCAAATATTTGTTTTGAAAAGTCAATAACATCGAGATCTTCTTTTTCTGCTGTTGAATATAATGCAAATTACAGAGGTTTGAAAAGAATAATGAATTTAAGTTTATGACAGCAACGTAAGAAAATCCCCAAGCTTTCAATATACTTATTTTAGAGAATTGTCTTCATTACAGCACCATTGCACCAGGCCTATCCTTGCCTGTTGCTCTTTATTCCTGAATTTAAAGGGGTTGTCTATGTCAGTAGAAATAAAATAAAAAAAGCCAGAATGGCATAAGAAAAGAAAAAACCAAAGAAGTGGCATTCACCTTTTTGATCCCATTCCTGTGGTTTCCAGGTCCCTACTGATGTCTAATTCCTGATCCCTCTGGAAACACAGGTGGCTGAAATAGTGTCCCGCCTCAACCAGTGATAGGCTGAGCAGTAATTTCCTGCATGTTAAAAATGACCAGAAAGTAGAAACTAACTGGGAACCTGAAGTCAGAATGGTAGTGGCGGGGGAACCAAGAGGTGAGTTTCTCTTCTTTGCCATTCTGTCCCTTTTCTAAAAAATGTATCAACTGGACTTTAGTGACTTTAGTGTGGATGACTTGTTATTGCAGTGGGCTGACTTGTTATTGCAGTGGGCTGCGACTGGCCACTGTGGATATATAATATGTTGTTATAGATAACACTACATCCCATGCAGGTTTAACTAGCTAAGGTGGAGATAGGTGGACAGCTGATATACCAGGACAGGGACTAATTTCTTGGTTAAGTATCTAACACATGTTTGTATTTTCACATTTTACAACCATAGATCTTAATTTTTATTTTTCAAGAAAATCCACCTAGGTCCCATTAACATGGCAGAATGTTCTGGTGGAATTTTGCTGTGGACACCATGCCAAAATTCCTCTGATGGCAGCATGGTATCTGCATACCATTGTTTTCAATGGGAGGCAGTGCTGGTGCCTGTTGATTTAAAACCATGACCATGCAGTAATATATGCAATGATTTTGACAGCATTAAACTCAGCCATGTGAATGGGCCCTTAAAGGCTTTGTACACCTTTGGAGCCCATGTTACTCATTGTTGGCCAAAAATCATATTTTCAATTGGCCTTTATTAAAAATGTTGAGTCGTTCTGTCACAAAAGAACCTTATCGCTAAACTAATAAGAGGTCATAAACACTTATTTAAGCCACATTCTTATCAGTAACATAAGAACTTAGCTATAATGAATGTTTATAATGTCAAAGAGCAGAGATAATGAGCCAGTCAGCTCCCCAATTGACGGAAAAGAGAGAAAATCCATAGGTTGCCACTATAGGATCTTAGCTGTGTACAAAAAATTGCCCCCAGACGGTCTACATGGCCTTTAATCTGTAAACTAAAAGTTGCACCATATACTTAAAACAATCATGTGACTTTCCCTGACCAGGTGACTGCTAAGAAGCAGTTCTCTTATCACAGTGTAGTTCTCTGATGTAAGAACAGAACTTCCAATATAAAACACTCCTTTGGATTACCAACACAAAACAGTGGCCATAAAACAAGATATAAAAATAAATAAAAATATAAAAATTAAAACAATAATCTGTAAAGTGAAACCTGGGATTCTTAACCCGGCAGTTCTTGGCAAATTGTTGTCTTCAAATGAGACATTGGGGACATACAATAATTTTGGAATTTTCTAATATTTGCAATTTGGAGCCACTGTAAGAAAGGAAAAAGGCAAATTCTGAAATTTGCCTAAACCTTACATTGGTACAGTATATCTGAATGGCCAATTATGCTGAATCCCCAGTCTCTCAAGGATCCATATGCTATAGGTGACTACAGGTCCCCTTACAATGTATTGAGTACTGGCAGTGGTCATCACATGCCCAACTAGGACCCCTACCAATTAAGGTCTATTAACAGGGGTGATGATGATCAATTTTGATCCCAAATGCACTCACATTCAGTACTACATTACACATAATTAGGTTTCAAAGTTCGATAGTCCAGAGTCAACTATGATTTTGGGAGCCATTACTAGACACTGTTTTATTGAAAGATTTCCATGAGGAGTGTTATAGACAAGCAACCAATCACAATAAAATGTTTTTTTTTACAGTTTTTACAGTAAAGTATCATCTGATTGGCTGCTTGTAAGAAACAGACAGTTATCACATTTTCTCATTAACGTCTATTGCCATGCTATATTTTAATAAAATATTATTCAAAAGAACATGTCCACAAACAGAAATATTTAAAAACGAAGGTTGGTTGTTTGACTGCTGGTTACATTTTGAGTACGACCTTGGTAAGCTAAACTGTGCCAAACAATATACAGCCATGAAAGTACAATGATTGATTGTCACACAGAACAATTATATTTCTGTGCAACAGATGCCATTCCTATGCTAAGGACTAAGGAGCACTTCTTATTAGGGCATAGGAATCTCTCATTTGCTTCCCCATGTGCCTGTGGAAATAAATGTAAAGGACATTTCTTTTTAGCTCAGAACTGAAACACCTTCTTCTTAGTGGCCCCCTCAGTGACTCCCTACCTCCAGCCCCAACCTTGATTATGATGGATTTATAGTAGAACAGATCCTTACAGATTCTACTGACTTGGGGCCATCAAATTTCCATTAGACGTATGGGTTTTAGTTTTTTTTTTACTTCCGAAGGCAGCAGACTATCCAATCCTTGCCACCAAAAAGTAACGGAAACCCTACAAAATGAACTCTTTGTATGAACAAAGATTAAAGTATAGTAACATTTATGGTGACCAGATACCAGATTTTTAGGTCTTGGTGACCCCTAAATTGCAGTAGTCCTTATTTTTCAGGTAGTGATCTGTCTTTAAAAGTAATAATGCAATCTTAGCAGAAAAAATTACTTCGAAACAAAATCTGTGTATGAATAAGCCAGCAGAAATTTCACATAATTTGATTATTTCAATTCATTGACCAGAATATTGATTGTCAACTCTACTGTCAAGATGGTGTGTGTCATTCGGTCTGAATAGTGGATCTTTCTAGCACAGGATAGCATTCAATATTTTATAGACTTTACTTTTTATTTCCTATTAACAGTCATGTTTTGAATTTCCAAAATGTATACATTTATGCTAAAATATTTTTTTATGAAGTGTTCACTAAAAGAGTTCAAGAAGGGCCTGGATGTATTTCTGGAGTGTAATAATATTAGAGGCTATAGCTACTAGAGATGGGTCGTTAATCCAGGGCATTATTCTGATTGCCTGATTGGAGTCAGGAGGGAATTTTTTTCCCCTTAAGTGGGGGAAATTGGCTTCTACCTCACAGTTTTTATTTTTGCCTTCCTCTGGATCAACTTGCAGGATAACAGGCCGAACTATATGGACAGATGTCTTTTTTCAGCCTTATATACTATATTTACTATGTTACTAAGTGAGGTGTAAATTAGTGTTACAGTAGATTATAATGCTAGATTCTGTATACCCCCTTCACCCCTTTACTTTCTCACCCAAATAATTCAAGTCTATGAAATATGTGTTTCCTGTGAGACTCTGCATTGCTGTTAATGACACATATTTGCTACAAAATAGTGCAAAGTACAAAATAAAATGACTAACTTTAGTTGTTTCTGGCAGGATGGCCCAGTTTCATGATAACACTATCTTCAGAGAATTGCTTTTCTTACTATCTATTGACAAGAAACTTGGTTCAACTCATGATGATGCTTCTGATGTACTCCTTATGGCCCAAGGAAAAAGACTCTTCACATTTTATGGAGCTATACAATTTTGCTGTTTTGTTCCTACAAAACCAATGCACTATTTAAGCTTTGAACCCAAAAGACCAGGAGTTAAAGTAAATCTCTACCTTATAGAACTGTGAAAAATAAAAGCAATTTTTCCTGAATGATTGAAAATTAATAATATATGACTTTCAACTAAACAGTTGTACTCTTGAGATTGTCTGGTAGAACCATACACTTTCTAAATACTTTCCATTATCAATGTAGCTTTCTTCTGTACTTTTGCATGGTGTGAAATGAATGAAATGAGCACATTGGGGAAGTGAGATGGATACATCTATACATTCCCCAACAAAATACAGAAGAAAAACTTTTTAGTTCTTATTGAATTTGTTTAGGTAATCCACTAACATACCAAAGAGTGAATGAATATTTTTGAAAAATAAGCTGGTCCACACGTAGTGCAATCTTATTATTCACTGTAAGCAATTGGGTAATCTTTGCTCCTTTGTACATGGGTAAATGGGTGTATGAATTTATTTCAGACCTTAGGGCCACTTTCAGACTAATGAGTTTTCAACGCCGATGCAATGCATCGGCAAACGCATTGCTCCCACACTGAATCCGGACGCATTAATTTTAATGTGTCTGTGTACATGAGCACTGTTTTTCCACACATGTGCATTGTGTGAAAATCGCAGCATGTTCTTTATTCTGTGTTTTTCACGCAACGCAGGTCCCATTGAAGTAAATGGGGCTGCGTGAAAATCGCATCGCATCTGCAAGCAAGTGTAAATGTGATGCGTTTTTCACTGATGGTTGCTAAGAGATGTTTGTAAACCTTCAGTTTTTTATCACTCATGTAAAAAAGCATCAATGCGCATTGCACCCCCGCGAAAAAACTGAACAACTGAACGCAATCGCAGACAAAACTGAGAGACCAACAATAGAGTCACAATTTCATACATTAGCTCTAGAGATGTGCAAATAGATTCATTCAAATCAAAATTAGACCCAACATTTAAAAAAAAATTCTGCTGAATTTGGTAGAATCAGAATTTCTTCAGATTTGTTTGGATAGAATTCTTTTTTGAGAGATAATTTTTTTCAGGCATTAATTCGTACCTGAATTTGGATAATTGGACAAATGGAACTGAATATAATTTTAGGAAATTCACTCATCTCTAATTTGCTCTAATAATGGAATCGTGTGGACAAAACAGAAACTTTCAATTATTCAAGCAGCACACTACAGTAGCTTCTTAACAGATTTCACATTGGCTGAGTAAAAATATTAACATCTTAGCTTTAAGGTCCTGGTCTATTGAGATCAATAAAAAACATCAACTCATTTTGATAGAAGAAATAGTAAACTGTAAAAAAAAAAAAGCCTTTGTGGCACGTTTCAAAAATGTTTAGTGTAAAAGGGACTTGGATGTTCTTCTTGGGGCAAAGCTCCTACTGAACCAGTCATTTCAGCTGGAAGACAATGATAAATAGACCAAACCCAGCCAGAATCAGGCACTGTGTGATCAGCCCTGTTGCCTCTAGACTCTTTTCAAGCAAGCGCAAGAAGAAGGAAGAGCTCCAAAAGGTTACTGAACGCGTGGACTCTGAATGTAGAATAATCCTTCATTATCACTTATAGATAAAGATTTGAAGGGGTTGATTTTGTATTTTAGAGATCAAGTTGGACATTCTTAACCAAGACAGATCACTGACTCATACTACAAATATACCATAGAAAAACATTGTATAATTTTGATTGGTTTTTAAATCTTGTTTTACATTGCAGACCTCATGACATAATGGGGTAAACATCTTCATGACATAGAGCCTGAGTTACATCATTGTTGGAGCCATATAAGTATTATGTCCATAACATTGGGTGCAATACTGTAGGACATTACATGGTATACATCTGGAGGTTGGGGTTTCCGGTATTACCTTGCATTGTGTTTAGTGCACCATGACTGAGTAGGTCATTACATCTCTTGCCATGCTCATACATCCAGAAACTAACAGGTGTCAGTCATATATGTTGTCCAGTTTAATTTCTGATGTAAGGTCAGAACTTGACACAGGGCTATTTGATCAGCAAGTCTATTTTTGTACAGTAACAAATTCAGCTTGCTTTTATATAAAGCACAATCAGTTCCTGAGTCCTGATACCAGGTGAGGCACCAGTGACGTTCAGTTGTCTTTGCTGTCTCCATAATCATTGCTCAACACTATAAGTACTTGTTCCTCACAGTTCTTCCTCAGGTCTCTACTCAATTCAGTCCAGTTGACTGCATTAGGCTTGGGCTCACTGTAGCGACAGGCTAAGTAACGCAGGGAAGAGCGCCGTAGGCTGATTCTCGGCTCGCCAAGAAGAAAACTGCATCGTGGACTCAAGGCTTCTAGCTGAGATAATACTAGGCCAGCTTTCCTGTAAAAATGACAAGAGGTATTGAAAAATATTTCTTCGTACAGTACATTCAACACCATAAAAGGAAACGTCAGTAGATTCATGCTACCAAAACCACAGGCAGCATATTATACTGACTGGCTCTTGCATTACAAAGAACTATATGCATTTAGAGAGAAACTTGTCAAACAAGTCTCAAACTAGGCAGGCAGAAGCTGAAAGGGGAGCCACTTAGTGAATGTTTCTCCCTGTGCCTAACAATTTAGAAAACTATGCAGGAAATTTATTATTGTTGGTGAATTTGAGATAATGGCATACAGTAATAATAAATTAGGTGCAAGTGCAATATGGTTGGACCTATTTCAGCAAAATTATGCCTGGGGGATTGCCTGGGGTGGAGTTGTGACTTTTTGAGACTTTTTAAATAGTCACACTTTATAAATGTGTCACAAAAGTCTGAAATTTTGACAACATTTTCAGTCCAAATCTGTAGGTGGCATTGAAAGGTGCAATGCTCAAAAATGTTATGCAAGTTACCCCAAAAAGTTGCAAAGTCTATACTAGCCAGAAATTTTGTGTGCAGGGCTTGATAAATTCCCCTTTGCTTTTTCTGAAATACTGAAACTTTCCCTTTAATTAAAGTTGATCAAACGAATTGTGCCGCAAACAATATTCTACATTTTTAGCATCTGGATTTGAATACTTTTGTTATTGTATATAATAAAAAAATTAGCAAAACCACTGAGCAATACAATAAATGTACCTGTATAGCGCCACCTGCTGTTTGTTATTTTCCTTTTTTGTCCACCTTACTGGGGTGGTTGCACATGCTCAGTTCAAATATTCAACTGTCACCAACTATATATCATGTTAGAAATTTTGTCAGTGAGAAATGACATGCCGCTCAGCTGCCAGCTTGAAATAAATCTAGCAGAGAAACTGGAT
This sequence comes from Bufotes viridis, assembly GCA_033119425.1. Classification (NCBI taxonomy): domain Eukaryota; kingdom Metazoa; phylum Chordata; class Amphibia; order Anura; family Bufonidae; genus Bufotes; species Bufotes viridis. Next base: position 132,604,721 of record CM065596.1, on the reverse strand, counting down.
CAATAAATGTAGAGATCTCTGGATCCATGTGAGGTACAGGGCTGGTTCTAGCTTTGTTAGAAATATCGTCATGTACTATATGATGTCTGATTTTCATTTTTTACATCAATCATGATATAACCCTTTTAAGTTAAACAATCAAACAAGCACTGAGTGAAGTATATGAGTCAGTACTGGGTCAGCATAGGTAGTCTAGTATAAAAATATTGTAAATGTATTTATGTCCTTCAGCATATTGCCCCATTATTAACAGGACACTATGGTTTTGTACAACAGTCTTAATATTAAGGACATTCATTCTTCTAAGCCACTCTGTATACTATGTTATAAATATATTATAAGTCCCTAACACAACAGGAAATAACAACTATTATATTCCTGGGCTCTACAGCAGAAGTTCCCAAAGAACACTCCCTCTCAAATATCACTTCCTATTGCTATAAGCCAGGAATGCCCAACCTGCATTCCTTGATAGCTGTAGGCTGTTCAGGCATGCTGGGAGTTGTAGTTTGCAACAGCTGGAGGGCCACAGGTTGAGCATTCCTGCTATTAGCTGAAACCACCACACTCTTTTCTACTCTACATACCCCTTGTATGCGTTTCGAAAATAATACTGGTATTATGATGGTAAAAGCTATCTGACTTCTTATAACTAATTTATCCTGAACACAAACAAACAGATAGTGCCCTCTTTGCCAAATCAAGATAGTAAACTCATGCACACAAGCGTGAATATTAATCATAAAAGTACCTGGGTCCTAGTTCATCCTCACAACGCCAGGTAAACTCTCCAAAACTCTGGAAGTGCTGGTTGTAGTGGAACCGTACACGGTGCAGACTGGGGGACCCTAGTTCGAGCAAGGTGTTGTACGCTGTCTGTTGCTCCTTCCCACTAGTATAACCATTGAAGAGGTTGTAGATTTTATCAGCCACCTCTAGATTGACGTAAACAAACACACAAGTGTTAAAAAAGTCAATAAAATCTACACAATTAATGGTGCATTGTCGAGAACTCATTGCCACTGTAACGACCACATAGTAGACTGCATTGAATCAGATTAGCCCTCTATTCTCACATTTTTTCCCCCTAACTCATTATTTCCTTAATGGCAGGACGTGAAAATACAAAAGAGAATATTCAGGAGAAGCATCGAGACAAAACAATAACCCTTTTTAAATGTTCTCTATCATCTTTAACAGTTTATTAACTTCAGTCTTAATTATGTTTAATTGGCTTGCCAAGGAAGCTAAACTGCAGAAGCTGCTGCAACAAATATCACTGAATATACAAAATGTAACAGTCGGGGCCATGTAACTGAACTTAGAACGTTCCTGTAATTTATTACATTGAATTAATTTCAATTGTTAAGAAATTTGATCTCAATTTCTAGAATGTCTTCTTTTTTTTTCATTTTGCATTTGACAGATTTCATGAGCCAGAACAAATTCTGGTCTGGCTATTCAAGCGTCCTTTTCTTTTTAATGCAATGTTGTGATACTGGAGATTTGAAAGGAGCGGAATTACTCAAGACGCTGGGGGCCTTTCAAAAGTCATGGAGATGACTGTGCAGCCATCTTGGATAATAGAACAGGAGCCTGAGAATTAGCATATCTGCAGCTGAAAAGATTAAAAAAGAGGTCACAAGAAGGGATGAGCGAATTTCATATTTTGAAGTTTGTGTGCGGGTTCGTATTGTGGTATTTACTGAATTGCGCTATGGATTCCGTTACCACGGACCATAACACAATTCCATGAAATAATGCATAACGGAATGCCTTTAGAAGCATTACGTTATTCATTCCATCATAATAGAAGTCTATAGCTTTCATAAAGGATCCGTCCCGTTTACGTTATGCAGGAGAGGACTTAAGCATAACGTAAACTGGACGGATCCGTTATGCAGGCCATAGACTTCTACTATGATGGAATGAATAACGGAATGCCTCTGAAGGCATTCCGTTATGCATTCCATCATGGAATTTTGTTATGGTCTGTGGTAACGATATTCAGTAAATACCACAACACGAACCCGCACACGAATTTCAAAATATGAAATTCGCTTATCCCTAGGACCATGCAACTGTTCTTTTCGTTCCCCAGTTAATGTGAATTTTTTCATGAATAAGGCTACTTTCACATCAGCTTTGCGTCGGCCGGTCTTGAGATCTGGCACAGGCTCTCAAAACTGCAACACAATGCTTCAGTTTTGTCCCCATTTATTATCAATGGGGACAAAACTGAACAAACAGGAACGGAGTGCACCAGAATGCATTCTATTGCGGTTTGTTGTGTTCCCATGCTGGACACAAAATAACTTCAAGTAACATTTTTGTGTGGCGCATCTGAAACTGAACATGTAAGTCAATGGTGCCGGATCAGTTTTTTTCGGACATGATGGTTTTAATGCCGGATCCAGTTTAATCATTTTAATATATTTAATATAATACAACCAAATCTGTTCTGAACGGATGCAGCCAATTGTATTATTATAACGGAAATGTTTTGCTGTGGTTTTCAGATCCCATGCCGGATCTCAAAACCGGAGAACAAAATCGCAGCTGTGAAAGTAGCCTAACTGTCCATACATTTTTATTTTGTCTACCTTAGAGTGAGTTCACATCACTATTATTGATTCCGTTATTGTTTTCTGTTATAGCATGGTTATAATGGAAAATAACAGAATACATAAGACGGAAGTCAAAACGGAAGCCTTTAAGAGGCATTCCGTTTTGATCCTTCATAATACAAGTCTATGGGTAGCATAAAGGATCCGTCCTGGTTTCCATTATGCAGGAGCCCAGTCCTGCATAACGGAATCCAGGACGTATCCTTTATGCTACCCATAGACTTGTATTATTATGGAATGCAAAACGGATGCCTTTAAAAGGCATTCCATTTTGCTTTCCATCATAAAAGAAGTCTATGGGCAAGCATAACAGATCCGTTTCGTTTCTGTTATGCAGAACGGAAAAAAAATCCTGTCGACAGGACTTTGTTTTCCATCTTGCATAACGAAAACCAGACGGATATTTTATGATTGCCCATAGACTTCTATTATGACGGATCAAAACAGAATGCCTCTTGAAGGCTTCCGCTTTGACTTCCGTCTTATGGATTCCGTTATTGTCCGTTATAACTAGAGATGAGCGAATTTTTCAAAAATTCAATTCGGCCTGTACGCCGAATTCTACAGAAAAATTTGTGTCAATCCGAATTTATTTGCGGCAAATCTCCTAAAAAAAGTCTGTTTCAGGGCTGCAGACAGCCTTTAGAGGGGTGTAGAGTACTGTGCCTTGCAGTAACACGCATAGGGAGTCTGCTGTGGTAGTGAAATAATACTGTGAGTCAGTATGACATGAAGATGGCAGGTGTCGCTCTTAGAACCACTGCATACTTCACTTATTTGGGCAGTCATAGGGCCAAAACTGACCAAATAACTCAAGTATTAACTCAGCCTTACAGATGTTAGAGTCAAGAAGAAGCGTACTCCTTTTACACCGTCATCAGCTGATTCCACACAGATGTCTACAGAACCTGTTATATTAAACGCTTATACAAGTAGAGCCCCCCAACAGAGTGGAGAGGGTGTCAGCAGTAAGTTTGTGTTGACGTCACTGATCCGTCAGAACGGATACTCTGATCCGTCAGAACAATAACCCACAAAACGGATCCTGTCTGTGGAGAATCTGCCTTTACTCAACAGAATTTGCTCAATAATCCATCAGTATTGCTAATGCCAAATAAAACAGGAGTAGATCTAAAACGAAGATGACACGTCAATGGAATATTTGCACTTCTTCTCTGTTTTGTACCCACTCCTGCTTTTGGCTACCAAATCATAAGCCAATTCTGATGGGACCATACAGGCATTACAGCTGCTACACAGACAGGATCCGTTGTGCGCCTCATTTTTCTTTCATTCTGACAGATCAGAAGAAGGGTCAAATAAATGATGATGTCAGCCAGGCTGAGAGACAAAATAGTGGCCCAGTAATGAAGTTGGGAGGTTGGGAACAGCATAAGAAGTCCACAGACTGGCCCTATAACATAGTGGTGAGGTGTAAGCAGCATGAGGAGACCACAGAGTGGCCTAATGACAGAGTCTGGAGGTGGCGGCAGCATGAGGAGGCCACAGAGTGGAACAATGACAGAGTCTGGAGGTGGCGGAAGCAGCGGTAGCAGCAACAGGAGAAGGCCACCGAGTGGCACAATGACAGAGTCTGGAGTTGGCAGCAGTATGAGGAGGCCACGGAGTGGCACAATGACAAAGTCTGGAGGAGGCGTCAACAGTAGTAGCAGCATCAGGATAAGGCCACTGAGTGGCACAATGACAGAGTCTGGAGGTGGCGGTAGCAGCAGCATCAGAAGACCACATTGTGGCAAGGTGACATAGTGTGGAGATGGTAGCAACAGCATCTGGAGACCACAAAGCGACCCAGAGACCAAGTGGAGAGGTGAGTGGCAATACCAGTACCCGCTGACGAAGGTGGGTGAAAGAAGGAGCACTTTGCATAACATGTGTGGCATCAGGCGGGTGGCAGCATCAGAGTAGAAGCTGAGGCAGGTAGCCAGAATAAACTGGTCTCTTTTGTCAAGGTTTGGGTGAGGCGGCATGGATGATCTAATCAGATGCATCAGGCATCGGTGGGTGGAAATCCTGGCTGATCCAGGCCAGGATTCATCTTGACAAAGGTCAGTCTCTCCACATTGTGGGTGGCTAGGCGAGTTCTTCTTGGGGTAACTTTGGCCCCCGCTGCACTAAACACCCACTTTGATGCCACACTACTGGCTGGGCAGGACAGCTTTTCCAGGGCAAACTCAGGCAGTTGCGGCCACAAATCCAGTTTGGCTGCCCAGTAGTGTTGAGCGCGAATATTCGAATAGCGAATATTTTTTATGAATATTGACACTTCGCTAATTCGCAAATATTTAGAATATAGTGCTATAAATTCGTTAAAACGAATATTCTTATTTTTTTTCAATCAGAACCCAAGAATAAGATACCGTTAACGAAGATAGCGCTATGTTCTCTATCTTCGTTAATTCTAGCAAGTCAACAACCAATTGGAAAGTCGTAGTCCGTTCAAAGTGTCATTCGCAGTACGCGAATATTACATTATGTAATATTCGCGTACTGCGGATGAAACTTTGAACAGGGTATAACTTTCCTATTGGTTGGCTTTCTAGAATTAACGAAGATAGCGAATATAGCACTATTTTCGTTATCTTTGCTAATTCTAGCAATACAAGTAAACTTGCCTATACACAGCTCTAAGTTGAATGCGCAATGCGAGAATATTAAGTAATATTAGTCACATTGCGCATCAAACTTAGAGCGGGGTATATGCAACTTATTTTACTATTGTTTGGCTGGGTAGAATTAACGAATATGACGAATACGCATATAGCGCTGTATTCTCTCTATATTTGCTAATTCTAGCAAGCCAACCCAATAGCAAAGTACTCAGCTCTAAGTTAGATGCGCAATGCGAAAATATTACTTTGCCTAATTTTGGCAATAAATAGAATAATGAGTCAATATTCTATTTATTGAAAAAAATAGGTAAAAGTAATATTTTCGCATTGCGCATCCAACTTAGAGCTGTCTATAGGCAACTTTCCTATTGGCTTGCTAGAATTAGCGAAGATAACGAATATAGCGCTATATTCTCTATATTCGTTAATTCTAGCAAGCCAACCAATAGTAAAGTTGCCTTTATACCAAATTCAAAGTTCAATTCGCAATACGCGAATAATTAAATCACATATTATTCGCGATAAATAGATGAAATGACGAATATTTGATTTCAATGAATATATGACGAATATTCAATCGAATATTGGGAAATCGAATATGGCGCCACCCACTCATCACTACTGCCCAGTAGTCCAGCAGGTCTTCAATGATGGCTGGCAGGATGCTATCCAAATATGCCACCAGCTGCTGGTTCAGATCCTGCTCCAGGTCTACCTGCTGCTGCTGGTGAGTAGTTTCTTCACTATGCGGGTGAAGAAAGCTGCTCATCAGGGACTGTAGACTCAGGCTGCTGCTGTAGGAGTTGGTACTGTTCCTGCTACCCCACCACTCCCCAGCAGCCATGGCAGTGGAATGTGAGCGCAGAGGGCCCCCTGGTCAGACCTGCAAGAGGATGGACGATCGCGCAGATAGGCAGCAGCCAACTGACTACATAGGATGTCTCTATAGTACTTCAATTAGTCCTCCCTCTCAGTGGGTGTAAAAAAGACCCTCATTTTGGACCGGTAACGAGGGTCCAACAAGGTGAAGTCATCCCTCTGTCGAATGGTGACAATTCGTCTTTCACTACGCAAGCAAGTAAGCATGAATCGGGCCATTTGTGCAAGTGACTCAGAGGGTCTCCCTGCCTCCTTCTCCACTGCATACTGACACGATGTGTCTGCGTCCTCTGCCTCGTCTTCTTCATCGCCCTGTAGCTCCTCTGGCTGCTCCTGCTCCTCCTCTCCTGTCAGATAAGCAGAAACACCACCTATTTTGCTACACATTGCCTGTGCTCCAATGTCCTCCTCCCCCTCCTCCTCATCTTCCATTTCAGCCCCCATAGGGCTCATGTGAGTGTCATGAGGCCATGAGATTTAGGCGCCATGTCTGCTGTCCCTGACCAGCGATTGTTACCACCATCTATTACAGGACATGAAGCAGTGGAATCATGTAGTTCATTCCGTAGTCCTGGCGACTGGATAACGTGACATACTCAAAGGGCCTGAGCAAACGTCATGTGTCACGCATGAGCTGCCACTGACTGACATCGAAGTTACGCAGGGGAGTACTTCTATCTGCTTGGACCATCAAGAAAACCCGGTTGCGACTGCCAAGGGTTGATCTATTTCACGCACTCAATCTCTCGCTCTCCTACACAGAGGCCTCAGATTGAGCCTCGATCACACCCCAACCCAGCCTTTCATGCATTCCAACACGCTGCCACTATCTATGACATTTAAGTCAATACACCGATTAATTAAGGGCTCATACAAACCCCACAGCGTCCCACTCACAAGCAGGCTCACAGTGGCACAGGCCACACTTATAGAAAATACATGGTAAAGCAAACCGCATTCATACACTTAAAAAAGGGAGGTTACTGGGCCCGTTCAGGGTACAAGGCAAAACCATTAAAGATGTGCTTTAATGTATTAAAAAAGTACAGTACTTAGTTACAAAAAGTTAAAAGAAATAAGACATACATAAACATGCACAAGACAGTATAAAAATAAAAGGATAAAAAGCAGAAAAATTCTTACTCAACAAAATGTGTGGTCAGAGTTCCTTCTGGTTTCGGGGGACAGGAGGAAAGTGGAGCACAACCCCAAATTGTGTCTGCATTTCCAGGAACCACCTTCATTACCACTTGCAAAAGGGCCAGTTTTTTAACATTCAGGTGATAAACTGATTTCCATCAAGGGCAATGCGTATTCCCACTGCAGGCCCAGACGGAATGGCACGAACAATCACAGAATGGCATCATAATGTATAGGCTCACACGACAGTTATAAAAAAACATACACAGATAATATAAATTGTGAGAATTGTTGTCCATTTCTCACAGGAGGAAACGTCGCATATCAGTCTATGTTGGGGGATCCTGTTCTGCCGCTGCAGCTCTAGGAGGGTGTGGTTTGTGGTGTACGGGTGGTTGAATTGCATGCAAAGTTTCCTGGCCATTTTTAGGATGTCTTGCAAATGGGTGGAAGACTTCAGGAACCGCTTGACAACCAGATTGAACACGTGTGCCATGCAGAGCTCAGTGGCAACGTGGAGGTGGAAGCAACATGACCTGGCCAAGAGTGATGAGCGGCAGGGGCAATATTTGAATTTGCGATATTTTGGGTGAATATTTATCATAAATTCACAAATTCGCTATTATTTTTTTGATTGCAAAAATCGGCAATGCAATATGTGCGTATTGCACGCGCAATATAGGCGTGGGTCACTTTTGCAACATTTTTTAAGCTCTTAAAAGTTTCCTTAAACTGGAGAAAATGGTTGACATGGCAGAACATTACAATAGCTTTATATGCAGATAGCGTGCTCCAATATATTTGCGATTGCACAATTCGGCAATTAATAATGCACATATTTTGGCGCAATACGTGCAAGTTCACATTTTAGCAGGTCTGACTACATATTAACAGTTAGTTACATAACTGCAACAGTGTAGTGCATATATATTTTTCTTTTTGTACTGAACTAGGCCACTAAACTCTTTCACCGCAAATAACTGCAACAGTGAAATGCGTATATATTTTTCTTTTTGTACTGAAATAGGCCACTAAACGCTTTCACCACAAATAACTGCAAAAGTGAACTAAGAATATATGTATATTTTTGTACTGAAATAGGCCATTAAACGCTTTTACCAAGAATAACTGCAACAGTGAGCTGCGTATATATTTCTTCATTTTGTACTGAAATAGTCCACTAAACGCTTTCACCACAAATAACTGCAACAGTGAAGTGCGTATATATTTTTATTTTTGTACTGAAATAGTCCACTAAATGCTTTCACCACAAATAACTTCAACAGTGAAGTGCGTATATATTTTTCTTTCTGTACCGAAAGAGGCCACTAAACTCTTTCAACACATAAAAATGCAGAAGTGAACTGAGAATATATTTTTATTTTTGTACAGAAATAGGCCACTAAACGCTTTCACCACAAATAACTGCAACAGTGAAATGCGTATAAAGTGCCTTTCAAAAGTATTCACCGCTCTTTACTTTTTTTGTGTTTTGGTGCCTCACAACCTGGAATTAACATGGATTCTTTGAGGATTTGCATCATTTAATTTACAGAACATGCCCACAACTTTAAAGATGTTTTTATTTTTTTTATTGTGAAGCAAACAACAAATAGGACAAAATAACAGAAAAAGTCAATGTACATAACTATTCACCCCCCTAAAGACAATACCTTGTAGAGCCACCTTAGCGGCAATCACAGCTCCAAGTCGCTTAGTCTCTATGAGCTTGCCACATCTTACCTCTGCCTATTACTCTTTGCAAAACTGTTCCAGCGACTTCAAGTTGGATGGTTTGCGCTTGTGAACAGCAATCTTTAAGTCTGACCACAGATTTTCTATTGGATTGAGATCTGGGCTTTGACTAGGCCATTCGAACACATTTACATGTTTCCCCTTAAACCACTCAAGTTAGTAGGGTGTTTGGGGTCATTGTCCTGCTGGAAGGTGAACCTCCGTCCACTCCTAGCCTCAAATCACGCACAAAGTAAAGTGGTACAGATTTTGCTCAAGAATATCCCTTTATTTAGCACCATCCATCTTTTCCTCAACTTTGACCAGTTTCCCAGTCCCGGCTGCTGAAAAACATCCCCACAGCATGATACTTCCACCACCACGTTTCACTGTGGGGATGGAGTTCTTTGGGTGATGTGTTGTGTTGGGTTTGCGCCAGACATAGCATTTTCTTTGGTGGTTGAAAAGTTCAATTTTAGTCTTATCAGACCAGAGCACTTTCCTCCATACATTTTGGGAGTCTCCCACATGCCTTTTCGCAAACTCACAATGTGCCCTTTTTTTTGCTGAAAGTAATGGCTTTCTTCTGGCCACTCTGCCATAAAGCCCAACTCTATGGAGCGTACGGATTATTGTCGTCCTATGTACAGATACTCTAGTCTCTGCTGTGGAACTCTGCACCTCCTCCAGTGTTACCTTAGGTCTCTGTGCTGCCTCTCTGATTAATTCCCTCCTTGCCTGGTCCATGATTTTTGTTGGGCGGCTGTATCTTGGCAGGTTTGCTGTTGTGCCATGTTCTTTCCAGTTGGTTATGATAGATTTGATAGTGCTCCTGGGGATCATCAAATATTCAGATATTTTTTTATAACCTAACCCTGACTTTTATTTCTCAACAACATTGTCCCTTACTTGTTTGGAGAGTTCCTTGGTCTTCATGGCAGTGTTTGTTTAGTGATGCCTCTTGCTTAGGTGTTGCAGCCTCTGCGGCCTTTCAAAAAAGGTGTGCATATGTAATGACAGATCATGTGACACTTAGATTGCACACAGGTGGACATCATTTCACTAATTAAGTGACTTCTGAAGGTAATTGGTTGCATGGCCTACTGTAGGTCACATGAACTACTGTCGGAGCAGCTAAATCCCATGCAAGTGATTGTGGCTGAGTTGCAATACCAAGCATAGCAGCTATCTAATAGACTTTCCCAATTTTGGTAAGCTGCGAGGAGTTCCGCAACCTTCTTCAAGAACTAATTATCAGAGATCTCGGGTGTCAGACCCCCCACCAATCTGATAGTGATGACCTATTCTGAGGATAACTCATCAGTTTCAGAATCTCAGAAAATCTCTGTAAAGCCACCTACAGTATGAATATGCATACAAACTAACAAAGTGTCAGGAAAAGGTAAAGCTACTTGAATTGTTAGTGGCAACAACTAAATCTTGACTACCAGAACACAAGATTTTTAAACAGTGCCATGAAGGGAATAGTGATGAGCGGCATAGGCAATATTCGTTTTCGCAATATTTCACAAATTGTTTGCATAATATTCGCAATAATTTTGCAAATCCTAGAATTTGCGATCTCCAGTCATTTTTGTGATTGCGTAAATCGGCACTAATGATGCACTTTTTTTTGTGTAATACGTGCAACTTCGCATTATATGAGGTCTGAGTAGATATTAATGATTGGTGAACTAAGTATTGTTGTGAGACATCACAGCACTGTGTCTAACAGAGACACTAATCCCTATCACAACACAGTAAATCCTAACACCCTGCACTGGAACCTATCAGCTATACTGTATCACAATCTAACTTACACTGACTATCTCCCACTATCTGTGTTATATATTTGGGCTAACTATCTAATGTAATTAAATAAGGATCCAGATGAGTCTGCAAAGCACATAGCACAGCAATGACACTGCTGTCTCTCTCAGAACTGCAGAAAATGGCTGCTGGAGAGCTTTTTATATAGTAAGCCGTAGACAACTTTCCTATTGGTGGCTAGGGATGTTGCTAAGCTCTGACAAAGATATTGCAGCCTTCTATTGGCCCACAAGCAAGAAGCATTGCGGGTACTGATGAAAAAAAAATCTTGAATATTCGCGATTAGGAATATGTAGCACTATATTCTAGATTTTCGCAAATTCTCAAAGTGCCAATATTCACGATAAAAATTCACAATTAGAATATTCGCGATCAACACTAGAAGGGAACAGAAATATGCACTTCCCAAAAGCCATAGGGATAGACCACTGAATAAATTAACATTTTAAAGTCTCAGAGAGAATATATAGTGCCAATTCTAAAAAGCCTTGGCCCTTGCATGAACAGTAAAAAAAAAGTCTGCCTTATGTTACATGAATTTTTGAGTACTTTATGTAATCCTGATCTCCTTGCTGAATGAACAGAAGAGGAGGGTATGGACTAAAAAAAAATCTCTCTAGGGTACCAAAGTTAATCTCACTATAGCACGTGAATAAACTTTTTACTTCTTATGGTTGTTGTTTAATGGTTTGTGATGCATATTGTATGTTTGTTTTTCTTTTAACAGTGTCTACCTATTCATTTATTTACAACACAGAGCATTTGGTTATGAAATATGCAGAAGATTGTAGGAGACTTATCATCTCAATTTTTACTTCGTCTTAGTACCAAATGGACAAACATGGATATAAAACAACCAAGCGTATTGTTATCCAATGCATAAATATACTGACATTCCCTTAGGTGTCATTTTTGGCCTTCTATCTGAGAAGAACTCTTAAGACTCTCAGTTATTTATTTCATTCTAAATGCAACACAAACATATAGACAATGCCTAAAATTGTATGTAGTCATAGGAAAGTATATAGCCAGAGGTGTACCTTGAAAGAAACTGGTAACACAGCCCCCCACCTACAATACACTATTTATAATGCTCATGTCTTCGGTGCCCAAGTGTGACTGCAATCTTGAATCCCCCATAGCCTTGCCCCTGGTTATAGTGCACAGCTATAGTAGATCAGTTACTCCATTGGTGTTGATCTGTGCTATGGCAGCCAGGGATCTCAACCATATTTGCTATGAACAAATCACGCCTATACACTACCAACAATAGGTGCTTTTCCTATGTACAATCTTGGCTACATTAAAAAAAACTAAGATCATTCACTGCGTTTGGTGATCATTGAACTATTTATAATTTTTCAATATCAGTGCACAAACATATCCTAAAGGGGTTCTGGAAAGTTCTAAAGCTACCTCCTGACTAGGGAAGTGGGAGGGGTTCTGACAGTTGTGACTGATTGGGGTCCCATTCCCCCAAATTAATGGTGTGGTAGCTCATGCTCAATTCATTCTTGATGGGACTTTCGGAGATTGCCAAATTCAGGTGTTGGCTATCACCAGCAATCCCATAGAGATTAATGGAGCCACAGTGGTCAAGCACAGCCTGCCACTTCATTCATTTCCAATCTTAGTGGTTGGACCTCCATTAATCAAATGGTTATTGTGTCCTTTTTGAGGTAGTCCCAATGCTACTCTGGGTCCTCCTGACACCGTTGAGGTGTCTCTACGTGTTGCTGCTCTCTGAAAGAAATGCTAAGTCGTGGAGCACCCCAATGAGAATTAAGGCCAGAGAGTCAGGGTATGCAGTTAACCAGTGTGCTTCATTGCTAGAGGAACTTAAAGGCTATGTACATATTATGGGCAATTTTTTTTTTGTCATTTCATTTTACTCATTTTGGGCTAAAAAAAAGGTTTTAATTGGTCTTTATTAAAAATATCGAGCTGTTCTGTCACAAAGAGTTAACTGTTTATCTATCTGTACATGGTACTTTCACTTTCACTTTGTGCAGGTTATCTAATAACCCCTGTACATTACTAAGAGGTCATCATTAACACTTATTTAAGCCACATTCTTATCAGTTAGATAAGATTTGAGCTATAATGAATTTTTATAAGCTCAAAGACTAGAGATAAGGTGGTGGTCAGCTCCCTGCCTGATGGAGCAGGGAGAATATTCTGAATTAGCTACTAGATAAAGTCAAGGCTGTGCAACAGTTTTGTATTTTAATAAAGAACAATTGAAAAAATGATTTTTAGCTCAAAATGAGTGAAATGCAAGATTTTTTATGCCACCAATGTTGTACATAGCCGAGAGTACATTGTCTAGGGGATACTTTCCTCATTATGAAGAGAATCTAGTATGCAGAATAAATGTGCACATTGTATGCCTATTGTAGGCCAGCTGATACCCATATGTATTTTTGGAAAGATATTCAAATTAGCTTGCCTAACCCTATCTGATGCCAGCAAATGTTAGATATGGTAATTTGCATATATTTTTCCCAGAAATCAAGAAGAGTGTACACACCCAGAGGTTCCCCCTAAGGCCTTGCAACTAGAAAATCTGCAGCTGTTTAAGTAAAAGATTTTAGCAAAATGACTAGGTCAATTAAACAAAGTGACCCAGCATTTTGCTAAGGGGGTCTGTCACTAGTTTATGTTGCCCTTAGTTAGGACACTATAAAACTTGTGACTAATTCCCTTCAAGCGTTTATGAGCTGTTAGGGAACTGGAGATAAGGGCTATACATCAAGCTTCTTTCTGACAGATTCATTGGGAAGGAGAATCAACAGTCTGCGGATACAGTGAAACTGAAAGCTGTAGAGGAAAAACTGTTGCCAATTTTTGATAAAGACCAACAGAAAAAAAAAATAAAAAAACAGAATGCTATATTAAAAAATATGCCTTCAATGTGTTCATAGTGTTTAACTAGTGAGAAATGTTCACTTTTTTTTGGGGAAATTACCTGCAGCTGATTTAATTTCTTACATTCTTGGACAATCCATTTAAATATATAGTTTCATGAAGCATTATACAACCTTTACCTTGCGATTTTACGTCATCCACCTCAGGGCAGGGCATTCGCACAGTGACATGACTCGGCTCAGAACGTCTGCCTGTGTTGTCAACTCCCCATAATGTGAACCTGATCAAGCCAGGAGACAAAGCTATTTTAGAGTGATCAATGGACAAGACACCCTGCAAGCTTTCCTAAGTCAGGGAATAACAGGGGTTAAGCTGCAAAAATCTGTCTCTGATGAAGACCGCAAATTATATTACCTGCAACAGAGCGTAACCCCTGAGGCAGGATGCAAAGCTTATCATACTTTGGCCAAACTAAGACCTCAACTCGAATAGATATTACCAAAGCTGATTAAATGGGAGTAATATGAAAAGATTAATTTACCAAACCGGGGTTATTAATGGGCGCATAAGTCCTAAGGCAACAGCATGTCACCTGTTAAATAATATGGGAACTATTAATAGCAAAATCTATTAACCTTTTTTTCCCACAATACTCCATAATAATTCACTTGACTGATTCACTTTACTAATGTTAAAGATGGTCAATTTAAATGAAAATAGAATCAGAGCACTTTAGCAGACAGAGTCTGACTCCATTATATCCCTGATAATCAAATAACAGTGTGGAGCAGCGGGGGGATAGCGCTCACGTGTAAGAAGTGTCAGACTCCAGGCAGCGGACCACGATCGATATAACGGTGGAATGTTTGTCGGGTACTTGGGCTGGCATCACACAGGGAGATTTTGCTCCTGAGATGATATCTTCCACAAAACTTAAAACATTCTCTGATGATGGGGGAGAAAAAAGAAATGGGGAATAATTGGAACACTCAAAATACACTGTAAATAATGCTCTGGTACAAGCGTAAAGGTAAGTAGAAATGAGAAGAGACTTTTTACAGCTCACTTTCTGTATGGTGCCAGAGAAGTAAAATATGTGAAAAACACACTTGATGAACCTGTAAATCAACAGAAAAACTCCAGCATCCGATAAAAGACTTTAGAGACTTTATTGAGCGTGTTTAAAAACAAATAGGGAAGGACGTGGACACATGAAGGTCTAAGCTTTTCAGGTCTAACAAAAATTACCCTTATTCATGCCATGCATAAGGTTCATTATTGTTAGACCTGAAAAGCTAAGACCTTTATGTCTCCATGTTTGGCTTTAAAGATGCACAATAAAGTCTCTACAGTCTTTTATTGGATGCTAGAGTTTTTCTGTTGGTTTCCAAGTGTAAAGGAAAGAACCAAACCTGTATTGCTCAGCTCAATAACATACTTAATATGAAATAAGTTACCTACGTGCCAGCAGATGCCAGTTTGCTTTAAAAGGGTTTTTGGGTGTGGCTTCCAAATATCCCATGATTTGGAATTTAAATGTTGATGTTTGGCTTACAAAAAAATGTTATGTTTTTTTTTTGCTGGCGGTTCATGTATTAATTCTGTTACTTATACAAATTGGCACTAGAGATGAGCGAATCAATGAAATGAATCAAATTCTACCAGAATTTTATAAAGAATGATTTTGCATCTGCATCCAAATTTTTGGTGACTGGATTCGGGCAGATTTGAGGTTTTGGAAAGAGAGAGAACAAAATTGAAAAAAAAATCATAAAGGTGGCAGACAGGAGATAAAAATATGAATCCTAAGAGGTCTCAGTGTGTCCTACACACTTTTTCAGGCCAATTAGAGCACTTTTGATTTGAATAGAATAGTTTCCAACTTGAATTGAATAGACAAATTTGGATGACTTGAACCCGAATCAAATATTAAGCAAAACGCTTATCACCTCTAATTGACACAATGCTTAAAACATTTGATTTGGCTTTCAATCTGTACATTTTGGCCCACATTTATGAATAGAGTTGCACCGTTTTTGGCACAAATGTTTCTTAGACACATGAAACAGTTGCACCAAAGAGAATAGAAGTTAGCGACATGCTCAACACTTTATAAACATGTCAAGAAAAGGGGGTGTGTTTAAAGGAAAGTGGGTATGATTTGAACTGGGACAAGTGAACAAAAAATTTGCAAAACTTTTGGTTCAAATATTTGTCGTAAACTACTTAAGTCAACAAATAGGTGGTTTAAAGCTAAGGACACAAGTATCTAAAGCTGCTCAAGATTTATTATACAGAATGATAAATTTGCCACATTTTTTGACTGCCTAGTCAAAATTTAGGCTTTTTAATGTTAGACACTATTAGTAAATGTGGTCTGGCATTTCATAAATGGACTCTGTCACCAGTGTTCAATGTTAAACCAGGTACAATGCATTGTAGTGCTAGCTAAGCTGTAATGATACCTTTCACCTAGCGATCTGTTGCTTCATTCGAGAGAAAAAGTAATTTTAATCTATATGCAAATGTGCAATTAAGTGCACTGAGGGTGGGTCCACGCTACTAAGTGCACCCTTGCTCCTCCTGCTTCTTCTGCCACTCCTGCTTGATTGACAATAAAAGCAATTTCTATGACACCGATTAACAGCTCCTGCTAGAACATTACATAGATTTGTTGCGAAAAAAAACTCTTCTCACCGTCATCGTTACCTGCTTCCATTTTGGAACGGTCCAGTTTGTCAGTAACCTTCTCCTGGCTGATAAGATAATCTACTATCCGTGCTCCGATGGGGGATTCATAATGGATCCACTCGAGCACCAGGAGGGAACTGCTGGGCTCCTGCAGCATAGACAGATGCAACCTGTGAAGACATGAAAGAGGGTCTTGAGAGCTGATGGCATGAAAGACTTGTATCATTCAATGAGAACCAACGACATCAAGAAAAGTGATTATATGTTACTAGGATATGCCATCAGTTTGCGAATGTTGAAGGAATTCAACTGATGGGACCCTAGTGCTAAGAATAAAGGGGCACATTTATTAAGACCAGTGGTTTAGATGTAGGTCTTAATAAGGCCCTGCACTGGTGGTGGATCCGCTTCAAAATGTAAGACAGCTTCCTGGCTGTCTTATATTAGGATCTTTTTTAGATGTAGAAAATGGTAAATGAGAGGGGGCTGCCAGCCCATCCCCTTCCCGGCCCACACCACACCTATGTTTTTAGATAGGTAGTGCTGCTTAATTTTGGATATTACCTGAATTTTTGTGCACATGTTATGTTCCACATTTATTAAGGGTGTAAGACACTTTTCAGCAAGTGGGAGATGCTTATCTGAAACTGGGTGGTTAAACTTGAAAGGGGTTGTCCCACGAAAAATAATCTACAGTTTTCAAACCAGCACCTGGATCTGAATACTTTTGTAATTGCATGTAATTAAAAATGTTGTATAGCTACAGAGTTAATCAATGAAATGTATATGTATAGTGCCACTTAATTTCTTATTTCTTTGACCAGCTCATTAAGATGGACACACATGCTCAGTTTCATCTTTCAACTGCCTCCTAAGCTGTGATAGGGAGAGCATGGACACACCCTCTGAGCTGTAGCATAAAGGACACTCCCTGAGCTGTCATCTTGATATAAATCTAGCAGAGCAATGAATGGGGAGATCTCTGGATCCCTGTGAGGTGCAGGGCTGGTTCTAGCTTTGTTAGAAAGAGGTAGTGATGTACTATATGATGTCTGATGTATTTCATTTTTTACATTATTCATGGCATGGGATAACCCCTCTAAGTTGCTACACTGTGTGCCAAAATGACACAAAAATTTTTGGAGCAACTAGATGATATAAATTTATACCAGACAGTTCAAAGACTGCATTTATCATCCAGCATCTGGTGCAGCTTTACACTGTCTAAATCTTCAATCCATTTATTATTCAAATTTCCATATAGTTTATGTGAATGCTGAGGACAATCTCACTCCTGCGCTGCTGCTCCGAGTAGCCGCACAAGTGAAGAGGCGCAGGCAGGCTCGGACTGGCCCACAGGGGTACAGGGGAATCCGGCGGTGGGCCCCTGAGCAAGGTGGGCCCCTAGTCTCCCACCCCCTGCACAAGTGGCACATAAAACGTTAGATTTACTGCACTGCATACATATATTCAATGTACAGCACCTCAACCAGCCTATGTTCATACAAAAAAACTTGTTAAATTATTTATTATATTTGACTGTATCCATACGGTGGGCCCCCAAAATAAATTTTACTGTTGGGCCCTTGGTACCCCAGTCCGACACTGGGCGCAGGTTCTTCTACTGAATCAGTGAAAGTTCATGTGCTACTACACTTCTGGCCCAGGGGAGCGTCAGCGTGAGTAACTACTACCTCCATAATTGATACTACTACCTACCTCTCCTAACCTCTCCCGCCCTCTGAGCATACTGCAGTTAAAGGGAGACAGCTGTTGCACAAAGGGCATGACATCTGATAAAGGATATGCTCCCTGAGCTATGACAGAGGGAGATAGCTGCTGCAGAAAGGACATGTCCCCTGACAAAGGACCCACCCCCTGGGCTGTTAGTTTCAACATTTGAAGCAATGAATGGGGAGATTTCTGGTACAGGGCTGGTTGTAGCTTTGTTAGAAAAAGGATGTCATGGCTTATTTTATTTTTTTTATACATTAATTATGAGATAACCCCTTTAATTGGCTCTCCCTTTAAAGTACCCAGTTATACCATGTCCACATGCTGTCATGGGTGGGGTATAATGTCAGTACACACCTTCACTACATTGGTTATATTTGGATCAACTAGAAGTCTCAGCATGTTCTGTTATCTACAGAAAAACAGCTTACGTATTACTCTGGTCACTTTGGATAACTTAACTACTTTCCATTTTTTTTATTGACTTACCCTATTTGTAATGATTTGAGCTAATGAATCAGGGGCACAACCTTATAGATTGGATTGTGGAGCTTCACAGCACATGAAACACACAGAGAGGAAACGCGCTGCACACGGCTTACAAAATTGGTTTAGCAAGCTGCGATCCATAACTTAATAAAAAGAAAATGATTACTCGTATCCCACAAAGCTCAGAGACGTGTGAAACAGAACATGAGACTGGGAACTGTGGAAACATAATTATCTATAAAATATGTTTTATTGCGTCATATAAAAGAGGAGACAGCTACAAACAATATCCTGTTAGGGAGACAGAAGCTGGGACTCTGCGCGGGCACCGAGGACGATCTGTGAAAGGTGATGGTGGAGGGAGAACAGCAGACAGAGCAGTCAGCAATCAATTTGCAAAAATTCACAGTCCGGCCTTAAAGGAGTTTCTCGTTTTCAGATCCTAAGTAATCTGATGTTTTATGTTGCGGGAGCTTATTGTCGGGAGCTCATCTTCCTGCAGCCGCCTCTACAGAAGAATTGTAGTATCATCCATGTAATACATCAACGGACCCGGTCTGCCAGAGCAAAGAGATGCTGCTCCGGCTTAAAGAGGGGGTACTAATTAGGGGAAGTCTAAATGGGTCATTTATTATGGCTCCCTGCTCTAGGTTTTGCCTTAAAAAGTAGCACAGATCTTTAAATGCCCATGTGTCTAAATGTAGACCCATGGGCTTTTTTTTAAAGGAAATGTCTCACCAAAAATTTTATCTGCCAGTTAATACCAGATAGTAACACATCTCTTTTTTTTTCTAATCATTATTTACTTTCTGAATATTCTACTTTTACACTGCCGTTTACATTTTCCGGTATTGAGATCCGGCAGAGGATCTCAATACCAGAGAAAAACGCTTCCTTTTTGTCCCCATTCATTGTCAGTTGGGACAAAACAGAACTAAACAGAACTAAACAGAACTGAACAGAACGGAATGCTCCAAAATGTATTCCGTTCCGTTTGGTTGCGTTCCCATACTGGAGAGCAAACTGCAGCTTGCTGCTTCTTTCCGTCATGGGATGTGGAGCAAAACAGACACAATAGAAAACTGACCCGTTCTCGATTGACTTTTAATGGCGTTCATGACGGATCTGTCTTGGGTATGTTGAAGATAATACAACCGGATCTGTTCATAACAGGCGCAGACGGTTGTATTATCAGTAACGGAAGCGTTTTTGCTGATCCCTGCCGGAGGTAATATTTCCTTATCATTAGGATTGGAATAATATATAACTACAATAAAGTGATCTGGCTTAGTGGCCAGTGCAAAAACTACAGGATTTTTTGTTTTAGTTTATATATAAAAAGTGACATGGAAAATTAAAAATAGCATCCCAAAAAATTATTTTAAAATATGTTAAACGTAAAAAGTGATTTAAAGAGGACGTTTTATTACCCTAACCCTACCGGTATGTCCTCCAGTAACTTCAGCTCTTCGGCCGAAGAGCTGAAGTTACCGGAGGACATACCGGGAGAACGGAGTGGCGCCCAGGGATAATAGTAAGTGCAGGGAGATCCCTGGGCGCCGCTCTCCATGTCTGTATACTTAGTTTAGATTTGTTAGGGTAATGAAAGGTCGTCTTTAAACAGCAGGTCATTTTCTGATAACACATTGATAAATGTTCTAATCACCCTTGGATTAGAAGAAAATTGGGTTAATTTTGCTCCAGGAGAATTCATGGGGAATTTTAAGGGTCCATATATCTAATTACATCTTATGCCTGAGAAGTATAAGAGAAGAAGGAAACATGAGGCCAATAAACATTATTCACACATGACAGAACAGATAAAAGTCTCTGAACCTTACACTGGATGTGGTAGAGGAGCACATGTTGGAAGTCCGTCAACGCCAAATGCTGTAGAGTCACATCGACACCAATCTTCAATCACGTCACCACGGCCTGAGCACCAAAGAGAGCTGAGCACGGCTTCCTGCAGCAACTGAGAGACAGACAGACAGACAGCTGAGAATTGAGCCTAACGGCAAGATGGAAGCAAGTAGGGAGTCCTATAGATCTTATAGGGTAGCCCTCCAACTGGTAGCACTAGAGAGGTTGCTTTTGTCCTCCTGGATAAGAGCTTATTTATAATTACTTTTTCCTTGAGAACCTTGCCTGGCCTATAAGATCCCCTCTACTAACAACTTGGTGGTCTCCACTTAAAGAAACTCCCATCAAAGGCCTATAACACAGCCAAACCAGTAGCCTGCTCTGCACTGATGAGCTGCAGTAACCCTGAAATAGCTCTCTATGGATGGATGTCTTTTTTTATGGAAAATATTTTGGTTTTGGTTTATATCCAAACTCATACTCTAAGGCCTAATTAAAGGAGCAGATATTGACTTATAGGGTAGACATTCAACAGAAGGCACTAGAGAGGTAGATTTTGTCCTCCTGGCTGATGGTAGATAATACTAGAAGAAGTTTATGGGGTTCTACTTTGACATTAAAGGGATTGTCTGGGAGTTTAAAAAATTAGGTGTACAGCAGAAAGTGATACATAAAAAAATAATAATAACAATAACCTGTTAAATTCAGCAGCTGGCACTCTGGTGACCTCAGCTGATCTTTGTTCACTTTGTTGCCGAACTGTTGTGCCATGAGGCCAGTGATTGGCTGAAGGGGTCAGGTGGATAGACGGCACAAGATCGCTTCAACAAAGTAAACAAAGACTGACGGGATAACCAGTTCCATTCTGTGGGGCTAATCCAAGTGTAGACACTTACCATGGTTTACTCCAGGTGGGGACCCCTCTCTGTAATGTCTATATGAACTATTGGGGAATATGGACGAAGGTTTTCCCAATAGGACAACCTCAGTATTTGCCTTTAGGATAGCTGCACGCAATGAGGATTTTTGTGTGGAAAAAACACAGCCTTAGGGCTCATGCACACGGCCATTGCCCAGTCGTTCTGTGCATTGGTCATCACAATTTGCGGTCCCAATGCACTGGCAACATTCGTGCGGTTTCCGCAGACGGATGCAGACCCATTCAGCTTGAATGGGTCAATGATCCGTCCTTCGTGTTCACTGCTGCTTTGCCAAAGACAGCAGAGGTGAACAGGAAGAGAGAAGGGAGACAGCATGTGCACACCGAGCACGCCATCTCCTCATACAGCTGATCGGCAAGAGTGCCGGGTGTCGGACCCCCGCCGATCTGATATTGATGACTTATAGGATAGGTCATCAATAGTAAAATCCCGGAGAACCCCTTTAAGATTTGTACTTGGCTGGCCTATACTTCTGTAGTTTCCCATAGATGTGTCATGTATTACTCAATACCTCTTTTATTTGAGCATGGTACTTAATCATATATTACTGTTCCCTACATTGTGACATAAGTCACACTATTTGAACAATATTTTTTTATATTTTATTCTACATTTATTACCGGTTCAAATAAAAATTCTTGTTTTAAAGACATTAAGGTCATTACAAGAGTTTATTTTATATTTGATAATGTGCATACCCAACTGTGCATGAAGTCTTGTCCTTGCACAAAAGCAGCCAGCTAAACTGTGTGCGCGTGGGCTGTAAATCATGCTTTATTACAAATAAAAGTTGATTTTGAGAAATTAAACATTCTCTGTATTTCATGTTATAATAAGGTCAAGAATAAAATCTATCCAAGGACATTAAGAAAACAAGACTGAAAACTAAATTAAAAGTTGCTGCCTTGATATATACAAATTCTTTTTTAGTAGATTTTTAGATTTAATTACAAATTATTCTTTATGGTGAGTTGTCTTTTTTTTAAATAAACTTTTAGAACTCAAGTGATAAAATATACTTAGCAGTTCTCTTAAATCAGCAGGTGTTATCAAAACTGTGGAAAACAGGAAAACAGGAGATCTCTTTATTGAGAGAAATTTGGTTTAACAACCACTAACACTAGGGGGAGCTCAGTGCATACATATTTACATAACATTGGGCTCCACCTAGTGGTGGCTGCAGGGAATTTCAATTTCCTCATTGCTGCTCACTCAGAAAATCAGTCAGCAGATCATCCTAAGCCTTTGGAGCAGCTTGTTGTAAAAATGGATACACTATAGGGAATTTGATGAGATGCTTGTGCTGAAAATGACAGCTAAAATCAATTTTTTATGTATTATGGAAAAATCACATCTATATTTCAATTTATTGTTCAGTTTAAGCTTTTCATTGAGCTCTCTTTGAGGCATCGAGTATAATATTCGCAATATGAGAGGAACTTACCTGCTGGGTAACATTGTTGCCTGTCACCAGCTCGTATATCGGAACTGCCTTTGTGACTTCTAGAAGAACAGGTTCAGGTGGAGCATCTGGGCTAGAAGTAACATGGCACAGCTGGCAATAAGAGGAGCATCGTCCACGACTTTGACACTCCATGCGTAAACCTTGAATCAGTCGCCTGGTGCCAGTATCAAGAAGACTGTTGATGTACTCAGGGAATGTCAGCACTTTAGGTTCTCTCTCTCGTTCCTCAGACTCATCCGATGGTGTATTACCTATGATATAAGAGTTTTTGGGAGATATTGACACATGGAAGTGAAGAAACAGTAAAGTCTGGAATGTCTGGAAGCCATTCACTTTCTGAGGATTGGTGGGATATATAACAATTAGACCCCAAAACATCTGATTTTTATGCCATGAAGTCTGATCATAAACACATTTATCAGCATCAACTAAAGAAACCATGCATGGTCCATATTTCCCATTTGGGCCACCCAGTTGGGTCATAATGAGTATCTCATCCTTTATATTCTGCACATGTACCAGGAATATAATATAAATAATAAAGTCAAATTTTAATGGGGTGAACAGCATAACATTATTAAAATTTGAAACCACCTTGTTTTTAGCGCTTAACACAACTAAACAGTAACTAATCACACATGCAAACAATCTGCTGATGTTATAGTCACAAATGAGCCAGAGACAGATGCACAATATGGGAGCTTGTATTTTAAGATCTGTCTGTGTTGGAAACTGTAAGACGTGAGAGCTCTCACGGTTGGATGCTAGGATTGAGGCAGATATGACACCTTAGCGGTGCTGAGGCTAAATAACCACAAGACAAAGAAAGCAACACTTCGCATCTTGTTAAAGATTACACAGCTTGCTCTGTACTTTGTTGTTTTTCTGTCTTTTTATGTGTGGAAATCTACAGTGTGAAGAGCAGACATTCTTGAGTTCAATCTGTGTAGAATTTGCCAATAAACTAAACAAAACAACCCCCTAGAATAATTATATTTTATGTTATATACTAATCATATGAATGTTCCTTATAACAGTAGATTCCATCTGGAGCCCTATACAGTAACTCATACAGAGCTCCCATAACAGTGACATTGACAGCACCCCATAACAATGACATCTACATTGCCCCCCATAAGTGACAGCCACAGCGCCTCGCATAACAGTGACATCATCAGGGCCCCCATAACAGCGATATCCAGATTGACCTCCATAACAGTGATATCCACAGTGTTCCCATAACAGTGACATCCACAGTGCCCCCAAATGCCATCCACACTGCCTCCAGTTTCATCCACAGGGCCCCCAAAAGCCATTCAGTGCCCCATGTGCAATTCAGTGCCCACCAAGTGCCATTCAGTGCCCCTCATGTCTCATCCAGCGACTCCCAAGTGATGACCCACCATCTCCTGCTTTGCAGAGGAAAAGAAGACTGCGAGGGACTGGAAGACATGGAATCACTTTAGGGGCAGTCACATGACCGTGAAGACGATAGCGCTGCGGAGGGTAAGTATTACTGTAATAATCTTCCCTCCACGTGTTATTTGCAAGGCGAAATTTCAAGTAGGGGCCATGGGGTTACATTTGTAAATGTAACAAAGTCTTTTTTACTAAGTGCAATGTTGAACTTCAAATACATTCAGTGGGCAGCTGGTTTTAAGTACAGATTTTCTGTGGCATCACCAAGGATTTCAAAATTAAGTTGTACTAGCTTAATAGTAGTCTGAGTAATGGGGGTCTGATACCACCACTAGCTCTGCGGAGCCTCAGTCACAAATTCAGGATGTGGCACAGATGTCTCTAATAGAGACTTTTCACTCTGCATTTTGCAGTGTCCAACAGAGGTATATGTCGGGAGAATGTATATGGCACCTGTCCCTCAGAGTGCCATGTGAGAAACTGTGAAAAGCATTGTATTTTATTTTTTGTGCTTTCCACCCAGCAAAAAAAATAAAAATAAACAAAACATACTGATATATGCCAGATTGCAGCAGTTGTAAAAATGGGGAAGGACCACAGGGCCCCTCTCATTTATCAGTTTCTACGCTTATTTTAGGTGTAGAAAATGTTCTAATCTACCCCAGCAGGGAAGCTAGTGTAGATGTAGACTGGCGGTGGATGTAACGAAGTTAAGTAAAAGTTGGCGCCTCTGCATAACTTCAGCGAATCTATCTTCAGCGCATGGGGTTATTAATAGAGATGGCTGTACGGTTCGCCCGGCGGTCTTTTCGAGGCAAACTTTGCACGTTCGCGATTTGCCGAACATGCGAACATATGCGGATGTCTGCTGGCGCCATATTCTTTTGCATTGCGCCAAACTTTGACCCATGACACAACCATCAGGTGGGACCAGAACAGCCAATTGAGACCTTTCAGCACATGGACACACCCCCACCCTATAAAAGAACCTGATCTGGTAGTCATTTTCCATTCTGTGTTTTGCCAGTGTAGGGAAAGGTTGCTTTGTGAAGCAGGGACAGGCTGGTAGAAACACCAAACACTAGCTAATAGGGCCACAAAAGTCCTTTTAAGGACTGGTATAGGTGTGCTATCGATAGGTGTGATATACTGAGGGGTGTGATATACCTATAATATACTTTCTAACATAGAAAGTATATAGTGCATTTGTATTAGTGCAGCAGTTGTGTGCGGTTCTGCTGCGATACCGCACCTACAGTATGTAGAGGGACAAGCGCTATTGGAACAACTATTTGCAATGGGTGTGATATACCTGTTACCCCCATAAAAACTGATTGAGGAGTGTGCTATACCTGCTTCCATAAAATACTGATTAAGGGGTTCGATATACTTGTTTCCACCAAATATTGATTGAGGCCTGCGATATACCTGCTTACACAAAATGCTGATTAAGGGGTTTGATATACCTGCTTCCACAAAATACTGATTTAGGAGTTCGATATACCTGTTTCCAACAAATATTGATTGAGGCCTGCGATATACCTGCTTCGACAAAATACCGATTAAAGGGTTTGATATAACTGTTTCCACAAAATATTGATTGAGGCCTGTGATATACCTGCTTCCACAAAATACTGATTAAGGGGTTCGATATACCTGTTTCCACCAAATATTGATTGACGCCTGTGATGTAAATGCTTCCACAAAATACTGATTAAGGGGTTTGATATACCTGTTTCCCCAAATATTGATTGAGGCCTGCGAAATACCTGCTTCCACAAAATACTGATTAAGGGGTTTGATATACCCGCTTCCACAAAATACTGATTGAGGGCTGCAATACACCTGCTTCCACAAAATACTGATTGAGGGCTGCGATATACCTGCTTCCACAAAATACTGATTAAGGGGTTCGATATACCTGTTTCCCAAAATATTGATTGAGGCCTGAGATATACCTGTTTCCACAAAATACTGATTAAAGGGTTCGATATACCTGTTTCTACCAAATATTGATTGAGGCCGGCAATATACCTGTTTCCTCAAAATACTGTATATACATAAGACAAGGTCAATTCTTTGTTCTGGGTGGTGACAGATATGTGTGGGCTGGCATGAGGAAATTCAATTACACGTGGTTGTCACAGGTGTTGAATTAGTCTGATATCCAGGCCTCATTCATTTTTAGAAATGTAAGGTAGTCCACACTGTCGTGAGCTAGGCAAGTACGCTTATCAGTCAGGATCCCCCCTGCTGCGCCGAACGTCCTTTCGGACAGGACACTTGACGAGGGGCAAGCCAAGAGTTCCATGGCAAATTCTGCCAGCTCTGGCCACAGGTCAAGCCTGCACACCCAGTAATCCAGGGGTTCCTCGCTTCTCAGTGCGTCCACATCAGCCGTTAACCCGATGTAGTCGGACACCTGACTGTCTAGGCGTTCCCTGAGGCTGCATCCGGAGGGCAGCTGTCAATGGGTTCGCTGCAAGAATATCTCATATGCGAAGTGAGCAACACATCTTCAAACTGCCCTCTTATTGCAGGCGCGGTAGGATTGGTACCCGCATCTGTTTCACTGTGGGTGGAAATTCCTCTGCCAGCGCCCGCAACAGCATAATGCAGCATCTCTCGCAGCAAGGCCTGGAAATGCTGCATTCCGCCAGCCCTCTGTGATGCTGGTAACATGTCTGCCATTTTATGTTTGTACCGGGGGTCTAAGTACGTTGCCACCCAGTAATTGGTGTTGCCCTTTATGCTTTTTATATGGGGCTCCCTCTTCAAACACTGGAACATGATGGCCTCCATTTGCACTAAATTGGAAGCGGTGGAGCGCCCTGGCTCCTGCTCATCGCCCAGGAGAATGTCGTCCTCGGTCTCCTCCCCCCAGCCACGGACAACACCAGGGATCCCCGAAAAGTTTAAAGTCCGCCTCAAAGCCTGCTCTTTCTCCTCCTCCCCCCAGCGACCATCCTCCTCTAACTCCTCTTCAGACTCCTGCTGACTTGTCTCAGATGGAGTAGTCCCCTGGGAATTCATTCAGCATTGCGACTTCCTCATCTTTCAGCTCTTGCACCTCGACGGCCTGATCAATGACACAATGCAATGCACGCTCCATAAAGAAGGCGTAAGGTACGATGTGGCTGCCACTGACCAGTTTGATGATCTCATAAAATGGCCGCAGAAGTCTGTATGTGTCGCACATGAGCAGCCACTGGCGCGGTGAAAATAAACCAAGCTCCCCAGAACCTGTGCTGCTGCAGAGTTCGTATAGGTATTCGTTAACGGCACGTTGCTGCTGGAGTAGCCTATCAAGCATATACAAGGTGGAGTTCCAGTGTGTCGGGTTGACACAAATCAGACGTCTGGCGTGCAAGTGGTGTCACCGCTGAACGTCAGCAAGGCGAGCCATGGCCTTGTAAGATCTTCTACAATGGCCAGAGATTTTTCTGGCCTGCCGCAAGACTTCCTGGACCGAGGGATATTTGGCAAGTTCAGGACGTGTGCCATGCATGGCACGTGTATCATTTTGCCCTGTTTCAGCGCGCTAAGCAGATTTGCACTATTGTCGCACACCACTTTAACAACTGTCAAATTGAGCGGGGTTAGCCCCTGTGGCTCTTGGCTTCCAGGCTTGGCTTCCAGCCGAATAGTTCTAGGGGAGCTTGGGGGGCCCATCGGAAGAGGCGATAGCAGTGGAAAAGGAGGAGTCAGCTGAGGAGGAGATGGAGGATGGAGTAGAAGGAGGAGAAGAAGAGGCAGGCCTGCATGCAATCTTTGGCGGTAACACCAAATCCACACGGGAGCGACAGGTTACTTGCTTGACGGCCGTAAGAAGGTTCACCCAGTGGGCACGGAAGCCTGCCTTCTGCCAGATGAACACGATGACGGCATGGTGGAAGATGAGTGGACGCAAATGGGAGAAGAGAGGAGAAGGAAAAGAGGCAGGATGTGGAGCCCCGGGAGTGTGGCTTTGTGGGTTCTGACGGCGTTGCTCCCACTGGGCTCAGTGGTGGGAGGCCAGGTGCCTTATTAAGGCGTTCATCCCTAGGTGAGTGTTGGGCTTACCGCGACTTATACGTTGACAGTACAGGCTGCAGATGGCAACACTATTGTCAGCAGCTGACACATTAAAAAAAGCCCACACTGCGGAGCCATGTGCCGGTGTCCTGGGAGTGCCAGAAGTGACCGTGTATGGTGGATGGCTCGCTCTAGATAAATTTGCAGTCTGCTTTTTGCCTCCTGTGCCCTGTGAGCTCTGCCTGCTTCTCCTCCCTCTCTGCTGCTCTCTCTCTCCCTCTGAACTCCCCCCCTCTTCCTCTCTTGTGGGCACCCACGTGACGTCCATCAACACATCATCATCGTCACCTTCACCACCACTGACATTTGAGATCTCGGAGTAGGCTGCAACAGCTGCCCCCTATTTAGTATAATGATCCCCAATGACCCTCAATTAAGCATGATGACCACCAGAGCCCCCATTCAATATAATGACCCCCAGTAATTAAAACACATTTTTTGTGAGAATTTTTTCCAATGATCTCCCTCTGGTATGTCACTGTCTATGTTGTGGGACTATTTGTGCACTACTAGTAAGTATTTGGTGGCTGCAAATATTACTTGAAGGTTTTCAGGTTCGCGTGCCATTAAAGTCAATGGGGCTTGCCGCAAACGCGAGGTTTGCGAACATTTGATTATGAACGATGGCTGCTGTTCATCCATCACTAGTTATTAAGACCGGTGTCTAAAACGACCCCCATAATATCTTGCTTTTTTGGCCTCTGTTGGGGGAAGAAGGTCCCATGGATTATATTTGACTTTTGCCTTGGGAGCTTTCCCAGCACATATGTCAAGCAGACATTGAAACCGTAGTGTGAATGCAGCCTCAGAACTCAGTCTGCTCTTATTAAGATTTGCCTCTGAGTGTAACATGCTGTACCAATATGAATAAGCCTATCTTCATGTCACCACTGGGCCCTCCACCTCCACTTATGATGGCAAGAACAGCTTAACATATAGAGCTATTCTTTCCTTCAAAATTGTGGAACTCTTGATGGAAACCCAACTGGCCTTAAGTCAATGTGATTTCTCTGGCAGTATTCAGTTCTGTCTCAGCTATTGCATTACATATAAAAGCCATGGCGAAGACGTGAATCGGGCCTTACACTGGTGGCACCAGGAGGAAAGCAAGGCAAGAAGAATGATACATTCTTGATGGAAATCAGTAAGAGCGGTACCAGGGTTTTTGGCAATAGACTGAAACATTTGGGCACTATACCACCATAATCAGTTCGATGGGAGGCTATGCAGATTCCATATTTCATTTTTTCAATGCAATTTAGAAAATAAAACCTGAACCCTGATTAGTGGCTGTGGGCCATGAGGTCTTCTTGTCTGAGGCGGTATGATTAATGAGATCCAGTATTTGCAAACTACCACATAGAATCTATAATTGAGTCTTGCACTGCAGACTGTATTTTACTATCATGTCATTTGCTTCGTCATATTTCTCAGCCATCTATTCTGCTTATGGGAAAGTTCCTGAAATAAATGTGTGTAGTTGACTTTGTCAGTATCACTAAATCAGATCAGTTACATATTTGGAGAGAATTTACTGCCACAGCTAATAAGGAGCAGATCTGTCTCTTAGACATCTCTTTAGTATGCACAGGAAGCTGTCTCTTACTGATGCTCAGAATAGGAATTGCATTGTACACATTGTGCTCGCAGACTGCTTTATCCATAGGGCTGCTTACAATAGTCACAGACAGAGCTTTGTCAATGGTGCCACATCATCTGATATCAGGATTAATGAGACAGGGCATCTTAGATACAGCTAAGTACAGACAATCCCAGAATGACAGTGCATTACTGGCTCCTATAACGCAGTTCAGAGATTTATCCAGGGCGCCACTCCAGAGCATGAGCTCAGAGCTTTACATATTCCAAAGTGGAATGAATTCTTAGATAATGTCAATGTGGAAGAAAAATGCAATGTATACAATGTATATCAAAAATATGCGCATAGCCTCCACTTAATACCAAAACTGAGAATACAACGGGCATCCTTAAAGCAGTTGTCCAATACTTTTATACTGATGGCCTATCCTTAGAATAAGCCATCAATATCTGATTGTCCAATACCCACACACCAGCCAATTAAGTGTTCTGCAGTTGCTCCACCAACAGAAGTAGTGCCGGAACTACATGGCTCCATCAATTCATTGAAGTAAATGGGAGCAGTGCTGCAGTTACCAGCTCTGTCCACTACACAATGGATGGAGCTGTGCAGTTCCCGCTCCGACTTCCTGCAGCAGAGCTACTCCTTTGCAACTGATTGGCAGAAGTGCAGGGTGTTGGACGGGTCAGATATTGATGGCCTGAGATGTAAACCTCCATTGAAATGATCTATCCTGAAAATAGATCATCCATATTAAAAATACTGGACAACCCCTTCAATAGATATTGCAGTTTCAGCAAACAAATGTTACTTTTTGTAAAATTAAAAATGTTACAATTTTGGAATGTAATTCTCTCTAGTCATCTGTAATGTCTGGGATTAAGGATGAGCAAAGCAAGCTTCGGATCCTAGATCCGAAGTCACGTCGCTGAAAACTTCGTTTTAATGCTGTACAGTGACAATGTACAGCCTCCGACGAGGAGAAGTGAGTGATTCCCGAAGTCTCATGAGACTTCAGTGATTAACTATGGTATTTGATTTTCAAACTGAAAAACCATTTTAAAACCTGGATCCGAATTTGGCTTTAGTTCTGAGGTACCAGTCCATACATTTAAATGCTGTACAGAGACTGATCTCCATACAACATTCAACCAAAGTTTTGAACTAAGCAACTTCGGATCTAGGATCTGAAGCTTGCTTCGCTCATCCCTATCTGGGATAATCGGCACACCTCCATACACATAAGATAGTTGGCCAATCCAGCCAAAACAGGTGGGTTAGGCCTCCTTTATTCTTATGGTATTGGTAGGGGCACATTAACTGTGATGAGTAACCAATTTTATTGACACAAATACAAATCTGCATAAAAAAAATAGCCATCACAATAGTTAAAACCATAAAAAACAGCAAAGATGTGGTTGATAATGCCATGGTACCCCTTGAGGAAACTGACCGCAAAATTCACATCAGGGTCTCTCTGTGATGTGGTAGCCATCAGTCCCCCTGTGTCTCAATAATATGGGTCGGTATAAACCATGTTGAGCTCTAAATTATTTGGTATTTTCCAAGCATTTTACTTCTTTTTGGATTTTTTGGTTGATTTTACATTTGCACTTGCACTTTATGAATCATGATTGATACCTATTGTAGGATTTTCCAAGACCTAGAGAATTGGAGATGGATACTTGAATCATCTTTGCATTCTTGTGTACTTAGGAGATCATAGCATTATCAACCACATCTTTGCTGTTTTTAATGGTTTTAACTATTGTGATGGACATTTGTTTATGGTGATTTGTATATGTGTCAATAAAGTTGGTTATTTATACATATTTAGTATTATTTATTGCTATTTGTGACTACATCATTTATAGGGATTATGGATTTTTTGGATGTCTGCTAGAAAGTATATTGGTAATTTGGAGGGATTTTTTTGGGCTCGGTTCTCATTGACTGTGATGATGAGTCCTGCAGCTGTGTATCCATCACATTATCAGGGCAGATTTTCACCCACTGGAGTAAATAATGAAGGTTCCCATTAAATGAAGGTAAGCAGAGATCTGGAAAATCAGTGGGAATTGATACTAATATCATATTCAAAAATCATAAATTTTCATGAAATAAAATGTATTTGCTGAAAAACCTTTTTTGAAAATATAGCAAAAGAAGAGGTGTTGCCCATAGTCACTAACAAGATTGGTGTAAGCCAACGCTCATCAAGCCAGTGAGGTGTGCCAACTGGACTTACTGTATGAAATATAACATCCCTAACTTGCAGACCCATATGAAGCAGGACTTACCTTGAACAAGTCTATAGGATGCTGTGTGATCAATCTGGTGACTGGCCAAAGTGGATAACTAAAAGGAATTGGTATTTTTGGCTAGAAATGTACCCGCTAATATATTTGTAGTAAGGAATATTGTATATTGAATTAATGGCAGGAAAGGTTTTCGGGATGGGTCTCAGTAATTGCCTCATATTCTAGGAAGCTTTCTGAGGACAGGCACCCTGAATCAACATAAATTTACCATTGAGCCCCTAACTACCTTAGACCACCCAGAAATATAAATTTCACCCTTTTACTACCCTAGGGTACCATGAAATTTAATTAACCCTTTCACTATAGTAGACCAATGAATATTTTGAGATTACTAGAAAAACTAAAAATGGCAAGTAGTGGAGCCTTTATCTACTGCCCAGAGACCCATTTTTTATAGGACCAAACTATTCGGGTTATAGAATGTACGGCAGTTATCTCGGTTTTTTACATTGATGGCCTGATCGGTTGGGGGTCTGATTCCCAGCATCTCCACAAATCATCTGTTTAAAGAGGCCGCTATCCATTTTTTGGTTAAATAGCACAAAGGCGGCCATTTTGATTGAGACTAGCCCTAAAAGATCTTTGCATCAAATACTTTGATGTTGTGTTCGGGAAATAAGGGCTAGTTATAGCATGTGCCTAGCTAGAACTTGATTTTCCAGTAAATTCAATTGGATTTGGAGATAAATATTTTTTTCAAAAATAAGCAGAATTACTTTTAACCATTGTGATAAAGCATACAGTGAAGTCCTGGAAGGGGTGTATATCCCACCCAGGTTCCTCAACTGGGTGAGGTAAGTAAAATCCAGGAAAATGGTGCTGTCTTCAGCTATTTTTGTTAAAGTTCAAGGGCTGAATTTTATTTGGACTGGGAAGGTAGGTTTGGTAGTGGGATCTCTCAAGTCCACAGCCATTTCAGGGCATGTTTTCCTCTAGCCTGAGGGATCTCCATGTGTAGTCCAGCTGGGATCGTTAGGGGGGAAATAAAAGCACATCCCAGGTTGTCAGTCTGGGAAAGAGTTATGCCTGGAAAAAGCCTAGGAAGCTGGCTGCCTTGCTGGCTATTTAAGCCTGATTCCCCATGTATGACCAGTGCTCTATAGGTGAGCTAGAAACGAATTTGTATTACCTAGAGCCCAGACGGGCAGGAGTTTATTTTGTTTGATTTATGTTTTGGTGATGCTGGAACCTCAACTTACCCAGTGAGTTATAACTGGGTTCACCTATAATTGCTGAAGTGCCATAAAATAAAGCATAGTTTGGACTTTAATCCTGTTGTCTGTAAAGGAATATGTAATTGCCACCCTGCTTGAGAGAGCAATCCCTTACACCATGTATTATTTATTTCTCTGTTTCTCCATAAATTCAGTAAAGTACATGTGTCTATAGCACATAGCTTCATATTGACTCTGTTCAATCATACATAGTTTGAATTATTAATACAACCTTTTTTCAAATTCAGTGCCGGGCGCCACTGTAGTCATTCACCTCTCAGTTGAAGCTTTCAATTCAATTTCCCTACAAGCACCTGCTACTAAGGCCAAGTTTCTGAGAAGTCAATTAACCTACCACTGTAAACCGCTGTTATGTGGCAAGCATAATATGTACTGCAAATCACTTGGGTTTTGTACATGGTGCCTCAATGGTCTGTCCAGTGCATGACAATCAGCATACGAAACTCGACTAAAGTACTTAAAAATCCCTCCATAAACAAGAAATGTGTGCAGAAGAACAAAGAATTATCTTTTTTTTTCTAACATCTCATTGGTTTAAGGAGGTTGTCCAACTTCTTAAAAAAGATTTCCCAAGGCAGCAATTGTCATACAATAATAAAAAAAAATATATTTCTCACCCATTTCATCATCCACTTCCAGGGTTGGCCCTCCAATTCTGCTCATTGGACTTTGGATGCAGTGGTGATATGCCCATGATTGCAGTCAATAACTGGCTAAAGTGGTCTTGTGCTGAATACCCTAGAAGCATACTTACCAACATCTGAGTTGGTAAAATCGGGGCATATAAGCCCTGGCCTAGGAATGCCCCAGACCTGCCCAGAAACATCTATTTGTGGACGGGATTTGCATTAGCGTTCGACCCAGGACAGTGCAAATTTGCTGGGACTGTCTCTGAAAATCAGGGACAGTCCTGGAAAATTCGGGTCAGTTGGTAGCCATACTGAAGCCATGATGTGGTGTCTGGAGTATATAGGCCAAGATAATAAAATCAAGGATGCAGTGCCAAGGAGGATCAGAGCAGCACTGGAAGTGGTGGTGGATGAGATAGGTAAGTACATGTTCTTTTATCATTTTATGACAATTGCTGGCTTTGGAGGATTTTTATAATAAGCTGGGCAACTTTTTAAATTACATTTTTTTTTAATTATTCATTGCATGTTTGCTTAAATGTGTTATCCCATGATTAATGAAAAATATAAACATCCAATATGATATAATACAGAACAGTCTCTTTCTGGCAAACTTAGAACCAGCCCTGTACCTCATGTGGTTCCAGAGATCTTCTCATTCATTGCTTCAATTGTTCTGCTAGATTTATTTAAAAATGGCAGCTTAGGGGGTGAGCACTTTCTCAGGAGCATATGCTTCTGGCTGCAGCTGGTGGCAGGTAAAAGACTGAACTGAGCATGTGCTTCAATCTCAGTGAGCAGGACAGAGAAAATAGAAAATGAGCAAACAGTAGGTGGAGCTACACATATAGATTTTTTGAATAACTCAATGGCTATACTAAATTTTTAATTGCATGACATTACGAGAGTTTTAAGATGTAGGTGTTGTTTTGAAAAATTTAGAAGTTTTTCTTAGGACAACCCCTTTAAGAATAATCTCTTACATGTGAGGACAATGCAAAACCATGCAGGAGATGAGTGTGTTGTATTATATAGCTAATGCAAGTGGCATATTTGTGCATGTAATTCTCTGGGTGTACAGGCACAAAAATTCTGCTGGCACTGCTATGTGATTGGAATAATTTCATGGACACTACTATGTGACGGGCACAAGATTATCATTGATTTGGGTAAAACAATGGTGTGGGCAGTTCTGTGTTGGCATTATTACAGTCCAGGCTTATTATTTAGGCTGGAATCATCGTAAATTGGCTTCTAAGTGGAGTTGGGGTACTACTATGACTCTAGTGCTGTCATTCCATAGAACTGCTATGACCAGGATGGCGTTCTGGTACAGCATACACGTGAAAGTAAGCTGTGGCGGGTGCCTCCATTGCTGAGTGATGAATGTACTAGTATGGCACATGAAGCCACAAATTGACTGCACCGGTCATGTACTGGCCACTTGTAAACAAGAACTGGGGCTGCCAGGACTTCCTCACTAGAAGGATTGGATAGGTAAGTATTGGGTTTTTTGGCACTTTATAAGATTTACTGCTGCTATTTTTCAAAGGTTGGATGGCCCCTTTACTGTTTCAATGATTGAGTCTTCCGACTATACGTAACCATTATTGTGACCACTAACCTCCAGCCATTCCCAGAAGAGCAGACAATAAGAAGATTCAAGTTCACATCAAAGATCTGATTACACTAGTAGAGGCTGCCTCACTACACAAACGAATAATTCTTTCAGTGATTATATAATTATAAATCGCATGATGAAATCTTTATTTACTACAGTCAATATATAATCAATGGTGGTTACTGGTTAGGCTTACTTTTTGACCAAGCCCAAAGTGCTTCAAGCTGCACCCCTGGTGGTGACCATTTAAAATGGCAATATCTCTGTAAATCTGCACCAAGCTCTTTAGATCTATTTTTTGCTTGTGAGGAGGCGAACAGATGAAGGGTTAGCACGCCTGGCCGGAAATGTCTCTTTTCCCTCGTTTGATCCTGACTATTATCTGTGGAGTACGACCACTGTTAAGATTGCAATTATTACTGGCCCCCTTGCTGTTTTTCATTATAGATAAGGACTCAGCTGAACAAATAGATACGTATCTTCAGAAGGCATGGAGAAGAACAAAAGAAACAATTAATGCTTCAGTAAAACCTAACAATTTGATATCTCTGTTAAACAAATCAGTTCACGCAGCAAGGAGAAAAATGACATTATGTGGCATGAAATAGAGCCTTATTTTTCTTAATCCTGTATTAAAGACTACATGCATGTTCTCAGCCATAGGCGTGACTCAAAGCTTCTGGGTCACAATGCAAGATCTGTACCGGTATCTCCCCACCTACAATGTGTCTTTTATAACATTGATTCCTACCTAAATAGCATAGGTGGAAAGGAGGGAGACAGAAGACACCAGGGCCCAGATACGACTGCTGCCTCTTCACCTCCTATAACTAAACCCTGTATAAGCCAATATATTTAAAGGTGTTGTACGGGATCCTAACAAAATCTCATTGCATTGTGTAAACCTCATCTACTCTTCTATGGAGCATAAAAGTGCACCTGTAAAGTTTTCGCAAGTCTTCACTTCGATCTACATACTCCTGCTGCACTTCATTGTTTACAACCCAAACTTCTGGGTTGTGGGGGTAGATGAGCGGCAACCAAGGGCGTACCACTAATGAAGGCAGACCACACACCGTCTAGTAAATTAACTGCACAGAGAATGGTGCAGTTCCCAGTCTAGAAAGGTGCATCTGTCCAGGTCCTTCAATACCCAAAAGCATGGCGAAGAACTTTGAAACTCTCAATTGATACTAGAATGAAATGGTAAAAGGGAGTCCTTTCTTTTCTCTTCATTTGCCCCCCCCCCCCATTTCCTGTTTTTACTCAGAAGTAGTACCTCAAGCCTCATTGATTTTTATACCTCAAAAGTGCCACATTATAATTGAATACCTTATGTCTCAGTCACATATAGTACAGCAGACAGCTACAACTCTCAGTACCTCATGTACCTCACACTGTGTATAAATATCCACATATATCTGTACACACTGC
Organism: Bufotes viridis; assembly: GCA_033119425.1. NCBI lineage: Eukaryota > Metazoa > Chordata > Amphibia > Anura > Bufonidae > Bufotes > Bufotes viridis. Next base: position 132,567,497 of record CM065596.1, on the reverse strand, counting down.
ATCTACTCTACCTTGTACCTCTCACATGAGTACACTGTTGTATATACTATGGGGGTCATTTATCAAACTGGTGTAAAGTAGAACTGGCTTAGTTGCCCATAGCAACCAATCAGATTCCACCTTTCATTTTGGACAGCTCCTTTGGAAAATGAAAGGAGAAATCTGATTGGTTGCTATGGGCAACTAAGCCAGTTCTACTTACACCAGTTTGATAAATGACTTATATATATATATATATATATATATATATATATATATATATATGGGAAATAAGGCAGCACTCCTTTGCCAACTGTGTACTGTGTGCCAGCAGTAACCCCTCGATTCCGGGTGATAGATAAATCACGAAAAATCCATGGCACTCCCTGATGAAAGTGAAAAATGCGCTTTTATTCACACATGTTATACAGCAACGTTTCGGTTCTCTCTCAGAACCTTTTTCAAGCCAAGTGCATCTATTATACCTCTTGCTATCTGACCAACGGCAACATGTGACCTGTGATAACACAACTTGTTTTACACAACTTGTTTTGACATCACAGGTCACATGTTGCCGATGGTCAGGTATAATAGTCTCTCTCCCTCAAACTCCAGCCTCACTGCCTCTTCCTGCAAGACATTTAAATGGGGACAATACTGCTGTCAGTGGGGGAGGGGTTGTCAGGGAACAATAATGCTGGCTCTTTTGTACTTCATAGTGGTATTTATTTGGCGCTGTTGGCGAGATAATTTGTGCTGGAATGTTGGATTTATATGGTGAAGTTGGGGAGGTAATTTGGCAATGCATGCCGGTATCAGATGTTGCTCCCGATCTTTGGGTGCATTAGTAAGTTGCAGGGCCTGGCAGGGTATACACAGGGAAAGAGAAAAATTCATACCCGGGTCACCCCTTTAAAAGGTTTTGTAGGTTTGTATGCCAAAGATGCTGGAATATGATGATTTCTACGTAATCTCTTTTGCCCCATACTAAAAATTATTTGAAAAATGTAACCAGGGGACAGACTGCCCCACTAGAAGATCCTCTAGTAGACCCCAAATGGTCCAGCAGAACACAACCCCATCCTCATTTGGATCTGAACCAATCACTTGCAATGAGCCTTTATTTCTGGACTGATTCACCAATAACCTATTAGGCTACTTTCATGCTTGCATTGCTAATTCCGGTTTGAGATCAGGCAGAGGATCTCAATGCTGTAATTAAACGGATGCGTTTTGATTTTCCACATCAGGATACATCCGTTCCGTTAACATGCGTTTGTATTAAATCAAAACAGAAAAAAATGGATCAGTCACTAAATACATTGAAAGTCAATGGGTGAAGGATCCGTTTTTTTTTTTTACGCACCTAATTGACTCACAGTGACGGATCAATTTTTTTCCATTTTTATGACCGGACACAGTTTTGTGTCTGGCTACAAAATGGAATGCTGCCAGAATGGAAGACATCCTGATGCATCCTGAGCGGATCTCTTTCAATTCAGAATGCATGAGGACTAAACGGATTTTTTTTTTCCAGTATTGATATCCTCTGCCGGATCTTTATTCTGGAACCTTATTGATGATATGTCCCATGAAATAGTTTAGTGTGCAATTAAAAATGTATGTGTATGTTCTGTATAGATGGACCCTGCGCCCTGAAGCATTTTCTCTAGTGGGCCCGAGGGACTCCATTACGATACTGCATGTAACCAATGAAGAAATATGTATCATGTTATCAATCGCTGTACAGAAACATTTTTCTGAAAGTAACAAACAATTCAATATATTTTCCACCACATAAACCAAGTGTTCAATACGCAATCTAATTAACAACTAAAACAATATCATACTACCCTGACAATTTATTGAAATTCCATAACCGGTATACTAACTGTAGCCTTCAATCAATTCCCTTGTGACTGGTCCGACTGCTAGAAATAGGTCAGGGTTACACAATTACACTCAATGGACTGCAAAAAATTGGAGACATATCCAATAAAATTCTGATGATTCTCGCTATGTGGGCTAATTATTGATTGTTATGACTATTGCCAGCCACGGCAAGACATTTTCAGATTTTTAATTTTTTTGCCTTGCAGACAAATTGATGCATTAAACAGCAATGTAATGGCAAGATTCTGAAGACTGCCTTCCCATGCTGCAAAAATGGGAACGTGCATACACAGTGTAAACTTGCTATACTATTTGATGGGTGTGAGGTGAGTTATACTTTTTTGAATAGATTTAAAGGGGTTGTCCAATAAAAAATATTCTACATTTTTTCAAGCCATACTTTTGTAATTGCATGTATTTAAAAATGTAGTATAGCCACTGATTTACTCACTGAATATCTCTGTATAGCACCACCTGCTGTTTGCCCCTTTTTCTAAATTCTGTGACCAGCTCACTGAGGTTGACATACATGCTCAGTTCCATCCTTCAACTGCCATCAGCTGCAGCAAAAAAGGATATGGCCATGATTTATCATACCTTCACTCCAGAATTCTGGCATCAAAAAGTCCCACAATAGGGCATTTGCGACTTTTCACACTCATTTGCGCATAATTTTGCGACTTTTTTACATGTGTATACCACTCACTCCAGTTTTGTAAAAATGGGCGTGGTTAGCCATGTTAATGAGTTTCACTCCAGTTTTAACATTGGGACTTTTTAAAAAAGTCGCAAAAAAGTCGCAAAAAAGTCCCAATTTCACTCCAGTGAGGACAATGCTTATCTTATGCGACTTTTTAATAGAACATGCGACTTTTGTGTAAATAGGTGCGACTTTTGTAAAGCCGTTTACTGAAGGATGAACTGCTGCCATCAAACCACATTTATCACAGTATTAAAGGACCATTAATAAATCTGACTGAGCCAAAAGTGACTTTGGACTTATGTGAAATTGGAGTAAGATGGAAGTGTAATGATAAATCTGGCCCCATGTTCCTTGAGAAAGGGCAAGCCTATTGAGCTGCCAGCTTGAAATAGATCTACCATATCAATTGCAGCAATGAATGGGCAGATCTCTGGATCCATGTCAGGTACAGAGCTGGTTGCAAGTTTGTTAGAAATAGACTGTCATGACTATATGATATCTGATTTTCATTTTTTTACATCACTAATTAGTGATGAGCTGCAGGGGCAATATTCGAATTTGCGATATTTCGCGAATATTTAGGCAAATATTCTTCATAAATTCACGAATCTGAGAACCCGCGATTATTTTTTTGATTATAAAAATTGGCAATGTAACATGCGCATATTGCGCACGCAATACTGGCGTGAGTCACTATTGGTACATTTTTCAAGCTGCTAGATGTTTCCTGAGACTGGAGAAAATGGTTGGCACGGCAGAACATTACAATAGCTTTATATTCCGATGTATTCGCAAGTCAGCAATTAATGATGGGCGTATTTTGGCGCAATTCGTGCAAATTCAGATTTTAGCAGGTCTGAATACATATTAGTGATTGGTGCACTAACTATTGTTGTGAACTTGCCTGTAGCATGTATGTATGGAAACACTACCGAACACCGTGCACTGGAACCTATCAGCTACACTATATCACAATCTAACCTACACTGACTATCTCCCACTAACTATCTGTAATTATATATATATATATATATATATATATAAGCTAACTAACTATCTAATGTAACGTGACACAGCAAAGCACAGAGCACAGCAATAACACTGCTGTCTCTCTCAGAACTTAAAAAAAACTGTAGAAAATGGCTGCTGGGGAGGTTCTTATATAGTAAGGGGTAGGCAACTTTCCTATTGGTTGCTAGGGATGTTGCTAAGCTCAGACAAAGTCATTTCAGCCTTCTCATTGGCCCACAAGCAAGAAGCAGGGAGGGATCATGGGTTCAGAGAAAAAAAAAAAGTAGAATATTTGCGAATATTAATTATGTAGCACTATATTCTAAATCTTCACGAATTCTTGAAGAGAAGATATTCGCGATTAAAATTTGTGATTTGAATATTCGCTCCCAACACTATTACTAATGGGATAACCCCATTAAATATGGCTTAGGTAACAGCACACAATGAGGTGTTCATAGTCTAGGGATATGTTAGTGTGACTTTTATTTCACTTGGATCTTGTTATGTACTCTGCTCCAAAATCACAGCTAAATCTATGTTTCATATTTTCCAAATATATGTGGACATGAAGTCTAAATCAAGAAGGAACATGCATAAAATGGATATTCGTACGCCTCACTGAGTGTGGTTAGTCTGTGGTTGGATCAATGCCAGAAAAGACTACTAAGTTGTAGCAGAAATCGGTGGGTCATCCTCAGATTTCTACCCTGGTTTCCACATCGAACACACATTGGATTCTTCAAAATTTTAATTTGCCCATTTGAAAATACCTAACTTAGTCATGATTTGGCTTGGTCCACATTGTGTTTGTGATGCCCATTTAACGTGTAGGCCACAAATGCTCCTGGTGTACATGATAAACGTGTCCATATGGTTAAATTAAAGGGGTTTTCAAAGTGTTTTTTTACTAATGACCTATCCAGGTGTCAGACCCCGACCAATCAGCTGTTTGAGAAGGTAGTGGCACTCGCAGTACGGCTGCGGCCTTATGTCTGCTCACCATGCACAGCACTGTACATTGTGTACCAGCTGTGCTTGGAACCCAGCCCTATTCACTTCAATGGGGCAGAGCTGCGCCTGGGCCATGTGACCGATAAACGTGACGTTACGAGGCCTACGAAAAGCTGATCATCGGGGGTCGTTGCTGTTGGACCCCACCAATCAGAAACAAATGACGTATACAGAGGATTGGCCATTAGTAAAAACACTTGGAAAACTCCTTTAGGCTACATTCTCACAAACGTATTTTGTTTCCGTGTCCGTTACGTCTTTTTTGCGGATAGCATGCGGACCCATTTATTTCAATGGGTCCGCAAAAAATGCGGACAGCACACCGTGTGCTATCCGCATCCATATGTTCGTTCTGCAGCCCCGCAAAAAAGATAGAACATGTCCTATTCTTGTCCGTTTTGCTGACAAGGATAGGCATTGTTTCAATGGATTGCTAAAAAAACCGAATGCCATACTGGAGCAGATGCCTCTTAATAAATTAGGTTAATCTCTGAAAACTTAAATCTACTCCAGTTAGAGGTCCAGAGGTGTAAACTTATCTTACACCACTTTCTGACCCAAGTTATAGTAAATCTGTCAGACCATGATAGGGCAGGCCCTTCCATTGGGGCCTCTTTCACACGGGCGTCATGTTTGACGCCTGGATAAGAGGCGGGTGCGTTGCAGGAATATGCGCGATTTTTCCGCGCGGGTGCAAACGTTTGTAATGCGTTTTGCACGCGCGTGTGAAAAATCGGCATGTTTGGTACCCAGACCCGAAGCCGGACTTCATCACTGAAGTCCGGTTTCGGGTAGAGTATTCTGGAGAATTTATTATTTTCCCTTATAACATGGTTATAAGGGGATATAATAGCATTCTTAATAAAGAATGCTTAGTAAAATGAAGATGAAGGGGTTAAAAATAATAAAAGTTAACTTACCTTAGCCACTTGATCGCGTAGTTGCGATCTGTCTTCTCTCTTCAAGCTTCAGCTACCAGCTAAAGGACCTGTGATGACGTCACATCACATGGTCCAATCACATGGTCCATCTTACCATCGTGAGGGGTTAAAAATGATAAAAAAAACTCACCTCATCCACTTGATCGCGCAGCCGGTATCCTTTTCTTTCTTAAGGACCTGCAAAAGGACCTGTGATGGCGTTACCGCACTCACCAAGTGGAGGGCCATTCAGGAGGGCCTGCGATTATGTCACTGCGCTCACCACGTGGTGAGCGCGGTGACATCATCGCAGGTCCTCTTGCAGGTCATTTTGCAGGCCATTTTGCAGGTCCTGAAGAAAGAAGAGGATACTGCCTGCGCAATCAAGTGGATGAGTTTTTTAAAATTATTTTTAACCCCTCAATGGCCATTTTATTTAGAATTCTATCTTAAGAATGCTATTATTTTCCGTTATAACCATGTTTTAACGGAAAATAAAAAAAATCACCCGAACACCGAACCCGAACCTTGCAGTTCAGGTTCGCTCAACTCTAATGGAGAGTAAAGGTTAGAGAAAGGCAGGAGGTTAGAGAAAGGAGGAATTAACTAGACGGTAGAGTTGAGGTACAAAGATGTTAGAGGAAAGGCTACAGAGAAGTTAGGATATCTCTTACCTTTGCTTATATCTTCAAATTCAAGCCAGAGTTGTCTCTGCACTTGCCGGTTGGGATACCAGATAGAGCAGGTTTCCTCAAATCCATACACCGCCTCTTGAATGTAATGGTTCCCAAACTGTTCTAACAGAGACATGAATTCTAGTCGGGACATAGCTCCATCAAGAGCATGAAGGGCATGAGTGAAGGCTGATGGAAAAACAATGTTTAAAAGAAAACATCATTAAAGTACAATAAAAGCTACATTAAAATGTATGACAGGTGATAAAAATGTCTCTCTGTTGCAGAACCCCTCCACAATATAATTAGAAGAGCTTTGCCAAAAGTCACTAACACCTTTTGGAGTATTTGCCAATTAACCTTGTTATACAAATCCAGTACAGTCGATAATAAACTGCTATACTTAGGACTAGCTTAATCCCTGAGTAACAGATTTCTCCTTAGTCAGACCTTTCAATGTCTGCTCACTATGCACAAATATCAGTCACCTGGGAGGTTTTACATAGGTCATCTGATCTCAACTAATTCAAGTCAATTTTATAGTTTTTGAAAAAAAGTGTTCAGTTTTCCTGCAGCACCACCACAGAGGGAATAAAGCATTGCACAGTACCCATTCAAATCAATGAGTTGTCTATAAAATGCCGGTCAGGACAGGTTCTCCAGATCTTTGTAGCTGCTCCCCACTCTTGCCAGTTGAGGATACTGAACAGAGTATATGTAAATGGATTTTTGTAAGAGAGAGAGAGACACTTTCTTTGATTTTACCTAGAGATGAACAAATTTTTTGAAATGCATTTTTGATTTTTTTCAAAAGCCTACCCAAACCAAAAATATATATATGCTATTTGTGGGGGCCACTCTTTCTGATTTTGGAGAATGCTTAGTATATGAAGTATGTGTGTTGAGTAGATATGAGCAAAATTTAGAAAAATTTTATTTGGCCACTCTATGAGAAATTCGATTAGTTATGAATTACAGTACTTTGTCACAAATCACTTTCCATTGTATGAAGTGGGCCCAATGACGGGGAATGCCGGTTATGCCACCCCCTGTCATTTAACCCCTCAGATGCTGCATTTAACGCTGGCATCTGTGACTCACATTCAGCCTTTTAGGTGTTAATCAGGGGTTAAAAAATACTCAGCGTATCCTATATTTTATGAAAAATTGATTTGTTACCACCAAGCGTGGGGTAATTTGGCTTTGTGGTGAATCAAATTTTTTCTGAAATTCGGATTGAAGTCCACTTTGGATACCTCGATTCGCTCAACACTAGTGCTGAGTATTGTAGACTAGGCAAAATATCTATGGGTTGTTGAGAAAGATATTAAAATTTTATTCAAATTGGCTTTTTAGCCCATCTGATGCCAGCAGAAGTAAGATGTGTTAAGTTTCATGTATTTTTCCCAGAAACCCAGAGGAGTGTTGACTGTTGAGTGGCTTGCAATACTCCTCATGCATGCTCAGGCCCTATTTAATAAGAAATAGTTCCCGAGCTGAGGCTTCTCAGACAGCCAAGCAATTCTTCTTTACTCAGCTCTGTTAAAGAGCTGGGTTCCTAGTATGACATGTTCAGTTTTCCTTTAGTTTTGGAAGAGGGAGTAGCTTGCATGTTTCTTTACCAGAGAAGAATTATGTGGGGACACAAGCACACCAATTGACAAAAAATCTTAATATGAAAAAGCACAGATTGAACAGTTTGAGGCTACCACCAAAAACTCAAGGGAAAAAATAGGGTCAAATTTAGTCTCTCTCAACAAATCACAAAAATTTGTGGTTAGTTAGAATCAGTTTTTTTGGGGGAAATTAGGGATGAATTTCAAACCATCAGATTTGATTCGCTCATCCCTAATTATATCTTATGGTACCTACTGTACATCTTATAACCCAAGCTTTAACCCTAGAATGTGTTCGCATTTGCGATGGAGACATTATTATAAGCCTCCATTAAATATGCTGAGAAAAGTAGCTCAGCATTCTGTGTCATATTTTGGTAAAATACCAGACACCATGAAGCACCCATAGTAAGGTAATAGGCTTGGTTGGTCGTCATTGTTTTTTGTCATGTGAAATATCGATCAGTGCATTTAACTGAGATTTTCTGCTGGTAAGATGAATCAAAAAATCTGAATTCTGCAGGTTGAGAACTAGATTAGATTGGTCCCTGAAAATTCAAGATTACATATGCATATGGAACTTTTTTGGAAACCTAAGGGACCACTGAGAATTTACTGCAGGCCCACAGAAGCTTTACTGTACATTTCTGTAATACCTCCTGGGATCTTCTAGTCTTTAATGATGCTGATAAGATTGTTTGGATGGAATTTGTATTACTCGCTCTGTATGTAAAAATGATACAACTGACCTTTTCCAACAACATTCTGACACTTTGAAATATAGCAAACAAGAAAAGGTTTGACACAAACTACAATTTTACTGTGTGATCTGATATGTAAATTATTTCTGAAGGAGAATCCAATCAATATAAATGTGATATGTTAGGCTATTTTCACATCTGAGGCTGTGCTCTCCAGCAGGATGTTCTGGCATAGAATGCCGGGAATCGGCTGTACAAAAAAATGTTGCTTGCAGCTGTTTTTGTCCAGCTGATTTTCAACATATTTATATATGGGATCAATGGGGTCCTGCAAACATGCCGCAATATCTGCCAATTCCCGATCAGAAGAACTCCAGCAGGCTGTTCTCTGCCGGAACAGCCTGCCAGATAGCTCTGCCGCAGATGTGAAACTAGCCGTTTCAGTTTTTTACATAATTAAAGGTATTGTTTAACTTAAATGGCAAATATCATATAGAAAAAGTTAAAACAAGGCACAAACTAACGTACTGTGATTGTCCATACTGCTTCCTTTGCTGGCTTGTTTCATTTTTCCATCACTTCGCATCACTGAAAATGTTCATTGATGTCTATAGAACAGTTTCCTAGACATGATGAGTGATCTGGGCAAAGGTCATTGTGCAGAGAAGAGGGTAAATAGGTGGTGATATCATCTACTGTGAATGAAGGATCCAGTGGTATCTATATATAAATGTTACCATGGACAGGTGAATCTGCTTTTTGTATGCTCAGAGGCACAGGTCCAGTCGAGAGGTGTTGTCGACTCCAGGGCCAGACAACCTCTTTCAATTTTTTTACATTCTTTTTTGCATTTTTATAATGTTGCTTAAAGGGATCGTCCCACGTCAGCAATTGGCATTTATCATGTACTATAGAAAAAAACGCTGAAAGTCACATAGACCCAGTCACCAGAGAAACTGGCACTTTTTCCATAATGTGCAAGCATGGCCACTGTTGCTGAATTGCAAAGTGGTCATAACCTCTGGAAACAAGCAGTATATAATGCGATGGGGAAAAAAAATTAAAGAGGTTGTCTGGTCCTAAAGTTGGCAACCCCTCCCATCTGGACCTGTAACCCTGAGCATAAAAAAAGCAGACTCACCTGTCGACGGTAACATTGATTTATAGATAACACAAGATCTTTCATTCACAATAGATGATATCATAGCCTATTTACCCTCTTCTCTGCACAATGACCTTTGCCCAGGTCACACATCATGTCTAGGAAACTGTTTCATAGACATCAAAGGAAGCAGCATTTGAATGAGAAAGTTGATTCTCCCTATAGTGGATTTTATTAATAAGTGTAGTCGGTTGGTTATATATCTATACTGTTGGCAGCAGTATAATAAACAGAATTATTGCTTTTTAAGAAAATCAACAGGTTTTTTTTAAATGTTCAATACATTTACATAGAATTAAATATGTTGAAAAGACACAGAAAAGGCAACACATAAAAGGCTTTCAAGAATTGACTTTGTTTCCATTTATTTTGGTACAAACAACTCATTAAGGCTTCTACAAAAGTTGCATCTGTAGAAAAATAAGGCTAACATGTTTTCTGACTCGTATAAATATGTTACCATTGATCAGCCCTTTTCTTCATGATATTTTTCCTTTCCCGCATCCAGGAACATAAGGTCAATTTTAATGAGTGGGATTACTGCATCAAATAACTCATGTCCTCATCAAGAAGTCTTAGCAGGCCAGGTTACATGACATACGCAGGCAGGGCTGAACCAATTAGCGGCTTTGACATTTTCACTCACTGATTTTGGTTTTAGGATTACTCTATCAGGAATGCATTATTTTTATATCTTGTGAAATAATATTAAAATTGGTCAAGGTATGATGAACTTGCACCAAACGAAAAGCCTCAGCTCCGGCAGGTCAGCTGTGGTCACCGCAGAGGAATCATTATTTATTCCTGAGCTATCACTCTACTCTCACGGACTTATCGACAATTTCCCAGAAGAATGCTGAGTAATCTCCGCACTTTATCCTAAAGATCCCTCTGCCGACTACAAAAATTTTCATGGTAGTGTTCTGTTAAAATGATCAGTATTATTGTCTTAAGGTCTCTGTACAGGGGACAATTATCAAGGGGATTATCTGGAATGAAAGTTTGTACGAGCGCTCGTTCCTGATAATCGGCCTATTCACTGAGTGGAAACATGACGAGTTTGCCAAAATCATCATCAGTAGATTGTGCTGTGTGAACAGGGATCTGCCCAAAAGCAACCATTCTTTATGGGGAAGAGTGATCATAAAAGTGATCGCTCGTCCTCATACAGAGGAGATGATTGCTGCATGTAAATGCTGTTCTCACCCACTCTGATGAACAGGAAATCATCGAGAATGAATGGTCTGTTCCTGATAAATGCCATGTAAATGGGCCTTTCAAAAATTCCTGAGGGACAGTACCATTCTATCAGTTTTTAAATATACTGTAAATGTGTTGACTGATGCATTTATAGGGACAGTGATGATTTTAGCCTATTTTCTGCCCAAAATATGTAATGATGCAGGTGGATGGCGATCTAAGTGGATGATATGTCAGGGAAAACCACAGCAATCTAAGATGGTCTATAAGCTCCTATATCTTATAGTCTAACAGCTCTTATACCAGGTAGCATTTTAGTTAGCTTACTCTCACTGATATTGTGCCACTCCCCATAGTGGTCAACTTCTCTATTATGTCGTTGGTACACAGGTTGCAGTTGTGTTTTGGCTTGTGTGACTCTCTGTTTGCCTCTCTGCACCATCCTTGCTCCCTGGTTGAGTCAGTACCCATTTGGTGGATGGCACTTCCTGTCTTGCTCTGCAGACACTCCTGCTGCCACTTCTCTCTGGAATATACTGCCAGGCTTCTTCCTATCCAAACTGAAACAACTTCCCTAGCAGTCTCCTAAACTTTGGTTCTATCCCCCTCTACCAGACATTGCAGATATACAGCATTAAGATAGGGTGCCTGTCCCTTCATGAGCAGTTGTTACATTCAGAAAGCAAAATTATGGGTCCTCACCCCAAAAGGAAGTACCAGAGAAAAATGGAAAATAGAAATGGGTACATCCTGTGGGCAATATCTCTGCCTCGCCAGAGAAGACTTTGGCCCATTATCTAAAACAGTATGGTTATATTCTCTGGATGCTACTGCTAATCCTCAAAGTAGTACCAGCTTCTAATTATTAACAGCTTCCCAGTAGTCTATACATGCCATGATCATTGCAATGCCCATAGGGCCATCCTCAAGCACTACACATCTGTCTCATAACGCTCCTCCACTGTACACAGGCCCACATCAAAGATCTCATAAGCTATCAAATAAGCGTTTGCTCCATTTTTTTCTGATCGCTGACATTTTTACATGGGCCAATGAAGGGTTCATATGAAGAAAAAAAATCCTGATTAATGACCCAAACATTAGGAAAGGGTGTGGCTAGATGTTAAAAGCTCACCTTACCTCATGGATACCCCAACCTGCTGATCATAAATGGATGAATATCTCTCATACACTAACATTGAGTGAAAGACTTTTCAACAGTAGGCCATGTACATGAGCCATGGATAGAAAAAAAGAAAATGTCTCTTTAGCCCATTACTACCCTGGGCTATTGATTCTGTTTTTTCATATTTTGCATCAGACAGGATATGGGGGATAATGTACCATTCATTAAACTGTCCACAACATATGCTGAGCCCAAAGATTTTAATGTATTGCTATACGGATTAATTGACTACACAGAGCTTGATGCTGTGATTGGAGATGAAGGTTGTGATGAAGGCTTTACCTTGGGAGACAGTTGGTTGGTTGAGCCGAACATGGTACATAACAGATCGTACCGTCCAGTGCTGAATTAAAGGATAACCAGTGACCTCACTGAAGTTGACCATGCCTGTAAGGAAATATGATATGTTATTTGCCATGTATAGGTTTACATTTTCATTTTCTTGATTATCATTAATGTCATTCAGTTACTACTACTTTATCATCAAAGTAACAAGTCACAAGTGCTCTATCTATATAGTATGTCGGCGTCCAGTGTCCGTCACGCCTCCACTCTCTCTCGCAGGCACAGCCACCATTCTGTTAACCTGCTCTGTCACTGCTGAGTGCTCTGATCCTGCAAACGCTGTGCAGGATGTCGGCTGTCTCTTGGCGCTTGGCTTTCCATTGCCTTTAGAGTGAGCACACCGTAATTTGCCTTAGCCTATGACAGACCTTGCTAAGGGTGAAAGGCATCCTTAACCAGTGGTGGGTGCCTAAGCAATAGGTTCCTAGCTTGCTACAGTAGTTCCTGCAAAGGTGTGTTGCATTCATTTGTCTGCTTGTGTACTAACTTCTGCCCAGTTCCTGACCTTCCGCTGCCTGACCTGTGCCTGACCTCCGTATTGACCTTTTTCTGCCTGCCCCAACCTGAGACTGTCTATTGGATTGCTGTTACTCTGCCTGCCCTGACCTCCGCCTGTCCCTGACTAGGGTTTTGCCTTGGCTCAGCAGTCTACTGAACTGAGACTACCTCAAGAGGTACCAGCCTGGTGGTTCTTCTTCAGCAGAGATCCCTGTACAGGGGTTAAAACCAGGGACTGCAAGGATAACTGCAAGCTTTTAGGAGTAGCCAAAAGTCAGATCTGCTGGTTGACAAAGTGGTTCCACATCAACTGCTGTAAATATCTATCATCTATCTATCTATCTTTCTATCTATCTATCTATCTATCTATCTACTGTCTAACTACTGTCCTTCTGTGTATTTTTATGTAAATGAGAGATACACTGTTAACTTTTAATCAGACAGTACATCAATGAGATCTACGTAATAGACATTAGATTGCTAGACTTTCTCTGTTGTACTTGGACATTAAAAGTATATAAAACATGTGAATTAAGGCACAGCAACATTAAGGAAGAAAACAATAAAAAAGGTACTTTTGTTTTCAATTATAGAAATCTTATATATTATTTTCTTTGTTCAGTTTTATGCATTCGGTCCAGTGAAGCTCAATAAAATATTGTGCTATACAGTATTAACTGACTTTCTGGAATATTGGATGCCTTTTTAAAGGGAACCTGTTACCAGGATTTTGTGTTGTTCCTGAGATGAGTGCAGCGTGAAGGAGCCCAGCACCGCCCCGCATCCTCAGAATCGCATCCTCAGAATATCCTCCTTGCTCCCCGACATCTGTTAGCCAGTGCGCCGTAATCTCGCGATGGGCGAGCTAGCGCATGCGCAGTTTGTTCCTTGAGGCTGATGCCAGCACAGGAAAGGAACACTGCGCATGTGCGTCAGGGAGCAAGGAGGAGATTCTGAGGATGCGGGGCAGTGCTGGGCTTCTTCACGCTGCACTCATCTCAGGGACAGGACTCATTTCAGGGACAGGACTCATCTCAGGTTCCTTTGCATATGTATCAAATCGTTTTTTTTACACAATAAAAGCACATAGAGCTATGGGGACTGGATATTGCAGATGTGCTAGTGGCCATTTAGCAGCCCATGTCCTCAGCTCTGTACACAAAATCCCGGTGACAGGCTCCCTTTAAACGAATTTTACAGATTTCAAAATAAAGAAAGGATTCTTTCTTTCTATCTATCTATCCCTCTATCTCTGTCAATCTTTGTTTCTATCTACCTATCATCTAGATAAAGATAGATAGATAGATAGATAGATAGATAGATAGATAGATAGATAGATTATAGATAGATAGATAGATATGAGATAGATATATGATTGATAGATAGATAGATAGATAGATAGATAGATAGAAAAATTCCACAGCACTTTCCTAAATAATGAAAAAAGGTTCTTCTTTATTTACCGGGTAAATAAAGAAGAACCTTTTTTCATTTTTTAAGGAATTTTTCTCTTTATATTTCTGCGGACATAGGGGACTGTCCTCACAGCCACTGGCACTCCAGTTTTCAATTTGCAACCTGCTGTGCGATCCTTTACATTTCTGTCTAGATATATAGATAGACAGACAGACAGATAGATAGATAGATAGATAGATAGTAGAAAGATAGATAGATAGATAGATAGATAGATAGATAGATAGATAGATAGATAGATAGATAGATAGATAGATAGAAAGATAGAGCAGCTAAAGATGGAAGAACAGTAGTTTTCAGCACCACAGTTTATGCATGACAATGGAAGTGTGCCAGTCCACTGTCATCCCCTGGATCATAGAAATAAGCAAATAAATCAAGGCCTTTGACAAGAAGACGGGGATAATGTACGCTATCAAATAACAGGAGACGAAACAATGTTTAATTTAGAAATTGCAAGTTACTGTACATAAAAATGACTGCAACAAAATGAAATGTCGGAAATTCAGAGACATGATGGATGAAGGCTGCGATAATATTTATATACCTGCCCAGGAAAGTTCTGATTTAACTTTTCATAGACCTTAATCTGTGTTTATCATCATCATATGTGTAAAGATTGACAGGTTGATGCAGCAAGAATAAAAAGTGTGGAATATAAAAGAAGAAGATGAACGAGAATCAGTAGATGAACGAGAAGTATATGTAGCGAAAGAGTCCCACATAGACTTTGAAGAAACCATAATGAAAAAATTCAATACTCATAGCCGTGTAAAATTACCTAGAATATATTGGCTGCATGTTTAATTAAGGACCCTGTAAGTCTTATGTAATGTGTTAGATTGGTAATGAGACCCAAATGAAGACCTGAGAGAAGCTTACAAGACATAGGTGAGATTCATGTGGGTGAAGAACTTGATAGGTACCTGAAGGTGGTTAAGTTGAGAAATACACATAGTAAAAGCCTAAGTGTGTGTCCACACGGTCTAGTTTTGCATGCAGTATTAGAATACAAAATCATAAAAGGAGAGAACTTATAATGGACATAATCGACTTCTCCTCTTTTTTTTTTATTCATTCCTGATCTTGGCTTCCAAAATTGCCTGCAGAAACCTGACCTTGTGGCCGTACTGTAAGGCTTCTTTTTTAGGGAGTTTTGCAGCGTCTACTTTTCATACACGCCAGTAAAGCATGAGGCACATACATTAAACCTATACATAGCCCCCAGTTTACCCGAGAAATGCAGAAGGAGTGTCCTTTTGGCCTTTATTGGGCTGGTAGATAATGGTATCAATTTTCATTTTGCAATGTGGAACAGTGCAATTTGCTGCATTATTCCATATAGAGTCATGAAATGAAAAATCATGGGACCTAGGGATATACAGACAGAGGTGAGGGGTGCTACTGTATGCTTATACATTGGCATCCATTGGAGGTGTATGTCGGGATATCCTTCAGATGTATACTGCTGATGGACACTGCAAAACACCAAGTCCAAGGTTGACTGCAGTTAATCCCAATATCTTAATCTTCACAGAGTAGTCAGAAAATGATTTCCCTCGGCACAAATACCAAGTCAGAGTTCGCTGGATGAAATCAGAGTAGGTCCTTTAATGTAGTCAAATGTACAACGCGTTTGGGGGGATTCAGACCCCCTTCATCAGGTAAGAAGACAATACAAGGTACAACAATAATGCAGATGTATATATACCCCCCCCCACATGAGCCCAAAAAAACGCCAAAAAAGGAGGGGTTGAAGGTCAAGGTTCAACCCCTCCTTTTTTGGCGTTTTTTTTGGCTCATGTGGGGGGGCATTGTCGCGGATATAAAGCGCAAAAATGCTTTATACACAAAAAACAAAAGAAAGGATCAAAGGAAAAAAATATCAAAGTTATTGATCCTATTGAGGAGAGGGCGACATAATAACCTCTCAGCTCGTTGACGAGAACCTTAATTATTTTGTGCAACTAGAAAGAAAACAAGGTACCATCATCTATGCAAAAATATATGTGAGTTTATTATACATAAGTGCTAAATACAAAATCGATGATACAACCTGTACAATGATAGATAATGAAATATAATACCGCTACCTTCAATCTATGCTGAATATCGCCAATCAATGCAATGATATGCAACAATCCAAATTAAAGAAAAGTACCCCTTTCTATCACCTTTTAACCAATTGAGGTATATGGCGGCACTATAAATTTACCAGCTCGGTATCAGGCTAGGGAATAACAAAGTTCCCAAGGACTAAGTACCAATGTCTGATGCTCAATTAGCAATATGCATCTTTACTAAGAGAATGATCAAACTTGATCAGGAGCCTTATCAATTACAGATCCACAAATGGGGACCTTTGACTATATACTGGGCTGAGTAACTTATCAATACCGCAAGCAATAAGCAAGATATACGTTACCAAGGGTCAAAAGGTGAGTAGGGCTCCGGAGGGACGGTCAGCTCTCCAGAGGGTTCCCCGTGGTCCAGGATCAAATCCACGTGTCCGTTTAATCTTTTGTTTGTAGTCTTTTTTTTTTTCTTTCTTTTGGAATCCCTTCTCTCATCCCGTCTATGATTAATATTCACAGACTTATCAAAAGCATACACCCCTTTAGCTAACGGTCTTCCAACCAAACCAGAGGGTGTGCACATATTGTAAGGTACTGTGAGATCATACATGTGGTGAACGTGTTATGCTACCTGCCGATACTTAGGCGGCAATGTTGTATAAGCTATAAATGTGAAGCTTTTAGGAGTTAAATTTATATAATGTGACTTCATGTTAAGTGGTAGACATCCACCACCTGGGACATACATCAAAAAGGGAGGCATACCCCCTGACACTTGAAGCAATTAAAAACCTAGATTCCCAGAAACTAGTATAACCGTTCTCATGTCATAAAGTTAAAATGTAGACAACAAATGTGTGGGTTTTGGATTTCACAGGTGCCTTATCTTATGAAAATAACACAACTTTTCTGAGCAGGAATCCAACTGAGCATGCTTTCCCACATACCTCAGGAATAAACGCTTCTGGTGATACACACACAGGATATATATATGTTAGTATATGATTATAATATGTAATAAAATAAAACCAATATATGAAATAATATAAAACAACCCATATGTGATATATTGATTAACTTGTGTCAAAACTAAATACGATCCACTATATGAACAGACAGACATTATATGATTGTCTCATTAATACATCTCATTATAAAAAGATGACAGATGAGCGCCAGGAAGAACCTTATCTCGGCTTATAGCCCAGTGATGATCACTCCCTTAGATAGGCTCACATCTGCCAGGAAGGACCTTTCCTTGAACCCATTTTTCTCTTTTACAATGAAGGTTCATACAGGAGGGTGAATATAAGTACAACATGGCTGCTTATAGGCCATGAATACACGTTATAACAATAATAAATGTATAAATGTTTATATACTTATGAAAAGGCATGACAGTATATATACATCTGCATTATTGCAGATTTCAGATATAAAGAATAAATGTGGTAGGGGGTGCCTCTAGGCCTGGTAAGGAGCTTCCATATCAATCAGTTGTTTGAATTTGTTGCGGCACTCCAGTGAGCGGTGTGGCCTCTTTCTAGGCCAGAGACGTCACATTCAGTGGTCTCATGGCCTATCTGCTACTTAGTCCCATTCTAGTCAATTGGCCATGTCTGCAACCCAAAGCATGGCCATTATACAATGTACGGGGCTGTGCTTGGTATTGATGTTAGGAGGCTGTAGCGTTCAGCAGAGCACCAAAATCCATAACAGCTTATGGGAGTTTGGCCCCCACTTATAAGATTTTGATGACGTAACCTGAGGTGGTCTCATGTTCTATCTGCTACTCAGTTACATTCTAGTGAATTGGCCTTGTCTGCAACACAAAGCACGGCCATTATACAATGTATGGGGCTGTGCTTGGTATTGATGTTAGGAGCCTGTAGCGTTCAGCAGAGCACCAAAATCCATAACAGCTTATGGGAGTTTGGCCCCCACTTATAAGATTTTGATGGCATAACCTGAGGATAGGCCATCAATATTGAACTTCCTAAAAACCCCTTTATGCTGGCCATAGATGTGAGATATTTGAAAACTATTTTCAGGTCCCCCTAAATATAGTAAAATCTACAGAAAATCTATGCTACTAAAATGAGCTGTAGAACTGGCTTAGTTGCCCATAGCAACCAATCAGAGTCCACCTTTCAATTTGAAAAGGTCCTTTGGAAAATGAATAGTGGAATACGATTGGTGGCTATGGGCAACTAAGCCAGTTCTGCATTACACCAGTTTGATAAATTACCCCAATCAGGGGCACAGGGGGCGGACCAACGGGTCTGGACCCCCCTAGAAGCAGTAATTTTATTTATTTTTTTCAGTCAGTGTCGCACCGCCGATAGCTTCAGGCAGCGCAGCCCTTGATCTAAGTGGCGGCGGGCAGTAGGAGATGAGTGCTTCCATTGTAGTGATGAGCAGCAGGGGCAATATTCGAGAATATCTGGGCAAATATTCGACATATTCGTCATAAATTCGAGAATTCGCCATTATTTTCTTGATTCCGAAAATTGGCAATGTAATATGCGCGTATTGCGCGAACAATGTAGGCGTGGGTCACTTTTGCTACATTTTTCAAGCTGCTAGAGGTTTCCTGAGACTGGAGAAAATGGTTGGCAGAATATTACAATAGCTTTACATGCAGGTAGAGTGCTCCAATATATTCATGATTGCGTAAAGTGGCAATTAATGATGCACATATTTTAGCACAATACATGCAACTTCACATTTTAGCAGGTCTGACTACATATTACAGATTGGTGCACTAAGTATTGTTGTGAACTTGTGTGACATCACAGCACTATGTCTGTAGCACGTATGTATGGACAGCAGAACCTATCACACTACCTAACACCCTGCACTGGAACCAGTTACACTACATCACAATGTAACCTTCACTGACTATCTCCCACTAACTATCTGTATTATATATATAAGCTAACTAACTAACTAACTAACTAACTATCTAATTTAATAACACAACAAAGCACAGAGCACAGCAATAACACTGCTGTCTCTCTCAGAACTGCAAAAAACTGCAGAAAATGGCTGCTGGGGAGGTTCTTATATAGTAAGGGGTAGGCAACTTTCCTATTGGTTGCTAGATATGTTGCTAAGCTCAGACAAAGACATTGCAACCTTCTCATTGGCCCACAAGCAAGAAGCAGGGAGCGATCATGGGTTCAGAGGAAAAAAAATCTAGAATATTTGTGAATACGAATATATTGCACTATATTCTGAATCTTCGTGAATTCTCGAAATGGCGAAATTCGCGATTAAAATTCGCGATTTGAATATTCGCGCCCAGCACTATTCAATTGTGGAAGTGCTCATCTCCATATTCATCCATATAGATGGCTGTGCTGTGGCTGGGCAGGGGAGGAAGAGGCGGTACAAAGACGTAATTATCATTGCGCTGTCTGAGCCGGGCAGCATACAGCGAGGGACAGCCTGAAGAGGTCTGCATCACATCGCTAACAGCCACATAGAGGTAAATATTAGTGGGGGTTTTTTTGTTTTGTTTTTTATAGATTGCACAATATAGCAAAGAAGAACCATGGGAGCATCTAGGGGCATTTTTTTTACTGGCAGGTTATAGGAGGCACCTGGTGGCACTAAAGCGGCATTTCCTAATGGCCCATTTTTTAGGGGGGCACTATTAGGACGCCTTGGGGCATTTCGTACTGGCACATTATGGGGAGGGCACTATGGGGGAGAGGAGCACTATGGGGGCATCTGGTGGTTTTAAAGGGGCATATTTTTTACTGGCACATTATGAAGGCACTATAGCACATTATGGTGGCACTAAGGAGTATTGGGGAGCACAGAAGATGTGAAGATGATGGAAAAGTGGGAAACTAATGTTGTTTGTCAATCTCTGCAGAGACGAGAAATGGCTGAAAAATCCCTGTCCTATGTCACCCTTTATCAGTAGGTTTCCTACTACCATTTTAAACTGTATTCGTATAGCCTGGGTGCGAACACAGTTAAAACCTATGACGGGACAGTAAGCCATGAGCTCCCTCCCAACTATTCAATGGTATGTGCAACAGACTACTATTCCAAGAATGTTTTGAAGGTGCACTCACCTGTAGCCTAAGTAAACCCTGCAACTGGTTAGCATGGCAGAAGAATCCCACCTGGCCCCACCACCTGGCTGTAGTTAACAGCAATGGGCAGCCAAAGAGGGAGGCAGATGGTGAGGAGAAACCTTGGGTCTCCAGGAGCAGTTGGAGGGAAGGAAAGAGTAATATGTAAAGGAACATAGGAGCAAATGTCAACAGAACCTTACTATGTGGAGCATCATGGAGGCACAACTACTGTATGGGGCACTACTTCTGTTTGGACACCATTTGGGGCACTGTTACTATCCAGAGCATCATCTGTTTGCCCTTATTATTTTTGGGGACACTATCTGGCCCTATTATTTTGGGATCCCAATCTGCATGGCATTATTATTTATTTCTGAATTACAGAAGGTAAAATAGTGGGGCAACATTGGGCACAGAATTGGGCCATAGCAGTAACAGTAAGAAAGAATAGTTTATATAGTGGGTGTGGAATATGTGAGAACAGTGCTGGAAAATTGGGAGATAATGCTTGATGGGGGAAGGGGCACTCTCGAAACCTTTGCTTTGAGCTCATTAATGTGTTAAAATGGCATTGTTGCCTTTGGGGAAGGGTTATAGTGCATTTAGATGCTGCGAAGAGCAACCAACTGTTGGGAAGGAAGTGTTCCTCCATGACAATCAGCTATTTGTTAAGTTGAGGTGAAGCGATCACCTCCACAGTGAGGATGAGCGATGTCTGTTGCTATCATTTGTTCCCATACGGAATCATTGCTCATGGGCAGCAGAGTCCTGTTTAGACACAAGGATCTGCTGCCCGGGAATGATGATTAAGGTGTCTGCGCCTCAGATCATCGTTTTGCTCGTTCATCAGGTCATCTGGGACACCTTTTGATGGGCAGATTATAGGAATGAGCATTCGTACAAACATTAATTCCCGATAATCGGCCCGAACATCAGCCTGTGTAAATCCAGCTTTAAGAAACCCACATACACTGATGGTCACCTGGTCTCAACAAAATCTGTAGGTTCAGCCAAAATTTCATCTAATATGTATGGGCACATTTACTTTTATTCAGGCGTATTTTGGATTGTTCAACCCTCTGAAATATCCAACTCAAAGAGTCTTTCTTTGCACTAGCCCTTCTTCATTTGTCCTCACCTTGCTAGGTACATTGCCAGCTATAATCTACGCCTAAGCATAAAGTGATAACAATTATATATAATTTATAGTACCTACCCTAGCACCAG
This sequence comes from Bufotes viridis, assembly GCA_033119425.1. Classification (NCBI taxonomy): domain Eukaryota; kingdom Metazoa; phylum Chordata; class Amphibia; order Anura; family Bufonidae; genus Bufotes; species Bufotes viridis. The sequence continues at coordinate 132,545,729 of CM065596.1, read as the reverse complement.
ACATGAGATTTATTCACTACATGATATAGAATGTCAGACACAAAGACCAGCGAGAGACGATTGTTAACTTTATGATAATCATTGTGAGGATAAATGCAAAGAACTGTGAAATTACCCCTTGCAGCACAAATAAGATTAGGAACTTGTATCCATTAATTTAGGTCTTAATTGATCAAAATCATCAAATGAGCCACTTTGCAAAGTTGTGATATCGCATAATCCATCTGAAAACTGGTATGTATCAAATGGCACTAGAATTATGATTAGCACAGTACATAATCCGATTTAGGTAATGCTGTCCCAAAACGCATCAATACAATATCATTTTTTCTATTCCATTTCCATTGTTTAGAGTTAAAAGAATGAGAGTATACTAATAACCACCTGAAAAAAGACCCTTCATCCATCTAAATCTCCCGCAAACATGGAAGTGATGATTGATACATAAATCATTTTAAGAGCTCTTTCTGTGATTGTGTAGAGGAATACAAAGAAAAGAATGTATCTACTATTATTCCTTTTTTTTGTGTCAGAAGAATCCCCCTGAAAGTAAGTTGATCACTGGGGTTACACTGGAGTGACCCCCAGTGATCCCATGTCATCTGTAGGAGTATTTGGCATTAGGCTGGGGCTACATGGCAATTTTTTCCATGACAAGCATTGGCTGGCCAAAAATCGTTGTACAGCACCGCAGCCATCAAACTGAATGGGGTCACATAGCGACTCAGACTGATTTTTTGGGATTCTGGAGATGTGGAAACGTGCAGACCGCATTGCAACCCTATTCACATATGAGGCCGCATTGCTATACAGTGATCTTTAGTTCAATTGGTATCACAACCACAATCTCCATGTTGCCCCAGTCTTACATTGTGTGTATATAAATTAAAAGGGTTTTTACGAGATTTTTTTTTTACTGATGACCTATCCTCCGTAAGTACCACTGCCTTCTCGCAGCTTACCAAGCACAGCGTTGTACATTGTATAGCAGCTGTGCTTGGTATCATGCGCATTCAAGTGAATGGGGCTGAGCTGCTCATAGGCCACGTGACACATGAACGTGTCATCACTTGGCCTAGGAAAAGCTGAGAGAAGGCCACAGCACTACTGCAAGTGTCTGTGCCTTCTTAAACAGCCGATCGTCAGGGTACCAGGTGTCAAACTCCATCCGATCAGATACTGATGACCTATCCTGAGGATAAGTCATCAGTATGAAAAATTTAAAAACTCCTTTAATGGTTTTGCCATGTATGGTTGTGCTGGGATCACGGTAAAGAGGAGGTATTTGTACTCACTCTCACTCTGGTTGAGTAAACGACCTCTCAAATTATGGACTCCCTTCCAAAGCAAACAACCCATTTAAATTCTACCATGCCAAAGGTCTTAACCAGTTTCTATGGTTTCTTCTGTAGCATGACTACTATCACTGTAAGAAAAATGTGATTCCTCTAAGGCCCCATTCACACGTCCGCAAATGGCTCCACATCCGTTCCACAATTCTGCGGAATGGGTGCGGACCCATTCATTCTCAATGGGGCCGGATGTGAAGCAGAGAGCACACTATGTGCTCTCCGCTTCCGCATTTGCGGAGCGCGGCCCCGAACTTCCAGGCTTCGGCTTTGAACTTCCGGCCGCGGCTCAGCAAAAGATAGAACATGTCCTATTCTTGTCCGCAGCTTGCGGACAAGAATAGGCATTTCTATGGGGAGTGCCGGCCGGGTGTGTTGCGGATCCGCAATTTGCGGATCCGCAACACACCACAGACGCTTGAATGGAGCCTAAAGTTGATTTTCAATAGCTATCAGACAAACACTCCTTTTCCCAACAGCTGTTCCTAACAAATTCCCCCTTACATAGGTATCCTCGTTTTGGCTAAAAGTGCAAAATGCCTTTTGTGGAGGCTTAACGTTGTTAAGAACGAAGGAACAGCTACAGTATATTTAAATTCAATATGCCTGATCCTTTTTGCCCTGACCTATGCGAAGCAACGTCGACCGAACAATTCACACATTTTAGATGGTCAGCCAGTCCTGCAGTGGCACCATCCAATGTGAATGTAATTGTATGGCCATATTAAGACAATGACTGTTAACTACGTGGGGCAGATAAATAAATTATAAATAGGAAGAATGAAAATTTACACAATGGTGGTTTACATACATATTTAGCAGTGAACATTCCAGCTAATGCAGATGATTACAGTCTAGTGTTCCATCCACCATTACATTGCTAAAGAAATGCAGCAAGAAGATAATATAAATGAGTATGGACTTCTGCAAAATAAGCTGAAAGATGGCAACAATTGGTAGAGGATGATGTACTGTAGGTAGATCTGTAAGGACTATAATGATTGTGTGATTTTTGAGGGATTTGTTTTCCACTGAGACTTTTATAATATGTCATAGGTGGATATATCACACGTATGGTAGTCTGGTAGGTAAGAGTGCCAAGGTTTCTGTAACTCTCATTTCAAATGAGACAAAGATGCACAATTAAATTCTTCACCAATATCATTGTCAGGACTCATATGTTCTTGTCATTGGCAAGGGTCCCAGGCATTGAATTAACCAGCCCCACCAACAAGACCTGGCATACTGTTTGAATTTGGTAAGAAAAAATTAATGGACAACTAAACTCATCCACATCTAATGTATCAGTTATGGAAATTCAGATACTTCTTTGTAGATAATACTGATATGCACCGTCGGTCCATGCCAGACACCATCTCTTGCTTGGGCATGGCTGCTGAATGCTCACTTAGTTGCCTTCTTTACCTCCCTGGTGCCCCATGCCCACTGGCATTCTTCTGCTCCTTCTCGGTGGCCAGGCTAGTACTGCTCTGTCCTCTTCTTTCAGTCTGGGGTCTGCTTCCTGATGGCTCTGGCTCTCATGGCCCATAGAGCGTGCATGCTCTTCGGCTCTTACAGGGCCAGTGTGCACACACCTTAATCTTTCACAGCTGGCCACCCTAGGATATATAAGGCACCTTCTCAGTGGGAAGATACCTGAGCAATACATTCTAGTACTCTAGTGTCCTGCAAAGGTGTGCTATTTTCTTGTTTGTCTGCCCATGTACTGACTTCTGCCTCATCTCTGGACTTGACCCTTTACTGCCTGACCTGACATCTGCCTGATCTCTGTACTGACTCTGAGATACCAGACCTGACATTGGACTGTTTATTGGATTGCACATACTCGGACTTCCCTGACTTTGGCCTGTCCCTTCGTACAGTTTTGACTAAACCCTGTCAATGTAGTCCAATGTGAGCATAGCATCCAATGTAATCCAATGTGAGAATGATGTCCAATGTAGTCAAATGTGGGCATGAGGAACAATGTAGTCTAAAGTAGGCATGATGTTCAACGTAGTCCAATGTGAGCATGACATCCAAAGTAGTCCAATGTAGGCATAATGCCCAATCTAGGCACACTGCTATTGGCAGAATTAATGCATTAAATTTTTTGAAACATTGTCTCTTCATTACTGACCTATTTTTTCTGAATAATTAGGCTGCAGATGATGTGGTTTCCTAAATAAAAAAGGTAATAACAGATCCTCTCTGCCATGACAAAAGTAAGATGTTGCTCTCTTTCTTCATTAATTATTTAAAACTGGCCATATGCATTGTCATATTCAATTTCAGCAAAACTGGCTGCTCATGTAATGACTGTTTTCACCTTTCGATTAAACCCTGATGGGATAGGTCAGGAAAAAAATGATTGGGCAGTTGGATCCTAAAATGTCTGTTCCTTTTGTTGTCAAAAGAGATAAACCATCACCAGAGGTATTTTATACCCCTCTCCTTGTGACCGGCGTTGGTCTTGTCACCCAAGTTTAAGATGGTGAGCCAATGGATAGAACCTTAGTGGCCCATAAACTGTTCTCCAGATGCACTACAGTTCAAAGGTATATTCATCAAACATCTTGTATGACGGAAGGGGGGAGTCTAATACCCCCCTGAAATGTGTCATAAAGACTTTTTATCCTACTAAGTGTTACATCCAATAAATACACCTTTGAACTATAGTTGAAGGACTGTTTATGGGCCGCTAAGGTTTTATCTATTGAAGCACCACAAGACCAACATACTGTGAAGCTAATAAGTGATCCAGGTTAACCCAGGGTTAAGTCTATGTGTCATCTATTGTCCCCTAAAGTGGAGCAAGTTGCTGATTATATTGGCCCTTGCTTTCTGATGTCTCTAAACACAGTTGTTTTTTTTTTTTTACTTTTTTACATTTTTATATTGATATTCACTCAAACTGAGCATTCTTTGGAATTGGAACATCATCCTTACACCAGATGAGTCTGCTATTTGATTTATTTGAATTTTCACCACATTGATCGGGGAGAGCTATCTCCAAAGATTTTTAATCCTTGATTGTTTTGATCTGTATTGCTGCGCTAGGAGCAGATCTTAAAGAGGAGCTTTCACCAGTTTTTTCTCTATATAAGCAATGCCTCATACTGTAGTGTAGGTTCAGGAGATGCCATCTTGCTTACATAGCCTGTTCTCGAGAGATTTACCAAAAATCATGAGAACATCTTGTCTTCTACCTGGCTGTGAAGCCGTCCACAGCAATTGGACTGTGTTGAATATGCCCACTGAGAAAAGCTGATGTCTCCTCCTCCCTGTACCGATGATATTAATTAGCATATCAGGCGCCAAACAGGGGGCATAGCGGATCATAAAATAAAAAAGCGAGATGGCATCTGCTGAACCTGGACTACAGTATGATGTATTGCTTTTATAAAGAAAAAACTGGTGAAAGGTCCCTTTTAAAGGACAACTGATAGGATCAGAGCTTTCATGAGCAAAGAGGGATGTGGTAAGGTTTGGCAAGGGCACGGCATCCACTACGTATAAGCACAGTCAGCAAACCTTCCGAAGCCAAAACATTCTTGCTATCCTTTTATCATATTAATAGAAGGTTAACCTCATCTGTTTAAGTCATGTTACCAATTTACATAAAAGGAAGATAATGTATGTGTGCATAAGGTTATGGCGTGAGCTAAAGAGAAGAATGCAGACAGCTCCAGTAATAGGTGAGTGGAGAGTAATGACAGATCCCGTTTATCTATGAAAGCTGCTAATTAGACAGGGTTCATACAATATCGGAGCGCTGGCTACGCAGCATATGTTAGAGTGGGATAAGAAGGTGTCTAAGAAAAGCGTAATGGTTCGATAATGTCACCGTGCTGATTAGTAATGACTTCAATTGGAATCGTCTGCCTGTGAAATTCTGAGACTGAATATTTTGACTTTAACTGTTTGCAAGCACAGCTCCTCAGCTGTCTCATTCCAATAAATGTAAGGCTGCAAACCAGAGAAAAAAAGTGGATATTGGAATTTCTCTGCCCTAGTAGACACTGGTTAAAAATAGTCATTGGTACATACAGAATTTAAGGGGTATTTTTATCTTACACATCGATGACATATCACTGGGATATGCCATCAATGTCAGATATGTAGGTGCAGGTCCCAGCTCTGGGACCCGCTCCAATCTCTAGAACGGGGCTGGCAAAGTGAAGGAGAGCACATGTGCATGCATGTTGCACTCTCAGTCCCTTTAATGAGAGTTCCATAGTGGTGAATGGACAGTGCACCAATCATGCACGGCCACCTCTTGATTCACCTCCATGGGACCACCAGAAATAGCCGATATCTGGCTCGGTTACTTTCAGAACTTCTGGAGGGTGAACATGCTTGTGCAATATGCTCTCCTTCACTTTGGGGGGCCTAGACTGGAGATAGAAATGGGTCCCAAAGGTGGGATCTGCACCTATCTTATAATGATGCCATAACTTAGTGATATGCCATCAATGTCTGAGGTTGGAATACCCCTTTAAAGTTTTAAGTATGTACACAGGGCACCATTTTAAATTCTTCAAAATTTAAAAAGGTAGATTCATTAGAATTTTCCCTTGTAGATTGTAAGCTTTTGTGGGCAGGGTAATTTCCCACTTTGTACCAATCTGTTAATAAGTTAATGCTTATTGTACTTCTCTTTTTTATATTATGTGTTAATTATAGTGCCATGAAATTAACACTTTAGTGGCCAGCCTAGTCTAAGTACTGCATGAATTTCCTATGCAGTTGAGAGCGGGGGCTCGGCTGGGCTCCTACTGTAACAGTTCAGACTGACAGAAGCGCCGATCCAGGCAGTTTACCCTCTTGGATGCCACGGTCAATAGCAACTGCAGCATCTAAGTGGTTTAGAAGGAGGGAGCTCCCTTTGTTTCCGATCGGTACCCAGGGAATAAGAACATGGGGAGCCTTTTCATGGCTGTCTGGCCCTAATAAAGACACCAGGCCTGCCTGTAGTGTATACCTATTAGGCTGTACCTCTGTGGCGCAGGCTGCTGGTATCTGTCAGTATAGCAGTGACAGTATAATACATTGTACTCAGACTGAAAAGTCTGATTTGCCATTATAATCATAATATCAAATTATATCACATTTAGTAGAAATCAATAAAACTTCACCCCCAAGTAGTAATGAAATCCACACTGACGGGACACAGAAATTCAATGAAGTTACTGACCTGTCAGAAAATCAGGGTCAGGAACCGGCTCTGAAATCTCTTCATGACATTGGGTTTCTGAGGGTATGGTGGATACAATAAGACCATCTGGTAGCTGATGTTCCAGTCCACGGGCAAAATTATTCTGTCTACAATAGAAGCATGGGTAAATGATTTAGGAGTCATGGAAACAAATTACCCACTGCATCAAATACTATAGTGGGTTACATGTTGTTACGTTCTCATTGAAAATATAAAAATGTAACAGTTTTAGACTAGGCTTTCTTGGCATTGATCTGTAATAAATTCACAGCTGAAACTTGGATTTCTGCCTCATTCCTTAATCACATGCTTTGTCTTTGGAATTTGAGTAGAATCCTTCACATGTGAACATGACTTTAGATAATAGGCAAAAAGAAAGGATTGATTTTGGACCTGTTAAAGAAGTATCATCTATCCAGTCACTGTGATTGAGGGCATAGACATTTATGAGACAAGCCAAATGGCCGCTATGAGGCCCATGGAGATGAGGGACTTAGTTCAGATTGGAGCAGTCTCCATTTCCATAGGTTGTGGGAACTTGCACAGAGCCACCTCAACCTAGAGTAACTTCCACTTTACTATAAACGTGAGTGCAAGGGAGCAACTCTGGCTGATACAGATATGTTGTCCAGAAAAAGAAAGGGAAAGGCAAATTTGAAAGGGAATGTGTAATCAGAAAATTAGCTGTTGTTTAAATCCAGTTTTTCTGTTAAACATTTTTTATTAGAATTTTTAGTTTTAATTTTCCATGTCCCTATCTATAAATATCTAAAATCATGCAGTTTTACGCTAGACATTAGGCCTAATAATATGTTTAGATTTCCTATTCTGTACAGGTAACTTTTCAGTAGTCATCTTATTATTATCACATGAGGTATTGCTTCTGTATGACTGAAGATCCATCATTCACAATAGGCGATATCACAGTTTATTGATCCCTCCTGACCTCTGCTTAGGTCACAGATCATGCCTTGAAATCTCTCCCATATAAGTCAATGGGGTCCACTCTTGTCCATTGTGTCTATGGCCCATATGGCTGACTTCAAAAGATAGAAAGTCTTAACACATTTTAGGCTTTGTGGACAGTGTGATTATTGCAGGGTTATCTACCTTTTTTTAAATACAGATGTTTTTAACATAAAAATGTAATTTAACAATAGGCCATTTTCTGATGGCAAATTCCCCTTGAAGCCCTCTAGTTGCTTTCAAGCCATGGTAGCATGAACCAGTTATAGTCATATTTGGCTTCTAATATATTTAGGGTAGGTTGTGCAGGACATTAATAAAAAAAGATGTAGCAGCAAGATAAGTTTCCAATTTCCTACCAAAACTCATTCATATTTGTCTTCTATCAAGATGCTTAAAAGGGTTGGCCACTTTCTGGTTATCGTTGACAAATGTGTTTGTAAGATGACTATATGGCACTTACTAATATAGCCTTTGTTGTAATTCAGTAACATATTATATATTTTGTATCTCATAAGGTATCTTCCCCTTTTTAAAAAGGTATTTTGTCCATAAAATGGCTGCTAGTGGAAGGTCATGTGACTAGGCAAATCACCTTCTTCATTCAAATACACTGCACCTGCCGTCTGCACTTGCACCATTTGGAGTTTAGTGCAGTGTATCTAAATGGAGGAGGCAGCGTGATGTCTCTGGTCACATGACACTCCCTCAAAGGCCATTTTTTGGAAAAGACCTCTATGCGTGCGGACAACACAGAAGATTTACCTAACAGGGGGACATGGCTTATAAAATATAGAAACTGGCAAAGAATATCAACAAAGGCTATATTAGTAAGTGCCATATAGTAATTGCACATACATACTAGTCACAAGTAGCCAGAAAGTGGTCAAACTCTTTTACATTCTACACCGTTGCTTCTGAGTTATACAGTGGATCTCGAGGTGTTATTTCTTCTGCTGGAGAGCCCCTTGTAGGCATAAGGACACTTATAGGCCATGGAATGCTTCTTTGAAAAAGAGGTGAAAATTAGCTCTCTTTTCAAAAAGAAAAGAAAAGAAAGCTGTGCTTCTGGAGCAAGTGGTGGACACACTTTTTTTGGAAAGAGAGTTAATTTACATATTATTTATACAGTGAAACCTCATTGAGATGGATCAACCAAAACTAATTTGAAAGTGGACTTCTAAGGAGGCTGGTCTTCTTAAGGCAAGTTGGCATACAGTCATGTGAAAAAATTAGGACACCCTTTGAAAGCATGTGGTTTTTTGTAACATTTTTAATAAATGGTTATTTCATCTCCGTTTCAACAATACAGAGAGATTAAAGTAATCCGACTAAACAAAGAAAACTGAAGAAAAGTCTTTTCAAGATCTTCTGTAAATGTCATTCTACAAAAATGCCTATTCTAACTGAGGAAAAAGATAGGACACCCTTGCCCCTAATAGCGAGTGTTACCTCCTTTGGCTGAAATAACTGCAGTGAGACGGTTCTTGTAGCCATCTACCAGTCTTCGACATCGGTCTGAGGAAATTTTACCCCACTCCTCAATGCAGAACTTTTTCAGCTGTGAGATGTTTGAGGGGTTTCTTGCACGTACAGCCCTTTTCAAGTCACCCCACAGCATCTCAATGGGATTCAAATCTGGACTTTGACTTGGCCATTCCAGGACTCTCCATTTCTTCTTTTTCAGCCAATCTTTGGTTGATTTACTAGTATGTTTTGGGTCATTGTCATGTTGCATGGTCCAGTTCCGCTTCAGCTTTAATTTTCTAACTGATGGTCTCACATATTCTTCAAGCACCTTCTGATACACAGTAGAATTCATCGTGGATTCTATGATGGTGAGCTGACCAGGTCCTGCTGCAGCAAAGCAGCCCCAAACCATGACACTTCCACCTCCATGCTTCACAGTTGGTATGAGGTTCTTTTCTTGGAATGCTGTGTTTGGTTTACGCCAAACATGTCCTCTGCTGTTGTGTCCAAATAATTCAATTTTGGACTCATCTGTCCAAAGAACATTATTCCAGAAGTCCTGGTCTTTGTCAACTTTATCTCTGGCAAATGTCAGTCTGGCCTCGATGTTTCTCTTGGAAAGCAAAGGTTTCCTCCTTGCACACCTCCCATGCAAGTTAAACTTGTACAGTCTCTTTCTGATTGTAGAGGCATGTACTTCTACATCAACAGTAGCCAGAGCCTGCTGTAGTTCTCGAGATGACACTTTAGGGTTTTTGGAGACCTCTTTTAGCATCTTGCGGTCTGCTCTTGGGGTGAACTTGCTGGGCGACCAGTCCTGGGCATGTTGGCAGTTGTTTTGAAAGCCCTCCACTTGTAGACTATCTTCCGGACAGTGGAATGGCTGATTTCAAAATCTTTGGAGATCTTTTAAAATCCCTTCCCAGACTCATAGGCTGCTACAATCTTTTTCTGAAGTCCTCTGACAGCTCTTTTGCTCTCACCATGGTGCTCACTCTCACTTCAACAGTCAGGAGCACACCAAACTAAATGTCTGAGGTTTAAATAGGGCAAGCCTCATTCAACATGCAGAGTAACGATCTACTAATTATGTGCACCTGGTGTGATATACCTGTGTGAGATCTGAGCCAATTTAAGAGGGAATACATGTGAGGGTGTCCTATGTTTTTCCTCAGTTAGAATAGGCATTTTTGTAGAATGACATTTACAGAAGATCTTGAAAAGACTTTTCTTCAGTTTTCTTTGTTTAGTTGGATTACTTTAATCTCTCTGTATTGTTGAAACGGAGATGAAATAACCATTTATTAAAAATGTTACAAAAAACCACATGCTTTCAAAGGGTGTCCTAATTTTTTCACATGACTGTAGGTGGCAGGGAAATCTTTTAAAATAAATCTGGTTGTGATAAAGGTTAGTATAATCTTTTGGAGAGGTTTCACTGTATTTTATTCTGGGGAAATCCAGTTTGCGGTTATCATGCAAATTTCTCAGGGTAGCATCCCTTTTTGGACTTGGGATATTTTTGGTCTTCCACTTTAAAAAAAAAAAAAATAAACTCCCATTAGTGTCATAGGAACTAGTACGCTTGCTGTCTAACAAATCTCTGCAATTACCCAACTTTCTTATTGTGGTGCCTTATCAAACAATAGATTTATGCAACAATAAACAGCTTTTTTTTGTAAAGAATTTAACAAAATAAATATTATTCACCTAAATGACCCTTTCAGCAGCTGGCCTGGTGATATCTCTTTGGTTTGATTGTTGTAACCATAAAAGAGCTCCCCAAATAGTGTCTGGTTCATTGGCACTTCGGGACTTTCTCCACAATGAGCTCCGCCTGGACATGATTCTGTGACCAGATGACACGACAATCCATCTGGGCCTAGTTTATAGTCTTCAATACAGCTGGAAGAGAACCACAATATTGGTCAAGTCAATAATAGATTCCTCACTCTGAACTAGAGACTTAATCATTTCTGATTCATCAGCAGATCTGTCTATTCTTTGTTCCATAAGGATTAGTGAACTGCAATGCAGGAAAGCAACTCTGTAATTGCAGGGTGCCTTCCACCAGACAGCACAGGAACCCTAGCCTGACCTTAATGCCAATTAAAGCAGAATATCGTCAAATAAAATCTATACAATAAATGAAAGTAAACTTGACATTCACACATAAGGTGCAAGCATTGTTCGAGTAAAGCCAGTGGAGGCCAACTATTTTTGGCTAATGAGGATATAGTCTATCAATTATCTTCTCCTTTTATATTTCTTTAAGGAAAATTATATGGTCATAATTTTATCTTTTGAAGAAAATCTGATTCTTCAAAGCAACATCTAAACCATTAAAAGACTCTTCTATCAATTCACCAGGAGGTAAATGTGGCCAATGTGCAAGTACCTCAATTAGGCTGGGGCTACATGGCCATCTTGGCCACGACAACACTGATAGAATTTTTGGTGCAACTAGTGAATTGTGTTGGATTCCATTTATTCCAATGTCTGCATTGCTAGACAACCAGGAGCGTAACGATCTAGGTCGCAGAGGGTGCGACCGCGACTGGGCTCAGCGGTGGTGTGGGGGGGATTGCGAATAAGTGCTTTTAGCCAGCCCAGTTCCCTTTGCATTATTTTGCTTATTTAACCCTGTAAGCCCCAAATATTGAAAAAATAAGCAAAACAATTTTTTGACCTCTCAGATATTGTTTTAGGAGGCCTCTGATGTAGGAATTAAAGTTTTTTTTTATTTTTTACATTTTAGTAGGTTTTTAGGGAAATGTTGCAATATTGCAACGTTGGGCCTTGTTGTGAGCAGAATTTCTGTATTTGTTCTCACTTTGTCTGAACAGGTATACAGAACATTTAAGCATTTATTTGCAGGGTTGTTCACTTACTTAGCCGCATAGCAGTATATATCATAAGTAATAATTACACAACAATCATTTTTTGGAATAAGCATTTATTAATAAAAAAAATTGGAAAAAAATATTTGGTCACATTCAGTGTGGTTTGAATGAAGTCTCTGTTTACTTGCAGTGATAGTCCCTAAGACAGTTCTTTTCATCTGAGAAGCACAGGCGAACATTGCACTTGCTACACAATGGGCCAGATTTATCATTACACTTACATCTTACTCCACTTTTACATCTGCCCAAAGTCACTTTTGGCTAGTCAGATTTATTAATGGTCCTTTAATACTGTGATAAATGTGGTTTGACGGTAGCAGTTTATCCTTCAGTAAGCGGCTTTGCAAAAGTCGCACGTCTTTACAAAAAAGTCGCATGTTCTATCAAAAAGTCGCATAAGATAAGCATGGTCCCCCTGGAGTGAAATTGCGCATTTTTTTGCGACTTTTTTGCGACTTTTTTGCGACTTTTTAAATGGTTGCAATAGTAAATCTGTCTAGAGATTCATTTACATAAGACAACACGCCCACTTTCACAAAACTGGAGAGCTTAGTGCAGAGCTTGAAAAAGTCGCAAAAAAATGCGCAATTTTACCGATTGCGCATTTTTTTGCGACTTTTTCACTCCATTAAAGTGACTTTAGCTAATGATAAATCTGGCCCAATGTGTTTGTGTATCCATTATTACTGAGGATCCAAAGGGCTCCCTGATGTCACCGTCTTCCCTGAAGATGGTCGCCCTCTCTTGGGTGATGTGTTGTGTGTGTTCACCAGGATGAGAGAGGATGCAAGTTGTGCCTGAAACTGTCTCCTGTTCAGTATCTCTTTCTTAGTCATCTTCAGAGCTTTACAGTCCCGCTTGTAAAGGAGCCAGCCGTTAATTACTGCAAGGATGATGGTGTGCCAGAAGATGTAAATGTACCAGCGGTGAGATTTCATGGGGAACTTGTACTTGGCAGCAAATGAGTCCAACAAATCCACACCCCCATGTGTTTGTTGTAGGTTCCTACAATGTAAGGCCTCTCAACATCAATGATGGTTTTAGTGGCTTTGTCCCAGCGCTGAATTTTCTGCATAGGTTCTGGTCCAGCAAAGGATGACACAAGTGTGACTGCTCTATTGTCAAACCATTTGACAGCACAGATGTTGTGGTTCCCCTCCACTCGGACATCAAAGCTTCCTCTCCCTTTTTCTTCAAGCTCTTCTCATCTTCAAGGTTGCAGTTGGGTAGACGTACCTGCCTCGCTGTTCCCACATAATGGATTCCACGCTCAAGGAGCTTGACTACCAGTGGGACACAGGTGAAGTAGTTGTCTGCGTAGATCTTGTAGTTTTGACCCTCTGGAAGTGTGGAGGCAAGCTTCATCACAACATCACCTGACAGTCCAAGTTCAGATTTACGCTTGTCGTATTCCATCTACACTCCCTTGGTACACATCAAAATCACAGAGCATGCCAGAGATTCCAGATCTCACCCACAGTTTGAAACCCCATGGGTGTGGCTTGCCACGCATATATTGTTTGATGTTACTGAATCTCCCTTGAAAGGAATCATCATTTCATCCACAGAGTTGTGCTCTTCAGGTACCACCTGCAGGCATCTCTCCCTAAATGAATTTCAAAATCGCTCTCTCCATTTTGGACTGCAGCAATCACATCCTGCACACTGAATAGATGACCTTTCTGCACTGGTGGCATTCTGAAACTGAAAAAGTTTTGAAAAATTAAATTAAATATGTGAATAACACATATAGGTCTTATATTGTAGCAGATAAACAAAGAATAGACAGGGTGATAGATCTCTACCCTTGACACATGGTCTAAGTATTATCCATCAAAGTATTACAATTTCAATGCAAATGCTAATCAAAATTCAACTACATTCAAACAATACTGTCTGAGTGACCTGCTATGCTCTACTTATCATACTAAAAGACCATTAACACCTGTCCCTGAACAATGCAACAGGCTACCACTCTGACCCAACGTTGTAGAATTACAACATAAAAATAATAAGCTCTAAATCAAATTTGATTAATGTTTTCTAAAATAACTATATATGTATGTGTTCTAGACATTATAATAAACACACAAAAAAATATTTAAGGAATTTTACTTACTTAAATCTTGACAAATCCAGTCACGCAAAAAAAGGAGATCAGCTCAATGCGAAGTTTGCAGGTAGAGTAAGTTCACGGCAAGATGACCAGACCTATAAACACTTTTTCTATCCAATAGCATCGTGAGGACAAACAATAGGACCCATTAAATATGTAAATGTGGTTTTGAGAAAAAAAAAAACATTTGCTGACCCTTTTTTAGAAGTGTTAAAAGTGATGTTGTAATTCTGCAACAGTGGGCTTTACAGGGTTAAAAAGTCTGCAGTGTGGTGATCCCCATACCCTTTCTGCACCGCGTCACTGCCGCATTATCATGATGTTGTTGTCATACATGTCGGCGAGACCCGGCATGGGAGGTCACAGGTCTCGCAGGATGAAGTGATGACGTGGTGCCTCAGAGGGTATGGAACGTGTTCGCAACTGGCTGACAATGAGATGGACGACCGAACGCGGAACAGAGCAGAGGTAAGTATTTTTTTTTCTTTTTATGTACAGTATGCACACTCCATGCGCCATACTGGAGGGCCCGTCTTTTAAGGACTATTGTGTGTGGCAGAAAAATCTATTTTTAGCACATCCTGCGCTAAATAGCGTGCAATAGTTATAGTTAGGCCGCTGCAGACAGCGACATTAGCTGTGTACATCCCATGTGCAACATGTGCGCATCCCAAAAATAGCTGTGACATCCAGTGTACTTTTTCCGTAGATGGTGTCCGCTGTGGACAGTGACATTAGCTGCGCTTCATCTCCTGTATAACTTTTGTGTATCCGAAATATCAGTGACATAAATTCAGCGTCATTTTTTATTAGGCGGTGGTGGCATCAACATTACTTGCGCTATACCTCCTGTATAACGTGTGCGCATTCAAAATATCAGTGACGTTCATTCAGTGTCATTTTTTATTAGGCGGTGGTGGCATCAAATTTACTTGCGCTATACCTCCTGTATAACATGCGCATTCAAAATATCAGTGACGTTCATTCAGTGTCATTTTTTATTAGGCGGTGGTGACAGCGACATTACTTGTGCTATACCTCCTGTATAACGTGTGCGCATCCAAAATATCAGTGACATTCATTCAGTGTAAATTTTTATTAGGCGGTTGTGGCAGCAACATTACAAGTGCTTTTGGCCAGGGACGCTACATTTCCCTGACGGCACACTGGATGAACGTTGTGGAGGCCAGGAGCGAGTCGTACCCTGGGATGGTACAGGTGCTACCGACGCCAAGGATTGCGGGCCCTACTTCCATCAGGGTTTCTCCACTTCCACCTCTGAATTATCTTACAGCACCAGTCAGCCTTCAGTCAGTAGCTGGAAGCAGTTTAGCACTGCAGTGGGGAATCGGCAACAGGCCATGCTGAAACTTATTTGGTTAGGTGACAAACAGCACACCGCCGCAGAGTTGTTACAGGAGATAAGGGACCAGACTGAGCTGTGGCTCTCGTTCACAAAATTTTTTAACTGGTCAGCTCGGCAGAAAAAAACAGAAAGGAAATAATGAGGGAGTTTGGGCAAACTTTTTTGGGTTGGGGACAATGTGGTAAAACTGAAAAAAAAAAGTTATAAAACCCTAAATCACTAACACTAAAACACAGGCAAACTTTTTTTTGTTGTTTTTTTCACAGACAAAAGATGCAGACAATAATTTATCCCTAGTAAAAGAAACCCTAAAACAGTAACACTAAAACACAAAGACTTTTTTTTTTGTTTTTTTCACAGACAAAAGATGCAGACAATCCTAGCACACAAAACCCTAAAACGCAGCAAAACTTTTTTTTTTCCACAGACAAAAGACGCAGACAATTCTAGCACACAAAACCCTAAAACACAGCAAAATACTTTTTTTTTACAGACTAAACAAACAGCAAAAGACTACACTAAACTATACTATATCTCTATCTAACTTACACTACACCCTGCACTGGACCATATCAGCTACACATTTAACTAACTAACCTACACTATCTCACACTAACTATCTGGAATATACATATTACTGAGCTAACTAACTAATGTACCTAACACCCTACACTGGAACCTAATCAGCTAACCTATTCCCTAACTAACCTACACTATCTACCACTAACTATCTACATTATATATAAGGTATCAGAAGTATTATAAAACAGCAATTCAGCACAGCACAATTATCACACTCCTCTCTCTCTCTCTCTCTCTCTCACTACTGCATGAAACAGCACAAAATGGCTGCTGGGATTTTCTTATATATATGATAAGAGGTAGGCACCTTTCCTATTGGTTGCTAGGGATGTTGCTAAGCTCTGACAGAGATATTGCAGCCTTCTCATTGGCCCACAAGCAAGAAGCAGGGAGGGATAATGTTTACTGTGGTAAAAAAAAATATATATTCAAAATTACGAATGTATATCACTATATTCTAAATATTTGTGACTTCTCGAAGTGGCGATATTTGCGATAAACATTCACATTGCGAATACTCGCACTCAACACTACAGGTAATGTGGTGGGTGGGGTAATAAGAGTGGGGGGGCATGGGGAGGGGGGCCCCAATCCCAAGTTTGACCTTGGGCCCATAGAACTCTAGTTATGCTACAGAACACAACAATCAAACCCCAGAATTGACATATACATGAGTGTCAGACACAGAAGATCCTTCAAATATTTGAAAGATTTATTCCATTAAGTAACGCGTTTCGGATGTGAACCCCTTCTTTCAGACAGACAATTGGTCATGAGACAAATGTTGCAGCCTAGTAGCCCAGCCTTACACCATCTCTGATGGAAAGTGAAGTTGAGACATTTCATGAATGGTACACTGCTCTTACAGATTGGCCAACAGAAATGTGCCTGTATGTCTATGTAATGCTGTCTCATTAATAAACACCTAGGTGGCGATGGTCACTATGGTTATGCGGCCAGCAGGAGTGCAGGCAGTGACCCTATGGTACCTAGGATTAGACCAGGTGGGTCTTACACCTTGTCTGGTCTTTGATCCCCAACCAAATAGGTGTGGATAATAAGTTACTTTACCGGCTATTTATAAGACATTTATTTTATTGATGTATTCATATTGGATGCATGGAGCCGGCGCATCAGATACTTGAATAGTAGGAATCCATCTTTGTTGTGGTCTCCCTTCTGAATACTAGCAATGGTATCGCGAGGTGGACAGGCGCATGCGCATTGTGCCTGTAGTACATTGCGCCCATTGCAAGTAAGGGTAATTATGCATTGAAGCTAAATCCCGTTTCTCGCAAGAGGTGCCTGTGCCATGAACCTCTGCTAACGCCAACGCCGATATGGTCCTGGGATCTGTAGTTCCACGTGACAGTTTATCCTATGTTTTTAATTAGCACTTATTGGCACTTTAAAATCATCTGAGTTAAATATTGGGAATATATAGATTTATACCTACAAATGAATTATGAAGCACATGGATGTACTGTATATTATGTAATATGTTTGTGAACTAGGTATTATAATGATGCACAGATGAATTTACACGAATTTATATGTAGAAATCATGAGTTTATGCTTAAAGGGGTTCTGCAGTTTGTTTAAACTGATGACCTATCCTCTGGATAGATCATCAGCCTCTGATCGGCAGGAGTCCGACACCCGGGACTCCAGATGTTTGAGAAGGCAGCGGCGCTCATGGAGCATCATGATAAATCATCAGTTTAAACAAACTACAGAACCCCTTTAAGTATGTAATCATGTTATAAAATGAGGGTTGTTATAAATACACAGCATGTTTGCACATAATGCTATGGCTTGATAAAGACTGCATTGAGCGGTTGAAACGTTGCTATCACAACGTAGATACACCTCAACTTAATATATATTGATTGATTTATGTTTGGCCTCATAATGAGCATTGCCTATGCAGGAATAGTTTTAAGAAAGTTTGTTGCATCCTTGGCAGATCTTTTAAAACGTTAAGGTCCAGACTACATGGCAACTTCAACGAGGGTTGGCATCAAAACATGTAATAGTCCCATCCATAGAAATTCACCAACTGGCACAATGTGTTAAAACCAATTAGACTACCGTACAATAGCTGTCAGAGGTGGCCAGAAGACTGAACTTGTATTATAACCCAAAGCTTAAAATCCAATCTGTAAAGAAATTTTTAAAGTTGTTTATTTGAGAATTCAGCGCCGTGATCTGCTGCCTGACAGGCTTCAAGGCAAAAAAAATTATACACTCTCATCGGAATCACATTGTACTGGTGCAGTATATGCAAAGGTGAATCTTCATCAGCTGAACTGCTTTTCGTTTGCAAGACAATTAAAAGCGCCTCTTAACAGATGATTTTGCTGTGATGGAAAAACACAGAGGACATGGCGCAGCAGAAACAATGAAAGGTTGCTGATATTAATAGCATTACCCAATTATCTAATTTCAGCAATTATGTTACACTGATACTTGCTGTGTACACAGTGGTCTTATTTACCATAACTAGTACAGAGGGCATGCCATTTTCGAAAGTGCAGCTGGAAACAAACAATACATTGTGCTTGTAGACAAAAAGGAATGTTAACCCCTTAAGAATGCTGCCTATTATGCACTTCCGGGTGCAGCGTTTTTCTTCTTTTTGTCATCTCCACATGCCAAAAAAGTCATAACTTTTTTATTTTTTCATCAACATGGGTTTCTTTTAGTGGGATAACTTGCAGTTTTCATTGGTGCCATTTTGCAGTGCATAAACTTTTTAATCACTTCCATTGTCCCCACCATTGGACCCACCAGTGTGGGTTCCGGGCCACAGTAACTAGCAACAATAAGATACAAACTTCAAATAAAATCAATCTGCAGGGTGCTGCCAATCCGAGGTTAAAAGTCATATATTTTGCTACATAAAATAAATAAAACATACGAGGTGATACATATTTCACAGGTAGTCCTCTTGCTAACCTGGAGATTGATTTTATTTAAAGCTTGTCATTTTTGAAAATTTTACCTTTAAAATGTGCCTATTTTTGCTCTTTCTTTTCATTCTTTGAATGGGAAATCCTATAATCGCTCAGACAATAAACTACAATACTTCTGTATTGCAGTGTTTTATGTCTTTTACCATAAATGTGATTGGCAGGAACTAAGCAATGATCATAACTGACAGGACCAGAGGCCATTGTGAAGTCCCTGGTAAGGGGGGAAAATGGAGTGAAAGAGGGAGCCTCCTCCCTCTTTGTAACCACTTAGATGCTGCAGTCAGCACTGACAGTGGTATCTAAGAGGTTTAATGGCCAGGATCGTAGTTATCTACATTCCTGCCTGTTACAACTGGCACCTACAAGCAATCATGTGGGCTCAGCTCCTGAGCCTGCTCCATTACTCCACCATGATAGTATGACAGCTCTTGGAAACTATACAGAATACTATCACGCCGTGGGTGAGAAGCAGTTAATAGCAATGAGATATGAGAATGATAATATACAGTAAGCATTATAAACTATGTATATTCTGTATTATGTATTATAAACTATGTATAAACTGTGTATACTTCAATAAACTATGACAAAGGTATTCTAGAGGAAACAGATCATGATATATATATAAAATAAAATAATTGGGTGTTCCTTGGGTATTTAAATGAGGTCACATAAATCAACATTTCTGGGCAGCAGATTGTCCTGTGTCTCAACAGTGATCTGCTGCCCAGGAAGCAATGATTCTCTAAGGGGACAAGCGATAACAGTAGAGATCACTAGCTCTCTTGCAGACCAGATGATTGCTGCCTGGAAACGCTGTTCTCACCTGTCCTATTGAAAAGGCAAATATCAGGAATGGACAGTAATTCTCTGCTGGATCGGCCCATATAAAGGGGCCTTTGGTCATAGCTGATCTGTAGATCCCGGTATGTATAGTCTTGATCTCCTTATGTTTTTGTGTCAGCTTCCCGATGTTCCAAAAACACATTGACAAAGGTGGAGGACCCCTAAAACATAGCTACATGCTTGCTATTCACTATATTTACTGAACCTTCACAAGGACCCATGCACAAAGGACTTTATTGTTAAGTATGGACTTTTTACTACTTTATGTGCTTTTGAATGTGAGTCACTGATAGATGAACAATAACGAGGAGTAACTTTGATAAAGAAATATAAAGAGAAAGATATTTGCGTTTTATGGTGTGGTTTCTCATTTACGGTCTAAAATGGAGTCGAGTTGGGATATCGATGTGTATGCCCCTTTGTGGTCCTGTTGTGCTACAAAAGATTGAGTGTGCCACCGTTTGTTGAGTTCAAAACCAAAAATACATTGATTCACTATTGTAACAATAAAGGATTAGCAGATGCAAGGCAGCTCTCACCTTCCTGCTTTGTCGTGAGCACGGAACCAACAGTCTCTGGAGATGTAAGCCCCTGATGAAGCCTTCACGGTGAAACCCGGGTCGGGCCTTTTTATATATATGTTCAATTTATCGTGGATTTTGTAAGTAAAATAAACTTGCGCTTTTACATTCTATCAAAGATACCGCACCAGTGGTCTTGTCTTTTTCCCTGATCTAAGGTCCAGTACTCCTACCCGGAACCGGATGTTGGTGGCTGAATCGGGACGCCGTACAATCTGCACGGTGTGTGAGATCTCCTATGCGGTCCATGTCGGGATAAGAAATTGTGTCCACGATCACTCTGAGACCAGAGACTGAATGTGAACTTCGTCTCTAGGACTACTCCAAGATAAGGATTCTGATTGCTGCGGATTGCTGTTCCTCTCTAGCGCGGTACCATCTTCTTTATCTTTCAATATATACGGAAGGGACAGAGCCCGTTCCTTCAGGTTACCGCCGCTCTCTCCGGTGTGTACGCGGACAAATATTGTGTTGATTCACAGTTGTTGTCTGGAAACAGCTGAATTGATAGCAGGAAATCAGGAAATGAAGAAAGGGTTCCAGCTTCAACGGTGCAGTACAAAATTAATTTATTGAAGCGTACAGCTTTTCCAGTGCAGGTAAGAAAACTTGGTCTACACTATTGTAACAATGGCTTCTCTGCATTGTTTTTTTTTTAGATGTAATTATGACCATAATAAGTTTACGTCAACAATATTAAAAATTTATCAGTGCTCATTTAAAGAGCCTTCACTCTGGCCCATAGATACGATATGGAGGATGAATTATTGTTACTGTGTTTGTTAATCGCCCATAAAGTTTACATTACGTTGGCCGCACATTCCATGTTTACATGGGAAGATGTGCTGACGACCAGCGAAAATTTTTATTTTTACACAAAAGATTCAATCAGCGGACCATCAGCAGATCATAGGCCCATGTTAATATTTCATAAAGGAGTTTTCTGGGACTTAAAAATGAATGATCTGACCTCAGGACAGATCATCAATATTAGATATCAGTGAGGATCTCACACCCAATGGGACCTGAGCTGCAGTACCCTGACACAGCAATTTTGCAGTGGGTGGAGCCTTCTGCTTCCAGATTTGTCCACTGTAGGTCCTGGATCACTTATCACCCTCAGGGTATGTTGGTCTTGTCACCCAAGTTTAAGGTGGTGATCCAATGGATAGAACCTTAGTGGTTCATAAACTGTTCTCCAAATGCACTACAGTTCAAAGGTATATTTATCAAACATCTTGTATGATGTTGGCTTCCCAAAAAAGCTCAAGGGGGCGCCAGGTGATGGATCCCCAACAATATGATACTAATGGCCTATTCTGAGGATAAGCAATCAATATCTAAGTCCCAGAAAACCTCTTTAACTTGGTTAGATACTGAAAATATAAATGGCCTGCTGTGATTATTTGAGAAACTCGATTGTTGTCATAAATTAATCCGCCATGTTAAAAGCTCAATCATCTAGCTAAATTGTAGCCATTACCAGGAATCAGTATAGAAATAACTGGCTTCCCAAAGCCGTGGTCAATGTTACTGACATTCTTTGGAAACATTGCAGTGTGTAAAATCATCTTAATAACAGGATCTTAAGACACATTGTCAGACAATTTTAGCGATTCCCAGATAATATAACTATTCAGAGGCAAAATTCAACCACCACTTACAATGAGCCAAGGATGTTTTTATCTTAGTTTTATATCTTTTATTTGTCATTTTATTTTAGTTTGTAGTATATGCTTGAGGGAGTGGCACCTTCAAGTGTGAATGTGTTACTATTTTATCCTGGGAGTAGCATTCTTGTGCACTTTTGCCCTTCCTATTAAGCAGGCCACCTTGATTAGGTGGTACATATAGCTGTACATGCTCCTCCTCTCATTGGTTGCTGGATGCACATAGAGGTGACTAGGAGCAGCACGCTATATGTGCAGTCTGCACTCCTGAACATGGAAGCCCAATGGCATAGGGAGGTTGAGCGTAGGACCTGTCTGACTGAGACCATTTTGGCGGGGGTAGGTGGGCAAAGATGTGTTCTGATCAAATTATATATATATAATATTTATATTATATATAAAATATATTGGCTGAGAGTCTCAAATTTAATTATATCAGAATGAGGGTTTAGTCTATATATAATGCTTGCATCTATTGTGTTAGTGCATTATTATTTATTTTATGTAATTGTTTTGAATTATAACCTTAGCATCTTCCCATTTTTAAATTACGGGTCATTTGTAGAGATGATTGAGTCACTCAAAATTTGATTTGGATGTGATTTGGTCGAATTAAAAGGGATCCTATTGGCCTGAAATTGTGTGTATAACACTCTGAGGTCTTGTATTTTTGTCTCTTTTCTCTCTCTCTCTTATTTCATTTTTTATATATATTTCTCTTTCTCTCTCATTCACTCAAATCAAATTATCAAAAATTCTAAAAATTTGGAGTGTCACCTGTAGTCAAAAGCTACTGTTGGAAGGTCCAGTCTTCACAGATTTTGCATCATTATATAATGTAAACACTTTACACAGATCTTACCCACAAACCATTAAGATGTTATACATCTCTAGGTCATCTGGAAAGGGGACTTCTTTTTGAAGGCACAGCTGTTCGCAACCTCCATTGAAGCCGTCCGAGCAGTCAACTCCGACCTGCCGATTGTAGCAGCCAGCCATATCTTTCATAGGACTAAGTCCTGGCGGGCACTGTAAAGACAAAAGATTAATGCACCAGACCTTCATTATAATCACCACCGTTTTATGATTGTCCTGGAATCTGATTTTATCCTGCCTATGATCTTCTACATCCATTTATTCCAAAGCTTTTTGATTCCTTTCTACATTTCAACAGTGCATTATGAAAAATGAAGCATTTCTTATTTATTTGCGGTTTGCTCTCCGAAATATAAAACATTTTAATCAAGTGTCTGACAACTGATTTGCCTGCTGGAGAAGTTCACATCTTTTCTCTTCATTTTTAAAACTTCAGTTTATGGAATACAAACCTCTTTTTAGTAGTAGCAGTGACACAGCGGCTGAAGAAAATGAGGTTACTAAGCAATATTGGAGACTTGAACAAAACTTCAAAAACATGTTTGGCTACATGCTTTCTTAAACGCTCAGATACTGCAGTAAGCACATGGAAACTGAGCGAATGATTAAGTAGACAAGAATAAATCTGAAATCAAAACCAAAAACTCTGGTTTGACAGATTAGTGTCATGGCTCCTTTGATCTAGTTGGGTGATAAATCATAAGAGCTTGGCTGAGACATTAAGACATCAGTCTTTGGTTTTAGAAATGAATACAAAATAATGGTTTAGCATCAGGAAGAAGTTTCTGGAGGCATAAAAGCTGTTTTGAACATTCGTGGACTACTCTCATGAGAGGCCATCAATATAAACTTGGTGGAGGTCCAGCACTTGGCACACCTGCCAATCAGCAGTTTGAAGGGGCTGCAGTAGTTGTGCGATCTGTGCGACTGCCGAGTGTTAGACCCCCACCACCCAAATATGATAATACCCTATTCTGAGGATAATCTATCAATATGCTAGAAACCCTCTTTAACCCTTTGAATAGATGATAATTTTTTGTCTATTTTTGTGCTTTAATTTTTTCTTCCCTGTCTTCCAGGACCCATAACTTTATAATTTTTCCATTCATTCTGTATATTTTTCTGTTCCCCCTTGTTTTTTCTGGGACAAATTGTACTTTCTTATACCACCTCTTAATTTGGCATGTAGTAGAAAGCGGGGAAAACAATCCAAATGGGGTCGAATTGGAAGAAAAAATGCAATTATGCCAGTGTTTCCCAACCAGTGTGCCTCCAGCTGTTGCAAAACTACAACTCCCAGCATGCCTGCACAGCCAAAGGCTGTCTGGGTATGCGAGGAGTTTTAGTTTTGCAACAGCTGGAGGCACACTGGTTGGGAAACACTGCTCTATGCCATTCCTTATGAGGAAAATCTGACCTGTGCTCTTCATTGTCTGGGTCATTATGATTACAACAATACCACATTTATATAGTTTTTCTTGTGTTTTAATGCTAAATAAACAATATATTTTCATCGCTGTATTCTGACCCCCATAACTTTTTTTATAATTATGTCTACAGTGTTGAGTAGGGGCTAACTTTTTGCGGGATGATCTGTAGTTTTTATTGATACAATTTTTGATCACATTTTATAAAAAAAATTTGTTAAGTGAAGCAATGATAAAATGGCCAATCGGCCTTTTTGATGTTTTTTTTCCGTAACGTTACTCACTGTACAGGATAGATATTTTTATATTTTAATAGTACGGGAGTTTTGAGATGGTGCACAGTGATACTCATGATCATTTATTTTATTTTTTATTTTTTTATTTCTGGGGAAAGTGGGGTGATTTAAAGTTTATATATTTATATTTTTGTACTTATATATTTCAAATCTTTTTAAAAAGCTTTTTAAACTTTTATTTCATATTCTGCTCTTGAAAAATGAAAGCTGTAATGTTATTGGTTGCTGTAGGAAACAAAACCGGTTTGTCTTTTAGACAGAGTTCATAAATGTGCCCAATATGTGTAACCAAACATTGACTGTTGCATCTGGAGTCACAGTTAACCTAGTTATGAAATGGGAATCATGATGACTATGAATGAGCGAATAGCAAGCTTGATCCTTGCATGGCAGTCCATAGCATTCATATAGTTGTCAACAGTCCTGTTATAAAGGCTGAGCTAACCCCAAAGGGAGGGTTTTGTGTAAATTTACACCAAACTATGTGGTTTATGGGGGTATCCTGGGTGTTTTGGGATTGGACAGCCCTGGGGCAATGCTTAAAGGGCATCTGTCAGCAGATCTGTACCTATGAAACTGGATGACCTGTTACATGTGCGCTTGGCAGCTGAAGACATCTGTGTTGGTCCCATGTTCATATGTGTCTGCATTGCTGAGAAAAATTACGTTTTAATATATGCAAATCAACCTCTAGGAGCAACAAAGGCGTTACCATTACACCAAGAGGCTCTGCTTTCTCTGCAACTGCCATGCCCTAAGCACTTTGTTTGACCAGACTAGATGTGATGACATCTATACTGCCTGGCAAGTGCAGAGGGTGCAGCAGAGAGAGCTGAGCCTCTAGGTGTATTTGCAACGCCCCGTTGCTCCTAGAGGCTCATTTGCGTATATGAAAACATAATTTTTCTCAGCAATGCAGGCACATATGAACATGGGACCAACACAGATGCCTTCAGCTGCCAAGCGCACAGGTAACAGGTCACCCAGTGTCATAGGGAGAAATCTGCTGACAGATGCCCTTTAACGTGTAAATTTTTTTTATAATATACTTCATTAGGGAAAGATGTTTCTTTGTACTGTAAAACAGGGTATAAAGAGTCTTCTTAGCAAAAGCATCGCTAAAGAGAGTCTGTCTTCAGTCTTCAATTTTACTGCACACTGAAGACACCTGTGTATATCATACAGAGGCTTCCAGCCTGCCTCTCGTCTCTCCGACAGACCCTGACTTTGTACATGTGTCCTAACTATGCCTGACTATCTCCCTGCCTGTTGTGTTAGACCAGGGGTGCACAACCTGCGGCCCGGGGGCCAAATGCTGCCAACCATACCATTCTGTGCGGCCCCCAAACATCTGGTAAAAGACATGTAGATCTATGTCTTGTGGCTTTTTACATGTATCTTTCATGTATTCTCCTATTAGATGGGAGTCCTAGAACTGTATTTAGACATTTATAGTATAAACTGTATGTTCAATATGCCAAAAATACAGTATTTCAGTTGGTAATACCCTTCAAGATTTATTTTCGGCCCTTGGACTTGGTTCAGACTGACAATGTGGCCCTCAACCAGAAAAGGTTGTGCACCCCTGTGTTAGACTGAAGACAGACTCTCACTGGCAAAACTCTGTTACAGCTTTGCTAAGAAGACTCTTCAAACTAAATGAACCAGGATATGTTGGTAACTATGCATTCAAGGGGCAAGTTAAGTCACATTTTAATTCACCGATAACAAAAGCCAAGGACAACATATTGAATTTGTGAATGTCTCCTAATAGTGGATGTACTTGGAATGGAATGATATTTCTTCAAAAGTTTATAATGGACGGACCATCTCTATTGATGACATCTAAGAAATTAGTAACATTTATACCCACAGTGATTTCCCAATGCATGCCTTCGGTACAGCTGAGTTTTGGGTTTGGATACATTGGGTTCACTTTTAGAATAAAACACTAAGACAACTTGGTATTGGGCCAATGCCTACTCAGCAGATGACACGTTTAGCTTTCATTGTGATCTGTTATCCTTTATATTGGCCAACTGAGCATAAACGAGCACAATGCATCCAAGGGCTTTTATTAGATATCATGGCTTACCCACGCTATATCACTGCATACATCATATACATGCTCCCTCTATAGCTCTCTTCAGGGTAAACCAAGCATTAAATCGCCATTTAGCGGCATCTAATGACCAGTGAACACAATTTGCTGATGTCGCCCCAGAAGAGCATTAAGCTTCCAGCACTTTTACATCCAACTCTCACTTCAAATTAATTATTTATACCTGTCCTCCGTACCTATGATTTCTACCTATTACTTTGGCTTCTGTATATTCACAGCAGTTTACATTAAAAGGAAATTGAACTTGAATGATAACATTAGTGACATCAATGAGATGGCACCCCCACAACATCCAGACTGTAGGGCACCAGGATTGTACTTTCACATAGCCCTCAATGGATGCTCAAGGGGTGTGCCCTTATATGAAGCTCTGCGGTCATTATTTCAGGATATCACTGGAAGTCCCAGCTTAAGACAATCCTAAGGGCTCATGCACGCGACCATATGTATTTTGCAGCATAAAGGATCCGCTAAAAATTTGGATAATGTTTGTATGTATTCTGTATTTTGCAGAACGGAAGAGCTGGGCCCTAATAGAACAGTCCTATCCTTTTCCGTAATGTGGACAAGAATTGGACATGTTCTATTTTTTTTGCGGAATGGACATACGGAAATGGAATGCAACCGTTCCGTTTTTTTTGCGGACCCATTGCAAAAAAAACAGGAACGAACACAGAAAGAAAATACATTCGTGTGCATGAGCCCAAAATGTGATGTCAGAAGGTTACTTATTCTTGTTTTTATAGCACATATTTTATAGCAGAAACCTTCGCCTAGCAGTCCCCTATGGAGAGCCCAGTACATTGGACAGGGTCCCCAAAAAATTGCCTTTGCCCTGCGCGATTAATTTCCTGCTCTGATGCTCATATCAGGGGGGCCAGAGGAGTGAATATGGGGATATGTCCGGGTTCAGCTCTGAGCCTAGTTATCCCCTTTAAATATCATATGGAGGCATATATGAATCCAGCCACTTTATGGAATGCTGTACATGGAGGTATTCTAGTATCTTTTAAATACCATGATGCATGGGCCATCCTTGGTGGCACATGGAGTTCCCATGGGTCCATACAACGGAGCCACAAGGGATCGCTGTACCAATATACAGTACAACCTCCTAAAAACAATCCTGCCATGTGCATCAGGCCTTAGATGAATGAGCAGCAGTGAAGCTTCCTCTTCTCCTGCCCTTTACAAGTTATTCGGAGGCAATCTATTACTCACAAGCTTTTTCGTCAGCATAGCTTCCCAGGGCATGTGTTATCAGGGGCCCGTATGGTGCCATGAGGTAAATAGAGGCGCAGTGGCGCTCCGACCACTTTGTTGCAGCACGGTTTTAAAGCCTAGTGTGATTATTATGTTAAATTGTTAGCAAGGTCAGATCTTGCTTAAAAAAAAACACATACTTCATATGATGCCAAGTCTATAATACCTATTGATTGATGTGTTCCAGCTCAATAAAAGCGTATGTTTCCTTGCTCTCAATGTGTGAGTGTTGCTTTTTCTTTCTCTCCGCACCTGACTTTTATTTCGCTGGCATATCTTTTCTTGCCATCATTTGAAAGTTGCACGCAGGGCTCTTTTATATTTGCCTGCCACGCAATCCTTCATTTCTAAATATACCTCTCTTTTCTCTCCTGGCGTCTTTCTTACAATACTCATTCTCACCTCCCTTCCCCTGTTATCCTGTTCTCTGTTTCTCAATCACAGTCTGCTTGTGATTCAGTTTCTCTTGTTAACAGATCTGGTCCCCTCAGAGGGGAACAAAATACCACTGACGCTTTTTCTTTCTGCATTTGCCTGTATTTGATAGAGCAGGTGTGCCAAGGTGTTAGCTACTAAATAAGGGGACGTGTGATCACAAGTCCCCTGCCCACCGGTGTCTGCAGAGAACGTCAGGTGCTACATTTCACCTGAAGTATAGCGCGCGACAATGGTTGAGTGGCCTTATTTATGGAGACAAGCATATGTTGCACTGTTAATTTGTATCAACATTGTTGATGTGAATTGTAACAATGTTTAGTTTTGTTTTTCCGCTGCTTGTGTTTCTGTAACATGGGAATTTACTAACTATGAAGGTGGCTCTGAAGGATCTCGCTGTATTTTGTGGAACTAGGATTGATTATTCGTGTTTTCAATTGACTTTTATATAGGACTGTTCTCCTTACACTGACCCAGATTATTTAACAGTGGGAATAGTATATAACAGTGCTTGATTGGTGATATAAACTTTAAACTTGTTCCCTTTCTCTGTGCCCTTTCATTGCTGATCAGCAGGGGCGTAGCTAGAAGTGACTGGGCCCCACAGCAAATTTTTGTATGGGCCCCCCTCCCCTCCCACGCGCTTCGCAACTCCTCCTCCTGTGTATGTAAACCCCACTCCTTTACCAGACTAGGATGCCATGCCATCCTTTTCCTATATAATATATGTATAAATATATATATAAATATATATATATACACACACACACACACACTGCCTGTCATGTATGTGAAGGGGATCGGCCTGAAAAACTTTATTAGATAATCAACTTAGTCTCTTAAGAGAAACTTGAGAGCCCGTCAGAACAGGCAAAACAATATTATGGGGGATCTGTGGATGACACTGTTATGGGGGATCTGTGGATGACACACTGTTATGGAGGATATCTGTGGATGACACACTATTATGGGGGATCTGTGGATGACACTGTTATGGGGGACCTGTGGATGATACTGTTATGGGGGATATCTGTGGATGACACACTATTATGGCGGACCTGTGGATGATACTGTTATGGGGGATCCGTAGATGACACTGTTATGGGGGATCCGTAGATGACACTGTTATGGGGGATCCGTGGATGACACTGTTATGGAAGATCTGTATATTACCTAATGTTATGGGGGATCCGTAGATGACACAATGTTATAGGGGATCTGTAGATGACACACTGTTATGGGGGATCTGTGGATGACACTGTTATGGGGGATCTGTGGATGACACTGTTATGGGGGATCTGTGGATGACACACTGTTATGGGGGCATCTGTGGATGACACACTTTTATGGGGGATCTGTGGATTACGCTGTTATGGGATCTGTGGATGACACTGTTATGGGGATCTGTGGATGACTCTATTATGGGGGATCTATAGATGACATACTGTTATGGGGGACCTGTAGATGACACACTGTTATGGGGGATCTGTAGATGACACACTGTTATGAGGGATCTGTAGATGACACACTGTTATGGGGGATCTGTAGATGACACTGTTATGGGGATCTGTGGATGACTCTATTATGGGGGATCTATGGATGTCATACTGTTATGGGGTACCTGTAGATGACACACTGTTATGGGGGATCTGTAGATGACACACTGTTATGAGGGATCTGTAGATGACACACTGTTATGGGGGATCTGTAGATGACACTGTTATGGGGGATCTGTGGATGACACACTGTTATGGGGGATCTGTGGATGACACACTGTTATGGGGGATCTGTGGATGACACACTTATGGAGGATCTGTAGATGACACACAGTTATGGGGGATCTGTAGATGACACACAGTTATGGGGGATCTGTAGATGACACACTGTTATGGGCGATCTGTAGATGAAACACTGTTAGTAGCCCCTCAGTAACAGTCCAGTGTGTATACTGTGCCCAGTGCTCGCCTGTATGCCGCCACAGATCTGATCTTCAAATACTTCTGTGCAGTCATAACCCCCTTTTGCAGGTCTTTTTGTCTCTAAGGCCTGGACGGGGCTGTAGATTATGATTGCGGTACTTATCCTTCAGCACCATGTCCCCAGTCCCTCACACCCCTCACATACAACCCTAGTTCCTCACCTTATCTGCGCCGCTGCACAGCAAGCACTGCACTATATATGGCTGCTGGCCATTACCATGCCGCAGAGTTACATGGCCAGTGCTGCCCTGCTTCACTCTGACATTTTGGCCCCATTTTGTGGGACACAAAAATGGGTCTTATAATTCGAAAAATACGGTTCATTACCATGGCTTCTGTGTGGTTAAAGTGTCTGTCCTTATATCTACCACATCCCCGTGCAACACCCATCGCACATAGCAGCCATCGGACATAACACCCATCAGACAACATTATGTTGTGGCGGTGGTCACAAGGTTTGATATAATAGTTTCATGGAGACCCACGTTCTCTTGATGTGGGGGTGATATCTGACCTGTCTGGTCAGATCCCACAGAAGAGCTGCTGTAATGTAAATTGCTGACAACATTACTGCTGGGGAGGGGGGTATGATGATGGACAGGCCGGCACCGCACTGTATGTGAATGGGCCCGGCCTGGCCTGAAAAATTTTATTAGATAATCAACTCAGTCTCTCAAGAGAAACTTAAGAGCCAGCCAGGACAGGCGAACAGAGCAGCGGCAGCACTGAGAGCTCAGCCAGGTGAACGGAGCGGCAGCAACTTACAAGAGCTGACTAAGGCAAGGGGGCACACAGGCAGCGGGCACAGACACACACATACCTGAAAAGCCCGGCACAGTGAGTGACTGATGTCCGCGTGCTGCCGTGCTGCTCCTCTCTTGCCTGTCTGTCTTGCCCGCGTTGTTTCTCTCTCAGGTCAGGACTGACTCAGTGGGCAGGGGCCCGGGGGGGAGGAAGGGACGAGCTGGTTGGATGATGATGGACAGGCCAGTGCCGCACTGTATGTGAAGGAGCCCGGACTGGCCTGCAAAACTTTATTACATAATAAATCAACTCAAGAGAAACTTGATGTGATGCTGCCGGGCACCGGGCCCCTTGTCAGCCCAGGCCCCGAAGCAGCTGCTTCCCCTGCTTCCCCAGTAGCTACGCCACTGCTGATCAGCTATGCTCGGTTCTTCTCAGAAAGGATAGCGAGCGGTGGACTGATTCACAGACTTTCTATGAGCCTTTATTCTACTCTGGTCTCCAAGGAAAAACAAAAGGAGTATATTTAATATGAATCTGACATGATGTCATATTAGGGAATCCTCTGTACACTAGTGTTGATTGAGCACCAAAGTGCTTGAGTGCTCGGGTGCTCGAGTAGAACACCTCGGGATGCAGACCACCTAAGCTCAATGGAAGTCAATTGGAGAACCCGAGCATTAAACTAGGCACCCCTTGCTCTGAAGAGGGGAGGGTGTCTGGTTCACATGAAAAGGTCAGAAATTGATGGAAACACCACTGAAATGGTTTGGGAACAGCATGGGAGGATGTCTGAATGCATCTTGGACTCCCAGGTCGCTGCTGGGAACGATGTTGTCCGAGTAGTACGCCAATTTTACAGACTGACAATAATACACACAAAACCGAAGATAAAATCGATTTTAAAGGACAAATTGTTAGGAAACATTCTTTCCTGTATATTTACTTGTATATAAAGTGCAAGTGCTGCCAAAAATTACAAGGAAGAAGCACTCCGAAACAACCTGTATATCACATAAAGGAGGGGCTCACTCACATTGTGTTACAATTGTTCAGGTAGTGGGACTCCTACACTCATAAAGCTTATATGAACTAAGTGAAAGGGCTGCCAAAAATTACAAGGAACAGGCACTCCAATACACCCGTTTATTACACATAAAGGAGGACATCATACACACCCTTGAAAAATTATGATTGATGGCCTGCTGGTGACCCTCAAAAACATTAGGGGCAAGGGCCTGCCATCAGCAGCACGGCCACTTCCCTTACTGCTCGCCTTCATCATATTAAATGGTATATATGCTTGCAAGTATGTCACACGTACAGTAGAGCAGTTTTTTTTAAGTGTATGCGCAAATAATTACAGTCAATGTCACAGATATTTTTAGGATGCGCAAATGTTATACAGGAGATGTACCGCAAGTAATTTCACTGTCCGCAGCGGACGCCGCCTACGGAAAAAGTACACTGGATGTCACAGATATTTTTAGGCTGCACATACGTTATACAGGATATGTAGAGCAGATAACGTTGCTGTCTGCAGCGGCCAAATTATTGCACGCTATTTAGCGCGGGTTGCGCTAAAAATATATATTGCTGCCAGATAAGTTAAATTCAGTTCCCTACACTGTCTGTCCCTTCTACAGCACAGCTCTCCCTGACTAAGACTGAGCCGAACCACGTGTCATTGGGTGCTTTATAGCACCCGATGACGCGTTCCGGCCAGCCAATCACTATACATGGCTACAGTATTACAGTGAGTGGCAGTACTTACCTGCACCTTTATTGGCTGCGTAGCAGCCAGCAAACGTGCGGGGAGGAGATGCGAGCATCACGCTCGAGCACACGCGGTATTTGGCCAAACACTATGATGTACACCTACACAAAGCCATGTCTAAAAACGTATGCATTGGGCCATTTTTACAGAAAATCTTTCTAAAGATAGCATTTGCAGAAGTGCTAAGATTTATATTACCTAACAGGTTTTATGCTAAGAGTAAACCACAAAAAAACATATAAAATCTTCTAAAAAACGAATTGTGCAGCCTTAAAATAAAATAAAAAGATAATAATTGACAAATTCTGGATAAAATATCCAATTTTTTGGCCTGTATCATTACTAGAGAATATTTGGCGCTCTGACACTTTGTAGAATTTAACATATTTGTTACCTATAGCTCCAGCCATAAAACTTCAAATATACTAAAGTGACATATTTAATTACGATATATTCACTCCTGAGTAATTTAAGTACAAAGAAACACATTTAATATGAAAAGTAAGTGAGTATTCAGTTCTCATTCATTCCAGCTGCCTTAATGCATGTACACCCTGCTGTACTGACGATACGGACAATACAGCGAGGATACTTCTACAATGTGGCCGCCCTCTGGGAGAAGGAAGAAAATAAAGAAATAGCTACAATAGTTAAACAAAAAGATCAGACATATAATTTTCTTCTGCAGAATTGCATCTAATTAATGAAACATTGTTTAAATACATGAATGATCCATTCTTCTTAAATCGATAGGTGTACAACTATGGCAGACACACAGCTATAGACCCAGTGTGCTCTTGGAATTGTTAGGCAATGTTTATTGAAGTTGCCCTAGATCAGTGATGGGCAAAGTGCGGCTCTCCAGCTGTTGCTAAACTACAACTCCCACCATGCCCTGCAGTAGGCTGATAGCTATAGACAGGCTGTGCATGCTGGGAGTTGTAGTTCTGCAACAGCTGGAGAGCCGCACGTTGCCCATCACTGCCCTAGATAGTTAAAAGTTACTCACTGACTATCCTGGTGGCTATGTGCTATACAGGGTGAATGGGTTTGCCATGTTTTTTGTCTAGTATTAAAGCTCATCCTCAGGGTTCATGCACATGACGTCAATGTATGTATTTTGCAGTTCGCAAAACGCGGATCCACAAAAATACGGATGATGATCATGTGCATTCCGTATTTTGCGGAACAGAGGAGCATGCCCATAATAGAACAGTCCTATCGTTGTCTGTTATGCGGACAATATTAGGACATGTTCTATTTTTGGGCGGAACGGACATATGGACACGGAATACACATGGAGTAATTTCGTTTTTTTTTTGCGAACCAGTTGAAGTGAATGGTTCCGCATACGGGCTGCAAAAAAATGGAAACAAGATACGTTGGTGTGCATGATCCCTCATTCAAATGAACAGCAGATGGACAACACTGGTGCTGTTACTGTATAAAAAAGAAAATCTATTTTAACACCTTCAAAGTTATCACAGTTCCATGGTGTTAATACGTTGCATCATCCACAGCGGGTATCACTTTCAAATATTTATATTCTGCTGGAATGGCTGGGACTGGAGATAACCGTGATCTCAGCAGTTTAACACCCTGGATACAGCAGTCAACAGTGACTGCGGCGTCTTGCCCCTGTGTTATGACTACAGGGTTCCTATGGGCTTCTGTAGCATCTGGAGGCCTAATAAACCACTCTCAGGTATGCCATCTTTGTACTCCTATTAGGCCACATCAGGGATGTTACACTGTGATACATTATATTATATAATATATATGATATGATATAGTCTTAGTGAGGATGAAAAAAAGTAAAAACTCAAACATAATGTTAAATAATATTTTTAAAAATATTTTACATTGCCACAATTGTATCCATTGCATCATTTAGCCAACACAATGAAAGCTGCTAAAAAAAAGTGATCAGAAAGTCATATATACCCCAAAAATGGTACGAATGAAACTACATATGTCCTAGGGCAGGCAACACTGGGAAAGTCAATTATAGAGAAGGATTTGAGTGTCATTGTAGATGGTAGATTAAATAACAGCATACAATGTCAATCAGCTGCCTCTAAGGCCACCAGGATATTGTCATGCATTAAACGAGGCATTGACTCGTGGGGCAGAGATGTAGTATTACCACTTTACAAAGCGTTGGTGCGGCCTCATCTGGAATATGCAGTTCAGTTCTGGGCACTAGTCTATAGAAAGGATGCACTGCAGCTGGAAAAAGTACAGAGGAGAGCGACTAAACTGATAAGGGGCATGGGGGGTCTTAGTTATGAGGAAAGATTAAAAGAATTACATTTATTTAGTCTTGAGAAGAGATGTCTAAGGGGGACATGATTAACCTATACAAATATATAAAATGGGCCATATAAAATATACGATGAAAAACGGTTCCATGTCAAATGCCCTCAAAAGACAAGGGGGGCGCTGCCTCCGACTGGAGAAGAAAAAGTACAGTCTCCAAAAGCGTCCAAGCCTCTTTACTGTAAGAACTGTGAATCTGTGGAATAGACTTTCTCAGGATGTGGTCACAGCAGGAACAGTGGACAGTTTTAAAAAGGGTTTAGATGAATTTGTAAAAGTAAATAACATTACATTAATGCTTATGAAAATGTGTAGAAATCTGAGTTTCACTTCCTTCTGTAATTCGCGTTCCCACCGATCCCTTGGTTGAACTTGATGGATTTATGTATTTTTTCAACCATATTAACTATGTAACTACATCTCCGCCCACAAAGAAAGGCCAACATACAAGTCCATTAGCTGAAAAATTAAAAAAGGTATGGCTGTCATAGTATGGGCGGGTTTGAATTTTCGTTATGAAATTCCGTTATAACGGAATATAACATAATGTTAGAATGGAATGCAAAACTGAAGTGTTTAGGAGGCATTCTGTTTTGCTCTGTTCTAATACATGTCTATGGCCACAAATAACGATTCCATTTTGTTCCATTGATGGTAAGAATAGTCTTGTCAACTGGCTTAAATGACACCTGAAATCTAGGTCAATTCTTAGCCCGACTAAATTTTGGGTCCCACTTCTAGTACAATCCTATTAGGAAATCCCCACCATCTCTCCATTGAAGTATATGAAGTGTGAGGTGGCATAAAAACACGAATGGAGGTCATCCTGTTATTTCAATGTATCTGCTTCTTTAGAGGATCAAAAGAATAGAAATAACAGAAGTGCCAAATAGGGCGCATAACTGCATGAAGGACTTTTTTGTCTTTTCTTTTTCATGGAGTCTGTGACAGAGGCCCCAAATGGAGCCTCCAACTCAGATGCAAACTTGCCTTAAGTGAGAGGTGGGACCCGCAACGATCATGCTTAGATGACATGTCTTGAGGCTATGCCATAAATGCATATGACATGACCCCTTTAAACACATTTTCTAGTTACTAAGGTTATATCTGGTCTATATATGCATAATAAAAATATTCTACATATTAGTGATGTCAAAAATTGCACTTTTAGGAGTTCACGCAATAATTTTTTTTAACTAGAAATTGTGATTTTCCATGTATAAAAGATACAAAGCAAACAATAAGTAGGTCAATTTAAGAAAGAGCAGGAATGTCCAGAAAATCCATTAGCTGATTCTAAAATGACCTGATATTACAGCCCGAAATGACCAAATGGACACAGACAATCATGTAATAACATTTAGGACAAGAGGTTACCTCTAAGCTATTACAGTCATAAAAACTTGCTTTCCATTCTAGCAGTGGGAGAAGTCTGGTGATTATGATTCATAAAGGAATCACTGCAGAGGTGGTCTGGATATTTAATGTCTATTAAACAGTGTAATATGTACCACAGTACCCGATTACTCCTGGTGCATGCCTTATGACCCAGTTAACTGAACCAGATGACTGTGATGTATTAAAGCCATTAGAAGCCACATATTGTGGAAGAGTTTGCAAATCTCTAAGTTCCTAACCCCTCCAATGTCATACGGTCCGCAGGAAATTGCTCAGATATATATTACAGACGCCCTTCGGTGGAAGTGAACGGGT
The DNA here is from genome assembly GCA_033119425.1 of Bufotes viridis. Lineage (NCBI taxonomy): Eukaryota > Metazoa > Chordata > Amphibia > Anura > Bufonidae > Bufotes > Bufotes viridis. Next base: position 132,508,736 of record CM065596.1, on the reverse strand, counting down.
TAAGGTTCTGACTTGTTAGGTCTATTATTTTCACACTGATTCAAACAATTCCCATGATGCTTAGAGACAACACTTTAAAATGTTATCAGGGCACATTCCACTTCATTCAATTCAGAAATACAAAAATAATTCTATACTGCCCTGCAATTACATTCTCTCTGTCATTTTAGCATACTTTTATGACTGCTACATTGGTTAACTGTAACAATTTAAGCAATCACTGCTAGCCAGAAGAAAGAACATTATTTGTAGCTGTAACTTGTAAAAAAATAATTCATTACAATGTTACATTTTTTCTTGCTTTGAATACATTTTAGCATGGTAAATTTATTTATATTATTTTCCATCTTTATTCTGATCGCCATAGCTCATATTGTTGTAACAAGGTTTCAGCCGACCAAGAATAAGGGGTTTCCAGATTAATGTGGTATTTTGCAGATATGCTCATGTAGTTGCTTACCTCAATTTACCTTTCTCACCCACAACTCCAGCATTGCCCCCAACTAGAGATGAGAGAATTTCATATTTAGAAATTCGTTCAAGCTTCGTTTGGTAGTAAAAGCAGAATTGCGTTCTGGATTCCGTTACCACGGACTATAACGCAATTCTACGACGGAATGCATAACGGAACGCCTTTAGAGGCATTCTGTTATTTATTCCGTCATAAAATAAGTCTATGGCCTGCATAATGGATCCGTCCCATTTCCGTTATGCACGGAGAGGACTCATCTGCATCACGGAAATGGGATGGATCCATTATGCAGGCCATAGACTTATTTTATGACGGAATAAATAACAGAATGCCTCTAAAGGCGTTACGTTATGCATTCCGTCGTAGAATTGCGTTATAGTCTGTGGTAACGGAATTCAGAACGCAATTCTGCTTTTACCACCAAACGAAGCTTGAAAGAATTTCATAACATGAAATTCGCTCATCTGATTCTCTACCCTTAACAACGCTCAGCTAGTTAATAGCTCCTTCCACCCAGTTCGTTACACTGACGCTCACCTCTCACTGCCTCTGTTGCTGCTTTGACACGCCCATGGATATGACATCACAGGAAATAAGAAAGAGATGCATGGACACAGTCATGTGATCACAGCCCAAAATGGAAGACAATAGCAATAAAGGTAAAAGAAATACCTTATAAAATTACAGTGACCTTCATAAATTATTATTTTATGGGATGTTGATGCAAAAAATAAAACCCCTTTAAGATCTATAATGCCTGATTTTCTTGTGACTTTGTTGGTCTTTTCCAGATACTCCAGCTTCCTACTACATTCAAATACAAATAGTAGTTATGAGCAGTTTTGGAAAGTTAGATTTGGCAGCTTTGTTCCGAATTAATTTGTCACAAGTTGCAATAAATCAGGTATACCCAGGCCAATCTACCTAATCATGTTCTTCTCACTTGGTGGCCTAATCTCAGTGTGAAGGCTTGGAAGTTAAATTTCACGGAGAGTGCAGGGAAAGTGCAGGGAGAACGTTCTGAACTACAGACTCTGCTACATTTTATTGCCAAGAACATAACTGTGCAGTGCACTAATATTTAAGTAGTAGCCCCATGACAGACTGGGGAGGGTGGCAGGCGCAGCAGTGAAAGTATCGGCCCCGTGACAGAGAGGGGAGGGTGGCAGAAGCAGCAGCAGTGGCAGTAACAGTGACAGTAGTGGCCCCATGACAGAGTGGGGAAGGGGGCAGCAGTGGCATACAGCACAAGATGGTGGCATATGACAGTAGTAGCAGAACCCAACAACAGCAGTTTGATAGCAAGGACCTGTGGTATGCATATCCTTGTAAAAATGTTACATGTACATATTAGTAGGCCGAGAAGCCCCATTGTAGGAATGACATTAGAGGCAGCAGGCGGGTGGCATCAGATGGGTGGCAGCATCAGAATGGTGGCAGCAGCATGTAGCCAGAAGTAACGGCCCATTTTACTAATATTCCAGTGTGGCAGCACTGGGATATTGTGTAAAATGGGCCGTTACTTCTGTGATCATTAGTAGCAGAATGATCTATTCTATTGCATCAGACACTGGTGTCTGGAAATCCTGGTTCATCCATGTCTGATTCACTTAGGGGTAACTAAAGGGTAACTAAGTTATGGCAGTGGTGCTTGAGCACAGAGGATACCCCCGGTCAGACCTTTTTGAGGATGGGCAATGGTGCTCGTAGGCAGCGACCAACCAACTACATAGCATCTCTCTATAGTAGTCCATTTTTGCATCTCTCTCAGAAGGCCTAAAAAAGTGTCCCCATTTTTGACCAGTAGCAAGGGTCTAACAATATGGATAGCCAGAAGGCATCCCTCTACCGAATCCTGACAATGCGGCTGTCACTACACAAACAAGAAACCATGCATCCGGCCATTTGAGCAAGGGAATCTGAGGGCCTTCTAGCCTACATCTCCACTGCATACTAAGGGGGCATAAATATAGAGTGGGTAGAGGTTGTCTGGCGAGCGCGCGCAGTCTTAACTAGCCACGGAAGGGGGGTTGTGGGGAAGTTGCTCATGGTGGGTGGAGGCCCATTTAAAAATTTGCTATGGGGCCCAGGCTTTTTAAGTTACACCCCTGTACCATGCCCTCATAATTAGCTATAAGGCAGTTAGATATACAGGGTCACATAGCATCCAGACAAATAGCCTGGCATCCCATAACTCCATCCCATCCCATAACTCCATTGATCAGACACTGGAACGGGAAACCATACAGTGGATCGAGTGCTGTGTTCAATGTGTAGATTCGAGTACTGGCATACCGAATGAGCCTGAAGAGTGGATGGAACCTTCTGCTTCTGGCTCCACCCACTGCCTATTTTCCAGCCCTGGTAGCTGCTGAAACAGCTTATCAATGGGGGTACAGGGTGTTGGACCCACACTGATTTAATACAGTATTGATAACTAGTGTTGAGTGAACTGAAGTGGACTTCAAGGAATTTCAGGGAAAATTTCATTTGCTGCGTAGCTGAATTTCCTCATGCTTCATGGTAGCAAATCGATTTTCCCTGAAATGGGGTAAAAAAAATTAAAATTATACTTACCTCATCCGTTTGAGCATGAAGAGCCCGGTGCCGCCATCTTGATCAAAGATCTCACGCAAAATCTCGTGTGTGGTGACGTGATAATGTCATCAAGCGTCGCGTCAAATTTCACGCTTTTTTTGTTATAGAACTTAATATGATTGTCTGAGGAAGGCAAAGATTGGGAGCGACGCAATAGTGGAGCAAATCATGTAATCATGTAATTCATCACAAAGCAAAATTTTTTGTAAAATTCAGCGAAGCAGCCAAGTCAAATTTTCTAATTTCTAATTTTCAAGAACTTCGCTCAACATTATTGATAATCCATCTGAAAAGATTGTAGAACTGATGCCATAATACTCACGCACACATCCGGTATTATGATGCATGGATGAATAATATCAATGAGAGATATGGGAAGTTTATTTTTTTCTTACCCATTTATGTCTTCTAATCAACAACTAAAACATTTTTGGTTAACTTTTGAAATGCAAATGCCCATTTCCAATATGGCACCTAGCTGGAGTTTAACAATAATGATATCTGAAGACTCCAGGGCCTATAACATATTTCCCACCTATCCTGCAATTCCATTTACTTAGACAATATGGTTGTTGATTCACAACGCTGCAGTCATTATGGGAAAGAGGCATGCTCCTCACTTTGCTCTTCATTCCATGTAAAACGTTTTCTATTCCTAGAATCATCAGTGTGAACATACGGGGAATCAGCACTCACATGCAATTGAGAAGGGGTGCCCAGAACTCGAAAAAAGACTCTGTTTTTTTTCTAAAAATAGTGACATAGTGTATGGAATTACAGCTCATTCTCATTCCGGGTCACAATACCAGGACCAGCCATTGGGCAAAATTAGTACTGTTTCTTGCAAAAACAAAACCTTTATCGAATTCTGGAAAATCCTTTGAATCTAAAGTCTGACATTTTCCTGGAAAAGCCTGTTATTTATCTTATTGAAAAACAACAGTCTATCTCCATTAATAAATCATCTATATTTATTTTTACTAATTTTTACCAGATGATACATATTTTTTTTCTATTTTTCTTTTCTGATTGTAGATCTTTTTTACTCTATTTTCTGTACATGTTGATGGGGCAGCCATCTTACCTAAGCTGCAGTTCAGCATTCAGAGATATGTTCTACAGCAGCCACGTGCTCCATAGGACCCTGTAGTCTGCAGATGACTCACTGGCTTTTATGGGAAAGTGTTGTGGGCATGCTCTGTGAACAGCATTCCTGCTAAGCTGCGCCAACGTAGTATCCTCCACTCAGAGCCTCTCTAGGCCCAGTCACTGCTGCTGACCCTGCCCCAGGCTCATACTCTGCCTGGCTTCTCCTTTTATCTGTGGTGTTACATAGGACTGCAGGTGGCATCTCCTACATTATCTGTATTTAGCTATCAATGTGTTAATCTGTGGTGTTACATAGGACTGCAGATGTTTACTACATTATCTGTACTCATAAAGTGATCAGTGTTATCTGTTGTGTTACATAGGACTGCAGATAATGTCTACTACATTATTTGTACTCAGATCTATCGCTGTGTTATCTATAGTGTTACACAGGACTGCAGGTGGTATCTACTACATTATCTCTACTCAGAGAGCTATCACTGTGTAATATGTGGTGTGACACAGGACTGCACGTGACATATACTACATTATCTGTACTCATAGAGTTATCACTGTGTTATCTGTGGTGTTACATAGGACTATAGGTAATATCTACTACATTATTTGTACTCAGGGAGTTATCACTGTGTTATCTGTGGTGTGACATAGGACTGCACGTGACATATACTACAATATCTGTACTCATAGACTTATCACTGTGTTATATGTGGTGTGACATAGGACTGCACGTGACATATACTACATTATCTGTACTCAGAGAGTTATCCCTGTGTTATCTGTGGTGTTACATAGGACTATAGGTAATATCTACTACATTATCTGTACTCAGAGAGTTATCACTGTGTTATCTGTGGTGTTACATAGGACTGCACGTGACATATACTACATTACCTGTACTCATAGAGTTATCACTGTGTTATCTGTGGTGTTACATAGGACTGCACGTGACATACCGTATTCTACATTATCTGTACTCAAAGAGTTATCACTGTGTTATATGTGGTGTTGCATAGGACTGCAGGTGACATCTACTACATTATCTGTACTCATACAGTTATTACTGTGTTATCTGTGGCGTTACATAGGACTATAGGTAATATGTACTACATTATCTGTACTCAGACAGTTATCAGTATGTTATCTGTGATGTTACACAGGACTGCAGGTGACATCTACTACATTAGTTGTACTCAGAGAGCTATCAGTGTATCATCTGTGGTGTTACATAGGACTGCAGGTGACATCTACTGCATTAGTTGTACCCAGAGAATTATATCGGTGTCAACTGTGGTGTTACATAGGACTGCAGGTAACATATACAATATTATCTGTACTCCAAGAACTATCCATATGTTATCTGTGGTGTTAGATAAGACTGTGGATGGCAGCTACTACATTATTTGTACTCAGAGAGTTATTACTGAGTTATCTGTTCTGTTGCATGAGTTATCTGTTCTGTTACATAGGACTGCAGGTAAAAACTACTACATTATCATTAGTTCTGTTTGGTGCAATCATCATGTGTTTTCGGCTAGGGTTACACACGATCTTGGAAGCAATAGCTGTCGTATAACCAAGGATCACAGTGCAGCAGTGCAGCCATAGAAATGATTGGGACTGCAGCGTGACCCACAGTTTGCTGCCACCCCATAATTGTTTTATCTTGTCTTATTTACTGCGATAGATTTGCTCTTTGACCAATATAATGATTATCTTATGTTCATTTTTCATATTGCCCAGCTTTGATGGAGCATTGCTCAGTCAGCTCTAATTTAACTCCGCTCAGCAGCTGCTTAGGCTTAGAGGGAACACTGTGTAGGGAGGGGGAGGAGGTAAGCTTTGACCATCACCTTTTGTGAATGTTGCATCCTCCACCTCAGAGGTATTATCTCTCATTGTAATCCTGTCCGTAATTATAATGAGATGACTGCTGAGAAGTGATCTCGATAGAAAAGGAAGTGTCAACCTTCTGTATGGCTTAGTGGCCACAGTGAGTACTGCAGGATGTTTTTAGCACAGATAGTTTAGGAGCATTTAGTCTGGGACAGCATTAGGGTGATGTCCATAGATAGGGACAGGATCTGGACAGGGTCTCCCCTTTCGGGGCGGGAAATCTGTGTTAGATGGGTAGGGTACTGTAGTCCCTTCCCAACCTTTATAGGGTTTATTTAGGGATAGGTGGCCTCTGACTACACTACAGTCCCTGTACATTAAGATGCCACACTAACACATCTCACCCTGGGACGACCTTTCCGAAATTGTGTACGGAATCCTGTCAAACTCATCCGGATCCTCTAAGAGATACACTGCAGGATCCGGTAAGATCTAACCATTTCCTATTTGATCATTGTTCAAGGTAACAATATGTGAATACTACAAGAATTTTAAATCTATGGTGTAACCGCCGTTCATTAGGTTAAGTTTTATATAATTCCTTCCTCCCTCGACTCTTATTTTGCAGGGTGGGCAGTATTTAACACATATAGTTACACTGAATATTTTAAAAAATAACCAAATGTTCTTCATTTAACACAAAAAAATTGATTCAAACAAAAAAGTCATCTTCTGATTATATATGCTCCTTTAAATTCAGGCTTATTGAAGACAATACACTGCATTGATCACCAGAATTTGGAGGACAATTGACTTTAGATTTAGTGTCCCTTTAAAGTTAATGAATAAAAGCAGCTGAACTTACCACGCAGCCACTGGAATCCAACTTGCGGTCCGAAACACATCGGAAGTTCTTGCTGCAGCCCCCGTTCCCTTTGGTGCAATCCCGAACTGGTCCAAAGGAGTCTAGCAGAATCTCAAGGTTATCAAAGGAGGAGGAGGTCATAAGCTCCTCTCTGTGGGCAAAGCAAACAATAGGGAAGGAGGCAGGGAGTAGGATGATAGATAGAAAGAGACAGGGAGGAAATCCATCAAATCAAGGAAAGCTAGAAAAAAAGGCTGCATTTCAGCGCAAGGGGCAAGAGGGAGGTCAGGGCGAGGGGGAAATAGATTAAGAAAAAAAAAGGGAAGGATTGAGACAGAGGCAAAAAAAAGTGAGAGATGTGTTGGTGAGAACATACAAATCATCGGGCACAAATGCTGCCTCTGTAAGATAGTCACTGTTTATGAGAACGAACTGCAAAGCGTGCATTCAATATATAGCCATTATTTAGCAGAAGAACGTGTCCCTGATACAAGCGGGCGCATTAATCAGAGTGCGGGGAGAGGTTCTGCTCAGTGACATTACATCTCCCCGGTGTATCCCCACGCACTCACCTGACCTCAACAGCATCCTCCATAACGCTCATGTCTGTTTTACACTTGGCTGATGGATTAATGGCCAGTTCAGCAGGGGGTATGACAAAGCTCTTGCTGAGAGGAAGCCACATACCTTCTCCCAATGTATAAGTAAATCTGTGTGAAAAGAAAGGAATGTGTTAAAATTGTATACAGGAAGAGAAGAATTTATTGTAGCATTTAACACCTATTGGCTAATCAAAGGATCTGCTCAAAAAATTATTTAAAATGGGTTTTCTGGGGTTAAAGGAAATATGTAATCAGAAAATGAGCTATTATTTAAATCATGTTTTTATGTTTAATATACTGTATTTTTAAACAATTTTTGATTGAATTATTATTTATTTAAAAAAAACATAAAATTCTGCAGTTTTTGCACTGGCCACTAAGCCTACTAATAGGCGCCACTTCTTGGTCTGTACTGAACACTTTACTGCAGTTATCTGCTTATCTATACACGGAGGTGATATCATTACAGGCAGGATTCGACTGACAGATAAGACAAGATCCACCATTCACAATGGGTGATTGTCAAATCTTATCTATTCTTTCCATGTACAATGACATCTGCACAGGTCACAGAGCATGTCTAGAAAACTCTCCCATAGAAGTCAAGGAGGTCCCCTCCTGACCGTTGTGTCTACGGACTATGGGGCTGCTGGAATGCAATTTTCTTAATGCATTTTAAATGCAGTTAAGAACAGCTCAGACGAGTTGATGGCCCCATAAACATGGTTCAGGAAATAGAATTTAAAAAAAATCTGTAATCTGTACTTACTTTGAGCAGTGAGTGTATGCAGTAGACCATAGACCTCTGTATAAACTGCATAATCTTGTGATAAGCAGACTCACATAGAAACCTCAATGCTAAGTAAAATGACCTCCTCCTCTAATCTTTATTACCACCAAAGTTTAGATTATTAAAACTACACTCTATATAGATACTTTTCATGGTTCTGCTTCAGGGGAATAGTCAAGTGACCCTAGCTTCTGGGTACCAGGAAGGGGGTGCCATCAACCCCTTTTGTCTTGGCCAGTGTATTTATATACAGTTCTTAGGCAGTAAATTGAACCCTTGTATGAAAGCCTAGTTATAATTCTGTGCCGCTCTTGCAGAGGCACCATTTCAAAGCAATGCTTTCAAAAGAAGAAAGCCTGTATAATGCAGCATGCAAAGGACCATACTGTGCTTCTTTTTTTACAATTTTTAAGTATTCTTTTTTCAATTTTTTTGCTCACAATTCCTTTTCTGTAAAAATCCCTTTAAAAAAATCTGGAGGCAGGTAAAAGAGGATCCACCACTGACAATGGTCAATGCACACAGCTAACTTCCTCCCCCTCCCTGCACCATAACATGCACAATAACCTCAGAATGAGTCTCAGATAGAGAAGAAAAAATTGATTATTTCTTAACATATGAAATTTGTTAGGAATTTTCTTTTTGTATTTAGACAATTTCATCATAAAAACAGGAAAACAACATGATTGTATATCTCTAATTTTTTACCCAACCCTCTAATGTAGAAGGTTGTGAGTTCAAATCCCGGCAGAAATGTTTCAGAAATAGAGGATAAATTAAATTGATATATTTAATATTTTTTTTTAGTAATTGTAAAAAATGTATGACAAAATAAATGTGTAATTACTAAAAAAAATAATAATAAAAAAAATCTCTAAATATTAAAAACTATGTCCTTTATCCACTTGATGCACTTCTGAACTTATATTCAAAACTTCCTCACCTAATAATGTCAAATGTGTTTTTCCCAGTTTATTTTCAATCCATAAAAACATCCAAACTTATTAATTATACCCATTACTTTACTTAGATCCACCTCAGTGTTCCCCAAAAACAACAAAATATTAACAGCATACAATGTTATTTTTTTTATTAATACTTCCATATTGAAATCCCTTAATCTCAACATTTTCATGAAGTATTACAGCCAACGGCTCTATTGTAATTGCAAAGAGCAACGGGGATAGGGGACAGCCCTGCCTAGTGCTTCTCGACAGGGCAAAGGGCAGGGACATCACCCCATCCACCGATACTCTAGCTCTAGGAATTGAATATATCAACTTAATCCATTTTATAAATCTGTCCCATAAATAATCCCATTCTATACAATCAAACGCTTTAATTGCATCCAGGGACAGTATACCTTTCTTACTATCTTTTTCTCTATTTCCCCCTATATTAGTACACCCTCCTAATATTACAATTTATCAATCTCCCAGGAATAAATCCAGTTTGATCTTCCTTTATTATTGTTTTTATTATTTTTGATAGTCTATCCGCTAAAATTCTAGCTAATATTTTTATAGCGGTGTTCAACAGTGATATAGGTCTTTACGATTCTGGTTTTAATAGATCCTTGCCAGCCTTGGGAATTAGAGCAATAATAGCTTTTTTCATTGAATCAGGCAACTTTCCTGTCCCTATAGCCTCACACAGGGTTTCCATTAATTCTGATGGGAGTATTTGACTAAAATCCTTATATATCTCAAATGGTAGTCCATCACCCCCTTTTGCTTTCCTATCATTCCTTACCAGCTCTTCCTATTGTATTTATTTTTCCAATTGCTCTCTTTGAGTAGCTGTCAATTTCTTAAAATACACTCTATTCAAATATTGACATAATTCCTCCTTCTTATAGAGTATTTTTGATTAATATAAGTCTTGATAGTAAGCCCCAAAACCCCACTTAACTGATCCAGGGTTTTTACAATCTGGCCCCTATTATTTCTTACTGCCCCTATCCATTATTTTTTCTGTTTCCACTATTTTCCACTTTTTTCTGTTTCTGATTATTCCATGTATATATCTTTAACTCTCCCTTGTTCCTGCTCCCATTTTTTCAGCTTTTCCAATGAGGGATCAGCCACGCAACTCACTTTTGCTTTTTCTAACTTGTGTTCTGCAAACATAGTTTTTTCTTTTGCTCTTTTTCCCCCAATAATTCACTTTATTGAGCAAGATTCCTCTAAAAAAAAGCCTTCACAGCATCCCATACCACTTGTTTATTAGTTGAATCTTTATTAGCCTGACAAAAGACCTTCAACTCTTCCTTAATTTCTTCCTTATCTTTTAACAGAGTTAAACAATGAGGGTTAAACTTAAATAATAAAGTGCCCTTCTTGACCATGAGATCAATCTCTATAACAACCAAGCAATGGGCCATAGGAACATATTTTAATTTTATTATATTTTTTCCAACAATTTCCTATTTCCCAGGATCATATCTATCCTTGACCAAGTTTGAAGTTTTTGAATAACAAGAGTAAACTCTTTCTTCCGGATTTAATAAACGCTAAATGTCCACCCAATCAAATTCAGCTATTAAGTTAGCCAAGTTGTTTTTCTAAAATGAAATTTTACTTTTAGATAATCTATCTTTAATTAGATCCATCACCGCATTATAATCTCCTACGGCAACCAATCCGCAATCTTGCCTATCGAGCATATATTTCTGCAGATCATAGAGCACATCAGGTTTATATGGAGCAGAATATAAATATTAGCTATTATCATGTGTACATCACTTACTAAATTGTAAGAAGAGATACCTGCTGCAGTCATCTACCTCACATGCCACAAATTCATATTTAACTTTATTATGTACTAAAATGGATACTCCTCTCAAATAAGATGTATATATTGAATGATAGCAAGCCTCTCCACCTTTTTACTGCCACCTCACAGAATCCTTATCCAAATGTGTTTCCTGTAGGCAGATGACGGGTTTGCAAGTATCCCCTCATCCAGTCAAAAATAGCAAACCTTTTTAATCTTTATCTTAATCCTCATACATTAAAGGGGTTCTGTAGTTTGTTTAAACTGTAGATCTATCTTCTGGATAGATTATCAGCATCTGATCGGCAGGAGTCCAACCCCCGGGACCCCCGCTGATCAGCTGTTTGAAAAAGCAGCAGCGCTATTGGCCTGGACACGGCTAAACTCTGTTCACTTGAATGGAGCTTAGCCGCGCTCCAGGGGTCCCGGGTGTCGGACTCCCGCCGATCAGATGCTGATGATCTATCCAGAGGATAGATCATCATCTTAAACAAACTGCATCACCCCTTTAAGTGAAATTACTCTCAACATTCACAAACAAAACACCTATGTCTCTCCTCTCTCTCCTCTCTCTTGCCACCCCCCAAAACCCCCTATACATCCCCATTCCAGATCAGCTCCCATTTAAAAATAAAAAAAAGAAAGAGAGCTCCAAAACTATGCATATTGCTCCTTATATCCCCCCATGATTTTCCGCTGAAAATAGAAAACCATTATTAAGTCCCAGTCACTTCTCAGAGGCCCTATGACTCTGCCCATTCATTTGCTTCTTCAGGTGCCTTAAAGAAAAACACTCTATCCTGATAAACCACCCGACGCTTAGCTGGAAATAACTGACTATACTTCAATCCAGCCTGTCTCAGTCTCTTTTTTATATCAAAGACTAAACAACTTGAGGCTACTTAAGGGACCTTGGCGCGGTGCGCGAGCTTAAGACATGTCCTCCTAGTAGGATATGTCAAACTAACCTCTCAATTTTACATCAGTGTGAGGGTTTAGTATTATCCCAGAGTGCACCTGTCTTTGCTTTTGTTTAGTCTTTGATTGTTCTTCACATCCACATAATTGCTACCCTATGTAGAATGGTTATTGTGGTACTTGTAGTCCGTTGCTGGCATCTTCTATTGTATGCATATTTTTGCTGTTGATTGCCATAGGCAACGGACTACAAGTGCAGGATATGCTCCCCTATATATATGCACAACCGCATGTAGGTTTGAGCATATCCTGCCTGTTTAACACCACGTTTTATAATGGTTTGTATAGTCTTATGTATGGAGGTGTATAAACTCTTATTTAAATGTGCCTGTTTTTCATCTACAGGCTACATTCAGGTGCACCTGTTTAGGCCCTGGGCCATATCAGCCAGTCTCGGGTGGGTCTCACAGGCACTTCCCACCTCCCATTGCAGGCATGGCTACATGCTGGAGGTTACTGGTAAGCTGTCTGTGAGTCAGGCCTTATGCTCCCGTAATCCGCCCACTGGCCCCTGGTATTGCCCAAACGGCACAGGTAGGTGAGTAATAGGGCATCGGGCTACTTGAGAGACCTTGGCGCGGTGCCCGAGCTTAAGACATGTCCTCCTAGTAGGATATGTCAAACTAACCTCTCAATTTTACATCAGTGTGAGGGTTTAGTATTATCGCAGAGTGCACCTGTCTTTGCTTTTGTTTAGTCTTTGATTGTTCTTCACATCCACATAATTGTTACCCTATGTAGAATGGTTATTGTGGTACTTGTAGTCTGTTGCTGACATCTTCCATTGTATGCATTTTTTTGCTGTTGATTGCCATAAGCAAAGGACTACAAGTGCAGGATATGCTCCCCTATATATATGCACAACTGCATGTGGGTTTGAGCATATCCTGCCTGTTTAACACCACGTTTTCTAATGGTTTGTATACTCTTTTTTATATCCACATATTTTTTCTTATGTCAATTAGTGACCACTGAATAATCTGGAAATAATCTTATTTTTGTCCCTTCAATCTGAAACTTATCTGATGATCTAGAGCAGCGATGCTCAACCTGCGGCCCTCCAGCTGTTGCAAAACTGCAACTCCCATCATTCCCTGACAGCCTACAGCTATCATCCTACAGAAGGGCATCGTGGGAGTTGTAGTTTTACAACAGCTGGAGGGCCGCAGGTTGAGCATCCCTGATCTAGAGTCTTGGAGAACAGCATCCCATCCCAAGTTAGAGAGTAGAGACTTTACCAAAATTGGTCTTGGATGGTCACATGGTATTCTTTTTTGACTGGGGACAGTTTGGGCTCTCTCTACAGCATAAAGATTAGAAAGTGTTCCAGGCTTAGGCCTAATTCACACGTCCGCAATCTACGTCCGCACCGTTCCGCAAATTTTCGGAACAGGTGCGGACCCATTCATTTTGTGTGCGGACCCATTCACTGTGCTCTCCGCATCCGCATTTGCAGAGCGCGCCGCCGATCTTCCGGATGGCGGCTTCGCAAAAATATAGAGCATGTCCTATTCTTGCCCGCAATTGCGGACAAGTATAGGCATCTCTATAGGGCTGGTGGACGTGGGCTCTCCTTACTCTTTCTGACCCAGTTTTACAGGAAAAAAAATGTCCCAAAGGAAGGGCACAATTGTCAGCAAGTCCCAGGGTGTGGCAGTGAATAAATATCAGATAGTAAACACAGAGCAGCTCCAGACTGACGCTCTCAATTTTCACACCGTCCAATATATTGCCTTACATAAATTGATCTTCCACAATTCACTTCCAATGACACTGAGGGCTCGGAGTTAATAGGTTATGGATTCACAGGCATCCACCAAGCTTTAATTTATTAATGTTCGTTAATATGAGGTAAGCATTCTTATGAAGGGGATACGTACAGTTAGTAAAGGAAAACTCAGTCCACAACACCCTTTCCCTCAGGCATTCATGGGGGAGACCCTTCCAACCTCCAACCACCTCCTTCAGCAAAAAACCTCCTCCCTTTTCCTCCTCCTTCCAAGCAGGCCCGTCCACCGCCACATCAACCGCACAGAACCGCTCACCACCAGCAACCGTCTGACACCGCCTCCTTCCTTTCCCTCAATGTGAGTGCGGCTCCCTGCTGTATTTTCACCAGACGCACCTGAGCGGTCGATATCCGGCTGAGCCAAACTTAGCATGCGGGACTACCCGTCCTCTCCAGCCTCACTCCCACCGCCTTCATCACTGCTCCTACACCCTCAGCGTCTCCAGCATCTCACATGGCCTATGGAGCTCCACAGTGGATAGCGAGGGAGAGAGACGGAGCTTAGCGTCACATGCTCCCCCTTATGAATTTCCTAAAATATTAGTTTTGCGTTTCATCCAGCGGTCACTCAAAAGAAAATTTTTGGACCTTTTTTAATGAAAAAAAATCAGGCAGTGCAGTGTGTTATTAAACAGGCTGTTTGTTACCACCGGCTAACATCTGTTCACCTATAATCATATATCTCACTGTCACTTTGACATTATTAATGCTGTCATGGCATTAAAGAGTTTGAAAGGGGCTCAGAGTGTCACATATGACTTTTCAGAACCACTGAAACACTTTTGATTCAGACCAAATTTATTTGGACTGAATTAAATTTGATGGCCCATTCGACGGAATCGGATTCAAAGTGAACTTTGGGAAGTTTGCTTCTCTCTAGTCTCACAACTCCAATATGGGTCAGTGAACATTTCCAAAATATAAGTTCCTGTGGTCCATGTGGTTGTTGTAAATCATATCTCTGAATGCTGTCAACATGGTCTACCCCTATAATTTAAAAAAAATGTAAAAAAAAACTATAAACACAGATTAGAAAAAAGGAATATGTATCAATATCTTGTTTTAATTAGAAAAAAAATACTGATAACACATTCCCTTCCTGTAGCAAGGCGAATACTCAGGGTAGAGATAAAAACAATCAAAAATTGCATATGTACTGCAGTTTTCACATTGTTGTATTCAATCCACACAATGCTCAATTGGATTCAATGTTTTATATCATGATTTTACCATACAAAAAGTGACTGATTCTATCGTAGGGGAACATTTAAGAAATAATACAGAAAAATTCAGTAAATTACAAAGAAATTCTGAAATATCTTGTGACATGAAAGGATTCATTGGGGAGTACACTGGACCTTGAGGTCGTGAGGTCTGTTAAACTAGTCATTGGTGTCTGTCAGATTGTGGGACATTACAAATGAAGGTGATGGCCAAATACGACTGTGAGAGATGCTTCTCAGTTGATAGTAGATACTGTCAAGGTCACAGGCTGAGGTAATTTTTAACCACAATGCACACATATCACAGACATATATCTGAAGAATAATGTACCATAAAGTAGAGTTGTTGCCCCTGTTGTCACTTTCTGGAGAAAAGCCACAAGATAGTAATGACTTGACTAGACCCAATGGGCAATGCCTCTTTGGACAGTTCTTTTCTGCATTATTTTTTATAAATATCTCCAACTTGGCTTACTTTACTTAAACATCTTCAATTAATCATTAACAAGATTTAAAATCTTGATACCATACCTGAATATCTTGTCTGCTGGCTGCTCCCCTAAAACTAGATCAAATCCTCTCTGGAACATGGTGTATGGCCAGGGGCTACATGAAAAGACAACACATGTTTAAGTAAGATAAAGTAAGACACAAATGTCCTATAATTGAAACTTATCACATATCCAGGATAGGCAAGTGACTGATTGCTTAGGGTCCAAGTGGCGGTCAGTAGATTTCTTCATGAAATATCACCACTATTAAGTGTGGACTGTGTCAGGTTGATGTTTGTCACTAGAGATGAGCGAATCGAAGCTTATGAAGTGGAGTTCGTTACGAATTTCAGTAAATATTCGATTTGCAACGAATGTGAATTTCCTCGGGCTTCGTTGTAACGAATCGCAATTTTTCCTAAAATGTCGGCTAAAATGGCAACTACACGTGTGAGGACATGGAGCAAGGAACTCTGGGAATGCGGGATGACCAATAATGACATGTATGCAGCCAATCAGCAGCCAGCCAGCCCTGTGATGTTACAGCCCTATAAATACAGTGGCTACCTTGGATTCAGACATTTTACAGCGTTCTGATTGCAGGGACAGAGGTGAGAAGGCACTAGGGACAGCAATAGGAAAAACCTAATTGTGAAAAAAAAATAAAAAAATGATTTAAGTGCAGGGAAACGATAGGGAAGAATCATTTCACAGCATTATAGTGCAGGGAGAGACGTCAAAAGGCACTAGGGGCAGTGCTAGAAAAGTGATTTACAAGTGCAGGGAAAGATTATTTGGGGATCAAAGTAGCCATTATACAGCTCTGTCATTCCAGCAATTTGTTCTTGTTATTGGGGTGCAAGTACTATTTTGAAAAGCCTTTAGTGGCCTATTTCAGTACAAAAGAAAAATATATACGCACGTCACTGTTGCAGTTATTTGTGGCGAAAGCTTTTAGTGGCCTATTTCAGTACAAAAAGAAAAATATATATGCGTTTCACTTCTGCAGTTATATGTAGTGAAAGTGTTTAGTTGCCTATTCCAGTACAAAAAGAAAAATATATACACTCTTCACTGTTCCAGTTATTTGTGGTGAAAGCATTTAGTGGTGTATTTCAGTACAGAAAGAAAAATAAATACGCATTTCACTTCTGCAGTTATATGTATTGAAAGCGTTTAGTGGCCTATTCCAGTAGAGAAAGAAAAATATATACGCACTTCACTGTTCCAGTTATTGTGGTGAAAGCATTTAGTGGCGTTTTTCAGTACAGAAAGAAAAATAAATATGCACTTCACTGTTGCAGTTATTTGTGGGGAAAGTGTTTAGTGCCTATTTCAGTACAAAAAGAAAAATATATTCTTAGTTCACTTGTGCAGTTATATGTGTTAAAAGCATTTAGTGGCTTATTTCAGTGCAGAAAGAAAAATGTATACGCAGGTAACTGTTGCAGTTATTTGTGGTAAAAGCATTTAGTGGCCTATTTCAGTACAAAAAGAAAAATATATACACAGTTCACTGTTGCAGTAATTTGTGGTGAAAGCATTTAGTGGCATATTTCAGTACAAAAAGAAAAATATATTCCCAGTTCACTTCTGCAGTTATTTGTGTTGAAAGCGTTTAGTGGCCTATTTCAGTACAGACAGAAAAATATATACGCACTTCACTGTTGCAGTTATTTGTGGTGAAAGCGTTTAGTGTCCTATTTCAGTACAAATAGAAAAATATATATGCATTTCACTGTTGCAGTTATTTGTGGTGAAAGCATTTAGTGGCCTATTTCAGTACAAAAAGAAAAATATATTCTCAGTTCACTTCTGAAGTTATATGTGTTGAAAGCATTTAGTGGCCTATTTCAGTACAGAAAGAAAAATATATACGCACTTCACTGTTGCAGTTATTTGTGGTGAAAGTGTTTAGTAGCCTATTTCAGTACAAATAAAAAAATATATTTGCATTTCACTTTTGCAGTTATTTGTGGTGAAAGCGTTTAGTGGCCTATGTCAGAACAAAAATAAAAATTTATTCTCAGTTCACTTCTGCAGTTATATGTGTTAAAAGCGTTTAGTGGCCTGTTTTAGTACAGAAAGAAAAATATGTACTCACTTCACTGTTTCAGTTATTTGTGATGAAAGCATTTAATGGCCTATTTCAGTACAAAAAGAATAATATATAAGAACTTCACTGTAGCAGGTATTTGTGGTAAAAGCGTTTAGTTGCTTATTTCAGTACCGAAAGAAAAATATCTATGCACTTTACTGTTGCAGTTATTTGTGGTGAAAGCGTTTAGTGGCCAATTTTAGTACAAAATAAAAATATATTCTCAGTTCACTTGTGCATTTAGTTATATGTGTTGAAAGCGTCTAGTGGCCTATTTCAGTACAGATAAAAATATATATATACGCAGTTCATTGTTGCAGTTATTTGTGGTGAAAGCGTTTAGTGGCCTATTTCAGTACAAAAAGAAAAATATATACGCATTTTACTGTTGCAGTTATTTGTGGTAAAAGTGTTTAGTGGCCTATTTCAGTACAAAAAGAAAAATATACACATTTTACTGTTGCAGTTATTTGTGGTGAAAGCATTTAGTGGCCTATTTCAGTACAGGAAGAAAGTTATATACGCACTTCACTGTTGCAGTTATTTGTAGTAAAAGTGCTTAGTAGCCTATTTCAGTACAAATAAAAAAATATATATGCATTTCACTTTTGCAGTTATTTGTGGTGAAAGTGTTTAGTAGCCTATTTCAGTACAAATAAAAAAATATATATGCATTTCACTTTTGCAGTTATTTGTGGTAAAAGCGTTTAGTGGCTTTTTTTAGTACAAAAAGAAAAATATACACACATTTTACTGTTGCAGTTATTTGTGGTGAAAGCGTTTAGTGGCCTATGTCAGTACAAAAATAAAAATATATTCTCAGTTCACTTCTGCAGTTATATGTGTTGAAAGCGTTTAGTGGTCTATTTCAGTACAGAAAGAAAAAATATACGCACCTCACTGTTGCAGTTACTTGTGGTAAAAGCATTTAATGGCCTATTTCAATACAAAAAGAATAATATATACAAACTTCACTGTTGCAGTTATTTGTGGCGAAAGTGTTTAGTGGCCTATTTCAGAACAAAAAGAAAAATATATACGCAGTTCACTGTTGCAGTTATTTGTGGTGAAAGCGTTTAGTGGCCTATTTTAGTACAAAAATAAAAATATATTCTCAGTTCACTTGTGCATTTATATGTGTTAAAAGCGTTTAGTGGTCTATTTCAGTACAGAAAGAAAAATATGTATGCACCTCACTGTTGCAGTTATTTGTGGTGAAAGCATTTAATGGCCTATTTCAGTACAAAAAGAATAATATATACGAACTTCACTGTTGCAGTTATTCGTGGCGAAAGTGTTTAGTGGCCTATTTCAGAACAAAAAGAAAAATATATACGCAGTTCACTGTTGTAGTTATTTGTGGTGAAAGCGAGTGGCCTATTTTAGTACAAAGAGAAAAAAACTATATTAGTCGCTTTTAGGGGTGTTTTAATTTTCTTTTAATTCATTTAGTTCAGCTAAAAGTATATCAGAAAAAGAAGTGCAAGGCTATGCACAGAGGAGTGGCAGAGGCCTAAATGTTTCTGGTGCAGGCTCAGGTCGCAGCATAGTAGGGGGCGTGGCAGCAGGAGTCGCAGCGAGAGGCCTGAGCTCCCGGGCTAGCGGTTGTGTCTTCACCAGCAACCCAGCGGTTCTTGATTAGTTAACCTGGTCATCCACTTCATCCCAAGTGACATTAGACACCCAGCCAACAGTCGGTGGGTTCTTCAGACACAACCCTTAGTTGGCATGGCCTGGGAGCAGGCCCTGTGCCCTCACCTGTCCTAAACCTGCCTCTATCCTTTGCTGTTCCATCAGCCACAGAAGTACTATATGCTGTTGGCTCAGCTCCACTATACTGCAAACATATACATATATGCAAATGGAATTGGCTTCTGATTTGGTAGCCAAAAGCAGGAACGGGTACAAAACACAGAAGACATGCAAATATTCCATTCACGTGTCATCTCTGTATTTGATCCACTCCTGTTTTTTTGGCATTAGCAATACGGATGGATTACTGACCAAATGCTGACCGAGTGAAGGCGGATGCTCCACCGAATCTTTTTTTGTGGGTTATTGTTCTGACGGATCAGAGGAAGGGCAAAATAATCAGTTACGTCAACACAAGCTTACTGCGGACACCCTCTCCACTCCGTCGGGGGGCTCTACTTGTATAAGCGTTTAATCGAACAGGTTCTGTTGACATCTATGGAATCAGCTGACAACGGTGTAAAAGGAGTGCGCATTTTCTTGGCGCTAACATCGACCTGTAATGCTGAGTTCATACTTGAGTTATTTGGTCAGTTTTGACCCCATGACTGCCCAAATAAATGAAGTGTGCAGTGATTCTAAGAGTGACGCCTGCCATCTGCATGTCATATGGACTCACAGTATAATTTCACTACCACAACAGACTCCCTATGCTTGTTACTGCACGGCACAGCGTTCTACACCACTATAAAGACTCTCTGCAGCCAGGAAATAGCTGTTATTGAACGTCATTCGTCGCAAATAAATTCGGATCAAATCAATTTTTTCAAAAAAAGTTTGGCGAACCGGCGAATCGAATTTTTTAAAAATTCGCTCATCTCTATTTGTCACCTATAGGAAATTTACATTATGTTCTGCTATTTTGAATGAATGAATCCTGGGCAAGGTCTAACACTTTGCTTACCCAGCCCCTTCTCTAGCTCTATACCAAGTGAAATAGGCAAGAAAGAACCCATTCACAATCTCTTCAAAAAAAAAAAAGGAATTTTTTTTTGTGGTACCTACCCTTGGTTAGTTCCCCATTCATTCCGTATACAGAGGTTCTTGTGCACTGGATCCCTCATATAACCTTCATGACATAAACACTCTCCTAAAAGTAGAAAATAAAGCACTGACTCATACATCTATCACGAGCTCTGCATCTACTAGAAATATTTAGCCATTAATATCGCACTAACAGAATATAAGTGAATATTCCAAGCATTTATTTATTTTTTTCAAAAATCTAATGGATGGTTTCCTGGCTATATAATTCTTAAATCACTCCAGGAATTTTACTTTCTGTAATGGCTCCTCGCTTCCTTCTTTGGTCTTTTAGCACAACAAGCAGCCTTGCTTGATTTTCTCAGTCAGACCATCCATGCAACCAGAGAAGGAAGGCGTCAAACATTACACTTATAAGCTCAATGCTCTTCTGTGGGCATCTTTATCCATGCCTATCTAGAGAACACTGGAGCCATCACCCTGTTATCCTAATTCCACACCTACTATTATACTAATGGTAACATGTTTCCCTCACAGCAGGGGTAGACTCACAATGAATTACCTATCTATACGGGAGTTTTATTTCTTTGTGCTCAATTCTACAGAAGGACAACATTTTGTATTTATTTTTTTTCATTGGTGTAGAACTGCCAAAATAAAAGAAAAAATGTTTTCTGAGTTTGCAACAAATGACACTTTCTGCCTGAAGTGTCCCTTTAAGAAAGGTTTAAACATGTGGATACGTTCCGAACAAAAACTGTTCCAGAACATTTTATTGTTTGATGTTCTGCTGAATTGATTTGAATTAGGAAACATGAACATTATGTAATTTATTTGACCTGGGCTATGTTTTGTTACTATACATTATCACAAAAACTGAGTAAAGCTCTGTACTAATGGCAAGTCAAAGATATGTTACCTGTCTCTGGGTCACATAAGTGCTCACAAGGGTCCAGAATTCTTTTGGCACAAAGGTCCAGGGCCCAGGGACCACTGGAGTTCATTTGTGAGAAGAGAACTACCTGTGCAGGGTTCAGCCAATCACTGGCATCTAACTGGCTGCCTTCCAGGAGTATAAAACGGCTTCCTAAATGTATCAGAGAAAATATAGGTTACATGCCATACTGCAAAATACACTATATATACTCACAATTATCACATGGAATGAATTAATACATGCAAAATATCAAGTTTTAAAATGTACTGTTTAGTCCTATAGAAACACTTTTTGTCTTATTAGTAGTATAATTCTTTATCTGTCTTATTGAGCTACTTTTGCACCAGCGTTTTTTGCTGGATCCTTCATGGATCAGCAAAACGCTTCTGTGACGATAATACAACCGTCTGCATCCGTTATAAAAGGATCCAGTAGAATTATCTTTAACATAGCCAAGACGGATCCATCATGAACACCATTGAAAGTCAATGGGTGACAGATCCGTTTTCTATTCTGTCAGAGAAAACAGATCCGTCTCCACTGACTTACATTTTGTGTCAGGACAGATCCATCTTGCTCCGCACCACATTGCGGACAAAAAAACGGGGACAAAACGGAAGCGTTTTCCACCGCTATTGAGATCGTATGACGGATCTCAATAGCGCAAAGGGAAAGCACAAATGTGAAAGTAGCCTTAGTGGTACTGCAGTATATTTATGGTTAAAGTAGATTTACCACGTATTTTTTACACATTTACAAGAAGGTGAAAGTGGTTAGAATATCATGAAATTACATTTGTTTGCTAGAGGTCGAAGAAAACTAAGAAATTTGACCCAACTTCTGATTTGATAGATTCCTTTGGGTAGAAATTAGGAGAGAGATAGATTTCCCAGACACTTATAGCACTTTTGATTCAGGTAGAATTGATTTGTTTCGGAGTGGAATTTCTTGGCTGGTTCAGATAAATCGGACCGAAACTTATTTTCAAACATCTCAACTGAAAACAGATGAACTATAGATGGATCTCACAGAATGAAGGACAGCCACATAATGTTTTTATGGTGGCCTTCATGGATTTCATTTTTATACCAACACATATTTTTTGCAGTTAGTCTTTTTGTAATTTCCCTCGCCTTGTCAACACCCACTCAGCATTATGAAGACAATTTCCCTTGAAGAATATCCTCACCATCAGCGATGAGGTGCTCTGGAACATGAAGTGTAATCCTAACAATCAAAGGACAACTGATATGTGAAGAACAAACCAAGCCGATTATACAGCTCGTGATACTGAGGAGGGTCAAAGTCATCTTGTTGACAGGACTGCGTGGTGATCCAACTGCTTAAATAAAGGGAAACATATTATTAATAGAAGCACCTACCCAACAACTCAAACTATATGACATGTAACATAGAAAGCTAAAATATGAAAGCTTAAAGAAACATCCTGTGGAAGTAAACAATGCAAGCTGCTATTCACTGACTAGAAACCATGAAAAACTGATACAGAAAATATGTTGGAAAAACGTTTTATATGCTTAAATGTACAGACCCGTTACAGTTCGGGTTCGCTCAACACTAATTGGCAGCCTTCCCTGTATGACTGTGCATACATAAATAAATAAATGTCAATTACTCATTAGCACCACCTACTGGACTCCTGAATCCAGAATGAGCAAAAGTTTAGATCAATAAAATACAAGTTATACTGAATCTTTTGCCACATTAAAGTGCAACTGTCATGTTTTCATAAAAAAATAAATTTTATCATATGTTACTGCTACTGCAGTGTTATACATAAATCAATCTTTAGTTTCTTCACATACCACAGTTTTGAGCTTTTCCCTTAGTTAAAGCTGTTTTGAATAAACTAACCCTACAATATGAGGATCTTCTCAAGATAGCTACTCTGCCAGTTCTTTGAGGCCAAAACTTTCCGCCAGCCAATCAGATTTGATTACTGAGAGAGACAACTCCTCACTCTGAAGCCTGCAGTGTGAAGGACCGCCCGTCTGTCTTCTGTTTACACTTAAGAGAAGACAGACAAGCCCTAACAATGGTCTATTAAGTAACCAGTGGAAACGGACAGGGGACATTAATAAAAGCTGTTATCAGGGGCAGATTGGTCATAGATCTTACAGGGAAATATCCTGGCGGGCCGATGCCCAGGGGCTGACTGGGCCCTCCTCACGGCTGGCCAGTGGGAGTTTATGGGGATATAATTTGTGATGGACTGTGGTATTTGGCTCTGTTGGGGTGGTATAATCTGCCACAATATGGTATTGCTGGCCCTGCCTTCCGTCAATGTGGACCTGACTACAAAACAGGGCCACTTTTAGTATTTTTTCCAAGGCCACTTTAAGTTCCCAGTCCGCCCCTGACTGTTATTATAAGGTAATTACAGACCTTTTGGCAATCATTGACAGACTAACTCAGGTATACATGCCTAGCTCTAATAAACAAAGAGAAAGATGAGATCTGCACATCCTGGGTGGTGGTTGCTCGCAGAGGACGTGCGTCAGTTGATTCCTAGGAGAAATCCACGGCACGCAATTTTTTCTTCATCAAATAGTGCTTTTAATACATAGTGGTTTTTACATCATTACTTTGTTCCATCCAGAGAAAGTAACAATGCAATACAATTGGCCAAGAACGAAACCCCAACGTTTCGGTCAGCTGTCGACCTTTATTAAGGGATCTGTGGCCTGTTTCGTTATAGGTAGCGCTCTGGAGGTCGACATTGACAGACTAACTCAGGTATACATGCCTAGCTCTAATAAACGAGTACATTTTTTAACGAATATGACAGTTACACTTTAATATATCTATTTATCTGTTCAGCTCCCTCAGCTTTATAACCTGTTGCCTGCAGATCTAATCGAATTTTCAATGTGACAGGTTCCTTTAAATTTAAGGGTCTTCCACATAACAGTCTTTATGGTGAGATGTAACAATCAGGGGGTTGGAGTCTAAAAGGCTCCAAATGGTCACACATATCATTAAAGATGAGAGAATTTCGGTTTGGCCAGTTCGCCGAATTTTTTGAAAGAATTTGGTTCGATCAGAATTCATTTGAGGCGAATCGCGTTAAAAAACGGCTATTTCCTGGCTGCAGAGAGCCTTTATAGTGGTGCAGAACACTGTGCCTTGCAGTAACATGCATAGGGAGTCTGCTGTGGTAGTGAAACAATACTGTGAGATGACAGGCGTCGCTCTTAGAATCACTGCACACTTCACTTATTTGGGCAGTTATGGGGCCAAAACTGACCAAATAACTTAAGTGTGAACTCAGCCTTACAGGTCAATGTTAGTGTCAAGAAGAAGCGCCCTCCTTTTATACCGTCGGCAGCTGATTCCACATAGATGTCTACAGAACCTGTTCTATTAAACGCTTATACAAGTAGAGCCCCCTCCCAACAGAGTGGAGAGGGTGTCAGCAGTAAGTTTGTGTACTGCTGACGTCACTGATTATTGTGCCCTTCCTCTGATCCATCAGAACAATAACCGCCCAAAAACGGATCCTGTCTGTGGAGCTCCACCTTCCCTCGGTCAGCATTTGGTCAGTAACAATCAGTATTGCTAAAGCCCAAAAAAACAGGAGTGGATCCAAAACAGAGATGACGCGAGAATAGAATATTTGCATGTCTTCTGTGTTTTGTTTCCTGCTTTTGGCAACCAAATCATAAGCCAGTTCTGATGCAAAATAGGGACAATGTCATGGAGGCCTTACAGCTGTTATATAGACAGGATCATTTGTGCGTCTCATTTTCCCTTCCTTCTGACAGATCAGAAGAAGGGTCAAATAAATAATGATGTCAGCCAGGCTGAAAGGCAATATAGTGGCCCAGTCATGAAGTAAGGAGGGTGGGAACAGCATGAGAAGTCCACAGAGTGGCACTATGACATAGTGTAGAGAAAGAAGCAGCATGAGGAGACCACAGAGTGACCCAATGACAGAGTCTGCAGGTGGCAGCAGCATCAGGAGGAGACTACAGGGTGGCACAATGTCAGTATGAAGGTGGCAGCAGCATCAGGAGAAGGTCACAGAGTGGCGCAAT
Source organism: Bufotes viridis (assembly GCA_033119425.1). Classification (NCBI taxonomy): domain Eukaryota; kingdom Metazoa; phylum Chordata; class Amphibia; order Anura; family Bufonidae; genus Bufotes; species Bufotes viridis. The sequence continues at coordinate 132,483,381 of CM065596.1, read as the reverse complement.
GACAGTGTAGAAGTGGCAGAAGCATCAGGAGGCCACAGAGTTGCACAATGACAGAGTGCTGAGGTGGAAGCAGCAGCATCAGTAGGAGGCTACAGGGTGGCACAATGTCAGAGTATAGAGGTGGTAGCATCGTCATCAGGAGGCCAAAGAGTGGCACAATGACAGAGTGTGGAGATGGAGGCAGCAGAATCAGGAGGAGGCCACAGGGTGGCACAATGACAGTGTGGAGGTGGCAGTGGCAGAAGCATCAGGAGACCACAGAGTGGCAAGATAACATAGTGTGGAGGTGGCAGTGGCAGAAGCATCAGGAGACCACAGAGTGGCAAGATGACATAGTGTGGAGGTGGCAGAAGCATCAGGAGACCACAGGGTGGCACAATGATATAGTGTGCAGGTGGCAGCAGCATTAGAAGACCACAGAGTGGCAAGGTGATATAGTTTGGAGGTGAGACCACAGAGTGGCAAGGTGATATAGTTTGGAGGTGGCAGCAGCATCAGGAGACCACAGAATGGCAAGGTGACATAGTGTGGAGGTGGCAGCAGCATCAGGAGACCACACAGTGGCAAGGTGACAAAGTGTGGAGGTGGCAGCAGCATCAGCAGACCACAGAGTCGCACAATGACAGAGTATGGAGGTTGCAGCAGCAGCAGGAGGAGTCCACATGGTGGCACAATGACTGTATGGAGGTGGCAGCAGCAGCATGAGGAGACCACAGAGTGGCACAATGATAGTGTGGAGGTGGCAGAAGAGTCAGCATCAGGACGAGGCCACAGGGTAGCACAATGACAGAGTGTGAAGGTGGCATCAGCATTATCAGAAGGCCACAGAGTGGCAAAATGACAGAGTGTGGAGGTGGCTGCAGCAGCAGGAGGAGGCCACAGGGTGGCCCAATGACAGTGTGAAGGTGGCAGCAGCAGCATATGGAGACCACAGAGTGGCACAATGACATAGTGTGGAGGTGGCAGCATCATCAGGAGACCACAGAGTGGCAAGGTGACAGTGTAGAGGTGGCAGCAAAATCAGGAGATCACAGAATGGCAAGTTGACATAGTGTGGAGGGGGCAGAAGCATTAGGAGACCACAGGGTGGCACAATGACATAGTTTGGAGGTGTCAGCAGCATCAGGAAACCACAGAGTGGCAAGGTGATATAGTGTAGAGGTGGCAGCAGCATCAGGAGACCACAGAGTGGCAAGGTGAAAGTGTAGAGGTGGCAGCAGCATCAGGAGACCACAGAGTTTCAAGGTGACATAATGTGGAGGTGGCATCAGCATTAGGAGACGCCAGGGTGACAAGGTGACATAATGTGGCGGTGGCAGCTGCATCAGGAGACCACAAAGTGGCAAGGTGACATAGTGGGGAGGTTGGTGATACCAAAAACAAGTTGGTGGGTGAAAGAAGGAGCACTTGGCATCAGATGTGTGACATCAGGCGGGTAGAAGCATCAGAATAGTAGCTGAGGCAGGTAGCCAGAAAAAAACGGTCTCTTTTGTCAAAGTGTTGGTGTGGCACTATTGATGATCTAGGTTGCTGCATCAGGCATTGGTGGGTGGAAATCCTGGCTGATCCACGTCTGATTCATCTTGACAGTGGTCAGTCTCTCCACTTAGGTGGACAGGTGAGTTCTTCTTGGGGTAACTAAGGCCCCTGTTGCACTAAACACCCGCTCTGATGCCACAGTACAGGTCGGGCAGGACAGCTTTTCCAGGGCAAACTCTTCCAGTTAAGGTCACAAATCCAGTTTGGATTTGGCAAGGGGCTGTCCAAGTATGCCACCACCTGCTGGTTCAGGTCCTGCTCCAGGTCTAGCTACTGCTGCTGGTGAGTAGTTTCTTCACTATGCAGGTGAAGACAGCTGCTCATCAGCGACTCTAGACTCGCTACACATTGCTTATGCTCCAATGTCCTCCTCCTCCTCCAGTTCAGCCCCCACAGGGCTCATGTGGCCGTGAGATGTAGGCGCCACCTCTCCAGTCCCCTGACCAGCCAGATTTACCAGCATCTGTTCCAGGACATGAAGCAGTGAAATGATGTTGTTCATCCCGTAGTCCTGTCGACTAACAAATAATATGGCCTCCTCAAAGGGCATGAGCAAATGGCAGGTGTCACGCATGAGCTGCCACTGGCTGACATCGAAGTTACACAGGGGAGTGTAACGATAGAAAAAGAAAAAGGCGGCACTCACCACTGCGTTATCTTCATTTATTGCATATGCTTAGGAGCAGAATGGGGCATAGGCGGACTGCTCCTAAGCATATGCAATAAATGAAGATAACGCAAAAGCTACTTGTCGTGCCTCGTGTGGAAGGCGTCCGCCTATGCCCTATTCTGCTCCTAAGCATATGCAATAAATGAAGATAACGCAGTGGTGAGTGCCGCCTTTTTCTTTTTCCACCGTTACCTGAACATTGATCTCATATAGGCTGGCACCACTATAATTGCAATTCACCCACTGCCGCTCAGGACTTTACCAGTGCTGCCCTACTTTCCTCTCCTTGTATATATATTACACAGGGGAGTACTCCAATCCGCTTGGATCATCAAGAAATCGTTTATGGCCTTTCTCTGTTCGTATAGTTGGCCCAACATATGGAGGGTGGATTTCTAACAGGTGGAAACATCGCATATCAGCCTTTGTTGGGGGATGCTGTTCTGCCGCTGCAGCTCAAGGAGGGTGTGCTTTGCGCTGTCCGAGTGGCTGAAGTGCATTCAAAGTTTCCTGGATATTTTTAGGATGTCTTGCAGATGGGTGGAAGACTTCAGGAACCACTAGACAACCAGATTGAACACGTGTTCCATGCAGGGCGCATGGCTCAGCCCTCCTTGACACAGCGCCGACGCCATGTTCTTCCCTTTGTCGGTCACCATGGTTCCAGTTTTGAGTTGTCGCGGATAAAGCCAGTATTCAATTTCTTGATGAAGGACACAGAGCAGTTCCTCCCCTGTGTGACTCAGTTCACCCAGGCAAATGAGGTGCAGAACAGCATGACACCGCCATGCCCTGCACATGTGGTATGCTGGAGGGGCACTTTGAATTGTCCCTGCAGTGGAGGCTGAGGACACGGTGGAGGAAGAGGAGGCAGAGGCAGACATTGTCTCAGGACCAGAGACATGAGAACGTAGAGGCGGAAGCGGCGTCATCTGGCCAAGTTGATGGTGTGGCTGTGCAGGAGCCACATTCACCCAGTGGGCCGTAAAAGACATGTATTGTCCCTGACCGTAGTCACGGCTCCACACTTCGGCAACTCCGTGCACTTTGGCAGACACCGACAGGCTCAAGGACTGGCCCAACATTTTTGTGCAGGGCTGAAACTGCTTTTTTGACAAAGAAATGATGGCTTGGGGCTCTCCACTTCGGCTCCTCACAAGCCATTAGTTCTCTGAAAGGTGCAGAGTCCACAACTTGGAAAGGGAGAAACTGCAGCACCAGTAACTTGCCAGGAGCACATTCAGCTTCTGCGCCGTTGTATGGGTGCGCATATAATGTTGTCTCTTGGCAATCGCTTTGGTGATCGATTGCTGATGGAATGACTGACTTGGAGTAGGAGGAGGAGCAGGAGCATCAGTACCAGCAGATGATGGGAAGGACAGACAGCTCCGTTCGGCTGAGGTGGTGGAGCCTTGACTGCCCGAAATCGGGTGCATGCCACTGGGTGATGCAGCAGTTGCTGCGGCAGGCTGGACCACCACACTGGAGCCACAATTCTCCCAGGCCACTTTATGATGGCACTGCATATGTTGACGCAGGGCCGTGGTGCCAACATTGGCACCCTGGCCACGCTTCACCTTCTGCCCACAGATACAAATGGCCATGTTCACCTCCTCCAGCGGCTCAACAAAAAACTGCCACACCACTGAGAAGGTGATTTTCTCCCCAACAGTCCGCACTGACTGACTGCTACCGCTGCTTCATACGTGAACCCCTGCACCACTAATTTCTGGGCAGGTAGGCTCCTGCGAAGGGTGGTCTAACCTGGGAATGTTTGGCTCCTGACCTCCCACTGCTGCCACCCTGCTGACTCCCGGCCATGCTAGCGACTTGCTGGCTCCGCCACTGCCTCATGGGCAAGCTACCACCCTTTTCTCACCATGATGATGAAGCCCCTAATTCAGCAGACTCCCAAGTGCGATCAGCTATATCATCATCATCAAGTACTGTCTGCACGTCACTGATGTCCTCCTCAATTGTCTCAGGGTCAGGATCCTGATCGCTCGCAACACCAGCTCCCACTCCACTCTCCTCATCACTACTCGCCCGCCTACCGGAGGAAGCGGCAGATGTCTCCTCCACATCTTGGCTGGCCAGTAGCTGCTGACTGTCCTCTAGTAGCTCATCCTCGCTGTATAGTGGAGCTGAGCCCACAGCATATAATACTTCTCTGGCTGAGGGAACAGAAAAGGACAGAGGCAGATTGAGGACATGTGAGGGCACAGGGCCTGCTCCCGGGCCATGCCAACTAAGGGTTGTGTCTGACAAACCCTTCGACCGACTCTTATCTGGGGGTGTCTGATGTCACTTGCGATGAAGTCAAAGTTCGAGTCAACCATTCAAGAACCACTGGGTTGCTGATCAAGACACCACCACTAGCTGACACTTGGAGCTCAGGCCTCTTGAAGTGACCCTTGCTGCCACGGCCCATTACTCTGCTGCGACCCATGCCTGCGCCAGAAACACTTAGGCCTCTGCCACTCCCCTATGCAGGGCCTGGCACTTCTCTGCCTGACATACAGTTAGATCAAATAAATACATAAAAAGTAATTTAAAACATACCAAAAAAGTCTGTAATTTTCTCACTTTACCATACAACAGCTAATAAGCCCTTTTTACCCCCCACTAATACACACAAAAAAAGGACTTTAGAAAATATAACTGCACCACTAAATGGCAAATACGCCCTTACTTTTTTCCACTTATACACTCAACAAAAGACTTTAAAACATATAACTGCACCACTGGACAGCAAATAAAACATTTTTTTTTGCCATTAATGCATGCCAAAAAGGGCTTTAGAACATGTAACTGCACCACTGAACGAAAAATAGGCCCTTACTTTTTTCCATTTATACACTCCACAAAAAGATTTAGAACAAATAACTACACCGATGATCGGCAAATAATGTATATTTTTTGTGCCACTAATACACTCAAAAAAGGGCTGTAGAACATATAACTGCAGCGCTGAACTGCAAATATATATTTTTTGGCACTAATACACTCCAAAAAGGGCTATAATTTTCTCACTTCACCACACAACGGCTAGTAATAAGTAATTTTTTTCCCACTAATACAAGCTAAAAAATGCTTTAGAACATACAGTATAACTGCACCACTCAAGGGCTAATAAGAAGTATAAATATTTTCTTGTAATAAACCCTGTTAATGGTTGTATCAAACAGCACTTGCACCCCAATAACATGAATAGTTTGCTGTAATTACAGAGCTGTATAATGGCAATTTGGAATTGCAGTCAGTGCAGCAAGGTGTATTAGGATTGTTCCTATTACCCAGGCTGTAAACTCCCTTACCGAACCCTGTTCTGCTTCAATAATGTGGAATGATTCCTCCCTATCCTTTTCCCTGAACGTCTATACAGCAAAACAAAAGTTTTAAAGTCTTTTCTACTACTGTCCCTAGCACCTGCTAATGTCTCTTCCTGCACTAAGTATGCTGGAAAATGTCTGAATCCAAAATGGCTGAGGCTATTTATAGGGCTGCGACATCACATGGATGGCTGCTGATTGGCTGTATGTATGGCATTGTGGGTGATCCCTCGTTCCCAGAGTTTCTTGCTCCGTGTTCTAACACGTGCAGCAGCTATTTTAGGAAAAAATGTGATTCGTTACCACAAATTCGTTACAGTACTTGAAATTTTTTCTGAAATTCATATTGAATACCACTTCGTCAACTTCGATTCCCTCATCTCCATAAATGATCTATAAATCACTGACCTCGGCCGCGTCTCCGACTCCGAGAAGGGTCTGTATAGAAGGTTAGCTGAGTTTCACTATCCATCTCCCCTCCACAGTCTCCTTCGGGGTTCAGAAAGGCTGAGCCTGCTGTAAGATATAAGTCAATGTCTTTTGATAAGCAAAATGAATATAGGACAGCACAGGACTGGAGATTGCAGGATCAATGAAATAATCTGATGAAATACAAAATAAACTCTCACAAACATATTCCACCGCTTGAGGGACTGACAACAAATTGCAAAACGACATACTTCCAAAGTCTCTGGCCGTCAAGAGATTAACAAAAGCACAAAAGAATATGTCAAGAAATCTTAGTAGCTGGTAGCCTTTGCCTCTTCATTTGCTGTCCCCTGCTGCATCTGATTTTAAGAACAGTGGCAGGGGTCACTCTTGGATGGTGACCCACAGGCGATTGGAGGATAGCCATTGGCTACCTGTTGAAATCTTAATACAGCAGAAATTGCTCTTATTAGCACATCCAGATTTTCTATCTTAATTATTCTCAATTCAAGGGCGACAGAAGGACAACACACCGCAGCAGTAGCAATCACAGGACTGAATTACCGTCGCCTTGAAACTACAAAGAACCTTTTAATCTAGGGAAAATTATAGAGTGATTTAGCTAAACATGTATTGTTCCAGCATAAAGGCACATGTTGCTAATGTCAGAGAGTGAGGAATGTTATTAATAATAATAATAATAATAACAGAACACGGCTCCATTTACTGTATTTTTCTTATGCAGTGCCTGGGAATAAAAATAGCTAAAGCAGATCTTGTACAATGAAGATGGTATCTGGTAGGATCTGGTCAATTGTATTGGGTTACTGGACCACCTTAGCTCCATGTTTTCTAGTATTTATTTTTATTTCTATATGATGAAATTAAAATGACTCGTTTGCCATCTCAGCCAGCCTGTCCAGCTTCAATAACCTTTAGCAATCCCTGTTATCGTGAGCTAGATGTTTAGATGAGCCTAATATATATTGGTTGTACCAAAGTAAGAGCAGCTCTATGTTGTGACTCATAGCGGGGGAGCTCGAACAGAGTACTCCATTCGATATTGTACCTATGCCTCAACAATAAATATGGAAAATCGGTTATCTTAGGAAGTCAGTCCCTTTGACTTTGAACCCCCAGTGATCCACTGTTATTGCTGACATTATCTTTTGGTGTAAGACATTTGATGTATCATATGGGGACTTTCAAATGGATGGACAACTAACTAAAGTGAAACTTTTTTTTAGTTGATTAACCATACTTGCATTGAAAAGTGGTCTTCTAGGTGGTAGTCTTCAGGGGCAGACTGGCCATAGACCCTACAGGGAAACTTCCCAGTGGGTCGATGCCCAGGGAGCTGCCTGAGCCCACTTCACGGCCATCAGCCAAGTAAGGAATTATCTGATGCTCCCCTACTGATCTCAACTCTATTGCTATCCTGAGGTAACTGGAGTAGGAGGACAGAACATGGCAGATATCACGCACAGGGTAACAGTTTTTGGGGAGGTATTTTGTGCTGCTGTGGCTAAATTTTGTGATGCACTGTGGTATTTGGCTCTGTGCAGCAATATGTTTTTTATGGCCCCACCTACTTGTATTGGCCCTGCCTTTGGACCCAACTACAAAATGGGGCAATTTTTTGTTTTTTTTCCAGGACCACTTTAAGTTCCTAATCCATTCCTAATGGTCTTAACAAAGAAGGTCACAGGATATATAACATATAGTGGAACAGAACATCTGTCACAGGAAATCTGGATAAACGTGGTTTTATTTGAGACATTTTATTGTATTGCATTAGTGTGATGGAAACTGGGATTATCAATTGGGATAATCCATTTAGTTAAGACAGAAGGGAAAGACTGTTGGGCACTTTTGCTCTCAGTTGATGTTATAAATGGAAGTCATATTGAAGATGTGAACAGAGTCTAAAGAAAACGATTGAATTTAGGTAGAATCTGTTATACTAAAATGTTGGAGTTGCTTAGACTCTGTTGACACTAGAATTATGGATTCTGTTTATAATGGAGCCATGACAGATCCCAACAAATTTTGATGGATCCCATTGACTTGTAATAAGATCATCAAGGTTGTGTTGGAGCTGCAAACTACACCATTCTAGATGTTCATCAATATGGTACTCCTGGAGGAAAATGAATAACGCAAATTTGAACAAAGCCTCAGATGAGCAATTATTGTCCAGAGGATTTAATGTTCTAAAGAGAGTGGTTAAGTAAAAAGAACTCTGATAAGAAGAATATTGCATTAATGCAAGCACAAAATTATGCACAGGATATAGGGTGAGAAGTGATTTAGTAATGGTATAAGTTGAGCATGGGTTTTTCAGCTGGGCATGAGAGGATTTAATTAGATTTTTAATATGTCCACTAATATGCCAAGACATCAGACACTTCTTAGACACTAAACATTCAGGGGAGGGGGAGGTTGAAGATATTATGGTGTGGTCAATTGCTATAGAAAATCTGCACGAAAGATGGTGGGAAAATGATTAATTCAGTTTGGGCTAGAGATTTAATTTCAGATAATTGGAAGACATCCAAGAAGAGATGGATTTAAGGCAATTTGCAATAAAATAGGAAGATATGATGCAAGTAGAAATATACATTAATGTATCATCAGCATATAGATGGTGATTTAAACTGTACGAGCTGATTAGTTTGCCTAAGGAGTATATGGAGAGCAAGAGGGGGCCAAGGACATAACTTAGGTATAATCTGAATGATATATGTAGGGAGTAAAGAGAGATTTTATATTTGACAAAAAAAAAGAAAAGGCAAAAAAGACACGTTACAAAAGTGAAGCCACAAAGACCATATAAACCCCAAAAAGTGAGCATGAATGTGAATGAAAATTGAGCTTTTATCTGGGCCTATAGGGCTCTACGTGTCATTTTCCATTTTACCTAGACTACAGCTGGTCTGTCCTGACCATGGCAGCATGACAACAGAGCACCAATGGCATAGGCCATATACATAGCAGGAAGCATAGGAAATGTTACGATGGCCACGTGCAGTGGTTTCGGAATATGCCAGTGTTGCTCAAGGATCATCTCATCATGACTATCACAAGCTTCATTTGAGACCTTGTATGAGAAAGAAAGGTAGTTCTCATTTAAGAAATTTTGGGGAGATGCAAAATTTTTGTTGCCGTTACATTGGAAATGTTCACTATATATATAAGAGAGTCCTGAAATGAGTGGTCAATGCCTGTGGAGTATAGAGACTGCTCTGCTACCTATTGGAGATGCATGAACATTGCAACTGGGTTTGAGCGAATGGGGTTCGGATTGCTCTATCTGAACCCAATTAGTTTGAAAACTTTGTTTACCATATCTCCTCCATAGTGTCCTAAAATGTATGGGCTCCCCAGAGGCCCGGAAAATCTTGCTGCACATAACGCTAGACCTGCTTTGATGTTACACTTTGGTAATGCACATAAATTACTGTTCCAAAATCTGAATTCAGCTTCATTAATGAGATTTTGAAACTGTAAATTGAATAATTTATGTGTGCATACCTGAAGTGTAACGTCACAGATGTGAGACAGAGCAAGTCTTGAGTCATTTGCAGCAAGATTTTCCAGGCCTCATTGGAGTCCATATATTTTAGTGCACTATGGAAGGAGATACTGTAAACAAAGTTTCCAAACGAATCGTGTCTGGACAGAGCACTCTGATTTGCTCAAGCCTAATTGTGACCATCAAGCTCTGTGCTATGATTTTGTGTGTAACCATCAAGTTTGTGCCCTCTGTGAGAGACAGTAATGATTACAAAATTGCATGTTCAATTCCCCTAAGGAATTCCCCTAAGTTTTAGTGTAAAAAGTAAAAAGAAAAAGTTTAAAAGAAACCCATTAAAATATAAAAATATCTAATTACTACCCTGTCCCAATTTGACATAAAAAAATAAACAATAAATTTTTTTTAACATAACAGACATCACTGCATCCCAAAATGACCAAATTATTAAAATCTAAAAATATTTTTCCTGTGGGGTGAATGCCGGAATTGAAAAAAAAAACACTTCACAATTCTCAATTTTTTGGTCACCTTGTCCCGGCAAAAAATTAAAAAGTGATCAAAAAGTAGCACGTACCCCAAAATGGTATAAAAAAACTACAGTTTGCCACACAAAAAAACAAACCCTCATACAACGATGTAGTCAAAAATATAAAAAAGTTATGGGTATCACAATATGGTGACTTTTTAATGTAGTACAACAAATTAAAAGCTATTTAAATTTTGATATTGGCACAGAATAAGGACATCAGGTCATTTGTAGTGCACAGTAAAGGCTGTTATACCACAAGCCACAAAACCATGGTGAAACTGTGCTTTGTTTAGTTTTTTATTTCACCCCATAAATAATTTTTTCCACTTTTTTGAACACAAGATATGGTAACTTAAATGATACAACTAAAAATTCAAATTTGACACCCCTAAAAAATAAGCCCTCATATGGCTGTATAAAACTGAAAATTTTAACAGTTGTGTCTTTTGGAATTGGACAAAAAAATGTAAATGCAAAAAACGTAAATGGGTTCTGTCCTTACGGTCTTAAACTCCCAGAAAACCCCTTTAATTTAGATTGTAAGATTTAGTTAAAGATACAGTTAGTTTTATAGCTTCATCTGGGCATAACCTACTTTACGAGCCATAATCTTGGACACCAGTTTGGACAACGTGCAAAATGGTTTTCAACGTTATTAGTATCTGAATCGGGTGCTGCATGAATTAGGTGTTATATACACTACAGGAAAAGACTGATACTATAATGTGATAATGATATAATGGTGAAAAGAATAGTTCCTACAATTATTACACCCCTAATTTTTCTGTAGGTGCCAAAGCTATAAAAACTAATCAGAAAAAAAGTCTTCTGAGATTACCTAACAGCTATTACCATATTTACTTATTAGTTTATTATATTTTCCAGTTTCTCCATTTATAAAGTGGGTTTTCTTTGTAGATAGCTTTATGTGACTCTTCTACATCTTCAGATAACTTTGTAGGACTCTCCCTCAATTCCCCCTCTATGAATGGAGTAGTGGTTGAGGACAGCTCACCACCTCCATTACCTGCAATTGGTGGAAGATACATCAGCAGCACACATATATCCTGTCTGGATGGGTTGCAACAATGTATCAGTTAGGTTAAAATTTATCAGCCTGGCTGTTTAGCTCACAGAGGTCTGCCTTGATGGAATACAACTTTAGTAAATTATTAACATTGAGAATAATGAAAGGGCATCTGTCACCATATTTTTTCCTATGACACTGGCTGACCTGTTACATGTGCACTTGGCAGCTGAAGGCATCTGTGTTGGTCCCATGTTCATATGTGCCCACATTGCTGAGAAATATGATATGTTAATATATGCAAATGAGCCTCTGCTCTCTCTGCAACTGCGGCTCCCTCTGCACTGTAATTGACAGGATATTACACCTGGTCCTGTGAATCAAAGTGCAGAAGGTGTGGCAGTTACAAAGAGAGCTGAGTCTCTTGCAGTAACGAAATTGTCTTCATTTTCCCCAGAGGCTCATTTGCATATATAAAAATAAATAATTCTCAGCAATGCGGGCACATATGAAAATGGGACCAACACAGATGCCTTCAGCTGCCGAGTGCACATGTAACAGGTCAGCCAGTGTCATAGGTACAAATCTGCTGACAGATGCCCTTTAAAGTGCATGTCCAGTCTTGAGTTAAAAAATTATATTAACGTGAAAACCCATAGGTAATGTATATTTGACATAGATTTTTCTTATTCCGTGCTTTTTGGCTGCTTTTTAGCTGAGGTCCATTATAGCAGAACTGTGATCTGTGACTACAGTTTAGCTACAGTGGCCTACGGGGAGTGTCATGTGGTCTGAGACACACCTCCTGTCTCTTCATTGGTTCAGGCTGCTGTTCTATACTTCCCTCCCTGCTGCTTCGCCCACCAAAGGCTCAACAGAAACTCAGAGCATGGAGCCATGATTTCTATTACAGCAAAGTCAGATTATATATTGTGATTAGAGATGAGTGAAGTTATGAAAAATTCAATTCGGCTGCTTTACTGAATTTCACAAAGAAATTTGATTTGTGACAAATGACTTCATCGCAAAGCGCATTTCTTTGTATGTAGCAGGCAGAATGATGGGGAATGGTTTTCAAGCCGCCCCCGTCATTGAACCCCTTGTTTATCGCTGATCGCGGCACATGAGTCTACCCTTTAGGCCTTTCAGGGGTTGATCAGAGTAAAAAAAAACTCACCGTATTCATTTACTGGTGTAGAGACTGTCACGGTTATCTTGATTGAAGACACCACACAAAATCTTGCTGGCCAGGGCACCGGTGTGGTGATGTCATACGTCACCCCGCACAAGATTTTGCACAGTATCTTCAATCTTCGCACGCAAATGGATGAGCTATGAGTATGTATTTTTTGGTTTTTGCCGCCATTTCAGAGAAAATTGAGTCGTTACCACAAAGCACAAAGAAAATTCGGCTTTGAGGTGAATCAAATTTTTCTTGAAATTCAGATTTAAGTCAATTAGTTTGACTTTCATTCACTAATTACTAATTATGATTATAAATTGCTGTGTGAAAAAGAAAAATATCAGATATCTGCCACACATATAATCAAGGAAATCAGGAAGTAAGGGCAATTCTGGTACATTTTTAGTTTACATTCACAGGCTAGTTTAATTGTGTTTTTACACCCTTTATTAGTGTACGCATTTGTACTAACCGTGCCTTTTATTTGACTGCCTTTGTCACAAATGATGCATTTGCAAGAGCAGGTCATAGATAGAAAGTGTAGAATTCATACCCTTTAGGTAGAATTTTCATTTGCTGTAAAACTACTTGAAATCTGAGAACTAGTTCCAAAAATTGCTCTCGTCCCAGTGCTGAGAACAGCAATGTTTTACTCATCAATTACAGCACTTAAATATAAGTGTTTGGTGACAGAAGGTTAATAACCCTTTTATAATAAGATATAGCTGTGTGGCATAGGGATAATTCTACCCTTACACAATTGATTCATTTACATTTAAAAAGCTAATGATGCTGCTTATTGCCAATTGATATATGAGGCATGCAAGGAAAAAAAAACTATACACCACGAAACTTATTATGAAAATATGATTTCTGTAGATGACATTCAAAATTCCTGAGCGAACATAACCTTGAATAGCTAATATTGGTAGAGGCAACTTAAAGGGCTCGAAGGACTTAAAAGGTTATTCATACTAGAGATAAGCAAAGTTTTGGAAAATTCGATTCGGCTGCTTCGCTGCTTTTTTGTAAGTAGCGGGTGCAATGACAGGGAGCTGCGATAGCGCTGCCCCTTGTCATTGTACCCTTCAGATGACGCGTTCATACATGACTACGGCATCTGAGTGTAAAAATCATACTTACCGCCACCATTGGCTCGCGACAGGCTAGCCATCTAGCTTGAAGATCTGGCGTTAAATCTTGCACAGCCCGAGATGACATTGTCACGTCGGCTGGTGTGGTGACGTCATACATCACTACGCACAGGATTTCGTCCGAGATCTTTAATCAAGATGGCCGCGGCCAGTCGTCGCAAACAAATGGAGAAGGTAGGTATGATTTTTTTTTTTTACACTATTTCAGGTTATATAGATTCGCTACGACAAAGCACGAGTAAATTCGGCTTCATGGCGAATCGAATTTATCCTACCTTACATATTTGTGGCATATCTTCAGGATCCTCCGACCGTTGTTCTACCTGGTAGTTCGTCAAGAAATTTGATTAGTTCATTAATTTGTCACAAATTGCTACAAACCAGGTATACCCATGCCACTCTGTCTAATCATATTCTTCGCAGTGTGAAGGCTTGAAAAATAAGCCTTCCTTGACTGACAACAGTTCATCTACTTTAGCAGCCTGGCATTTTAAAATGGAACCTGCTGGTGAGTTCAATGGGCGTCTTGGCCGCCGGGTGTCTGCTGTTTTAAAGAGTAGACACCTAGCACTAATGTCTGTCACTAGCAGTAATGCCGGTCGCGAACTTTTAACTCTTCAGATGCGGTGGTGACCTGGCACCCCCCAGCGGGGATGGGTGGGGCCGGAGCATGTATGCAGCAGCCTCTCTCTTCCTATGTGATGGTACCAGAGATGGTACACAGCATCGAGGGGGAAAACCTTCCTCAAAGAAATAAAATTGAGGGATCGACAAGAGGGATGACCATAATCTCATGTCGATCCCTCCCTAAGGTCCAGGAACCAAGTAGTATTTTGCTTTTGAAATTTTTAGGGTTAAGACAAGATGGCTGAACATGATAGGCTCAGCAACAAATCAGAATGTTTTCTATTACATCCTCCTAACTTGGTGGGGTAGGGTTTGAGGAACCTCTATTGGGATAGGGGCAGGTCTAGAGGTGAGACTAGAATCTATAAGAACTGTATGGCACACCCTCTGAAAATGTCCTAATTGTCATAAATGGGTATGTACATTTAAATGGAAACCTTTCCTCATGCTGTTTGATGTTAGTGCTGACAGAATTTTTGCATAACATCAAAAATCTGTTTAGGAAGCTCATGTAGCCAAAGCCAAAAGCAGCTACAATGACTACCTCTCTTTTAAATAACCTGCAGTCAACGCTTGAAATGGACAACTCCCAGAAGAACAAAATCTGTCTTTGTAGTATCACCTGTTGAGCAGTTACCCTAAGTCAATGTCTGACTTTTGAAACAGGTCTTGGGGTTGAAACCAAAACTAACTATTTCACAAGCCATGTGCAGAGAGCTGCTTCTAAATTTGTGTCTCTCATAAGTGCAGAGTAGGCTGCTGGTTGCCTAGATGAGACATGTTTGACATAGGTCTATGGAGGAATAACTTTTTTCCTTGTAGAGACCACTTAGTTAGTGTAGTGGGTCTTCAGGTCCAGCAATGCTCCCAGTAAAGGAAGGAAATTGGCTCTTATCCAGAAGGATGAAAGCTGGATCTTTATTGACTCCTAAATTAGAGCTTATTGTCCTCCCGGATAAGAGTTTATTGCAATCCCTTTTTCCCAGATATTATTGCTAGACTTAAAAGACGCCCAAATTCCAAATTGGTGGTCTCCACAAGGCGAAATTTTATTGTTTTACCCTATATCAAAGGCCTCTTGCACAGCCAACCAGTAGGCTATGCTCCATTGACAATGACCAAATAAATACCATAACAAACAGCACTTGGTGTTGGGTACTCTTCCAACAACAATATTGCCTGAAGTAAAATGCTCTTTTTAGCTTTTTTATAGATATGTACAGCATATTTAAAGAGGTATTCGGGGACATTAATATTGATTGATCATGGTTCAAAACCCATAGTTCCACTGATCAGCTGGTCACAGTGCCGGACCTAAACAGATCTATCCACTGAGAAGTGGTTCCAACACCAGAGATACTTGGGAAAAGCTGATAGAGGAGGTATCAGAGAATAGGCCAACAATATAAAAATCCTGAAAACCCCTTTTTAAAAGCTGATGTCCTTAAAGGAGTTATTTGGCAAATTATATTAATGATCTATCCACAGCTCACCCCCTCTCCCCCTGCCGATTAGCAGGTTTGTGAAGCTGAAGCACTCATCGGAATACTAGTGAGCACAGTAGCCTCCTGGGTGTCCACCAAGCACAGCTCCATACATATATATTGTATAGTAGATATGCTTGGTATTACAGCTCAGCCCCATTGACTGCTCCATGTGACCAATGTATGGTGACGTCATATGACCTAGGAAGAGGCTGCAGTGCTCACAGAGAACCCAGTCTCTTATAACTGCTGATGAAGGTGGGTCCTGGGAGACGTACCCCCAACAATCTTATATTGATGACTAATCCTGGGGATATCCTGTTAAAGAATCATTTTTATGTTGGGTAGTGATAACCAGAAAAGCAAGTACCATAATGTAATATGCCACAAAACACACATTATTTAGGTATATAGTTCTTGAATGTAGTCAGTAGCAAATCTCCAGGTATTTACTCTACTTTTCAAGTAATTTCAGATATTTTGCCTGGTTTGAATCTTGGTGAAGAAAGAGAAAGTGACATCTGCACTCCTTCTAAATTCAATAAAAGAAAGTTAGAAACAAGGAGACCACCCAGTGCACAGCTACCCCTGCTGAGACTAGACAGAAGAAAGCTAAGTCCTCAGGCTTGACTTGTAGAATTCATAACAAATTAAGCCTTAGGATTCTGCTCCAGTTTCTAACTCTGCGCTGAATGGTATGTGACTATTTGGAAAAAAATACATCAAACTAGCTGGAGCGTGTTTTGTTAGGTTTTCCATGTGCTGGATCATAATGCACAAATAAAATATTTAAGTGGATTTGACTAGGCCCAAAGCTTACTTTTATTACTGGTGGTGACCTCCCCTGTTGCCTGTGGATACTCAGTTTGAGGGATAGATGAAATGGCAGCTAGAATGTTTATAAGATCACACAACTTGAACATTTCAGGAGATTGATTCTCCGACTTTTCTACTTGTGTAATAATCTTAGTGAGAAAAAGAGCAGGTGTAGACAAAGGCTCATGTTCAATGGCACAAAATAGGTCTAGCTGGGCCCCTCCCTCACCCTCTGCCACTTACCACCAAAATCACACCCTGTTTACATTTTAATTTAAACACTTTTTTAACCATGCAGTTGTCTTTTTTTTTTTTTTATTTTTATTCCCTGCCTTCCTGTAGCCATACATTTTCCCTTCACATAGCTGTAGGAGAGTTTATTTCTTGAGGGACATGTTGTACTTTCGAATGGCTTCATTTTATATTGCTTTCAAGGTAGTAGGAAGCTGGAAAAATAAAATTCTAGATGGGGTAGAATTGGAAAAAAACATCAGCAGGTATGCTCCTAATGAAGGGGACCCACTATTAGGCCCCTAAACGCGTTGAGCTTCCTCTTCTACCCTACCCTGGCTTTGGAATAAAGAAAAAGTTCAAGATAACTGCTGAATGTTTGCCGTCCTTTCTCTGACATCTCTACAAGCGACCCAGGCACAGGAGGAGTGGTGTGGGTGTCTTGAGTTTTATCCCACATTACCCTCCTGGGTGAAGTGAGTCATTTACCTTCTGGCTTTGTTTTTATATTGGTTTTTAGGAATATATGGTATTAGACTATATTGGATCTTTATGATTTTTATTATTTCGTTACACTGATACACATCATTCTGTCTATGTGGTGTTTGGCGCCTCCCATTTTGGTCCTTTTTTCAGCGTGTCTCACGCACCACTATTTTCATTCTCCACCACCTACCCTTAGTGTACCTAGGCTAGGTTGGGACCAGTGGCAGCCTACCCACCCATTTATCTGTATAATTTATGACATCTTACTTTTATATACCTCGACTGATAATTAATGCACTTTCACTTTCTCTAGCCTTTCCTTTGGCGCCCTGCTAAGTTATTCCGGGACCCTCTTTCTGAAGGTCCAGGTACTAACACTCTTTTTTATCTTCCTGTCCCTGACTTAATCTCCATTGGCCATGGCACATGAGGGGTTAAATGTCTGTGATTTGCATTATAGGGGTTATAAAAAATGACTGCAAAGAAGAACGACAGTGGAGCATGTGCACTGTTGCTTTATTCAAAGTCCATAAGATTAATAAAGGCAGCCAAGCATTGTGGAGGACCTCCATTTTAGTGATTGGTGGGAGTCTGAGTAGTGGAGTCTCAAATGATCAGACATATATCACTTATTCCCTGTGGGAATGACATTTTAAAAGAGAAACATGATCATTAATATGCAAATTCAGTGGGATAGGGACTGAGGATGCAAAGGTAGTATTTGTATTTACGGTAGGTTCCTCTGCAATATTGTATATGGGACATTGTATATATGTAGAGTCGGAAGAAAAAATGGAATGGTTCCGGCACCTAATTTTGCAGTAAAAACTTCCTTTATTCGGGGTTCGGTATACACTCTTGTTCACACAGTAGCTGGTAGTTTACGCGTTTCGGACAATCTAGTCCTTAGTCGTAACAAAAATGGTTTGATTGTGACCCATATTTAAATGGTTACCCTGGCGCCGCCCATCAGGGCGGCGCCAGAGTAACCAGCTAAATATGAGTCACAATCAAACCATTTTGTTACGACTAAGACTGAGTATCAGCGTAAACTCCAGCTACTGTGTGAACAAGTGTATACCAACCCAGATCAAGAGTTTTACTGCAAAATTAGGTGCCGGAACCATTCCATTTTTTCTTCCGATTGCTGCAAGCTCTTCTCTTGAGGCTCCGAGCACCGGGGATATGGCTGTCCTGGATGGGTGAGCTGGACTTTTTGCATTTGTTATATATGTAGAGTAGCTGTTACTGATTTTGCATTTGGGCCATTAAACCAGGGTTGCCAACCGTCCACAAATTTCTCGACAGTCCATAAAGATAGGTGACTTTTTTCCTGTGTCCGTGAAAAAAAAATAGATGTGTCAAGGCTGGTGGTACTTGACTATATTGTTTTGGTGGTAATTATCATCATTTTACAGTTCACAGTAAGTGCTGGTAATGAGGTTGTATCATTACATTGAGTTATAGACATGTGTTACTTATATCTCTATATTTCATTATGGTTTTCCAATTTGTCCGTAAAAAATGCCTGTCTGTGATTTTTGGATAAGTTGTCCAGAAGAAAGAAAAACTCTGGTTGGCAACCCTGCATTGGGCTATGAACTACACTTTGTGCACATTGATATTTAGGTTGCTTTCACATGAGCCATATGGATTGTGTTAGGATCTGTTCAGGGAAAAACTGATGGTTTTGCAGACAAGTTCAATCCGTTTTTTTTTTCACGATTGCATTCAGTGTATGCATTTTTTCTGTCCGGATTGTATCCGGATTCGATGTGTTTTTCATGCATGTGAAGAAAAACTGTAGACAAAATCTACATCTCCTGGTAGCTATCATTGAAAAACACATTGCGCCTGGATGCCATCCATTTTTCACGCAAGCCCTATTCATTTCTATGGAGTCCGCACAATATAGAACATGCTGAGATTTTTCTTGAAAGCAAAGATGTTCCTTGAAAAATGCTATGCGTTCTCTACACTCATCGCATCCGGACGGAAAACTCACTCGTGTGAAAGAGGCCTTGGAGTTCAGCCAAAAAAGAAATCTAAAAGGGAATGTGTCCTCAGAAACTATCATATTGTTTAAATCATGTTAAACATATTTTAATGAATATTTGATGGGTATTTTTACTTTTCCATTCATCTATAGTTAAAAAATTAAAAAAAAATAAAAATCCTGCAGTTTTTTCCCTGGCCACTAGGCCTAATAATAGAAACCATTTCTTGTTCTGTACAGATCATTTTTCTGTTGCATGCAGGATAACAATGACAGATGCAAGACGCCTGCCTCCATAATCATGTTTACAAAAGAGAATATCTACAGAAAAAAAATCAGATCAGAAAAAAGAATACATGTGATTATCTGGTTTTGACTGGCAAAAAATAAATAAAAAAAATAGGTGACTGCCCTCTAAGTTCCTCTATGCTATTGTGTGGCCCCAGGGCTCTGAGGGCTACGGATGGTGGGGTATGCCCCAAGCTATATATGCCCAGTTAAATTTAGTGAAGTCCTTAAAGCTGTCATCTTTCATCAAACAACAGAGAGCAAAGCCTTGTGTTAAAAGGTCAAAGAACGTGTTGCTCTACAATAGAAGCAACGCTCGCCATTTGCTATGACGTTCGGTGTAGATCGCCAGCATATAGCTGAGCGGTGAATACATACATGGGGGGAATCCAGAAGCAATGCAATATTAGTTTCTATAAATGTGAGCCTTTCTCTAAGCTCAGATATTGCTGTGGGAAGCAGAAGATTATATCTCTGCTAAAGTAATTAAATAGCAAGAAATGTAAACAGTTACTTCAAGCAATACAATGGAAAATAATGTATTGCAAAAACTTTAATCTAGCTTCAAGCTATAGGCAAACTTTAGGGTAGGGGTAGTCTGCCTTTTCCAAATATTTCATATTATCCAATGTCTGCACTTAGTCACCAGAACTGAGATCAGAATTTCTATTTTCCCCAGGTTCAAATCTGCAAACAAACCACCGGCTGTACAGAATCTGCAGTAAATTCAGCAATGTAAGCATTCAACCACTAAAATATACAGTCGTGACAAAAACAAAGTATACCCTCTTTGAATTCTATGTTTTTTTTACATGTCAGGCTATAATAATAGACATCTAGGGACACATTTATTATTTATTAATAAAGCCCTGTGCTGGCGGTGGATCGCTGAAGTTATGTAGGAGCGCCGACCTCTACATATTTTCGGCACATGCACTGGCGCTTCTAAATGCAAGACAGCTTTCTTGCTGTCTTACATATAGACCAAACAGGCATAAAAATGGTAAATGAGATGGGCCTACAGGCTCATCCCCTTCCCTGTCTCCATCTTCCGATCCCTGCAGGATTTACATGAGGCCAGGTGCAGACTGGGAAGTTAAATTGGCCCTGAAAAAAAAAGCTAAAAGTTGTCCCAATTTTGTAGGTTGGGAGGGTGGGACATCACAAGTAGATGGGCCAATACAAGTTGGCAGGGTCAGTAATACCATCTCATGAACCAAATACCACAGTGTAGCACAAAATACTTCCCCAGAAGCTGTCCCTCTGTGCTGGTGATCAATAGATGCCATGTTCTGTCCTCCTCGAATTGTCTCTAATGGATCTCAATAGCGGAAGAAAACGCTTCAGTTTTGTCCCCATTCATTGTCAATGGGGACAAAACTGAACTGAACAAAACGGAATGCAGCAAAATGAATCCCGTTCCGTTTGGTTGTGCTCCCATCTCGAACAGATTGACAATTTTATGTCCGCGAAGTGGTGCGGAGAAAGACTGATCCATCCTGACACACAATGTAAGTCAATGGGGACAGATCCGTTTTCTCTGACACAATAGAAACCGGATCCGTCCCCCATTGACATTTAACCACTTCAGCCCCCCTAGCTTAAACACCCTTAATGACCAGGCCACTTTTTACAATTCCGCACTACACTACTTTCACCGTTTATTGCTCCGTCATGCAACTTACCACCCAAATGAATTTTACCTCCTTTTCTTCTCACTAATAGAGCTTTCATTTGGTGGTATTTCATTGCTGCTGACATTTTTACTTTTTTTGCTATTAATCAAAAATTACCGAAATTTTTGCAAAAAAATGACATTTTTCATTTTCTGTTGTAAAATTTTTCAAAAAAAACTACATTTCTATATAAATTTTTCTCTAAATTTATTGTTCTACATGTCTTTGATAAAAAAAATCCAATAAGTGTATATTTATTGGTTTGGGTAAAAGTTATAGCGTTTACAAACTATGGTGCAAAAAGTGAATTTCGGCATTTTGAAGCAGCTCTGACTTTCTGAGCGCCTGTCATGTTTCTTCAGGTGCTAGAATGTCAGGAAAGTATAAATACCCCCAAATTACACCATTTTAGAAAGAAGACACCCCAAAGTATTCGCGGAGGGGCTTGGTGAGTTCATGTATCATTTCATTTTTTTCACAAGTTAGCGGAAAATGACACTTTCTGAGAAAAAAAAAAAAAAAAGTTTCAATTTCTGATAACTTCTGGCAAAAAAAAAAAAAATCTCAGACGGACTCACTATGCCCCTCAGTGAATACCTTGGGGTGTCTACTTTCCGAAATGGGGTCATTTGTGGGGTGTGTTTACTGTTCTGGCATTTTGGGCGGGGCTAAATTGTGAGCCGCCATGTAAAACCTAAAGGTACTCGTTGGAATTTGGGCCCCTTTGCGCACTCAGGCTGCAAAAAGTGTCACTCATGTGGTATCGCCGTACTCAGGAGAAGTAGGGCAATGTGTTTTGGGGTGTATTTTACATATACCCATGTTGGGTGAGAGAAATATCTCTGTAAATTGTCAACTTTGTATAAAAATTTTTAAAAGTTGTCGTTTACAGAGATATTTTTCACACAAAGTATGGGTATATATAAAAATACACCCCAAAACACATTGCCCTACTTCTCCTGAGTACTGGGATACCACATGAGTGACACTTTTGCAGCCAAGATGCGCAAGGGGCCCTAAACCAATGAGTACCTTTAGGATTTCACAGGGCATTTTTACGCATTTGGATTCCAGACTTCTTCTCACGCTTTAGGGGCCCCTAAAATGCCAGGGCAGTATAAATACCCCACATGTGACCCCATTTTGGAAAGAAGACACCCCAAGGTATTCTGTGAGGGGTATGGTGAGTTCATGTAAAATTTTAATTTTTGTCACAAGTTAGTGGAATATGAGACTTTGTAAAAAACAAAATTAAAAAAACAAAAAAAACAATTTCCGCTGACTTATGCCAAAAATAAAAATTCTGTGGACTCACCATGCCCCTCACAGAATACCTACGGGTGTCTTCTTTCCAAAATGGGGTCACATGTGGGGTATTTATACTCACCTGGCATTTTAGGGGCCCCTAAAGTGTGAGAATCCAAATGCATAAAAATGGCCTGTGAAATCCTAAAGGTACTCATTGGTTTTAGGGCCCCTTGCGCACCTAGGCTGCAAAAGTGTCACACATGTAGTATCGCCGTACTCAGGAGAAGTAGGGCAATGTGTTTTGGGGTGTATTTTACATATACCCATGCTGCGTGTGAGAAATATCGCTGTAAACGACAACTTTTTAAATTTTTTTATTCAAAGTTGTCAATTTACAGAGATATTTCTCTCACCCAGTATGGGTATATGTAAAAATACACCCCAAAACACATTGCCCTACTTCTCCTGAGTACGGCGATACCACATGAGTGACACTTTTTGCAGCCAAGATGAGCAAAGGGGCCCTAATTCCAATGAGTACCTTTTAGGAGGGCATTTTTACGCATTTTTCTTCTCACGCTTTAGGGCCCCTAAAATGCCAGGGCAGTATAAATACCCACATGTGACCCCATTTTGGAAAGAAGACACCCCAAGGTAATCCGTGAGGGGCATGGCGAGTTCATAGAAGATTTTTTTTGGCACAAGTTAGTGGAAATTGATTTTTATTGTTTTTCTCACAAAGTCTCCCTTTCCGCTAACTTTTGACAAAAAGTTTAATTTTTCATGGACTCATTATGCCCCTCAGCGAATACCTTGAGGTGTCTTCTTTCAAAATGGGGTCACATGTGGGTATTTATACTGCCCTGGCATTTTAGGGCCCTAAAGCGTGAGAGGAAAATGCGTAAAAATGCCCTCCTAAAAGTACTCATTGGTTTTAGGGCCTTGCGCATCTTGGCTGCAAAAAGTGTCACTCATGTGGTATCGCCGTACTCAGGAGAAGTAGGGCAATGTGTTTTGGGGTGTATTTTTACATATACCCATGCTGGGTGAGAGAAATATCTCTGTAAATTGACAACTTTGAATAAAAAAATTTAAAAAGTTGTCGTTTACAGAGATATTTCTCACACACAGCATGGGTATATATAAAAATACACCCCAAAACACCTCGCCCTACTTCTCCTGAGTACGGCGATACCACATGAGTGACACTTTTTGCAGCCAAGATGCGCAAAGGGGCCCTAAAACCAATGAGTACCTTTAGGATTTCACAGGACATTTTTACGCATTTGGATTTTCACGCTTTAGGACCCCTAAAATGCCAGGGCAGTATAAATACCCCACATGTGACCCCATTGTGGAAAGAAGACACCCCAAGGTATTCCGTGAGGGGCATGGCGAGTTCACAGAAAAAAAATTTGGCACAAGTTAGCGGAAATGGTATTTTTTTTTTTTTTTTTTTACAGTCTCACATTCCACTAACTTGTGACAAAAATAAAATTTTGCATGAACTCGCCATACCCCTCACAGAATACCTTGGGGTGTCTTCTTTCTAAAATGGGGTCACATGTGAGGTGTTTGTACTGCTCTGGCATTTTAGGGGTCTCCGCAATCATTACACGTATGGCCAGCATTAGGAGTTTTTGCTATTCTCCTTATATTGACCATACGGGTAATGAGAATTTTTTTCCGTTCAGCCTCTGCGCTGAAAGAAAAAAATGAACGTCACATATTTTTCCATTCACATTGATCAATGTGGATGAAAAATCTCTAAAAATGTGCAAAAAAAGAGGGAAAAGCTATAAAGCTGCGATCGCTAAGGGACCCTAAGGCCTCATTCAAGCGTCCGCAATTCTGTTCCGCAAAATTTTGCGGAACAGAAATGTGGATACATTCAATTCTATGGGGACAGACTTTGTCCCGCTCGGATCCGTAATTGCGGATCCGTAGTGGAGATCCGCAAAAGTATAGAACATGTCCTATTCTTGTCCGCAATTGCGGACAAGAAAAGGCATTTTCTATATAGTTCTGGCAATGTGCGGATCCGCAAAATGCGGAAAGCACATTGCTGGTGTCCGTAGTTTTGCGGATCCGCGGATTTGCGGATCCGTGGATCCGCAAAACACATGCGGACATCTGAATGAGCCTTACAGTGGGTGATCAGTGACAGGGGGTGACAGGGGGTGATCAGGGGGTGACATGGGAGATCAGGGGTTAATCAGTGACAGGGGGGTGGTGGGTGGGGGCGGTGGGGGGTTGTGTGGTGATTGGTGCACTTTGATATTTTTCTCTGGTGGTCCCAAGCAAAGGGACCACCAGAGAAGCGGGTAGCAAGCAGATCAGACGCTGTTCACAGAACAACGCCTGATCTGCGATTTTTCTGCCATATACAGCCTGCCAGCGCACGATCGGCGCTGGCAGGCTGTAGTATAACTACATGCGAGCGCGCCGATGGCGCGCATTGCGCATGTGCGGGCGCGTCCTCGCGTCATCTCGCGTCTCGCGAGATGACGCGCCGATGCGTCCGATCAGAGCTACAGGGCCGCCGCCAGGACGCAATCCTGCGTGCGGCGGTCCTGTAGCGGTTAATGGTGTTCATGATGGATCCGTCAAGGCTACATAAGACATAATACAACCGGATCCGTTAATGACGGATGCATGCGGTTGTATTATTGTAACAAAAGCGTTTTTGCAGATCCATGACGGATCCGCAAAAAACGCTATTGTGAAAGTAGCCTTAGCTATAGAGCAGCCACATGGAACATAGGAATCTATAGTCTGGAGATGACTCCTTGACTTCTATAAGGCTTCGTTCACATCACTGTTCAGCCTTTCCGTTATCCTGCTCCTCTTAGAAGCAAGAGAAAGGAATGGACGAATTCGGCACATAACTGAGCCGAGCGGAACCTAAGGACCCCATAGACTATAATGGTGTCCGTTAGGTTTCTGCTCAGAAGAAGATTTTGGAGCGGAGACAAAAGTCCTGCATGCACTACTTTTGTCTCCGCTCCAAAATCTTCCGAGCGGACAACTAATGGACCCCATTATAGTCTATGAGGTCCTTAGGTTCCCTTTCGGCTCAGTTATGTGCCGAATTCGTCCTTTCCGGTCTCCTGCTACTGAACGGAGCTGGAGAACGGAAAGGCTGAACAGTGATGTGAACGAAATGTAAGGCCCCTTGCAGACGAGCGTGAGCGAATTAGGTCCGGATGCGTTGCAGATGCTTTCAGTGAAAACTGCACGATTTCGCAAGCAAGTACATTCAGTTTTGTTTGCGATCGCGTTTAGTTGTTCAGTTTTTATCGTGCGGGTGCAATGCGATTTACTGCGTTTTGCACGCGCATGATAAAAAACTGAATCTTTACAAACAACATCTCTTAGCAACCATCCGTGAAAAACGCATTGCATCCGCACTTACTTGTGGATGCGATGCGATCTCACGCAGCCCCATTTACTTTTATAGGGCCAGCATTGCGTGAAAATCGCAGAATATAGAACAAGCTGCGATTCTCACGCAATGCACAAGTGATGCGTGAAAACCAACGCTCATGTACACAGACCCATTGAAATGAATGGGTCCGGATTCCGTGCGGGCGCAATGCTTTCGCATCACGCATTGCACCCGCGCGGAATACTCGCTCGTGTGAAAGGGGCCTAAGAGAGAGAAGGAGGCGAGCAGTGACCATCATCTATCTTGAATTACCTTTATATAGGTGTTATTTTTCATTGTAATTATGCCTTTAATGATAATGAGATGACTATTGATAAGCGATCTCTGCAGAACCAAAAGTGACAGCCTATTATTAGATTGTTTTGAATCTAATCTTGTTTTTAAAAACTTGAATTAAACTGCAGTTAATTTTTTTCTGACACAATTCCTTTGAAGGGATTTCCCAAGCCTTTTTAACTCATGACCTCTCCTCAGGATAGGTCATCAATATCTGATTAGTGGGGGTCCGACACCTGGATCCCATGCTGATCAGCTGTTTGAGAAGGAACCGCTTAGCCTAGGCCAGTGACGTCATGTTCATCGGTCCAATGGTCTAGGCGCCGCTCAGCCCCATTCAAGGGAATGGGGCTGAACTGCAACACCAAGCACAGCCGCTATACAATGTACGGTGCTGTGCTTGATAATCTGCAAGAAGGCTATTGAGCCTATGGGAGCACTGGTGCACAAGCAGCTGATTGGCGAGGTTCCAGGTAGAGATAAGTGAAGAATTGAAAAAAATTCAATAAGATTCGATTCTGCTGCTTTGCCAAATTTTACAAAAAATTCTGTTTCGTGAGAAATTACTTCGTCACAAAGCGCAATTCTTTGTAAATAGTGGGTGCAATGACAGGGAGCAGAAATCTCGCCGCCCCGATCATTGTACTCTTCAGATGCCACGTTCGTACATGATTGCAGCATCTGATATACATAGAGTGTAAAATATAAAAAAAAAAAAAAACTTACCTGATCCATTTGCTCGCCATGGGCCGGCCGCCATCTGGCTTGAAGGTCGAATGATGACGTTATTAGTCACCGTGCACAGGATTTAAGCCGAGATCTTCAAGTAAGATGGCGCCGGGCAGCCGTTACAGGCAAATAGAGCAGGTAAATATTATTTTTTTTGTTTTATTTTTTACACTATTTCAGGTTAAATCGATTTGCTACCATGAAGCTGGAGGAAATTCAGCTTCGCGGTGAATCAAACTTATCCTGAAATTAGGGATCGAAGTCCACTTTGTGGACCTTGATTCGCTCATCTCTAGTCCCAGGTGTCGGACCCCCTTATTGATCAGATGCTAAAAATCTATCTGAAGGATAGGTCAGCAGTTAAAACGACTTGGGAAACTCCCTTCAAGTAAGAAAAAAAATGATCTTGTGTTTCCAGAAGCAGCACCACAGAGGGCAGCTCCACTTTATTTTTATGGCACACCATATAGTGCTGGACCCTGAAGAAGATCCTGTCCTCATCCTAGAAAGTAATTTCTAGCTTACAGGCAGCGTCTATTCCTGACTGTTCTATGCAGTGTCGGACTGGGGTGCCTAGGGCCCACCAGTAAAATTTATTTTGAGGGCCCACTGTATGGATACATTCAAATATTACCTGCTCACACAGCAGCAGACAAGGGTCCCTGCAGCGACTTTGAGAAAGTGGGTCCCCCAAAAAAGAAGATACTGGTTGGTCTGCCTCTGCACCTAGAAGCCATCTCAGCCACCTGATGCATCTATGATAAACTGGGTAGTTTCAAAAATTATCTACAATTTTTTTATATGACCATAGATTGGTTGAGGTGCTGTACATACCTATCTATTTGTAGTGCAATCACTCTACTGTGTTATGTGCCACTTGTGCAGGGGGTAGTAGACTAGGGGCCCACCTGGCTCAGTGGCCCACCGGGAATTCACCTGTACCCGTGTGGGCCAGTCCGAGCCTGGTTCTATGTAAGGAGTCGCTAATTTTTCTTAAATTGTCATTTTCTCTTATTTTGGGATGACATTTTGGAATTTTGAAACCAATTACTAGTTTGCCATAAAATTATATGGACTAAAGTTCCAATGGTTCTAACATGCAGCAGTGGAACCGATTAATATTGTAACTTGAGGGACAACAGACTTGTCAGAAGAGAAGAAGGCCCGTCAGCATGGTCTTGTTATACACTATGACAGGACTGGCCAATCTGCGGCTCTCCAGCTGTTCTAAAACTACAATTCCCACCATGCCCTGCTGTAGGCTGATAGCTTTAGGCTGTCTGGGCATGCTGGGAGTTGTAGTTTTGCAACAGCTGGAGAGCCGCAGGTTGGCCAGCCCTGCACTATGACAGTATCTGCAAGCAGACAATGGATATCTCCAAACAGAATATTTATTTAGTTTTAAATTATTCAGGTTTTCTTTGCAAAAACCTATAAATATATTCACCGAGCAGCTTTATATGAATCGTATACACCTTACAACGGTGGGTTACGTCTGTTCTGTGCCCTGAAAGGCAACATGTACGCTCTAATTCCAACATGAATTTCTTTTTTCTTTTTTTTTTGGCAGCAGGCAAGCCAATTAAAGGGCACCAAGCTGGGATAATGCTAGCCTCTCCCACAACCCTAAGTCAAGATATTCATTCTGTAGACAGATATTAACATTTATAAAGAGCTTTCTATAAATAGAAAAAATACATATTCCTCTCCTGCAATAATCATTCATTAAAAGGGTAAAACAGCTTGTGTCATTGATATCACTAATACTGACAGGCAGGAGAAAACATCACGTCAAGTGGAGTCTCCGTGGTTCTTAGGGTATGGCCCCATGTTCAGGTTTCTTCAGGCAGTTTTGTAAACCAAAACCAGGAGTGAATTTAAAAAAGAGAAGTGGTATTAGCCCTTTAAACATTTTCCCCTTTTATAATGCACTCCTGACTTTGGCTTTCAAAACCGCATGAGGAAACCTGACCGTATGGCTGTACCTTCACAATTCAAACTGCAAATTCTTGCTTGTTCCTTTATGCCACTGAGTATACTGGAAGGGATGTAACACCAACATCTACATATACTGGGGATTATCTAAGTATAGGATAAGGATGCAATATGCACTGTTTATCTGGTTAATAAATGCATAGATTATCTGGACACTGCGTGCACCCTTTGGGTAGGGCCACACAGAGCAGCCTTGATCCAGTCAGGTTGCAGCCGTGCTACGGTCAAGAGCTGCACGGCCAATTATCCCGCAGCTGCCTTTTATTTAACTAATGAAGACTGCACTGGTTATATACACTTTTACTTGGCTCTTGTGTTTCCTATTTATCTACTCATCATTTGAATTATTTATATGGGTGCTGTATGCACTATTTATCTGGGCTATGTATGTACTTTGTATCGGGATGCTTTATAAGATAATTATCTGGATGCTGTATGCACTATTATCTGGATACTGAGTACAATAGATATCTGAACACTTTATACACCCCATATCTAGTGCCTATATATGCTTTTACATGCATGCTGTGTATGCTATTTATCTAGCCAGTGTGTGCACTATTCACATGGGTGCTGTATGACACAATTTATCTGGACTCTGTACAGGATGCTTTATAAGACTAATTATCATGATGCTGTGTGCAATATTTATCTGGATGCTGAGTACGCTAGATATCTGGGCACTGCATACACTACTTTACTGGGGGTTATATACTTTTACTTGGCTCCTCTGTATACCATTTATTTCATTGTGTGCATTATTTATAAGGGTGCTGTATGACACAATTTATCTGAACTTTACATGTACTTATATCTGGATGCTTTATAAAACGTCATCTGGACACTCCTTATCTGGTGGCTATATACTTTTACTTGGATCCTGTGTATACTATTTATCTAGTCCCTGTGTGGATTATTTATATGGATGCTGTATGATACAATTTATCTGGACTCTGTACTGTATATACTTTGTATCTGGATGATTTCTAAGACTAATTATCACAATGCTGTATGTAATATTTATCTGGATGCTGAGTACACTAGATATCTTGACATTGTATAAACATCGTATACAGTACTTTTCTGGTGGCTGTATACTTTTAGTTGGCTCCTGTGTATTCTATTTATCTAGTCACTGTGTGCTTTATTTATATGGGTGCTATATGACATAATTTATCTGAACATTCTGATTACTTTATATCTGGATGCTTTATGAGACTAATTAATGGGATGCTGTATGCACTATTTCTTTAGGTGCTGAGCACATTTGATATCTGGACAATGTATATACTCCTTATCTGGTAGCTTTATACACTTCAACTTGGGTAGTGTGAATAATATGTATCTTGTCACTGTGCATTATTTTAAGGGTGCTGTATGACACAAGTTATCTAGACTCCATGTGTAGTTTGTATCTGATGTGGTAAGAGACTGGATATGGTATGCACTATTTATCTGGATACTGACTATGCTAGATATCTGGACACAATACACTCTGGTGGCTATATACACTTACATGTATGCTGCACATACTATTTACCTAGTCACTGCATGAATTATTTATACGAATGCTGTATGATACCTTTTACATGGACTTTATGTGTAGTTTGTATCTGAAGCTGTAAGAGACAGATTATCAGGATACAATATGCAATTTATCTGGATACTGAGTACACAAGATATCTGGAGACTGTATAAACTCCTTATCTGGTGGCTACATAAACTTTTACTTCGATGCTGCATATTCTATCTATCTAGTCACTGCAGGCATTATTTATATGAGTGTTGCATGGCAATCTAGATTATGCATGTAATATGTATTTGCTTTCTGTATCTTTCTTCACCTGCTAGTTGCCCACAGTGTTCAAGGGTGCGGCCACACGGTCAGGTTTCCCGATGAAGTTTTTGAAGCCAAAATCAGAAGTGGATCATAGAAAGTATAAAGGAGAAATACGACTTCTCCTATTTTTTTTTATTCACTCCTGGTTTTGGCTGCATGCAGAGACCTGACTGTTTGGCCGAACCCTTACAATCAATGA
Source organism: Bufotes viridis (assembly GCA_033119425.1). Lineage (NCBI taxonomy): Eukaryota > Metazoa > Chordata > Amphibia > Anura > Bufonidae > Bufotes > Bufotes viridis. The sequence continues at coordinate 132,452,641 of CM065596.1, read as the reverse complement.
TCCCTACCAGTGTTGAGCCAAATTTGCAAAAATTTGATTCGGTTGCTTTGCCGAATTTCACAAAGAAGCAATTCGTCATGAAGCGCATTTCTTTGTAAGTAGCCAACGCAATGACGTGGAACGGTGATTGCACCACCCTCCATCATTAAAACTCTCAGACATCTAAGATGAAAAATTATGGCTTTCGGAGATTAATCAGTTAAAAAAATAACATAAAATTATACTCACCTTATCCATTTGAGCTCAAAGGGGCCTCCACAGCAATCTTGATTGAAAATCCAGCTTGAAAACTTACGTAGTGCTTGACACTGGCCGGTGATACGTCACAGTGCACAATATTTTGCGCGGGATCTTCAATCAAGATTGCACAGCAGTCTCTTCACGCTCAAATAGAGGAGGTGAGTATGTATTTTTTTTTTGCTTTTACTGCCATTTTAGGGAAAGTGATTCATTACCACAAAGCAAGAGGAAATTTGGCTTCACACAAATCAAATTTTCTTTTAAATTTGGATCGAAGTCCACTTTGGATACTTCAATTCGCTCAACCCTAATCCCTACTGTCGGATTAGCTCACTATGCAGAGGGAAGAATCTAGGTTCTCCAAGCAGCAATGAACCAGATAATACTAACAAAGGCACACAAACTAGATTGAAATAAACATTGTTTATTAATGCAACCTTACTCACAAGAACAGGCGGATGACCCCTTTTAAAAGTCTCCTCTTACGGGGTAGAACCGGTCAAGTAGCACATATATTATAAACACTTAAACACGTACAAAGCACGATATAGACGTATTATATGGAAATGCATACAGATTTTTTTAGACTATAACCAATATGTCTTGCACTCACACAAATTTTCTCCTGCACTTAACTCCACATATAGAGTGAAATTAATTTGCAAAGACAGGCATTTACGCAATCGGAGAACTACATCCACGCAGACTCTCTCACACGCGGGCACCTCGCGACTTGCTGTTGATTCGTTTATGCTGGCTGGAAGCGCCATGGGACAGCAAGGTAGTGGGCTGGTGGTTGGGGTCCCCTGGATTGTTCGAGATCATGCTTTCCTTGTACTTGCTCATCAGAGACATCTTGGCGTTATCGCCTCCTGAAGAGGCAGAATTCAAAGCAAAGACTGAAAGACAAGAAAAAGAAATCCACATTTTTACCGCCTGCGTGTGATATGTTGACTTAGGCGCGCACATTTACTCAAGGACATCTGAAATACAGCACCACATAATGTATAACAAGAATACATGCAGGTAAACTCAATGGTGCTTCAAGAGACTGTCAACCCAGCAGGTAGTAATTGCAATAAGCTCACAGAAAGGCCTCATCAGATATGCAAAGGAACAGTAATGAAAGAAGGTGTGGAAGGTGTCAGAGGATCCAAGATGTTACCGCAAAACTACATTTTGCTAGGGGGAATCTCACGATTAGGAAAATGCTTTTCTTACAAAATGTATCAAGGCCGTAAGTAAAGACTAAAATGTAAAGTAACAATGGAAAATCATATCAAACACAAGACCTTTAATTGTCCTCTTCTGTCAAGACAAGACACATCTTTACAGTTCCTCACCCAGAGCCCATCAGTCTAGTTATGATGCCATTCAAACCCTGTCCCTGGGCACTTCAGCTATTCAGGAATATGGGAAAGAGGGATGACAGATTGCCCCTTTGTAGGAGCTAGAATATTGATTGTGACCCAAAGTGATAAAGCCACTTTTTAGAAAATGGAGACTTTTCATACTAGTTGTCTGGCTTAGGAGGACAATAAATTTCCCCCAATCATTCACTTTTAAAGAAACTTGCAGCAGAACTAAGGATATTGGCTAAAGCAAGAGCATTCTTCAAAAGAAAACCCATCTGCTGAGAGCTCTTTTAAAGTTTCTTGCTCCTCATCCGTACAGGGAAGTTGTTTGGGTTAGAGGTCTTTGTTGGAGTTCTTGGTCGGTAGTGTTTCTCCTTGCGGAGCTGTTGAAGAGCTGTGCAATGCTTAATGGGAAAAAGAATATGCAGATTTGGCTACAGTGTAGCTACCTCCACAAGGTGGCGCTGCAGAGACAGCTTTCTTTCTCTTGGAAGTGAGCTATTTTGCATCTTCCCGTGGCCTATAAGACTCTGGTAGGAGAAACAGAACTCCTTAAGACTTAAAACTTTCCTTAATAGAAGGAATTTTACATTTTTAGTGAGAAATACAATTCAAGTACTATGTGAATGGGGTCTATTTAAAATCTGAGAGAAATAGAAAACCCTGATATAAAGTTTTAATAAATAATAATTATCATTGCTGCTCTGTTAACATGCCAGAAATGTTTTATAATATCCTGTAGGCCTAATGGTAACGCCCCCGTTGCTCCTAGAGGCTCATTTACACATACTTAAACATCATTTTTCTCAGCAATGCGGGCACATATGAACATGGGGCCAACACAGATGCCTTCACCAGCCAAGCGCACATGAACAGGTCAGCCAGTGTCATAGGGACAAATCTGCTGACAGATGCCCTTTAAAAGAGGAACTTTCCTCTTACTACCCGCTTGTAATGCAATAAAAGACTGATGTAACACATGATAAATATTTTACTGCTCTATCTTAATCCTCATTTGTAAATGGACAGAAGGGCTGAACAACAATTGTATTAGATCTGCAGGTAAAAGGGATAGCATTAAAAAAAGTAAGCATTTATTTTCTGATTTCGGAGCTGAGCGGCGTGATGAATGGCTGTACGAGACAATAGAGCGGCTGCTCAAGGTTACCGAGCTGCTGCGGAAAGTAATTCCCTTTGCACTGTCTTGTCATTTAGATCTTGACAGAAGTGAAGAATCTAAAAGACTCGAAATGCAAAAGAGAAGGTGAGCAGCATCTGTCCTCTCCTCCCCTCCTAATGACTACAATAAACTGACGCTTTATCAGTCTGATATCGCAGAGGGGGCGGCCTAATGGCGTCGTTTACCTGACAATGAGCGCTGCTCACGATCATTTCTATCTGTGCATGGAAATGGAGACTATAAAATGCATCATACTGAAGATGGACGTAATGTAGGACTTTAGAGAGTAACTTACTCTTACAAACAAATATACTGTAACTTGAAGTCCTTGAGTTGTCCTTAAAGGGGATCTGTCACTAGGTATCTGCGGAAAGCATAGGGTTGAGAGAGGACCTGATTCCAGCGCTAGGTCACCTAGGCAGGGCGGCCAGTCAATGGAGTCCTCAGTATTTATGAGCTGCCCGTTATCCCTGCCTGCCCACCACTGATTGACAGCTTTCTCCCTGTTCACAAGTAAGTGTTGTCTATGAGCAGTGGACGGGCAGGAGGAGCGCTGCAATGAGGGGCACGGCTGTCCTAAAATAGGGCAGAATAAATCTGGTGACACATTCCCTTTAAAAAGACTTTTTAGAACTGAAACTGTTTTCACCCTGAAAAGTTTTTCAACACTGCAAAATATTTTGTGCATGAATTTTTCATGGCATTCAAGATCTCTGCTAGATTTCATTGAATTGGAACCATCATTGTATTCTTCAGAGTAATGAAAATTTGATCTGGTCATGGGGTAATCACGTAAGTGCACTGTTCGTTAGTAACGTTACATGTCAATTATGTTGTAGCAGTCTGTGCCCATTCACTGACAGCAAGAAGAGATATTTACAAAATTAAATTTTTCTGATCAGTGGGGTCTGAAATCTAGGACTTCCACTAATCCTCACCATGAAGAAACTAGTTAACGGTTTATCCCATGAAAAATGTTTTACAATTCAAACCAGCGCCTGGATCTGAAGAGTGTTGTAATTGCATTAATTAAAAACTTAGTATTGCCACTTATATAGTTATGCAATAAAAATTATCTATATAGCGCCACCTGCTGTTTGCTCTTTTACTTGTTCTCCATCCTCCTCAGTAAAATCTCTGAGGTGGACGCACATGCTCAGTTCCATCAATCACTGTCAGTAGCGCCATCTAAGGATAAAAGTTGTGACAGTTACATGGAGAAAGCTGCAGCAGAAAGGACACACCACTATGAGAAAGGGCACCGGTCCTGAGTTAAAGGGAGAGAGCTGCATCAGAAATAACACATCCCCTGATCTTTCAGCCTGAAATAAATCTAGCAGAGCAATGAAAAGGGAGATCTCTGGATTCATGTGAAGTACGGGGCTGGTTCTAGCTTTGTTAAAAAGAGGTTGTCATGTACTATGTGATGTCTGATTTCATGTTTTACATTAATTATGGTATAAGCACTTTGAAGGCTATGTACACCTTTGAGGGCAAATTTTTTTTATTGCATTGTACTCATTTTGAGCCCAATTTTTTTTTTTAAATTGATCTGTATTAAAAATGTGGAGCTCATTTGTCTGTACAAAGCTGAGATGTTCTAGTAGCTCCCTTTGGATTTTCTGTCTTTTCCGTCAGACCAGGAGCTGACGGACTCCTTAACTCTGCTCTCTGACCTCCTAAACACTCATTATAGCTCAGTTCTTATCTTATTGATAAGAATGTGGCTTAAAAAAAAGTTTATGACCTCTCAGTAGTTTAGAGATAAGTTTTATTAGATGACCGGCACAAAGTAAAAGTGAAAGTACCAATCAAACAGCTAGAAAAAAAGTTAACCCTTTGTGACAGAAAGGCTCAATATTTTAAAAAAAGGCAAATTGAAAAAAAATGAGTAAAATGCAATCATAAAAAAAAATTTGTCTCCGAAAGTTTACATAGTCTCCGTCATGCTGCCCTTTTTCCTTTATAGCACCACTCCAGTCTACCCAGTCCTATTTACTTGCATGGAGCTGAGCTGTAGCTCCATTCAGGCTGAGAAGAGCTTGGTAAGATCTCTGCAGCATCAATATTTGACATTACTAAACTTTCAGTCGTTGTCGTACTAACCCAATGGGTTGACATTTGAGTGTGGGTAGGGATATAGCTCACTGGGGAGGGAGGGGGGAGTTGCATGTGCCTCTGGAGTTCCATAAGGGGCACCATCGAGCCAGCCTGACTTACAATATTTATATAATGAGCTAGGACTGGCCTCCATAAAGAGAAATCTGGGTAACACATCAATCACTAGAGCTGTCATCGGCAGGACACCTTGATAAAGCCTCACATACAATCAACTGGAAATAGTGCTGCCTATTATTACACATAAGACACAATATAGAAAGTAGCATAGTAACATAATTTACAAGGCGGAAAAAAGACATCTGTCCATCCAGTTCAGCCTGTTATCCTGCAAGTTGATCTAGAGGAAGGCAAAAAAAACCTGTGAGGTAGAAGCCAAAGTATTTCAGATTACTGTCTTATTAGACTATGACAAGCTTCTATCATATGAAATATGATAGGTTCAGAAAACTAGATTGGGAAAACAATGCAAAATAAATAGGTTGTAGATGTGTCTTTTGTTCTTTGGAACAGTTCTGGATTCAGCAAGTCTGCAACATACCTCACTATAACACACTGTAGCAAATCATTCCCAGAGCTTTTCCTAAGAGTAACTTCTATAATTACTTCTCATCTTCTTATCACCACTCCAGGGTCCCGTTCCCCTAACGAATGGAGCGGCAGATCACGCTTACGCACTGCCGCTCCTTTCAATCTCTATGGGACTGCCGTAAATAGCTAAGTGCTGTATCTTTGACAGTCCCAAGGAGCACATCAAGCAAGTGTGACCTGCTGATCCAGTCATTCGGGGGAAACAGACCCCTATCCTCAGGATTGGTGGAGATTCCAGCAGTCAGACCCCCAAGATGCTTATCCCCATTACTGTGAATATAGGGTAAGTTAAAAACTTAGCACAACCCCTTGTTGGGTTCTATAGGTTTAAGCAAGTAAAAATAATTTGAAAAGAACATGTGAGACTTTATATGTAAATTTTCAATCTAGACTGCGCAAAAAGGTAGTTCCCGATCATTTTAAAGCATATAGAACAAAACAGTCATATGTGTTTGCATGCATGTATCCAAAAAGATTAACTTGATATGTGCATACATTTCTATCACATCCATACAGCATCCTAGGCTATGAGATCAGTACTCTGGAGTCATGTAACCATGGGCAACCCCAGCAATGCTAAGCAAGTCCAAGATAAGTCTTGATCCCATAGGTAGGGCTGTTGATTAAAGGGAACCTGCCATATTCTGGCATGCAGGCAGCATATTATAGAGCAGGAAAAGCTGAGCAGATTGATATATAGTTTTATGGGAAAAGTCATGAATTCATACAAATCCTTGTTTTTTTATGCTTAGGAGTCCTGGACACCTAAGCATAGAAAAGGCAGAAATTTATATAGTTATAGTGAATCCTTTTCCACAAAACTACATATTAATTTGCTCAGCTCCTCCTGATCTATTATCTGATCCCTGCATATTCAGCATGATAGCTTCCCTTAAAGGCTATGTACACATTCAGGGGGCCATTCTTTTTATGATAGCATTGTAATCATTTTGGTCTAAAAGTCACTTTTTTTCTATTCGTCTTTATTAAAAGTATTCAGATTTTCTATTCCAAAGGGTTAACTCTTTATCTAACTGTGTGAATCGTACTTTTTACTTTCACTTTGTGCAGGTCATCAAATAAACCTTATATCTAAATTTCTAAAGATTTATAAACACTCTATTACGCCACATTCTTTTCAGTAGGATAACAACTGAGCTATAAGGAATGTTTATAAGGTCAGAGATAAGGAGCCCATCAGCTGAGCTGCCTGAAGGAACAGAGTAAAAATTCATAGCCTGCTACTAGAGAAACTAAAGGCTGTACAGAGACAGTGGCTCAACATTTTTAATAAAGTTATTTAATAACCAATGGGGAAAAAATTATTTTTAGCTCAAAGTGAGTACAATGCAATAATAAAAAAAAAATTGTCCCTCAAAGGTGTAAATAGCCGTTAAAGAACCTGAAAACAACTGAGGCTAAGAACTACGCACAGGCATTGGACTCTCTCAGTTGCTCCTTAGCAGCAGGCTAATTTCGCCAACATTTTGTGTAACCACTAGAGCAGCATTATGTTGCTACTTGCACCTGAGGGAATTTTGAATGCCCCTAACACGTCTCTGCCGAACTAAAAGTACTTTCTCTTTGTTTTCTGATAATATTCATTTTATAGAAGCAAACATAACATTGCATTGCACTGAAGTATTTCTATATAATAGAGTACATTGTAATATTGTGGGCTTGTTATTTTAAGGCAGAGAAACCGCTATTCACTAATCAGACATTCATTCACACCAAATTACAGTCTATTCTAGCAGTGCTGGCAGCCTGCAGTCCATAACTGTACAGTAAGTAGGTGGAGAAAGTAGGAGGAATGGGTACAAAGTAATATTTCACAGAAATCCCGTCTGTTTCGACTACTGGACTGAAAGCTTTCTCCGCTGTCCTGAAAAATGCTACTTAATTGTGCTCAACAGCTCTTCTGTCAAGATATAACACATGGGGAGTAAGTTTCAGTCACTCATACATCCCATACCCGAAAGACTGTACAGCGGCCGATGTGGATTACACTATTGCTTCGTATAGGGACCAGTTTTAATATCAGATGCAGCCTATGGACAAGTGTGGCGCTGGTTCTGGGGAAAAAAAAACAATCTTCACTGCTTGACTCCAAAACACAGTCTTTAAATTACTATTTCCTATATTTGTTTTGCCCTTCTCAGATTCTACCTCCTTCTCTTTCTTAGTTTGTCCCACATTTTCATCAGAACTTTCTCCATTCTGACTTCAGTCTTTGCTCAGTTGCCCAAACTGTTCATTAAGGCTCTGTTATATGGGCCAACACAGCAGGCAATTATCAGGAACGATCCATTAATTCTCAATAATTGCTTGTCAGAGGAGGTGAGAACTACATTTACATGCCGCTCTGCTGTAGAGGGACATGGGATCGCTGATGCCCATAGGGAATCATTGTTTCTGGGCAGCAATTCCCTGTTTAGACAGCACAATTTGCTGGCATGCATTTACCGGACGAAGAAGCATTTGCTCGATCGCTGGGTGACTGGCAATGCCTTTACACTGGCTGACCTGTTGCATGTGCGGTTGGCGGCTGAAAACAAATCTGTGTTGGTCCCATGTTCATATTTGCCCGCATTGCTGAGAAAAATGATGGTTCAACCCCTTAGTGACCACTAATATCCCTTTTTAAGGCGGTCAGTAATGGACCTTAGTGCTTGCCATCCATTTCAGAGACATATTTAATTTTTCTCTCTGATTCCTTTGAAGCTCAAAAGAAAAAAGTTCCATCACGTGCCATATCATACAGACATATAATGCTTCTAGTGGACAATACCTTCGTAAATTGGTACCACATGGCGGCATCCAGAGTCCTTGTGGCTTCATAGTATAGAGCCATAGGAACTCTGTGTGTGGTCATACAGCTCTCTGTACTCTGGCGTGGACACAGATCCTTACATAAGGTGACCTATTTGAAATTTAAATGATTCAACAATCTTTTTCAAATATTATACATCTTTGCTTTTGATCCTGTCCACCCACTGCTTAAGAAAATGTTTGAACTTTCTCTAAAAGAAAAAATAAAAAATAAATCCATTTTCCTTCTTTCTGAAAAAGTATCCGGCTGCTATTCATGACAAGCCTTATGTGTGATAAAATCAATGATTATATCTTTAAAATAGATCACCACCTCATTCACCTAGTTTTTCTCCATTTTTCCAAAGCACAGATATGTGTGCACTGCACAAGTACCTGAGATATTAGCAAGTTAAAATTGACTGATGCACACAATTACAAGTGTGATGCTATTTTCTGGCATTAACACCTGTATATGTCGATGACGGGGGTACGCTTAGGACTCATTATCACTTCATTTGCATCTCATCAAGACTAACATCTGGTATTTCTAAGACTCAGCTTTCACCTCGTGGTGCATGGTACATGGTAGTCTCAGTAATTGGGAGACTATACTTATATACATCCTGCAAGGCATTATCCACATAAACCTGATTAATATTGTATGGAGATACATTCAAGATGTAGATTGAATTACCGGAGAACACAGATGTACAGTATGTAGTGTTGGGTGCAAATATTTGAATCGAGAATATTAATTGCGAATATCGGCACTTCGAGTATTCGCGTATATTTAGAATATAGTGATGTCCATACATACATGCTACAGACAAAGTGCTGTAATGTCACAAGTTCACAACAATACTTAGTGCACCAATCACTAATATGTAGTCAGACCTGCTAAAATGTGAAGTTGCACGTATTGCGCAAAAATATGCGCATCAATTGCTGATTTGCGCAAATGCGAATATATTGGAGCACTCTATCTGCATGAAAAACTATTGTAATGTACTGCCGTGCCGAGCATTTTCTCCAGTCTCAGTAAACTTCTAGCAGCTTGAAAAATGTAGCAAAAGTATTGTGTGCACAATACGCGGATATTACACTGCCGATTTTCGCAATCAAGAAAATGATCGCAAAATCACGAATATATGATAAATATTCTCCCAAATATTCTAATATTACGCCTGCAGTACGGATCTGTCTATTCACTCAGGTATCACTGTATACAGAAGATTAATCTGTCCTTGAATTCAGTTGCAAGAAAAAGTAAGGCTATGTTCACATCTCCGATGTGTACTCCGGTAGTCTGTTACGACAGAAGAACGGACCACATAAATACACCGTATCTGACACCACTGCACACTACTGGGCACTATAATGGGATCTGATGGATTTCTACCAAATACCACTGCATGCCTTTCTCCAGCACAAAGCCAGCATTTATGCCGGAAACCCACCGGATCCCTGTCAGATTGAAATATAGTCAATGGGGGTCAGGCACTGCCTGGGAATATCTGGCTATGCTAGATATGGTGTATGCTGGTAGTCTGTTACCCTGTTGGAAAAGACTACCAGTGTACACACCAGAGATGTGAACATATCCTTGGTGAACACAACTTTGACATTACCAATATTTCAGGATTGATTACTATCTAATTAAATGTGGCCCCATTGTTATCTTTGTTACCATTATAGAAAAACACAATCTAACTAAACTAATAGCACAAAAACAGTTGTACCGTTCATGTCTTTTATTGAGCACATAGAGCAAACATCCCAGTTGACGGATAAAAAATAGATGAACCTCTGTGCAAATTACTTTTCTAAGAGCTAATTGCAAAAGGTGTTTCAATTAAGGAGATAAGATTAGGAGTGTGGGTTTTGCAAGCGCTGTGCCCATAAAGGCACACAAAGACTGGTTACCGACAAATCTTTTCTCCTCAATGAAGATTGGAAAGTTTGCCAAGATATTGACAACACCATAAGAGTCTTGTTATAGAGGTACATTAAGAGGTTCAGAAAGTGTACAAAAACATCACTAAAGACCTGGGTGTATATCAATCAACAGTTAGAGAAATTATCTACTAATGGAGAAAATTCAGGACCGTTGCTAGTCTCCCTAAGATCACTCCAAGAGCAACATGGGAAATCCTGAAAGAGGTGAGAAAAAAAACCAAGAGTGATAGCCAAATACCTACAAAAGACTCTACAAGCGGCAAAAAAAATGTTCATGTGTCCACTATCAGAAAAAAACACTGATAAAGAATGATGTTCATGTAAGGACACTACAAAGTAAGCAACTACTGTCAAAACACAACTGGATGTTCCACAGTCCTTCTAAAAAAGATGATCTATGGACAGAGGACACAAAAGTGAAACGTTTTAGTACAAATGCGCAACTCTACTTTTGGAGACAAAATAATACTACTCGCGAACACTGAGACCTCATCCCAGCTGTGAAGCATGGTGGAGGGAGGATCTTGATTCTTAACCTTCTTAACTGCTTTCCAATGAGAAAATGAGATGAACAAATCATTTTAGGCAAGTTACAAAAAGAGATGGAGACCCACACATAACAAGTTTCTGAGTGAGACATGCAAGCAAATTCTCCTCTCAAAAACACAAGAATACTGAGTGTCTCAAGAGAAAACTGCCCTGAGTGGCTTGAGGCTGCTCTTGCTCATTATGCATCATTAGTAGTGTTGATCGAGCACCAAAGTGCTCATGTGCTCGAGTAGAACACTTTGCGATGCTCGGGTGCTCTACCGGTGCTCTGAAAAGGGGAGGGTGTCGGGAGTCCCTGCTCTGACCTATTAATGTTCATAGTCCTGACCCAGTTTGCTTTCACTAAAACATAACAGAGCTATGGCGACCCAATGCACCCTTGACTTTCTTCCTAACAATTTGGGTTTTTCAGCAACATTTGGTATCAAACAGGGGCGTAGCTATAGGGGGTGCAGAGGTAGCAGTTGCTACCGAGCCTAGGAGCCTGAGGGGGCCAAAGACCCTTGTTGTGTATAAGAAGACACTGGTATTATAGAATGTGCATGCAGTTCAAGTTACACCTCTGGCTGCAGGGAAGGGGCTATGACAAGAATTTGGCATGGGGGGTGCCATTTCAATTTTTGCCTCAGGCAGTACGAGGGAGATCTGTTTTCCTGCCCCTGGCCACAAAACACTCAAGGAAGTGGGGCCCAAGTATCTTGCACCAGGGCCCTTGAGCCCTTAGCTACGCCCCTGGTATCAAATATGTATTTATATGTAGATATTCATGCAGAAGCCAAACATAAAGCCCCTGATGCCCAATGCAAAATCTGGAATACTACTTCTTACCTACAATTTGCCTTTATTAACACTGATGTCTTCTTATGAGACAGAGATATTTGGGCCCCTAGGCTGCAGTTTTATGTTCCCTGTTGCAATACAGTTTCTACACTGTAGCAATCAATAGCTGTTAATTCTTTGATTCATACTGTACCCTCCTAAGTAAGGGTACTTTCACACTTGCGTTAGTGTGATCCGGCAGGGAGTTCCGTCGTCGGAGCTGCCTGCCGGATCCGCCGATAAGTTTGACAACTGGCAGCATTTGTAGACGGATCCGGGTGCGGATCTGTCTACAAATGCATTGCAAGAACGGATCAGTCTCTCCACTTGTCATGCGGATGGACGGATCCGTCTTGCAGTCTTTTTCACATGCGCAGACCGGAAGGACGGATCCGTCCTTCAGTTGTTTCGCAATGCCGGACCCGGCACTAATGAAAGTCAATGGGAATTAGTGCCAGATCCGGCATTCCGGAAATGTACCACAAGTGTGAAAGTACCCTAAGTATTTGTATAAGGATTTATCCTCATATTTTTTTTTTTCATAAACAGGCATTGGTTAGCAGGAGCACATAGCCAAATATTACCTAGGGTTGGAAAGGAATATGAACAGTGCTTAGAAGTCTTTGGAACTGAAATAAATGTACGGTTATCCTAAAATTAATGGGGAAAAAAAATCTGACAGCCTATAGCACACGACAATCTATTTCTAAGGTAGAACCAGCCCTGAACCCACATGGATCCATAGATCTCCCCATTCATTGTTCCATTTTCTTTGCAACTAAGGGATACATCCTTTCTCAGGGGTGTGACCTTTCTGCAGCAGTTCTCTCAGGGGACGTATCCTTTCTTTGCTCCAGTCCTCACCTTGTAACTATAACAGCTTCCAACAGGATATACGGCTGAAGGCAGTTGTTAGATGGAACTGAGCATGTGCGACCACCTCAGAAGGTGGATGTGCACATTACTATACAGATTGAACACCCGGGGGGCATTTTAATGAACTAAAGAAAATATTTTACACCTGCCGCATTTTTGTAAGACAAAGTAAATTACAAAAGTAACTAGTTTTTCATGCTGAATTATATAAAAATAACATTCAATGATGGCTGAATCTCTTTAGTTTACATTACACAATGTTCCTTCTCTACTATCATTAGTATTCTGAGTTAGAATTAGTTAGTATTCTAGGTCATGTTTTTTGCTGATTTCATAGAAGTCTCACTTTCACTGATGCTGCCCGCTCATGTTAGTTCCTTCATGTCAATGCCTGTCATGGGGGGCGTAGCTACGTAGCTATACAGAAAGCAAAGGAATCAGCTGCTACGCAGCTAAAACTCAGGAGGGTCCTACCCAGGAGGAGGAATGGAAGATTGTATTGTCGGAGCTCCCTCAACAGTATACTGTATAGCCTGTGACATGACATACAGTCTATACTTGTAGAAAATGGATGTAGGAGCTGCAGGGCCTGGTCTGAGAGAAGTAGGGGTTGCACAGGAGGAGGGGGTTGCAAGGAAGCTGCTGGAAGCGGGGCATTCAAAAATTTGATGTGGGGCCCAGTCATTTCTAGTGACGCCATTGGCTGTCATATAATACTACATTGCTTTATGTATGGCTGTCTTATTCTGCACACATAGCTGGGTCACCTTTAGTTTTAAAAGGGGTTGTCTTCATGAGGCAACCCCTTTTGGAGGCCTTTGCTGAGATAAATGCGAATTTTAAGGCTTCTGATCAGCTAACATGAAGGTCCTGCAGATATGGGATGAAGATTCATACAGCTGTCTCCAGTTCTGCACATAAACTCTGATGATAAATTTTACTTTGAAGATACCAGCCCTGCTTTTTTCTCTCCGGAATCATATTTATAGCGCTGTGATATGAAGATTGTCAATAACTCTGATATAACCTTCTGCCGTCAAACAATCTAAAGGAAGTGTAATATATATTTTTTTAGACTTTTTCATTTTTTGCAATTTTTTTTCCTAAGTATTGATGGAACTTCAGGCTGAAGAATTGCACATATAATGATGCCTCTGGGGCATGCATTTTAAGTAGAATGAGGAGCACTTTGGCGGCAAAAGCGCTGCTCTAGATGGAGAAAAAAAAAATAATACTGCTTTTATAGGAGTGGAAAAAGCACAAAAAAGCAGCACACACTTATCTATCCAAAAAGTGTTGGAAAACACATTTCTTTGGAAAACAGCATGGCTTCTATTATTCTAAGTATTTCTACCCAGCAAAGTTTACAGGTGACAAAGCACGCCTAGCAAGGACGGGTACTAAATGGCAAATCTTTTCTTCGTTATCTTAAAAGACCAAGGAAAAAACATTTCTAAAATGTCAAGTAGCAAAATATAAATTTCGACAAAATAGCCTTAAAGAGAGCCAATCAGCAGGATTAAACCCTAAGGGTTCTTTTACATGAGCGGATTCCGTGTGTGAAATCCACTGCGTAAAAGAGTGCCAAGCCCCGTTCCGGACATCAGAGACACTGAGCACTAACAGGATTGATAATGCTCCATGCCTCTCTGTGACCTTTTTACTACAAAATCACAGTGACAACTTTATCTCACTGTGATTTTGTAGTAAAAAGATCACAGAGAGGCACAGAGCATTATCAATCATGTTAATGCTCTGTGTCTTCGCTATCTGGAATGGGGCTTGGCACTCTTTCAAGCAGCAGATTACCAGCACGACATCTGCTTGTGTGAAAGAGCCCTAATAAAACTTGGCAAACTGCTTGGTAGGATGTTGTCCTGCTGATTAAAATTACACCTGTCTTGTGAAAATTGGTTGTTTATATGTCCGATAGGCAGGGCTAACATTGGAAATCTGAGAAGCTTAGGTGCACTAAGGGACTAACCTCTACTCCGTAGTGCACTTAAGTCCTCATTTGCATAAATAATGACAGTCCTTTTTTATCAGGAACACCACAACCGATTTTTACAAGCCAGGTTTTACTTTATTCAGGTACAACTCTACCAGCCTGGTTTAAAAAGGATGATCCTTCTGATCTTTAACCCCTTAGTGACCAGCCTGTTTTGGGCCCTACTGACCAAGCAATTTATTTTCCATTTTTTCATTGTTGCCTTCCAAAAGCTATACCTTTTTTATTTATTAGTATGTGTATCTCTATGGGAGCACTTTTCTGAGGGACAAGTTGTAGTTTTTAACTGTGGCATTTTGGGGTACGTTTAACTTACTGATTAACTTCTATTAACTGTTTCCAAGAGAGTGTTAGGAAAAACTGTTTTTACGTTATAAATTTTGCAGCATTCATTTTACGGCATAAATAACATGACAGTCTTATTCTCTGGGTCAGTATGATTACAGTGATACCAAATACATATAGCTTTTTTACTACATTTGTGCAATAAAACACCTTTTTTTTAAAAAAAAATAAAAAAAATTGTATCGTTTGGGGATATATAACACTTTTGGATTGCTTTTTATTCCGATTTTTTTGTGCAACTAAACAAAAAGCAGCAATTTTGGCATTTTAGTTTTTTTTATGGTGTTGAGCAAACGGATTAATTGCACCATAATTTTGTAGTGTAGTTTTGAAATTTTTTCAATGAAAAGCATTTTTTCAATGGAAAAGAGTGTAATTTTTATTGGAATTTTTTTTTAGTTAATAATTTTTTATTTATTTAGTTAATAATTTTTTATTTATTTTTTTAAACCATTTAATAGTCCCACAAGGGGACTATAATAGGCAATATTTTGATTGCTTATAAAATACAATGCACTATTCTGACAGTTCTATACCGACAATTACCAACAGGCTGCACCAGAGAATTGCAGTCTGCTGGGAAACACTGGAGGCAGGTTTGGGGCCCACAATAGGTCCCAGCCTGCATGCACTGACATCGGCACCCTGCAAACTCATTTGTGGGGTGAAGATGGGAGGCAGAGGGAGCCGGCTCCTTCTGTAAGCGGTTATATGCGGTTGGCCCCATTGCCCGTGTCATGTAAGGGGTTAAATAGCCCGAATCTGTGCTCCTGCCAGTCCAGGCCATTAGAGCAGAAGCACAGCTCTCATGTAAGAGCCAAGCCCCTGCTCTCCGCTGCATTGGAGGCCCATACAGCGTTTAGACTGGGCCGCCTTAAAAAGGTGGTGGTTCAAGCCCTAAGGCTTCTTAGTAATCACTAAGGGCCATGGTCAACTTTAAGAGCAATTTATGTTTAACATTGTATTTTACTCAGTTTGGACTAAAATAATTTTTTTAATTGGTCTGTATTAAAAAAATGTAATTAAAATAATTAAAAACCAGCTTTTCCTCTACAGCTTTCCCTTTCATGACATCTACAGAATATTGCTATCTGCCTCACAATGAATCTGTCAAGCAGCTGCTTTGACGGCTTGATGTGGAGTCCTTATCTCTGAACTTCTGACAGCTCACATAAACATTCATTTTAGTTATTTTTTTTAATCAAACTGCTAAGAATACAGCTTACATGAGTGTTTTAGGATAGTGTCAGGAGTTTAGAGATAAGGGCATTGAACCATCAGAGTAGTTCCCTGACTGTAAAACAGAAAAAAAGATAGTCTACAGATAAAAAAGTAAACACTGTAAAAAAAAAAAAATTGTAATTATTTTTTTTAATAGAGATCAACCAAAAAATATATATTTTTAGCCCAAGTGAGTAAAATGCAATTGAAAAAACAGCTCCAAAGATGTCCATAGCCTTTAAAGGTGTTTCTTGTGCATGGAGCGCCCCTCCTTTTTAAACAGCTGATCGGTGGGGGTGCTGGGTGTTGGACCCCTGCCAATCAGATACTGATAACCTATCCTGACGATAGGTCATCTATATATGGTAGGACAACCCCTTTAAAGGGGCATACACGTCATTACGAAGAAGTGGCCATGACATTTGATGGTCTGTGGTCACAGCTTTTTACAAAAGGCTTGTGCTGCCACGGGCCAAATGCAGTAGCAGTATTTGCCCTATGTATAAAGCAGCCCCACTGGGGAAATCTAGTAACTTAAGGTATGGAGATAATGCTGAATGTAAAATTTGTTTTTAACATTGTGAGCCACTTGAAACTCTTTTGACTAAACAAGCTCTGGTAAAATGTCTCTACACACTCTGCTGATGGCAAACAATGATTCTGTATTGGGACGAACGATGGCATTAGCGATCGCTCCTCCCTGTACTGTGGAGGAGATCACTACATGTAAATAAAGGGGTCTCCTTCACCAATAAGCAGGCCCTTGCTGGGAAGAAACAATAACTTTCCGACGATCACCTGTTAAATTGTCCCGTGTAAAGGAACCCTAAGGCTCTGCCAACTGTCAATGATGATATGGATATAAGCAGAGTCCAGAGATTTATGGCACTCCACAAGAATTCATATGCAGTGAAGAACATCTTTATTCCAAGTATCTTTCTTCACTGCATAAGACTTCTTGTGGAGTGCCATAAATCTCTGTACACTGTCAAGTCCTTTATTGCCACCCACAGTGGGTAGCTGAGTGCAGGTCTCCTTCCCTGAAAATTTGGATAAAAGCAGAGACTAGCTGCCTTTCCCTCTGACAATATAACGATCTGCTAGCCAGAACTGAGACTCATAGACATAGACACGAAACCAAAGACAAGCCATCAAATCTCAGCGGATGGGATTTGATGACTCGTGGTTTAATGCAACGTTCCCTGTCATTGAAAACACACCAGGAGTGAGGTCCATGGTGTTCTTATCATTGCATCCATGAAGGGAGTCCAGAGTACGGGACACATGGCTGCCAAAATCTTCCCCACCATTCATGCACTCCCGCTGGAGATGATGACGCAGCTCAGTGACATCGTATTCATAACCATCAAGGATAGGGGTTTCACGGATCCCAAGCGTGCCACCGGGATGGGTGGACTGTCCACGCGCATTTCGGAGACTCTCTCGTCCATGGCCACCTCCAATAAGCACTGAAGGGATGTAGTGGATCTCATTGGCGGCTTCTGCACTTGCACTCTTCTGCGGCTGGGGTGCACGTCTCCTCTTGCACCAGCGTCGTCTAGTATATAAAATAAGGAGAAGGCACAGGATGCACAGCAGGAGCGCAATCATTCCACCCTACGACAATGTGGAAAAAGAGAAAAAAAAAACATGGAGAAGAATTACATTACGAAATAAATAAATCCAATGCAAACAACCTAGGTAGAGACAAAGAGGACAAACACAATAACCGAATGTTTAAAATCATGTTTTGCATAATATAGGCATATGGAAATCTTTTGATATCCGGATAGAATGAAACTGAATAATAGAAGATCAAGTAATGTCTGCTTGTCTGAGAAATATTATCATATCACTTTATTTGTGTATTAGATGTTAAATTAGTTCCCTGGAATAGCCAAACAATTCTCTAGCCGCGATCTAGTGGGTGTTTACATTAAATTAACAATGGGAGCATTTTCTGGTACATCTGCAAGGAGAGAAGCTGCTTAGATTATAGCAGCGCATTTCATATTCTGCTGCCGTACATCATATTTCATTCCCTTCCCTTTAAAATGAAAATTCAAGTTTGGACATGCACACCTAAAAATCAATTTTGGAAAAAGTCTATCTTTCTGGAGTGCAGCTAACATGACAAAGGCGGCTGTGTGCACTAAAATAAGATATTAGCTCCTGTTTATATACCCTGCAGAAGGAAATATCCAATCATGTTAACTTCTTGAATACTGGTGCAACTTGACTGCAAATGATTTAACCCTGCTATAAATAGGGGAACTTAGATCTACAAGGAGGTAACGTAGTAATGTAGCGGATAAGGTTAAAAAAAGGCACTGGTCTCTTAAGTCCAACCTATAATCTAGTAAACAGAATAAATGTCTGGATCAACGTCCCACCTCCAGAGTTCTAGTACCCATTCATCGTAGCATTATGGGGGTCATTTATTAAGAGAAGCGCTTTAATAACCCCATGTGTTGGCCATGGATCTGCTAAAGTTATGAAGGCGGCGGCCTCGACATAACTTTGGCGCATCCCCCACCGATCTAAATCTACGCCAGCTTCCTTGCTGGATTAAATTTAGACCATTTTCTACTACAACAACAGGCATTAGAAAATAATAAATGAGACGGGTCTGCCAGCCCTCCCTGCCCAAGCCACAGCCCCTTTTTAAGACCTGTAAGATTACGGCGCAAAAAACCTTTGCGGCGCAATCTGCGCCAGAAATACGCCAGTTCTAGGCAAATTTCTGTTTGTAAATGAACCCCTATAGTTTTAAGAATAGGAGACAGGCACCCATTGAACTTTTAGATTGAATCAACTATCACAACATCCTGTGGCAGGGAGTCCCCATAGTCTGACTGCTCTTACAGTAAATAATCCTTGCCTATGTTAATGATGAACCCTTCTTTCCTCTAGATGAGACTTTTAATAGTTAAAAGTCTAGGTGTAATATGTGCACTAGAAAAATCTCTATATTTTTTTATTTATATATATGTACGAGAAGTATTTTTTCCAAACTGAATAACCCCAAGATGGGAGACCTCTCTTGGTATTGAAAGCCAACCATTACCTTGCTTGCTCTCCTCTACACCCGTTGTGTCCTTCTTGTACACAAGTGCCCAAAATTGTATATAGTATGTCATGTGTGATCTAACCAGTGATTTATATAAAGGCAAAACTATGTTCTTGTAATGAACATATATGCCTCTTCTGATGCATCCAACAATTTTACTTGTCTTGGCAGCAGCTGCCTGGCATTGGTCACTAAGTGCACAGTATGTGCACAGGTTGTGGATAGACCTGGACCCTGGAGCCTGAGAAGGTGCAAAAGGTTCCTGCACCCCTATGGGGAGGCCAGTACTATAAACAATGCATGATTGCATTAGTGGCCTGATGCAGATTTTTGCCTTGGAATCGTCAAGTTACGCCTCTGGGTTGCAATGTAGTTAACAGCCATTGAGGGAACATTAGCCAAGCTTGTTTTCTTTGTTCCGCTGTGATCTATGGAGCTATAAATGCTGCTGATTAGGAATCTGAATCAGATTTAGGATTTGTTATTAAAAAACAAACTGTTTCACATCTGACCCTTGAGCTAGCGGTATCCCAATTCTTAAGAAGCAATGATCTGATAGGGATTGGCATGGTTTATGCTCAGACATAGCTATTTTTAGTGCATTAAGCTCCAAATCCAAAGTCATTTTGTTAGTTTAATTAAAAATAAGATATCATTTAATTGCGTTGAAGAAATTGTAAAGGATTGCTATAAAATGGGTTTCTGAGCGCTGGCGCTGTCCACTGAGGGTGGTGCTGAAAAGCGCGCTCTCTCTCTCTCTATGATAAGTGGATGTTTAAAAATTGTTTACACCAATATAATGTTTCCATAATTATATTCTTCCTACAAATAGGTTTCTGTGCTGTCAGCAGTAATGGCTGGATAGTCTGGGATGAAATGGGCTGCTTTCATTTCAAAAGAAAATTATAGCTAAAATAGAGGTTGTTCCTGTATAATAATATAGTAGGGAGAGGAAGAGGGGAGGGGTGGATATGCAAGGAAAGCGAGGAGGATGAGGTACTTTGTGCATTGGGAAATGATATGAGGAAAGGATGTAATGAGGAAAATATGCCGGGGAGCTCAGCGCATGGCGAGTTATGGCATTGATGGAGTTAATAAAAAGTGACAATGATGGGTGCTCAATTGCTTATGTGCCCTTGGTGTTCTGTAGTCGATACACTGCTATGCCTTTACACACACAAGTGGAATGAGAGTGAAGAAAATTGATCCATTTGCTGCACATTATAATTTAGTGTCCTCTACTGCACTCAAGAAAGACAACATCAAGAGCATGCAACCCATGAAGCACTTTAGGCCCCCTCTTCTCTTCCAAACTCTACATCACCCTTTGTATTCCTCCTACGGTTCTACTTCAGTTTACCTAGGATAAGCCATTGCTCCTCTTACTGGAAGCTTTCATACATATTTCGGAAGCTAATGACAGCCAACAAGATAAGAGAGTAAAGTGAGGCCATGCTGTGCTCCTGGTGGTTCAGTAGGACATAGGACATCAATATCTCAAGTGCTCCTCTGCCACCGTCTGTTACAGCTCATGAGATCACTGATCTACGCACAGGAGGAGGTCAATAGGGATTGCACTGTGCATGGTGACCCTGGACTGTTCACATCAAGTAAGAAAAGGGTTGTAACGTGCTTGTCGCGTTGGCGCGGCTTTTAGCATAACATGTGTGCCATGTAAGGAATCAGTTCTAGTTCAGATTGTCAGAAAAGCTTTGAGCCCCCTGGGTCTTCTCTCGGGCTGCACTCTGTGATAGTGCATTTGGAACAGACATTGAAAGATGAAAGGCATGTATGAAAGAACACGGTTGTATGGGACATGGAGTTTTGGAGTTGTATGGAGTGGTGGCATGGGAATAGATGAGATATCTGGTAAGAAACTGAGGGTCAATCAAGATATTTCACTAACTTAAAGAGCATGTATTATCAGAAAATAACCTATTGTGCAGATTACGTTTTTAAATACTTTTTTGGTGATGTTATTTTTAATTTTCCATGTTATCTATACTTAAGCAAAAAACATAAAATCCTGCAGTTTTCAAACTGGCCACTTAGCCTAATAATAGGTGCCACTTCATGGTCTGTACAGTTATCTGCTTATCTGTCATTCTAATTCTGCCTGTAATACCACCTCTGTGTATAGATAAGACAGGATCTGATATTCGCAATATGGGATTGTCAAAGCTTATCTATTCTTTCCTTGTACAATGACCTCTGCACATGGCACAGAGCATGCCCTCCTATAGAAGTCAATGAGGTCCCCTTCAGACCATTGTGTCTATGGCCCATGGGGCTGCCATAAAGCAATTTTCTTTTTTTTCTTTTTTTTTAAACATGGAATTTTATATGGATTTTGTTGAAATATAAGAGATAATGGCAATTGACACAAATCAAATGATTATTGAGTAATAAGTCATGAAGGAAAAGGAGGGAGGGAAGGGTGGCAGAGGGGTAGGGGAAGTGGAGACATGGGGGGAGGGGAGTGAGGGGAGAGGGTAATAGGAAATAAACAAAGTATAGTAACAATGTAAGTTACATGGGGTACATTGTCATAAGGTACATCAGTGCAAAATGAGAAGCTTTCTAAGGCTACTTTAACACTAATGTTTTTACTGGATCTGGCAGGGTTCAGAAAAAACGCTTCCGTTACTGATAATACAACCATCTGCATGAGTTATGAATGGATCCGGTTGTATTATCTTTAACATTGCCAAGACGGATCAGTCATGAACTCCATTGAAAGTCAATGGGGGACGGATCTGTTTTCTATTGTGGCAGAGAAAACGGATCCGTCCCGATCGACTTGCATTGGGGGTCATGCCGGATCCGCCTTGCTCCGCATCCCAGGACGGAAAGCAAACTACAACATGTTGCTGTTTTCTCTCCAGTCTGGGAACGCAACTAAATGGAACAGAATGCAATTTCGAGCATTCTGTTGTGTTCAATTCAGTTTTGTCCCCATTGACAATACCGGGAGATCTCAATAACGGAAAACTAAAACGCTAGTGTTAAAGTAGCCTAAATACTGTTAAAAACTGCTCAGGCGAGATGGCTGCCCCCGTAATTATTTTCAGGAACTAAAATAAAATCTACCATCAGAAAATAAAACCAGATTAGAAAAAAGGAGATGTGTTGCTATCTGGTTTTAACTGGTAGATAAAATTTTTGGTGACAAATTTCCTTTAAGTGTTCACAGTAACACTAATTTTGATCATGGGTGCCTAAGCTTTTGCATGCCACTGTACTTATAACTAGTGTTGAGCGCGAATATTCGAATCGCGAATACCGGCACTTCAAGAACTGGCGAATATTTAGAATATAGTGCTATATATTCGTATTCGCTAATAGTGTTGATCACGAATATTCCAATTGTGAATTTATCACAAATTTATTGTGAATTTATCGCGAATTTATTACGACTATCAGCACTTAGCAACATCCCTAGCAACCAATAGAAAAGTTGCCTACCCCTTAGTGTTGATCGCAAATATTCTAATCGCAAATTTTTATTGCGAATATATTACACTGCTGATTTTCGCAATCAAGTAAATAATGACTAGTGATCACAAATTCTCGAAGTTGCAAATTTATGGTGAATATTCGGCAAAAAATTCGAGAAATATCGCAAATTCGAATATTGCCTATGCCGCTCATCACTACTTATAACATCTCTGAAGACAATATGCCTTTTGTGTTTACACAGGAGAGCAAAGTCTGGACTGGCAGTCAGATTGCGGATCACACGTTACTAGAGCCCATAATAAAAGGCATCACACTGCTAGGACAGGGATGGGCAAACTGCGGCTCTCCAGCTGTTGTAAAACTACAACTCCCAGCATGCAAAGACTGATTACAGCTATAGCAGTTATAACAGCTAGAATTGTAGTTTTACAACAGCTGCAGAGACACATTTTGCCGATCCCTGTTCTAGGATGTTGCTGCCGACTTAAAATTATGGGGCACATTTATTAAGAACGCCGTTTTAGACGCAGCTCTTAGCCCTAAGCTGGCGGTTGTTCCACCGACTTTATAAAGAGGCCCCAAAAATAAAAAGGAAACCAGAAAAAAGGAGATGTGTTGCTACAGATGCAGCCAAGCTAAACTTGATGGTTAATGGGTTAAGTAAAAAATGGCACAAAAGGGTTAACTAACTCTTTCAAGGTGTTGCAATCACTTTTGACACAAGACGGCACGAGATAACACCGTGAGGTCAATTTTAACTCGACTACATCCTTATCTGGTTTTAACTGGTAGAAAAAAATGGTGACACATTTCCTTTAAAGATTACAATGTGGTAAGTTTTGCATTGCAAGAAAGTTTCCGTACGAGAGTTTTGAGTTCATGAACTAAACACTGTGTAGAATAGTTTGCAGATTTTCATGGGGAAAAAACGCAAACTTGAAAGACCGAGAGTCACAAACTAGACAACCGAGGCAGCCGCAAATTGATGCTTGTTGATTTTAGAGGCACGCCCACTAGCATTTGTTCGATTTTTGGACCTGAGAATGTGTACTGCGAAGAACTTGTTAAAAACAAAAATTAAAGACATTCCTGCTCATTATAACTTTTTGGACACTTGACAGATTTAGTCTAAGGCAAAAAGTTAGCATAAATAAGACATAAAGTAGAATCACCCATTAAAATGTACAAACTTTACGCTCAGACTTGTTTTTACTGAAATGTAAGATGTAGAAATTACATTTGGGGGTAAAAGAAGTAACAGTTGTGGTTTGGCTTCCATGTATATAAGTTCACCGCGTTTACCACAACCAACAATAAAAGTGAGCTCAATTCTGCAAATAAGACTAGATGCACACTACCGTATCCGTTTTGTGGTTTGCAAAATATGGGCACTAATGCAACTTTCAGACTCCCTTCACTAGAACTGACTATCCTTGTCCGTTTTTTTTTTTTTTTTGCAGACCTATAGACCTGCCATCTGCAAAAAATGAAGATCAGATGCGGACCTAAAGTACGGCCGAGTGTCATAAACAGAGTGATCATATGAATCCGTTACTACATTACTAGCGAATTGATTTTGATAAATTGATTTGTCTCATTAGCAAGAGTCCCAACACCTGCCTGTTGATTGACAAGGCTGGACATCTCTCCTGCCCCTGCCAATCTGGCACATGCTCTGCTGCACTTCGAGATGCAAGGGCAGAGGATCTGCTTCCGCTTTGGTAGCAGAGCCAGTTCATGTGCTGCTACCCGGAAGTGTAGAGGTGCATGTGCAGTTGCTGCTCCAGTAGCAGAAGCAGAACGTCTGAGGTTCTGCCTACCTCTATCAACCAACAGGCAGGTGGGTGTTTCTAAACTTGTGGGTACAGCCCCTTACAGGCGATTACCTATAGTTAATACGATTAATTGCTTTGTTAAAATCAATTTGCTCCTTCAAATATAGTAACAGTACTTATAATATTTGATGTATATACAGTAGAACTATAATACATACATTAAGTACTGCATACCTAGCGTTACCACGATGATGATAATGATAATTGATTGGTAAAGCCCTACTTGTTAGAAGGATCCCTTGATTATAAGTGGCTGTGATCTATAATCTTTGAGGAAACCTTTCAGCAAGTGTTTAATATCTCAGCAGCGCCACCACAGGGGAAATAAAGCATTACACAATGCCAAAACAAATCAATGGGTTCTCTTTGTAATGCAGGACAGGACAGTCCCTCCAGAGCAAAAGATGCTCTTTGTAACCTCTCTCCACTATGTTGAAAAGATTGGGATCTTAAAACCTTTTATGTTAACTAAGAGTAATAGGTAAATAGGTAAATGGGAACTTCTGACATTTTGTTTTCTAAAATCTAGGTCAAAGGTTATTTGCCAATGAATCTCTTAAAATAAATTTTTATCATAGGCAGAACTCATCCATTCCTCATCCAAATCTCCTACATAAAGTGGAATTACAATATTCAGACTGTCTGCAGCTGCCACTAGGGGGAGCTCACTACATACTGTTATACATTGAATTCATGAAACTGTTTGCATTGTGTTCTAGTTTACTGATGTAAATAAAAATGGTAATAACCAGAGGGATTGCTTCAGGGAAAGAATATGATGTTGCACTATGGTACCACTTGACAGCCAACACAGTGCCTACTTACAAACTTCCACCATGTGAATGAGACCTAAAAAAAATCACAGTACCAGTAAAATCAACAGTCTTTAACCACCTCACATCCACCCATAGGATATAAACGTCCTATGGGTGGATGTTTAACTCTGAATGGACGTTCTGGAATTAATCGTGCAGCTGCAGAGATGGTTGCCCGCTGTCAGTGACAGCAGGGCAACCCAGAGAGAACTTCTCCTCATGCGCTACTTCGCATGCACTGCACAAACTTTTTTGTGCGCATGCGCTGCATGAACTGCGTTCCATGAGAACCGGAAGCATCGAGTAACCCTTCTTTGGTACTCCGAATAGGTCAGAAGTTAACTAGCCACGTGACCAAACAGCCTCTCGCCGTTCACTTTTTCTTTTGAGATAAACAGCCACATGAGATCAATCACAAATCATCTGGTCCAACTGAAGCTATAACCCATGGCCTATTTCTACATACTCCCCTACACATTTTTATATATATATATTTTTATAAAATAACAGTACCATCCGAACCGGAAGTGATATCACTTCCGGTTATACATTCGAGATATCTCTCTACAACGGACACACACACTATGCATATAGAATGTAATTTTATCTATATTATGTTGATTTATATGTGGATAGATGTTGACTTGAAATTACAACCTTTTAATAAGGATAGAAACCATTATAAAGCTGTACTATGTAACGATACATCACTTCCGGTGCGTTCCACGTTGGAACGCATACCGGAAGTGATGTTATCCACATGTCTTTTTGGCGCTCTTTTTTCATTTAAAAAAAATGAATGTGTGTATTATTTGTCATGCTCCTGATGAAGGGGACAGATATGCCCCGAAACGCGTTGAGCTGTTTTTTTTACCCATACCCTGTGTTCTGAATAAAAGGATTCATTGACAAGAAGTCTCTGCTTGGACTGCCGTCAATCCTGAGATCTGTCTAAGCGACCCAGGCGCAGGAGGAAGCCCTGCGGGGTGTTTTGAGCTTTATCCCACCCGGCTCCTCCTGGGTGAAGTGAGTTTGTTTTATTTTTATTTTTATATTTATAATCTATATGATTCCTTTAAGCCTATATTGGTGGTGACATTGTCTTCCTGCCTGTCTATCCGAAATTTATATGGATATTCCATGCAGACATCTTACTGCTCTTGGAATTTTGGTCTAAAGGGAAGTATCTTCTAATACTGACCATTAGTTTTAGATAAGAGTTTTACTACTTCAGCCTCTTTACACCAAAACTACGAGCACTGTGTATACAGACTAGGAAGCGTGTAGCATGACTGCCGGGCTGGGAGAGTGCAGGAGCTGTCGGGTCTTCCACAGACCTCGATCAGCCCTGCACTGAAGCTGAACAGCGATATATTATGCTGTACAGCCTCTCTGGGGGATGTATTTCTCCTGTAACTGGGGCAACTATGAAGTCAAATTTCCCCCAGTGGTCTTATATGATCTTATGGGGGAGACAAAGTGTAAAATAAAAAAAATAAAAAATGAAAAAATAAAGTGTTTTATAAAAAAAAAAGGTTTCACATGTAAAAATAAAAAAATCCACAATTAAGTAATTAAAAAAAACAGTAAAAATAGTAAAAAATAAATAAAATAGACTTATTTGGTATTGCCGCGTCCGTGACGGTTGGCTCTAAAAATATATCACTTGATCCACCCTGTCCGATAAACACCATAAAAAATAATAACTGTGTCAAAAAAGCAATTTTTGTCACCTTACATCACAAAAAGTGCAACAGCAAGTGATCAAATATGTCCGACAAAATAGTACCAATAGAACAGTCACCACATTCTTCAAAAGATAAGCCCCTACATAAGAAAATCGCTCAAAAAATAAAAAATCTATAGCTCTCAGTACATGGAGACATTAAAACTATGCTTTTATTGTGTTAAAGTGACAACCAGCTCTCTAAAAATATCACATGACCCCTCAGGTGAACGCCGTAAAAAAATTAAATAGAGACAGGGCCACTAAAAAGCTATTTTTTGTCACCATATATCACAAAAAGTGTAATAGCAAGCGATCAAAAAGCCATATGCACCCCAAAATAGTGCCAATCAAGCAGTCATCCCATCCCGTAAAAAATGAGACCTTACCTAAGACGATCGCCCAAAAAAAAAAAATAAACTATGACTTTTAGACTATGGGGACACTAAAACATGATTTTATTTTTTGTTTCAAAAATTATATTGTGTAAAACTTAAATAAATAAAAAAGTATACAAATTATGTATAGCCGCGACCGTAAAAACCTGCTGTATAAAAATGTCACATTACCTAAATCCCCAGATGAACACCGTAAAAAAAAGCCATTTTATGTCACCTTACATCACAAGAAGTGTAATACCAAGTGATCAAAAAGTCATATGCACCCTAAAATAGTACCAATCAAATCATCATCTCATGCCGAAAAAAATAAGCCTACACCCTACATAAGACAGTCGCCCAAAAAACAAAAACAAAAATATATGGCTTTCAGAATGCTTTATTATGTAAAACTGAAAAAAAATACCAAAATATTTTGTATTGTCACGTCCGTAACAACCTGCTCTATGAAAATAGCACATGATCTAACCTGTCAGATGAACACTGTAAAAAGCAAAAAATAAAAACGCTTTCAAAGCAGCTATTTTTTGTTACCTTGCCTCACAAAAAGTATAATATAGAGCAACCAAAAATCATATTTACCCTAAAATAGTACCAACAAAGCTGCCACCTTATCCCGTAGTTTCCAAAATGGGGTCACTTTTTTGGAGTTTCTACTCTAGGGGTGCAATAGGGGGTCTTCAAATGTGACATAGTGTCAAAAAACCAGTCCAGCAAAATCTGCCTTCCAAAAACTACATGGCGCACCTTTTCTTCTACGCCCTGCCATGTGCCCGTACAGCAGTTTACGACAACATATGGAGTGTTTCTGTAAACTACAGAATCAGGGCAATTAATGTTGAGTTTTGTTTGGCTGTTAACCCTTGCTTTGTTACTGGAAAAATGGATTAAAATTGAAACTTTGCCAAAAAAGTTAAATTCTGAAATTTCATCTCCATTTTCCATTAATTCTTATGGAACACCTAAAGGGTTAACAACATTTGTAAAATCAGTTTTAAATACCTTGAGGGGTGTAGTTTCTAAAATTGGGTCATTTTTGGGTGGTTTCCATTATCTAAGCCACAAAAAGTGACTTCAGACCTGAACTGGTCCTTAAAAAGTGGGTTTTAGAAATTTTCTGAAAAATGTAAAGATTTCCTTCTAAACTTCTAAGCCTTGTAACATCCCCAAAAAATGAAACGATATTCACAAAATGATCAAAACATGAAGTAGACATTTGGGGAATGTAAGGTAATAACTATTTTTGGAGGTATTACTATCTATTACAAAAGTAGAGAAATTGAATTTTGGAAATGTGGCATTTTTTATAATTAAAAATGAATTTTTTTGACTCAATTTTACCACTGTCATGAAGTAAAATATGTGACGAGAAAACAATCGTAAAAAAGCCTGGATAAGTGAAAGCATTTTAAAGTTATTACCACATAAAGTGACACATGTCATATTTGCAAAAAATGGCTCTGTCAGGAAGGGGGAAATGGCCCGGATGTGAAGTGGTTAACCATTATGTAGTTCATGGAGAAGGAATGGTATATAAAAGCAAAAGTTTCATTCAAATACATATCCCTTTAACAAAAAGTCCTGTCATCTTCTCTAAGTTTTCTTTGGCTCTTGTTTACTGTACAGTTGAAGTGACTTAAAGTTTTATGTTTGGATTTTTCTTCTGCCAAAAATATTATGTAAATGTGAGGGCCTCATGTGAGCAAGTGTGTGATGGCCACATTTCCCCTCTTAACAACTGTCTGACCCTGTCACTTGTTGGCTGAGCCTCAAACACTCAACCCATCAACACGATTCTAGCATTTGCCTTTTATTTTGACATTTTGCAGAAAAAAGTGGACTTGATGGACTAGGAAACATTACGACCTCTCAAGACAGGCAGTATGTCAAAGGAGCCGAAAGTCAGTGTATTAAAATTTCAGAGAGTTTGCTGGTATTTTTCTTCGAGCAGATTCCAGTAAAAATATATTTTAAAAGGAGAAAAGGAAACATTTGATTCCTTAAAGTCATAGGGAGCAGAAGTCAAAAAGGCTGGTTGATGCGGGCAGGCGGCTTTGGGAAATGTCACCACAACAGGTGATTTTCGGCAGTTTAAGATCCTAAGGCAGGGTATTATTTTGCACCGATAAATGTCAGATGGATAAAATCTTTCCTCTTTACTAATGTATGTGATGCTGTTGATCCATATGCAATTTGAACAGAAGTGTAGAAATGTAATAAAAAAGTCTAGTTTTTATATTTAAAAGATTTTTCACATTTTCATTTTTTTTTATACATGTTCTGTTTTTTTTGTAGTGTGTATAGCAGCATATGTTAAAGAGTTTTCAGGGACTTAGAAATTGTTTGAGCTATCCTTAGGATAGGTCATCAATATCAAGGTAGGTCATGGATGGAAGGGTCTGCCCACTGCACCAGTGTACTGCAGGTCAGTTACCATGCAATTGAATGAGAGCTGAGCTGCAGTATTCTGGCGCCACCACTAGGCAGTGCATCAGTGAGGGTGTTGGGTGTCGGACCCCCACCAATCTGATATTAATGACCTATCCTAATGATAGATCATCTGTATCTTTCCTGGAAAACCCCTTTAACTGAAGGCAACATTTTTGCCCTGAACCCGGACATATCCCCATTGTCACCCCCTCTGGCCCCTCTGATATGAGCATTGGAGCATTTCATGCACCGATGCTCTCCTTTGCCCTGTGCAATGTACCGGGCTCTCATTAGGGACTGCTAGGCGGAGGCTTTAACCCAGCAGTGAGCACGGTAACATCACCAGCACTAATGAGCGGGCTTTAGCACTGTCCTAATCTGTAAAATGGCTGGGCAGCACTGAAGCAGACCCATTAGAGAAAGCCTCCACCTAGCAATGTACGAGAATTAACAAAAAAGTGACCTGCACGATCCAACACAGGGCAAGGGAGAGCTTCGGAGCATGAAATGCTCTGATGCTCATATCAGGGGGGCCGAAAGGGGTGTAGAACCCAAACAACCCCTTTAAGCAGTGGAGAGAGCTTGTGTAGCAACACACCAAGACCCTGTTGCAACTTACTTTAGAGCCTTAGGCACGACATGTGCTGCCATATGATGCCGTCATATAGCATCATACATTACGCAATGAGAATGTCCTTTGAATACAGAATCAGAGTCTTTTTTTTGTTGTTGTTGCGGGTACTAGAGGGGTCTGTAATACTGTATGATATATGTTAATGTAATGTTATGGTGTGCACATATATATCAGTTTTCTCACCAGCATGCCATATCAAATAAAATACTTATGACTCTGTGCCTGGTCCAAGGTTGAGCGTGATGTGAACGCAGAGTTTTTCTATGGCAACAAGGTGGGAAAAGGGCTAATGGAGAAAAAAGAAACATTAGACTAAAGTGTTCACTAACATCTGTGTGGCTAGCAGCTCATGTTTTATAAGTGGATTTTTTATTGTAATATTTAGCAAAAGGAAAGGAATTACTTTTCATATTTATTTCCAAAAATCATTAAATCATTAGATTCACTCAATCAGTAAATCAATATAGATGAAGCCGGCCAGTCTTGCTCATTTGTAAAACAAGGCATGGTATGAACCATCTCTGTTTGCATATAAAGTACTGTATGGAACCATTTTAACCGTATTCTGTACTTTGTCAGTAATGGATTATGTGTTACAATCCACAGAAAGAATTGGGCCGATAGGATTTGAAAACAAATTTAAAATAAAATACTAAATTACATTTAAAGGTTACAGCGGACAACGAGGGCGAGAGGGTGGCTGTCGTTCTGCAAATTCCTTTAAAGGGATTTTCCAATTTGCATCAAAATACTTAAAAATAATCATTTATGAAGGTAATATTGTAATACATTTCTTTACCTTCATTGCTCCTATCTCCCGTTCTGGGCTGTGGTCACATAACCATGTCCATGCAGCTCTACCTTATTTCCTGCTATGGTATCTCCATGGGTGGGGCAGTGACATGAGTGCCTATGTAACTAGTTGGGTGGAAGGAGCTATTAACTAGCTGGACATTGTTAGGGGCAGTGAAAGAAGAAGTGCATTATGGGTTTGGTTGTGTATAAGAACAGGAAGTGCTACATACAGGAAGGAAACAAACCAGAGGGATTGGTTTACGTGGTGAAAATGGGCCAGGAGAGTCTAAATTGAAGAAGAGTGGGAAAAGCATGGAAAAGATATATAGGAGGTGAGCAACTACATAAACCTATCTGTTCAAAACCATAGTAATCCCAGAAGATCCCTTTAGGGACTCCAATTTCCTGCAATAAAAATTTGATACATTATCACGATATTCATGCATAATTCTTAACAGGCTTCCACTCACTTCTCAACCGCTGGTTCTCAAAATATTGCTTAGACACATATTGTAGAAACATATTGTAAAAATAACTCCCAAGAAAATATTGCACAAAACTTG
Organism: Bufotes viridis; assembly: GCA_033119425.1. NCBI lineage: Eukaryota > Metazoa > Chordata > Amphibia > Anura > Bufonidae > Bufotes > Bufotes viridis. Next base: position 132,420,844 of record CM065596.1, on the reverse strand, counting down.
TTTTTTATGGTCATTACAAGCAACTCAACTTGGGATATGTCAGGCCTAAAATAAAGGTAAAGAAGGACACATCTGTTTTGCAGTTCTTTCTTAAATTACAGGTGGACATTATAGAGTCAAAATGTCTTTTTTTAAAGTCCTGGCAAGTCCCTCTGAGATCTCTCATGGCATTTTTCATGGAATTATAGTAGGGTAATAAAATTAGTGGGGCAGGGGGGTTAGTTCATTAATACATAGCTTTTGATTTACCTATTTCCTCTTTGGCCAATCATGTTAGTTTAAGTAAGTCAAAAGGAAAGTGTTATCCCAATATAAGTTAATGGAGCCTGAAGAATAGATGGTAGATATTTTACTGGTAATATTAGCTCTTTATCATCTCTACATTGGGACCTTATCTTATCACTAGTATGGACATTGAGTGTACTGTAATAGAAATATCTCTTGACAGTATTTTCCGGAATACCTGATAATCATCTTCTTCATTTCAAGAGGGTTATTTTTGAAGCATGGAGAATGTTTTACAGTGATATAGTCAATCATGTTGCTCAATTGCTAAAAGAATGCAATGTGGGCAAATGTATTTTAAGCAAAAACATTTTTGGTTTAATTTTCATTGTTTAAATTTTCAAAATAACAAAAAAGGAGAATAGCCCAAAGCAAAAGTTTGGGCACCCTGCATGGTTAGTATTTAGTAGCACTCTCTGTGGCAAGGCTGTGTGGCACAGCCTGTAAACACTTTTTGTAGCCTTCCAAGAGTCTTTCAATTCTTGTTTGAGGGATTTTTATCCATTCTTCCTTGCAAAAGTCTTCCAGTTCTGTGAGATTCCTGGGCTGTCTTGCATGCACTGGTTTTTTGAGGTCTATCCACAGATTTTTAATCGATGTTCAGCTCTGGGGACTGTGAGAGCCATGGTTAAATCTTCAACTTGCGCCTTTTAAAGTAGTCTATTGTGGATTTTGAGGCGTGTTTAGGATCATTATCCATTTGCAGAAGCCATCCTCATTTCAACTTCAGCTTTATTACTGTTGGTGTTTGCTTTCACAATTTGCTGGAATTTCATTGAATCCATTCTTTCCTCTACATGTTAAATTTCCCCATTACATTGGCTACAACATAACCCCAAAGAGTTGTGGCCAAAGAGTTCTATCCTGAGCTCATCAGTCCACCGGATTTGTTTCCAAAATGCATCAGGCTTGTTTAGATGTTCTTTTGCAAGCTTCTGATGCTTTTTTTGGTAGAATGCAGGAGAGGTTTTCTTCTGATGACTCTTCTATGAAGGCCATATTTGTGCAGATGTCGCTAAACAGTAGAACAATGTACCACAACTCCAGATTCTGCTAAATCTTCTGGAAGTTCTTTTGAAGTCAAACGGGGGTTCTAAATTCCCTGACGAAGAACAATGCTCATTTGTTCGAAACGCATTGGATTGATTTACGGCACCACTGCCGATCCATAGCTCTGTAAGGTGACGTCACCAGCTTGTTTGTTGGACGAACATGAGTAACACGAATGAGGAGTTTCGCTCCCGGCCCGGAGCAAACTCTGGAAAACTAGTTGCCTCTAAGAAGAAACAGACTCTGTAAACAATAGAGGTTTTTAAAAAACTCTCCACTCTCACCCCATAAAGATCGGGACTCAGGATAATAGGCTCCACAGCAGCGGCTTTGGTAATAGGGTAACTGTCAGTTCGGTGTGCATGGCGTTGCATGTTGGAGTAAACCTGAGATCAGCAGAGGTGGATTAGGGATTCTGACTATAGAGGCTACACGCGGTGTCTTGACATTTGTTACTGTGGGGTTCTGATTTGCCTTTCTAGCAATCCTACGAGCAGCTGTCTGTGAAAATTTTCTTGCTCCTCCAGACGTTCTCTTGACTTCCACGGTTTTTGTCAACTGCCACTTCTTAATTACATTTCAAACTGAGGAAATAGCAACCTGAAACTACTTCAAAAGGAGCAAGTTTAAGGTTTTACCATGGCCCTTACAGTCCCCTGATCTGAACATCATGAACATCTGTGGAAAGACCTTAAAAAAGCAGTGCATCCAAGACGGCCCAAGAATCTCACAGAACTGAAAGACTTTGGCAATGAAGATTGGATGAAAATTCTTCGAACAAGAATTGAAAGACTCTTGGCTGGCTACAAAAAGCGACTACAAACTGTGATACTTGCCAAAGGGGGTGCTAGTAGGTACTAACCATGCAGGATGCCCAAAGGTTTGCTTCAGGCCCTTTTCTTGTTTTATTTTGAAAATGTAAAAGATGAAAAAAATAGTTTTTGCTTAAAATACAAAAGGGATGTGCCATCTTTAACTTTATGCCTTTTGGAGATAATTTCATCTTCAACTTGCTAATTGTTCACAGTAATTACCGATCATACCACAGCTATTGCAGTGGTATTAATTGAGTGGGACTTTGGGTTTGATGCTTGCCTCTAAACTACAAAATCAAACCTCAAGAAAGAATCAAAGCTCATTATCTAGATGTTAAAATGTTTGGATTAAAGAGGACCTACCAGTGAAATACAATGCAATCAGCAGGCAACTTGTTATAGAGCAGACGGAGCAGAGCAGATTGATATATAGATATATAAAAAAATATTTATGAAAATTTTGATTTTTTTTATAACTCTGATCTTTCTTAGGGTGGATCCTGATTATTAAAATGATACATTCCCAAGAAAAAATACTTTATTCTTTATGAAACAGAGCTGCAGCACACTCAGGGGCAGGACCTAGGCTCAGTGCACCTTAGCTCCCCAGCTTCCCAGTGCTGGTCATACCCCTTGGTTTACTGAAGCCTTATTACATAAGGAATGCAAGTTCTTTTTTCTCAAGAGGAATGCCAAAACCGATTTTCACAAGATGGGTATCCATTTATTCAGCAGGATCAACCCTACTGGGAGGTAATAAAATTAATCATGATGACAGGTACAGTTTAAATCAGGATTTCCAAGTGCTTAAAGGGATTGTCTCATCATAGACAATGGGGGCATATCGCTAGGATATGCCCCCATTGTCTTATAGGTGCGGATCCCACCACTGGGACCCGCACCTATATCGAGAACAGAACCCCACATGGTGGGGGCTGGAGGACTCTGGTCCAGGCACGTCCAAGCCGGCTCCCCATAGAAGTGAATGGGAGCGTACCGTGCATGCTCGGGCCCCACAACTATTCACTTCTATGGGGCTGACGGAAATAGCCGAGCCAGCGATGTGGGACCCGCACCTATAAGATAATGGGGGCGTATCCTAGTGATATGCCCCCATTGTCTATGATGAGACAACCCCTTTAAGAACACTCATGACAAAATAAGCCACTTCTTACTTGCTTATGATGAGTCTTGCCCAAGGAAAATAATTCTTCAGGCATACACCCCAAGACCCAAGTAGAACGTTTGTTGAAAAGTATTTCTATTTAGTTATTTTTAAATAGAATACTAAGTTTTTGCTACTGCCAAAGTGCTAAGACTTAATTTTTCCCCATTAATATGCATTAATATTCTACAAAGAAGGTAATGGGACAGAGTGACATAATATTATTTTAAGCAAACAAAGACTTAGTCCCAAAGACAGTGGGGTTGAGAGAGACAAAGTGAGCGGCATTCACTAATATAAGGACCTGGAGACGTGTTGACAGCTCATTGCTTTTGTTCTAATTATTCACATAATATATTAAGATGTGAGCTGGGAGTGTGATGGATGGTAGGGGAAAGAGAATGTGGAGAGGGGAATTCAGACAGCTTGTTATCAAAATTAATTATCCAGGAAATAAATATCCACTGAGATCACCTAGAAGAGAGTGACGGGGGGATCTTCCAGTTTCAGAAGGAATAAGAAAAGTCACTTGGAAACCCCTAGGCTCTGACCTCTTCTGTAAATGACAATACTCAATGTCCCAATTTATTATATGCAAGAGAGTCTACAGGGCATGCATCCATCATACACTTCACTGTTAGAAGATTATTGAAGATTATTAATGTCATTAGTGCCTTCGCATACTCGGAGAGAATGCCTCAATGACTTTAGATGATGACTGTGGAAGTTGGGAGACTGGCGGTGACTATATACAGCACACAAAAATGTACACAGCAAAAATACTAAAATTATAAATATATAATGTATAAATGTATATATTAAATAGACGCTTAGCTACGACTATTGCTGTTATCGCTAGAAAGCTGTTAATTTCCTGAGGACTCCTCTCTATGTCATCCGAGTGCCCGTATAGGACAGGACATGGGTTGTCCTGATAGGACAATTCCTTTAATATTTAGTATGAAACATTGACAGAATTTTAAAATAAGTCAGCATTTTGCTTTTGAATTAGCGAATAAAAAAATTGTAAAAATAAATATTACCCCCACACATACACCTCCCATCACACATATGTACTGCCACCCCATTTACTCTCTATGGGACTGATAAAGACAGTAGATCATGGTATTCAGCTATCATTGTCAGTCCCATAGACTTTGAATGGAGCAGTAGCAGGTATGTGCCATTACTCCATTATATTGGGGCACGAGGGACCCCTGTTCTCCAGAAAGGTGGGGATGCCAGTGTTGGGATGTTGATAATTGATAACTAGAGTTGAGAAAACCAATTCCTTAGGTTGAGCAAATCGATTTCTTAAAATCAAAATTCTACCTGAATTTGTCAAAAAATTCTGATATCTCAAATTTCTTGAGATATAATACTGGCAATTTTTTTTAGGAGGGAAAGAGAGACAGACATAGAGAGGGGCTTTTCCAGGAATTCACAATACTTTAAATTCAGCTAGAATAGATTGCTACCCAAATCGAACATTGCATGAAAGGCCACCACTCCCATTTACTTCTATGGGTCAGACGGAAATAGACGAGCCAGCACTCGGCTTTTTTTTGGCAGCCCCATAGAAATTAATGGAGGGAGGCTGCAGTGCACCCTCCACCACTTTTGGGGCTCCATTTTCGATATAGTTCCTAGTCCTAGTGATATGTCCCCATTGTCTCAGATGAGACAACCCCTTTAAGTCATTAATTCACATATTTACCTACTGCTATTTGCAGTAGGGTAATATTGAAGTTAAAAAAGTTGTGAAAATTGTAGCCTCCTAGACTGGTTGCAAAAAAAATTCGATAAAAAAAAAAAAAAAAAGTATATTGTGAACAGGACATAGCTAACTTCTCCTCTTACTTGGGTGTCAGTACAAGTTAAGGCGGGTTCACATCACCGTTATGGATTCCATTTTTTTCCCCTGTTATAATATGGTTATAATGGAAATTAACGGAATTCATAAGACAGAAGTCAAAACGGAAGCCTTTAAGAGGCATTCTGTTTTGATCCGTCATAATAGAAGTCTATGGGAATCAAAACAGATCCGTCTGGTTCCGTTATGCAAGACGGAAAACAAAGTCCTTCGACAGGACTTTTTTGTCCGTTCTGCATAACGGAAACCAGACGGATCTGTTATGCTTGCCCATATAGTTCTATTATGACGGAAAGCACTACGGAATGCCTTGTAAAGGCTGGACTCCTGCATAATGGAAACCAGGACGGATCTGTTATGCTACCCATAGACTTGTGTTATGAAAGATCAAATGGAATGCCTCTTAAAGGCTTTCATTTTGACTTACGTCATATGGATTCAGCTATTTTTCGTTATAACCATGTTATAACGGGAAACAAAAACAGAATCCATAGCGGTGATGTGAACCCGTCCTAAGCTAGCAGGTCTATGTATTTTTTTATTATTAGTAACTTTTTTTTATAGCATTTTGCTTAAATACCTTTTATCAGTATAAATACACATTTTCAGACACCAAAGGTTCTCAGCATCATTGTATTCACCCTAATAATCCTGAAAACATTTGCTTTCTCTATTCTAACAACTTTTTCCAGTAGCTGCTTCGTGGCTAGGGCAACAACCTCGCCTCAACCTGTCCAATTTATTACACCACCATTCAGTGAACAGGATTATGATATTAACTACTTCTGTAATAAGGCAATGTTCTTCATTCAAGTGTCAGGTAGACCCCCCCCCCCCCCCCCAATGGATGACTGCTCTCATAAAATGAGTGGTTTTTAATTCATTAGTTGTATCCTGCTGCAGACGTGTGTCAGGATACAGACTGCTAGGCACCCAATTAAAGTGGCAAATCTGGATAATTGCTATTGTTTGAATATCCCCTCTTGGAAGATAAAGACGGGGCCTCAACATTGCATTCAGCGGAATGTACATTTCAGGTGGGATAAAAGAGAAGCAGATTATAATTGTCTTCTTCTCACAGTTCCGACTGTTAACTGGGGCTAACTCCGCGTCTCATTAGGCAAAATCTAACAGGAACACCTAAAAGGACGTTGTGCGCATGAAATATGACTGGCATAGCTTGATCTGGGATGGCTTATGGAGAAGAGTGGGAAGCGGCTCTATCTTTTATCTCAAGTCAGCTGAAATGTTTGCTGTCTATAAATACTAAAAAGCACAGAGAGAGGCTGGCAGGAGAGGTTCAAAGAGAAGCCGGTAATGACTGACTGGTGAGGAGACGTTCTCCTGCTTGCTTATTGCATTGTCTAAAGATTTCTTAACAGTCTTGCATAGAAAAAAATTCTGACTCTATGACTTTCGTTTTCCACTTTTTTGGTCTTTTTTGGTTTAGTTTACGTGTTCGTGTCCTACAAAATGTAACCCCACCCAAAATGATAATGGTTGTCCAACGGTAATTTATGAGGAAGACACACTTTGCTCAAAATCTATGGCTGAGGTGGATGGTCTAAATCAGGGGTGCACAACCTTTTTGATCCAAGGGCCACATTGTCAAGTTTGCTTAAACTTCAAGGGGTACTAAAATCTGAAACATATGACAGGTGGGGGTTCCACTCCTAGAACTTAAAGGGATTCTGTCACGGCATTTGACCCTATAGAGCTGCGGACATGCACGGCTAGATCGCCGCTAGCATGTCCGCAATATAGCAGTAGAATAGCTCTGGGTGCTTTTATTTTCTTTAAAAAATGATTATATTAATATGCAAAGAAGGTGCCCAAGGGGCGGTACTAACCTTCCTGGTGCCCAGCCACACCCCCATGTGAAGGAGACCAGCACCGCCTGCGTCCACCGAATTTCCTCCTTGCTTCAGTGAGATCGCCGTAAATCTTGCGATTCGCGAGATCACGCATGGGCAGTTCCTTCCCTGAGGCTGATGCCAGCACAGGGAAGTAACACTATGTTGCAACTGCGCATGCCTCTTGCGCATCGCGAGATTTACGGTGATCTCACAGAAGCAAGGGGGAGATTTGGTAGACGCAGACGGTGCTGGGCTCCTTCACATGGGTGTGTGGTTGGGCACCAGGAACGTTATTCTCGTCACTTGGGCACCTTCCTGGGTTGATTTGCATATCAATAAAATCATTTTTTAAAGAAAATAAAAGCACCCACAGCTATTCTACTGCTATATTGCAGACATGCAAGCGGCGGTCTAGCTGTGCATGTCCGCAGCTCTATAGGGTCAAATGCCATGACAGAATCCCTTTAAACTTTTTAATACAATGGGGGTCCCATTCTCTCTCAGTCAGCACTTTATAAAGGAAGAGTTGTGCTGACCACTAGTGATGAAGGGCATAGGCAATATTCGAATTCGTGATATTTTGCAATTTTTTGGCCGAATATTCAACATAAATTCGCAATTTGGAGATCTCGTGATCTTCAGTCATTATTTACTTGATTGTAAAAATCGGCAATTAGAATATTCGTGATCAACACTAAGGGATAGGCAACTTTTCTATTGGTTGCTAGGGATGTTGCTAAGTGCCAATATTCGCGATAAATTTGCAATAAATTTGCGATCAATGCAATTGGCGAATACGAATATATAGCACTATATTCTTAATATTTGCGAATTCTCAAAGTGGCGATGTTCGCGATTAAAATTTGTGATTCAAATATTCGCGCTCAACACTATTGACCACACAGAAGCCTTGCTATCATCATTGTAGACCCTGGCTAGTGTGGGCTGTATTGACTAGCCCTGGGAAGGGGTTGTGGGGAAGCTCCTTGGGAGGGGCCTGTTCAAAAATTTGCTATGGGCCCAGTCTTTTCTAGTTATGCCCCTGTCTATGTAATTTGGGACAGGTCCTCCAGAGTGAGAGAAAAGGCTCTCTACTCTGATACTCTGGCCATTAGATGAGGATCCTAAACAGGAACATGCCACCCTCTTGTGCCCCCCATCAACTAGGGATTCCCCAGACGGGTATAAGAAAATGGTTTTTCTAAACTTGGCAACTTATTTAAGTCCACAAATCCTCTTCCTCTATCTACAGTATGCCACAATAAAGTGGCTCTTAATGTTCTACAAGAACATATTTTGACCTGCAGAACCATTACATGATGTTAGTCAGAATTGTTGGCAACAGATAGGCAGGAAGACAGCTAAACTAGGTCTCCAATTTGGGTACTATACCTAAGCTCTCCATAATCATCTAAAGGCAACAGGAATAAAATAATAACATTGGTGTTAATTACACCTACAGTATACTGGATTTTATCTACAGTAGGTTCCAAATTGAGTTAAACTTAAAGATGTTGTCCCATGAGGACAACCACTTTTCAAAAAGAAGCCAGCAATCAGATGTTATCACAGGATGTAGACCACTATGTGTACATGGTTTCTCTACAGCAGCACTTCTATGGCGTCCATATAACCAAGTAGTGCATATGGACAGGGCAAGGGTTGTCCTGATGGTGCTCCAAACGAAATATCTGATATCAGATTTTTTTTTAAAATTTGGGGGTTGTATATAAAGACACTTATTAACATGAAACAGGTACAATGTCTGCCATAAGGCTGACTGATTTTACATATGCTTCACTTCTCTCCATAAAATGATTTCTTTAGAAATGAATAAATATGTATTACGACTGGAAATTACTGGTCACACCCATCCCCTCAATGTATTATGCACGATACATGGGGCATGTCACTTAGCAAAGTTACTTAGCATTGAGCTGACATCTCAAGATCAGAGACCTGATCAACATTTCATGGATATCCAGACTTTTATCACAGTTGACCTATTGCAGTATTCTTACATCATGCAGCTGCATTCTGAGTATTGAAATTGACTACTGCACCAAATTCCACTGCATGCAGACCTGACCCTAAAAACCCAGTTCTCCTTCCCACAAAGCTGACATTAGACACTTGGGGGCACATTTATTAAGACCAGCATTTTAGATGCCGCTCTCAATAAAGGCCCATAGCTGGCGGTGGATCCGCTGAAGTTATGAAGAGGCGCCGGCCTCTCCATAACTTCACCGCATTCGAAATGTAAGACAGCTTCCGAGCTGTCTTACATTTAGACTATTTTCTACACCTAAAGCATTCGTAGAAAATGATGAATGAGACAGGCCTGCTGGCCCATCCCCATCCCACACCCACAATTTTAGACCTGCGACTATCTGCGCCTGAAATACTCCTAATTTAGGCATATTTCAGATTAGTAAATGACCCCCTTGGTTCTTACACTAACTCTCTCAACATTCATAACACAGAATGTATCCAGGGTCAGATGACAAGTGTAGGTCAAGTGTCTGGCTCCATACTTAAACCCTGGAGGCACTACACAACAATGGACCATACCATTCATGTGCAGAGGCAGGGATTCAGCTCATTGTTCTATCCTCTTCCTATACTTGTCATCATCACTGAATTACAGGGAGTCACTGGGAAATGCACTGTTAAACCAGGCACAATACCTTGTAGGGGTAACTCAGCCGACTTTAATGATACCTTTCAATTAGTGATCCGTTGCTCCATACTTGGAGGAAAAGTACTTTTAATCCGTATGCAGATGAGCAGTTAAGTGCACTGAGGGCAGACCCAAGCCATTCTGTGCACCTTTGCTCCTCTTGCTTTCTCTATCAGCTCCTGCCTCTCATTCTTGATTTACAGGGTCAGACTCCTGCATAGTCATCCTGCTTGGCCCTGTCAATCAAGAAGGCTAGGGAGGGGCTGGTAGAGCGAGCAGGAGGAGCAAGGTTGCACGGGGTGGTTAGGACCCACCCTTGGTGCACTTAGCTACTCATGTGCATATGGATTAAAAGTTTTTTTTTCTGCAGAATGAAAGAACAGGTCACTAAGTGAAAGGTGTCAATACTTTTAGCTTAGCTAGCTCTAACACAGCTTTCTGCCTGGTTTATCAGTGAATGTCTTCCTTTTAATGTCAGCAAATCCACTCTAATGAGTTTGTCTAGAATAGGACATGTTGGATTTCAGCATGCCTGATTCCTCAGTTCTTTCAGGAGTTAATTGCCATACAGGGGACAAGAGTTGGCTGGTTGTTCCAACAATATCTGTCTTGTGTGTATAGCCCGCAGAAAGGCTATGGGCACCTTTTGGGTATTTTTCTATTTTATTTCATGTATTTTTTTATCAACTTTGATCTGATTGCAACTGAGCTTAAATCAGCATCAGGAGATCACAGGAGCCACTGAACGGTCCGAACGACAGATTTGACACTGAATAGTATTCTGCAGCTTGCTTTGCACTGAAATACATGCAGGCTGCAGAGCAAAATGGGCTCAGAATTTTAACTAACTGCAAATCTTATTTTAAACCCAAAATAGAAGAAAAGTAGAATCATTTCAAGAAATTTTCCTAAAAGGTGCCATAGCCTTTAAAATTGCCTTCTTCTCTTCACATGTAAGCTATTATAGTCATAAATAAATATATATATATATATATATATATATATATATAAATAATGTTTTCAGTGCATCCATATTTCCCATATCCCCCTTTGTTGAATTAAAATGATAATTCAGTAAAAAAAAAAAAAAAAAGTAATCGTTTTGGATAAAAAGCCTCTCAGGTGAAAAGAATAAGTCCCGGGGCCTCCATGCATTTTCCAGAACACACTGGACATCAGAGGATGCCATATAATAAATAATGTATAAGCGGAACAAACAAGGAGCACTTTACATTCCTCCTAAGAGTCAAAGCCAGAAGCAGAATACTAAAGATAAAGTGAAAAGAAAAACAGTAAATAATAGACACAAATGCTTTATAAAGCCAACACTGTGATGCAAGATCGGTTTTGAACTGTCAGAAAGTTATAAATGGCTTAAAAGTGAAGGCAGCTTAGATATTATGCTTTATATCTGTAAGGCTGGTCATAATATAGCTGCATTTCATTGTCTGTATATAAGGATGGACACGAGGGCACCCTACTGAACCGAACATAGACTCACAAAAGGGGTTTGGGGTGTAAAGGATGCAAAACACATCTGTATTACAGTCATGTTTATTAACTACTTGAATCCCACATGTAAAAAAAACAATTTTGGAGCATCTATTCTTATTACTCTATGATGTCATTCCTTAATTATTCCTGCTAGAAACTGTGAATGAATTACCATCAGTTTGCAATGAAGGTCCAGCTGGGTGTTACCCGGTGAAGGGTATCCTTGCACAGTCTGATATTATCCAATCAGTACTGCCAGTGTTAGACTGTGCAGGGACACATCTCCGACTGGTGACACCCCTCTGGACCTTCACTGCAAACTGCTAACAATCCATTCATAAATTCTAGCTGAAATAATAACGGAAAGGCACAACATAGAGTAGATGCTCCAGAATTGTTATTACATAGTGAATGCAATTAGTTACTAAACCAGATACGTCTCCTGAAGGATGTTGCAATATTGATAAGTGACTTACCATGACTGAAATGTGCAGTATTCTTAATTCCTCTTCAGCTGCATCTCCTTGAGGTTCTTCGGTGGCTTCCTGACCTGGCAAGTTTGATGAACCATCCTGGTGATGAATATGGAAAAGAAGAGTCCCATTTTCAAGCCACTGCTGTCTCCAGCGAACAAGTGGGATATCATCTGTATTTCCTGCAATTTCTGGAATAAAATAAAAAATAATAATTTTTAACTATGTTTGTATTTATTATCTAATATCTTATTATTTTTTTACTATTTTTTTCCACATTTATTGAGCTTTTTTATAATGCTGTCATATTCCACGTTTTACAGACATTATCTAGTTAAAAATAGAAGAGAATAAGGCATCAAACAAATTAGTCATAGTGTTTATGGGAATTTATTTTTCTAAAAGTAGCCATTCACCCGCAGTAGCTGTCAGCCCTGTAATATGGGTGCAGAGATGCGCTTATATCAGGCTTGCGTGAAATTGTCCTTATAGTTCTACTATTGGAAGTGTTTAATCTTCTAAAAACTGTACACTTTGGTAATGTGCTCCCTGCAGGAGACCTAAGCAGCATAACATGCACCATGAGCCATTCTCAGCATCCCCCTCTCTATTCCATTCACACAAAAATATATATTTTTAATTAAATGGCATGCCTGTTTTAGTAACATCACTATAACAGTTTGAATGCCTCTTTTCTTAATACTGTGCATATTCCTGTTCCTCTGATATGCCTCCTAGAAATATAGGTGCAAACTGACAACTGAGTGTTACCATTTTCTTGGTCAAAATGGTGTGTCCCTGCTCAGTCTGTTACCAGCTATCATCACTGATTGGGCAATGTCACCCCACCCCCAAATGGTAACACCCAGATGTCAACTAATTTGTGAATTGCTAGTAGGAATAATCAAGAAATGGCACTTTGCGGAATGGAATTGCGGACCCATTCATTTCTATGGGGACAGACTTTGTCACGCTCGGATCCGGAATTGCAGACAAGAAAAGGTTTTTTCTATATAGTTCTGGCAATGTGCGGATCCGCATAATACGGAAAGCACATTGCCGGTGTCCGTGTTTTGCGGATCCGCGGATCCGTGGATCCGCAAAACACATACGGACGTCTAAATGGAGCCTATGGAGAATACAAGTGTTTACTAAGGGCTCATGCACATGAACGTTTATATTTTGTGGCCCGCAAAAAATACGGATGACGTCCGTGGGCATTCCGTATTTTGCGGAATGGAACAGCTGGCCCCTTATAGAACAGTACTATCCTTGCCCCTAATATGGACAATAATAAGACATGTTCTATTTTTTTGCGGAACGGAAATACGGACATACAGAAACGGAATGCACATGGAACTTCCGTTTTTTTTTGCGGACCCACTGAAATGGTTTAGCATACGGTCTGCAAAATAAACGGAACGAACACGGAAAGAAAATATGTTCGTGTGCATGAGTCCTAACGAAGACAGGAGAGCTGACAGCTGATCTGTCATATAGATGAGCAGATCACTCAAAATGTGACTCAGGTTCAATTTTTGGCCGGTTCGGTCAACTAATTTGACTTGGGTCCAAATAGATTCTTCATGAATAAAAAGAGCCACAATTATCCTAAAAATGGGTCACACCGAGGTCTACGAGGTCTGTACATTTTTCTTCCCTTTTTTATTTTTTATTTTTCATTTGTTTCTCAATATTTATTTATTTGTTTATTTATTATTTATTATTTACTTATCAATATCGGTGATTTTATTTTATACAGGAAGTTTTTTTTTCCCCACTTGTGATATGGACAGAGTTTCCTGAACTTCTCAATTGTTATTTTGCATGCAGCAATCACCTCCTCTGTGTGAGACCGAGCGATCTCTACTGTGATCACTCTTCTCCACAGAGAATCATTGGGGTACATTTATTAAAGGGTTTCTGTCACCAGATTTACCCTATTAAACTGGCTGACATTAGCGATGTGCTATAGTCATCAAACCCTAACTCTCCTAATCTTTTGCTTCTGATGCCCCTATTACTGCACAATATTAACTTTTATAATATGCTAATTAACCTCTAGGAGCAGGGGGAGGGGCGTTGCTCCTGTTTCTAGAAGCTCCGTTCGCCCACCTCAAGTCACGCCCTGCCATCCTTGATTGACAGGGCCAGGCAGCGCTCGTCTCCCCCTGCCGGCCGAGTGCTGGGACTGCGCATGCGCGAGATTTATCCAGCATACAGGGCCAGCCGGAGAAGACGAACTCTGGCTCTGTCAATCAAGGATGGCAGGGCGTGACGAGGTGGGCGAACGGAGCCTCTAGGAGTAGGAGCAACGCCCGCCCCTCCTGCTTTTGGAGGCTCATTAGCATATTATAAAAGTTCAAATTGTGCAGTAACGGGGCCATCCAGAAGCATAAGATTAGGAGAGTTAGGGTCTGCTGACATTAGCACATCGCTAATGTCAGCCACTTTATTGGGTTAAATCTGGTGACAGAAACCCTTTAACACTGGTGTTTTAGATGCCGGTCTTAATAAGACCTATAGCTGGCGGTAGATCCTCCGGAGTTATGAAGAGGTGCCGGCCTCTACATAACTTCAGCGCATCCACCACGGTTTCTAAATGTAGGACATCCTCCTAGCTTTCTTACATTTAGACCATTTTCTACGCCCAAATCAGGCATAGAACATGATGAATGAGACTCCCCTTTCTCTGCCCATGACAAGCCCATAGTTGTAGACCTGGCATGAGCAGGGAAGAAGTCATGAATAAACCCCATTGTTTCTAGGCAGCAGGTCCCTGCACGTACGATCTGCTGCCCAGGAATGATCTTTGTGAACACTAGTGATGAGCAAAGTTATCAATTCAATTAAACAATTCGATGCGGCTGCTTCACCAAATTTCACAAAGAAATTAGATTCCTTACGAATTACTTTGTCATGAATTCCATTCCATTGCATGTAGTGGGCGCAATGACAGGGAATGGTGATCGTGCCGCCCATCGTTATTGAACCACTCAGATGCCACGTTCATCGCTGATCGTGGCATCTAACGTTAAAATCGAGGCCTTTCAGCGGTTAATCAGGGTAAAAGAAAATCATACCTTATCCATTTGATCGTGAAAATAGCTCGAAAAAATAGATTAGTTACCATAAAGCGCAAGGAAATTCGACTTCGTGGCAAATCAAATTTTTCCAGAAATTCGGATCGAAGTCGATTAGTTTGGCTGAGCGTTCTTTGGGTGATTAGTGGTACATATATTTATATGCTTTAAAATGGTCCTGTGAGATGACTGAAACATTGTGTCTGTTCCCATTGGTCTAGTGTAGATAGAGGATAGATAGATAGATAGATAGATAGATAGATAGATAGATAGATAGAGCAATAGATAATAGATAGATGATAGATAGATAGATAGATAGATAGATAATAAATAGATGATAGATAGATAATAGATAGATCAATACGATAATAGATAGATGATAGATAGACAATTAGATAGATAGATAGATAGATAGATAGATAGATAGATAGATAGATAATAGATGATAGATAGAAAGATAGATTGACAGATAGATAAAGATAGATAGATAGATAGATAGATAGATAAAGATAGATAGATAGATAGATAGATAGATAGATAGATAGATAGATAAAGATAGATAGATAGATAGATAGATCAATAGATCAATAGATAGATGATCGATAGATAGATAGATAGATAGATAGATAGATAGATAATATATAGATAGATAAATAGATGATAGATAGATAGATAGATAGATAGATAGATAGATAGATAGATAATTATTTTTAAATAATAAAAGGAGATTGAATCTTATAAATATTTCTGCATTTATTTTCCCTCCTGCTGTAAACCCAGGCTTAATATCTCTTGAATATTCCTCTTCACGCTGAGTGACAGAATAAAAATAAAAATGAACAGTTTTGCTCTGGGAAAACTCCGAACTGAATGTATCAAGAATGCAATTGTTATAAATTTGTAAAATTTAGAAATGTTTGCGTTTCCAAACATCTGGCACACTGACACTCAGCCTAATTGATCGTGTGCATTATTATCATAAAATGGTTTCCGCTCTACCAGAGTCTCAGAGAAAAATCGCTTTAAAACTGTGGACAATTATAAGACAGGAGTTATAGAAACAAATAGGGTAACGTAATAATAAGTGCTGGCTTGCTCCAGGAGAGGAGGGCGCAGCGCCTGGTGACAGCACCTATTGATCACTGTATCCGGTAGACAAGGTTAAAGAGCAACAATTTCTTCTCAGATGACAAGATCCTGAGGGACCCATTATGACAGTGTTAGGCAGGTTCAGTATGAATATTCTGTATGGGTGCAACCAAAACACAGTACGTGTTAATACTGGTTACTCTGTTTTTCATATTTGATAATAATACTGATAACCAGGATAGATCTTTATATTTAGGCTTGAGCGAATTGAGCTTCGGATCATAGACCCGAAGTAGATTATTTCGAAGACTTAATTTTTAATGCTGTTTCCGCACAACATTAAAATGTAGTGGCTCCGGGTAGGCAAACTTCGTATCGCCCGAAGTTGGCGTGAGACTTTGGTGAATGACTACGGTATTCCTGTCTGTGTATTTAAACGCATGTTAAAAAAGGAATCCGAAGTGGGCTTTGGAACCTAGGTACTAGCCAGTAACAAAGCACACTTTGGATTCCTATTTTAAAGTGTTTTTAAATACGCAGATAGGAATACCGTAGTCATTCACCGAAGTCTCACGCAGCTTTGGCGATACGAAGTCTACCTACATGGAGCAAGTACATTTAAATGCTGTGCGGAAACAGCATTAAAAACGAAGTAGCCCATTTATATTACTAGTATTCGTTTCAATATGGTGAACCCAGCTTTAAAGCGGTTTTCTGACATTTTAATACTGATGACCTGTCCTCTGGATAGGTCATCAGTATCAGATTGGTGGGGGTCCGACACCCAGGAACCCCACCGATCAGCTGTTTGAGAAGACAGCGCCCCTCTGTGAGCTCCATGCCCTTCTCAAAGCTTTTCCTAGGCCAGTGACAACGGATTCATCGCTCACGTGGCCTAGGCACAGCTCTGCCCTAAAGAAGTGACTGGAGTCGAGCGCGATACCAAGCATAGCCACTATACAATGTACGGCGCTGTGATGGGGAGCTAAAAGAAGGCCGTGGCGCTCACAGTGAGCGCCGGTGCCTTCTCAAAGAGCTGATCCGCAGGGGTCCTGGGTATCTGACTCCCACCGATCAGATACTGATGACCTATTCTGAGGATAGGTTATCAGTATATAAATCTCAGAAAACCCTTTTAAAGAGGATCTCCGCCTCTTCTGACCTGTCTGTTTTAGTAAATAAATATGTTCCCCATAATACAACATTTCTTTAACATATTTTCCTATAATGCTACATTGTACCATTCCTCTGTTATTCCTACTTGAAAAGTATTTTTAAAAAGACGACTGGCAGCCAGTTATCCATTGGAGGCATATCCTAACCTGTTTCAAAACTGTCCAATCAGAGCTGACAGTTTAAGACCCCATTCACACGTCCGCATTTTAGTCCGCATATATTCCGCAGAATTCATTGTGAATGGGGCCGGACGTGATGCAGAGAGCACACTGTGCTCTCCGCATCAGCATTTCCGGAGCCGCAGCCCCGAACTTCCGGGTTTCGGCTCCGCAAAAGATAGTGGATGTCCTATTCTTGTCCGCAGCGGGAGGACAAGAATAGGCATCTCTATGGGGAGTGCTGGCATGGTGTGTTGCGGATCCGCAATTTGCGGATCCTCAACACACTACGGACGTCTGAATGGGGCCTAAGACTGTTTAGGCAGATGCCTCTTTGACAAGATGAACGGTTAACTTAACATCCACTTGTCAGTTTATGTATAACTTTCTAGGAGGAATGGTAGAAAAACGGCATAACGCACAGTTGTAAGTAAAGGTGCTCTGTAATTGGTATTTCATTAGGAATTCAAATATGACACGTCTTCTTTATAAAACACACTTGGGGTAGTTTATCAAACTGGTGTAAAGTAGAACTGCCTCAGCTGCCCATAGCAACCAATCAGATTCCACCTTTCATTTTCCAAAGAAGCTGTCAAAAATGAAAGGAGGAATCTGATTGGTTGCTATGGGCAACTGAGGCAGTTCTACTTTACACCAGTTTGATAAATCTCCCCCACTGTTACCAGAATACTCACTATGACATTACTTCAGTCATTTATGAATCATTTATTTGATAAAATTCTTTGGCATTTTCTTAAAGGGATTTTATCATCTGAGACAATAGGGGCATATTGCTAGAATATGCCCCCATTGGGAACCGCACCTACCTCCTAAACGGAGCCCTGAAAGTGGTTGAAAAGCCGTCCTCCATTCATTTTTATGGGGCTGCTAGCTCGGCTATTTCCGTTGGGCCCGTAGAAGGGTGATGGGAACCCTGGCGGTGCGCTCCCATTCACTTCTATGGGGAGAGCGCTTGGTGGTGGCTGGACCGGGGAAACCCTGGTTCCTCCAGCCACCACTTTGGCCTGCTCCATTCTCGATATAAGTGGGACCTGCACCTATCAGACATTGGGGCATATCCTAGCGATATGCCCCCATTGTATCAGATGAGACAACCCCTTTAAGTCTAAATGTTGTGAGCTCCCCCTAGTGGTAGCTGCAGACACAGAGAATTCCTCCACCCCTTTAGTCCTCCAAACTACACCCACTTCAGTAGTGCAGCCTGGGTACTTCTGTTACTGCTCTCCAGGTAGGAAGAGTCCTCCTCCACCATACAGTACCTCCTGGTATGTCCGACCCTTTAGTCATTTCTTTTAGCCGCCCCTTGTGGCCAGCAGGGGGCCCCCTGATTTCTTGGACAGCAAGCATTTTTGCTTGGTTTGCATGATGGTAAATTCCCTCACTATTCACAACCTCCTATTTCACTGTGTAATGTCCAAAAGACAGATTATGACTTTACTACGACTGACAGGTTCGGCTCTGCTACATCTGCATCCTTAAATTTGCAAATCTAGTTACAGTTGGGCACTTTCAGCAAGATAACATTACCATTCCGTAATGTAAGTCGCCGAGGCCCGGGACTGTAACAACATCTCATTCATTTTCATAAAAACAAGGATGATTGCTGCCATTATACAAACGAACAGCCCTCACATCGAGATACGCGATACATCTGATCAAAAAACTTGAAGCAGATGCGCAGGTAAAGCGAGCATAAAATAAGGGAGCGACGGAGAGGTTCTGCCTTATAGATTTCCTTTTTACATTTCATTTTGATATATTAGTTTTTTGTAATATTCTCTGCGGGGGCAATATTATTAAAGATTTCAAAACTGAAGATCTAATCACTTTTTTCAGAAGCACAAGAGGCTTCCTGGGAGAATATTAAAAAGAAAACGATCTAAAAAAAAAATTAGTTTAAAAAAAAAAATGGGAAAAGCAGAGGGTAACATTTTTGATATTTGATTTTTATTTTTTGACTGAGAGGTAATTTGACATCATTGAGCCGGAGTTAGGCCTCTTTCACATGGGCGTCACGTTTGATGCCCGGATAGGATGCGGGTGCGTTGCGGGAAAATGCGCGATTTTTCCGCGCGTGTGCAAACTTTTGTAATGCGTTTTGCACGCGCGTGTGAAAAATCGGCATGTTTGGTACCCAGACCCGAAGCCGGACTTCATCACTGAAGTCCGGTTTCGGGTTGAGTATTCTGGAGATTTTATTATTTTCCCTTATAACATGGTTATAAGGGAAAATAATAGCATTCTCAATAAAGAATGCTTTGTAGAATGTGGATTAAGGGGTTAAAAATAAAAAACTTAACTCACCTTAGCCCCTTGATCGCGTAGTTGGCGATCTATCTTCTCTCTTCAAGCATTAGCTGCAGTCTAAAGGACCTGTGATGACTGACATGTGATTGGACCATGTGATGTGAAGTCATCACAGGTCCTTTAGGCTGCAGCTAATGCTTGGCTAATGCCAACTACGCGATCAAGTGGCTAAGGTGAGTTAAGTTTTTTATTTTTAACCCCTTAATCCACATTCTACAAAGCATTCTTTATTGAGAATGCTATTATTTTCCCTTATAACCATGTTATAAGGGAAAATAATGAAGATCGGGTCCCGTCTCTTAGCAACCATGCGGGAAAATCGCACTGCATCCGCACTTGCTTGAGGATGCTTGCGATTTTCCCGGAGCCCCATTCACTTCAATGGGGCCTGCGTTGCGGTGAAAAACGCAAAATATAGAGCATGCTGCGATTTTCACGCAACGCAGAAGTGATGCGTAAAAAATCACCGCTCATGTGCACAGCCCCATAGAAATGAATGGGTCCGCATTCAGTGCGGGTGGCAATGCGTCCACCTCACGCATTGCACCCGCGCAGAAATCACGCCCGTGTAAAAAGGGGCCTTACGATGATGACTTTGCTTTGATGCACACCTCAATTATCAGAAACAGCCACGTATAATTACATATGAAGGGGTCGTCTCACTACGGCAATAGCGTTTACTATGTAGAGAAAGTTAATACAAGGCACTTACTAATGTATTGTGATTCTCCATATTGTCTCCTTTCCTGGCTGGATTCATTCTTCTGTCACATTAAACACTGCTCGTTTCCATGGTTACAACCACCCGGCAATCCAATAGCGGAGGTCGTGCTTGCACACTATAGGAAAAACCACGGTCTGTGTGAGCTGCTATGGTCCAGGTTAGAGATGAGCGAATGGAATCCAGCCAAGTGGAATTCGATCCGAATTTCAGTATGAATTGGATTTGCCGCAAAGCAGAATTTCCTCGTGCTTCATGGTAGCAAAAGAATTTAACTTGAAATAGTGTAAAAAACAAAAAAAGTTCATACTTACCTCCTCCATTTGCTCGCGACGAGCCGGCAGCCGCCATCTTGATTGAAGATCTCAAACAAAATCCTGTGCTTGGTGACGGCGTGACCACTTATTCTTGGGCAGCGCAAGATTTTGCGCAAGATCTTGAAGCAAGATGGCGGCGGCCAGCCCGTCACAAGCAAATGGAGGCAGTAATTTGATTTGAATTGAATTTTTTTTTCTATTAATTTTAAACTGTAATATTACTTTCAGCTTCCTGTTATTGCTCCCGCTACTTAAAAAAAAATGCGTTTCGTGACGAATACATTTTTTTTTTAATTCGGCAAAGCAACCAAATCGAATTTTCCAAAACTTCGCTCATCTCTAGTCCAGGCCATCAGAAGGGCCGGCGCTTTTTCCTACAGTGTGCAAGCACGACCACCACTGCTGGATAGCAGGGTGGTCGTAACCATGGAAACGAATAGTGTATAATGTGATGGAAAAATGAATCCAGCCAGCAACAGAGGCAATATGGATAATAACAATACATTAGTAAGTGCCTTGTATTAAGGGGGTATTCCCATCTCAGACAATGAGGGCATATCACTAGGATGCGGGTCCCAGCACCTACAACAAGAACGAAGTGGGGAGATCTGTGGCTGGAGGACTCCGGATTTCCTGGGGTCCGCCCACCACCAAGCGCTGCTCCCATAGAAGTGAATGGGAGCACACCGTGCATGCGGCCCATTTCAGCTATTTTCGACGGCCCCATAGAAATGAATGCACAGTGCTCCCTGCTTTCATTTCCCCCGCTCCCAGCGGTGGGACCCGCACCTATCAGACAATGGGGGCATATCCTAGCGATATGCCCCCATTGTCTGAGATGGGAATACCCCTTTAACCTCCTCTAGATAATAAATGCTATTTCCTGAAGTGAGATAACCCCTTTAAGGAGTCTTCAGCATGTGCTTGATGCTGTCAAGTTTTGCATTTTTTAACATAAAAAGCTAAAAAAAAAAAAAAAAAAAAAAAATAAGTAATAACATTTTAAAAAAAGCATTTGAAATTAAAAAATAAATTCCGTTCAGTTAAATTTTTTTTTTTATTAAAAAGCAAATTTAGGTGAAATTACCAAACCCAGTCGTTATTGTTGTTGTAATCCAGAGCTGGATAAGACTGAGCCTTGAAACTAAGATATTATTTAAGCCACGGGGACACGATCCTATCTCCCAGACCAAGACTGTGATTAATGACTCTTGCTTATTCCGAAGATTATTGGACCCGGAGGACGCAATCGCAGTGGCCTACAGCCACTCGCCCCCATTCGCTAAATTCTCCAGTTCCGGTAGACAAGTAAGAGAGCGATATGAGAGACCACATAAGTGCTCCCAGGGGATGGTGCTGAAAATGCGGAATCATTGGAGGGAATACAAGTCTGTACTAAAAACGGAAAACGCAATCCACGGAGACCGACAATAAAAGCACACCAAAGAATTTAATGAAGTGTTGTCACCAACTTTCTGAAGGAATCTTAATTATTACAGATGATGTCTCACCTGTTAGAAGACGCGTTGATTAGTCTTTTATCATCATCAGCTATAAAAAGACTGCACTTGTTTTATTGGATTTTTTCTTTTATATTATCTGAAACTTTCTGCTTAGAATTGTTCAGTCGGGGCCACACAATAAAGACCTTTCATCTTTCTGCTCTCATGACATCTGTTCTGTAAATAATTGTATTCACACAGTAGAAAAATGCTAGAGCATCTCAAGTTGTTCTGTTCCTCTGTTATTCCTACTAAAAATGTAAAAATAAATAGACAATTTTAGTGTTGCCCAATCTGATATTGTCCAGTCGGTGCTGTCAGTAGGGCTCATGCACACAAACGTATCTTCTTTCCATGTCCGTTCCGGTTTCTTTGCAGACCATATGCCGCAAACTAATACCGGTTCCGAAAAAAAAAAACGGAAGTTAGGGCCCATGCCCACGGCCGTGTGCAGTTCGAGCCCGTGCTGCGGACCGCAAATTGCGGTTTGCAATGCACGGGCACGACCATGGGCCAGCCGCATGCATTCACTTGAATGGGGTCCGCGTTCCGCATCGATGGTAGTGCTACTCCGTAGTGCTTCCGTTCCGTGGTTCCGTTCCACACCGCATCTCTGGATTTGCGGACCCATTCAAGTGAATGTGATGCGGAATGCACGTGGGCATGAGCCCTTACTCTGTGTGCATTCAGTTTCCGTATGTCCATTCTGCAAAAGGATAGAGCATGTCCTATTATTGTCCGCTTTGCAGACAAGAATAGAACTGTTCTATTAGGGGCCAGCTGCTCTGTTTTGCAAAAGTCAGACGCCATCCGTATTTTTAGCGGATCCATTTTTTTGCGGGCCGCAAAATACATAGGGCCATGTGTATGAGCCCTTAGACTGTGAAGTGACATGCCTCTTCGACAGGGAGGATATTAAATTGTCCATTTATCATCATATAATGATAAGCTGTTTGCTTCTCTGTTATTCCTACTAGAAATGTATGAATAAATTGACGACTGGCTGTTACCAGTGTGTATGCGTGTGTGTGTGTGGGGGGGGGGGGCGAGGGGTGTCCATACACAAACTAACACTGTTTAACAAGAGCTGTCAGGGTCAGACTGCTTAGGGACATGTCCGTTTCATAAGAAGGATGGTAAATCGACCATTTATTTATCTTATATGTGTACATTGGTTTGCTCCTCTTGTATTCCTATTAGAAATGCATGAATACATTGATAACTATCTGTTTCCAGTGGGGGTTGTGTCCCTACAGAGTCTGGCACTCTTCAATCAGTGCTATAAGGGTCAGACTGAATAAGGACATGCCACTTTGACGAGGAGGATGGTAAATTGACTATTTTTTCATCTAATATGTCTAAGTTGGTTTGTTCCTCTGGTATTCCTACTATAAATGTAACACTCAGTTGACAACCAGGTGTTACCAATGGGGAGGGGGTGTCCCTACACAGTCTGACCCTATCCAATCAGAGCTGTGAGGGTCAGACTGCGAAGGAAAATGTCACGTTGACAAGAATGGTGGTAGAATGTCCATTTGTTCATACATTTCTAGGAGGAATAACAGAGAAGCAGCACAATGCAGCTATCCAAGACAAGATGCTCCAAAATTGCTATTTGATAGAGAATACAAGTATTTACTGAAATAGACATGTCAGGAGAACTGACAGATCTTCTTCAGGGCGAATTCAGATGAAGCAGATACACTGCAGACTTTCTGTCAAGCTTTATGAGTCAGATATCCGCAGCCTATTACAGCGGCAGAAAAATGTTAACTAAACACGCTGAAACTGACAAGCGGTGTGGGGTTTATATCAATTTTTACCGCAGATTTTCAAAGTGTATTTCACTCAGTGCAAAATCAGTGACAAATTCTGCAGGCAAATCGAGAAAACGCAAAATACGGATGCGGTCCGTGTGGATCCCGCACTTTTCGCACGCCACATTGTAAAGATGCCTATTCTTTTCCGTATAACAGACCAGAATAGGACATGCTCTATCATTTGTGGCCGCACGGATGTGTGCTGTCTGCCTTTTTTTGCGGCGCCATAAAAATGAATAAATCCAGAAAAAATGCAGGTCGGGTACGGACCAAAAATATGGCTGTGTGCAGGAGGCCTTAGGCCTCCTGCACACAAACGTTTTTTTTTTCATTTACCGTCCGTTTTTTGCATTCCGTATACGGACCGTATACGGAACCATTCTTTTCAGTGGATCCGCAATAAAAAAACGGAAGGTACTCCATATGCCTTCAGTTTCTGTATTTCCGTTTTTCCATTCCGTTCAGGCCCCATTCACACGTCTGCAAAAGGTTCCGCATCTGTTGCGCAATTCTGCGGAACGGGTGTGGACCCATTCATTTTCTATGGGGCCGGACGTGCACTATGTGCTCTCCGCCTCCGCATTTGCGGAGTGCGGTCCAGAACTTCCGGTCCGTGGCTCCGCAAAAGATAGAACATGCTCTATTTTTGAATAGGCATTTCTGTGGGGGGTGCCGGCCGGGTGTGTTGCGGATCCGCAGCAGACCACGGACGTGTGAATGGACCCTTAAAGATAGAACATGTCCTATTATTGTCCGCATAACGGACAAGGATAGTACTGTTCTATTAGGGGCCAGCTGTTCTGTTCCGCAGAAAACGGAATGCACACAGACGTCATCCGTATATTTTGCGTATCCGTTTTGTGTGGACCGCAAAATACTGAAAAAGCCATTGGTTTTTGATTCAAGGTTTTGCTCGGTTACGCTTTTTGAGGGGACGGATAAAGCATGTTTTATTGTATCTCTGTAGCTTTTGTAGGTTGCAAGCCGCTTTCAATCTACAACGCTGCATAGCAAAAGGGAAAAAGCAATGATTTAACCAAGTGATACGGCTAGTGTTAACTGCCAGGGAGTTTAGAGCTTCCAAGCTTACGTAATTCCACATCATCCCTGGTCCCTTTGATACATAATAGTATTTGGAGCTGCCCCCCCGCTGGAGAGCCACTTGCGTCCTGATCCCGGGATGGGCAACACAACAACCTTATCTTATCACACAGCATCAGTATTGCTACAGACATGCGTTTTGCTGCAGCTTTCAACCTTTGTATTGCACATTCAGCAGCACATACCCGATGCTGTGGTTCTGAAAATCCGTAGCTTGCCCTAACTTGTGCGCTAGAATACATTTTTATGGAAGTACTGTGTTGCAGAATCCATGAAGAAATTCTGTAGCAAATCCTCCACATCTCAATGTTCCTTAGGCTAAAGGCACAGCATCAGGATTGCGTGCGGATTTGCGTGCGGAAAATTCACACCATTCCCAGCAAAAACTTGTGCGTTTCAGTGCTGATTCGCCACACCTAAATCCCAAACATGTGCAATTACCCTTAAGGCACATGAACGTGGCAGTGTAATGCAGATGTTCCACGTGGATTCCACAGATTTTGTTGCAGCGTTAGTTGGATTTTGACGTGGATTTGCCTCTTTTCATGCAAAGTTTAGAACCCGCACTGAAAATGCACAATTTCCGCTCTGTTAAATTCTCATCTACTTAGCTGGTACTGTCTTAGGTCTTATGCATACGAGCGTGTCCGTATTGTGGCCAGCAAACCACAGATCCACAAAACATGGATACCTTCCGTATGCAACCCGCATTTTTCTCACTCCCATATAGACAAGAATAGGACATCATTTGCAGAATGGACATACGGATGCGGACAGCACACAGGTAGAATCCGCGTGCTGTTCCTTTTTTTGCGGACCCACATAAATGAAAGGTTCTGTGTGCAATCCGCAAAAAATGAGGATCTGACATGGAAGCAAAATACGTAAAATGACCCGTAAGTGTTACTTACATCAGAAGATAATAGCTCCTACCATGGCGCTTGCCTTTTTGTGTGCTCCCAGTACGGTAATAATACTGGATAGACAGAGACTATTGCATTTTTGCATGGGTGTCCTCAAAGCAGTTTTTCCTCTCTTTTTATATTGATGGCTTATCCTGAGGATGGGTCATCAATTTTTGATGAGAGGGGGTCTGACATCCCGCACCCATGCCAATCAGCTGTTCTGCCGTAGCTCTGGTGCCGGAACTACACAGCTCCGTCCAATGTATAGTGGAATTGTAGCGAACGGGGTCAGAACGACAGCTAGGAAACAGTCACACGGTCAGGTTTTTCAATGCAGTTTTGGACACCAAAACCTTTTCTGATCCACTCCTGATTTTGCCTTCAAAATCTACATCCAGAGACCTGACCGTGCGGCCGTGCCCTTACGGTCTCCGTCCACTGACCAATAGATGGAGCTGTGTACTTCTATATACTTCTGGTGATCAGATGATCAGCAGGGGGTGCTGCCGATCAGATATTGACGGCCTATCCTGAGAACAATGCATTTAGGGCTCATGCACACAGTCGTAGTCAAATTGCGGATCTGCAAAACACGGACACCAGACATGTGCAGAACGGAACATCTGGCCCTCTACAGAACTGTCCTATCCTTGTCCGTAATACGGACATGAATAGTACATGTTCTTTTTTTTTTTTTTGCTGGGCCGCAGAACAGACATACGGATGCAGACAGCAGACAGAATGCTGTCTGCCTCTTTTGTGGCCTCATTGGAGTGAATGGGTCCGTATCCGACACGCAAAAAATGCAGATCGGATGCGGACAGAAACCACGGTCTTGTGCATGAGCCCTTAAAGTTAAAAGGCAGGAATGTATTGGAGACCTGACCGTGCAGGTCAGACACAGAAATCACAAGTTGCACTGCAAAACTCAAAAAGCCAAAGCAAAAAAAAATAAAAAAATAAAAAAGGGCTCCTCTCTTTCTACTAAATGGGCATCAAATGACCTTATTTATGACAGTTGGAACCAAATCAATTTGAATAAAAAAAACAGATATATGTAACAATACTAGAACGTATCTAACCATAATTTATGACCAGAAAAGTATTTACTAAAACATAATGAAACAATTTTGCCAAAATCAAGTTATGTGCAAAATATCCTCTTTCTTTCCCACCTGAGAACCCGACTTACAAAGTCTATTGCTCCCCTTTAAAATCTCTCCCTTTCCTCTTGTGCTGTAAATAAGATGTCACACTTTCCAGTGTAACAGGCGCTGATTTCTATAGAGCCCTCTCCGCACACAGCGCGCCCTAAGCAGGGTCAAGGTGTCTCTCCATCCGGCTGCGCGCCACAGTTAATTATTTTGCTACCGAAGGCCCGGCCCCTGATCTTTTTGACCTTTCCAGAAATGCCACTTTTTGGAGTGAAACCACAGCAAATTAAGCTCCATAACTTTATCTTTATCTTTACTGCATAATTTTATTTTATTTTAACAATTCATGTGCGATAGCTTCTGTAACTCTGCAAGCCAAAGAATTTTAATTTCAAAATGATAAAACCTATTAATACTTACAGGTAAATGCAGCAATCAGACCCAAGCAAAAGGCTCGCTTTTTACAATAAAATACTTTACAAAATTAGACAAAAAGGCATTTTTTTAAAGAAACAGTGCCACAGTTGTCATAGGGAGTGTCTGATATTGCACCTGAATGAGGTTGAACTGCAGTACCAGACATAGACTAAGACCAAGAATGGTCCTAACACTTATTCTATTTGATTATAACCCCTTTAAGGACCGATCACATCTCTTGACTGTTTTTATGAATACTTGTCAATTCTGGAACATTTTTTTTCCCACTGTATTGTGAAAAGAGTCAATTTTCTTCCTAAATAATTCTAATTTATTTGACAACTGGGTGTTACCAGTTGGGGGCGTGTCCCTGCACCACCCAATACTGTCCAATCAGTGCTACCTGTGTAGGGACATCCACTTGACTAATAGTAACCCGCTGCTTACATTTTCAGGAGGAATAACAGGGGAAAGGCACAGCATAGGATCATAAGTAGCATTAAGCGATTGATCGCAAAGCCTCGTACATTGTGGTAGCGAATTGATATAACCTGAAATTGTGTAAAAACAAAAAAATTAATCATACTTACCTCATCCATTTGATTGTGACAGACTGGTGGATGCCATCTTGCGTGAATATCTTGCACAAAATCCTGTGCGTGGTGACGTATGATGTCACCACGCCGGCGTAATGACATCATCTCGGGCTGCGCAAGTTTTCTCGACAGATTTTTAAGCAAGATGGCGACATTGGCCTATTGTGAGCAAAGTAAGTATGATTTATTTATTTATTATTTTTTCATTGTACACTCTGTTGGACCAGGAGTGGCGCAGGGAGCACGGACCCAGGTAAGTATATTCAGCGTGGGGGGTCTGGCATATTGGGGGGCTTTTTATAGGATTGGATGGCCCCTTTAAGGTAAATACAAGCATTTAATAAAATAGACACATGAGGAGAACAGAACTTTTAAACCCCTTCACACCCAATGGTGTAGAGCTACATAATCGGGCGGGACTTTAAAGATGGCGCCCTCTCCTGCTCGCTGCGGGCCCCATAGTGGCGGGTGGCCGCCTGCTTCCTATAGCAGACACCCGCGGCTCATGTCCGCAACCGGCAGTAATGCCGATCACGGACATTTAACCCCTCAGATGCCGTGGTCATTCCTGACCACGGCATCTGAGCACATTGAAATCTGAAAGTGAAACTGGCGATCGGAGGAGCCTGTATGCAGCAGCCTCGGTCTTTATGAATGACACAAGGCTGCTGCATAGTATTTCCTATGGAGCCCTTGCCTGCATTGGGGCTCCATAGGAAACAAGAAATTTTCTCATATACTCCAATGCTAGTGCATTGGAGTATATGAGAATAGCAATCTAATGATCGCAAGTCATAGTTCCCTATGGAAACTATAGAAAAGTGTTAAAAAAAAAACTTTTAAAAATAAATACATAAAAAATACATAAAAATTCAAATCACGCCCCTTTTCCCAAAATTAAAATAAAAGAACTAAAAAAATAAAAAAAATTCACATCATGGGTGTTGCAATGTGCGAAAACGCCCATAGTATAAAAATATAATTATATATTCCCCATACGGCAAACAGCAAAACGGAAAACATTAGTGTTAAAGTCAAAATCAGGAGTGGATCATTAAAGGAGAGAAAGAACAAATATGACTACTCTTTCATGAATTCACTCTTGATTTTGGATTCCAAAGCTGCCTGCAGTTTACCTGCCCGTGTGGCCGTGCCTTTTCTACCCCAGGGGTAACATTTGGTAGCTGAGAACCGACACAAGTGTTTGCTCACTGTGATTGGATCTGATGTTTTTAAATGTTGCAGTAAAATGCTTTTGGCCATATAGTCAGGAGCTCCAAGCGCCATGAAGCTTTGTTTCAGAACCCATTTTCTTTGGACAGTGTTTGATTATTTTAATATAATTTTTGGGGATTGTTATTGAAAATATTGGAAGAATCTCTAGAGACACTTTCTATAACAAACTAGCTAATGGCATGCTGAGCAATTCTCTACCATACAGTTATAATGTTTGACCTGGAATGACTCTAAGGCCCCTTGCAGACGAGCGAGTATTCCGCGCGGGTGCAATGCGTGATGCGAAGGCATTGTGCCCGCACGGAATCCAGACCCATTCATTTCAATAGGGCTGTGTACATGAGCGATGTTTTTCATGCATCACTTTTGCGTTGAGTGAAAATCGCAGCATGTTCTATATTCTGCGATTTTCTTGCAACGCTGGCCCTATGGAAGTGAACGGGCTGCGTGAAAATCGCATCGCATCCGCAAGCAAGTGCGGATGCGATGTGTTTTTTTACGGATGTTTGCTAAGTGATGTTGTTTGTATACATTCAGTTTTTTTATCAAGTGCATTTAAAACGCAATAAATCGCATTGCACCCGCGCGATAAAAACTGAGCAACTGATCGCAAACAAAACTGAATGTACTTGCTTGCGAAATGGCGCATGTTTCACTGAACGCATCCGCAACACATCCGGACCTAATCTGCTCACCCTCGTCTGCAAGGGGCCTAAGGCCTCATGCAGACAGCTTTGGTTTTGGTCCGCATCTGATCCGCATTTTTTGCGGATTGCATGCGAATCTATTCACTTCAATGGGGCCACAAAAGATGCGGACCGCACATCGTGTGCTGAAGAAATAGGTACAAAATCCAGCTCTTGACAAACAAGTGGTTCTTTATTTGCAGTGCGGTAAAAACTTCCAACAGACAAACGCAAAAGTGTCTACGCGTTTCGAACCCTTGTATCCCAGTCCTTACTCATGACATCGTGTGCTGTCCACATCCATATGTCTGTTCTGCAGTCCCACAAAAAAAAATGCAGAGCACACATGCTATAATCCGCGTTTTGCAAATCCGCAATTTACGTACCGCAAAATCAGCCACAGCCATGTGCATGAGGCCTAATTCTAAAAAAAAAAGAGCAGGATGACCTGACAAATGGTTTCCCTGAATGGACATTCGTCACTTTCATTACTCCAAGCAAAACGAATACATGACGCTGCTATTTAAAGACCTGTTAAAGGGAGTTCACCTGTGTGATGGATCGCCCCTTCAGGACCTCTACTAGGGATAACACAGTGACCAGCATTTACCAATACTGTCAGACAGTCTTTAAATTTTCCAGATATGTCACCGTGACTGGTGCTGCCTGATCGATCTGGCACACCGTCAGACAGTTTAAGTCTCAGTTTACACCACATTTCTGGTGACTATTTTACTCCAAAAACATGCACCAATGTTGGCAAATTTTTGCCATGTGGCCCCTCTTGTACGTCACACCCTATTTTGCTAAGCCACGTCCTTTGTTCGGCGAATTGCAAAATGTGTCTGAAGGTTTCTAAAACACACAGGCTTTGATTTATCAAGACCGGTGCTATGTCATGAATTAAATGTCCCCTCCGGTAGTCAATCCGGTAGTTCGCCAATCAGAAATGTTCTCCAGTTCATTGCTGGTGTACATTTATGTCATTATTTCTGGCGTAAATGACGATAAATGTGCCTGCACACACTCCACCCTCATCATGCCCCCTTTTCGGAAACTGGTGACGGTGGGGTAAAAGCACCAGTTGAGACTAGATTTAGTCACAATGGTTTTCAAAAAGTCACAAAATGGCATTACGCCAAAGGCACAGTGTAGCGGAATAATGAATTGTCCTTAATGTGTTGCAAAGCATGTGAGCCTGTTTTTTTTTCATGAACTTTAATTAATCTTCCCCAAAGTATCAATTTAGCATGGAGATTTCCTATGTAAGCGAGCCTATAGACTGCAGGCCTGCTGACCGGTAAAAACTATAAAAACATGAAGCACAACAGCACAAGTATGTACATTCTCAATGACATTGTCATGGCAACCACAATGAAAACATAATAAATTGTTGCAAAATAAGAAAAAGGTTTATATTACTCATCACCCTCTCAGATATGAGATGCAGTTAGTGTTTACAGTGCCGATTTTTCGCATAAGAGAAAAAAAAAAAAATTCTTATGCGAAAAATCGCCAATGTAATATTCACGTAATGCGAATATCCTGAAACACGAATATATTGCACTATAGAATATAGTGCTATATATTTGTTTTTTAGAATAGTCGTCATTTTTTCCAATTCATTTGTGAACAGTCATTGGCCCAAAAGCAACTTAAGCAGGGAAAATCATGACTTCAGATGGAAAAAAATAACGTATATTCTATAGTGCTATATATTCGGGTGTTAGAATATTCGCATTACGCGAATATTACATTTCTGATTTTTTGCAATCAATATAATAATCTCGAATACGAATATTTGCAAATATATGACGAATATTCTAATGAACATTCGGGAAATATCGCAAATTCGATTATTGCCCCTGCCGCTTATCACTAGCAGAAAATTGAATTTGGCCGCATTCTAAGTTTTACTGTAGAATTTCATAGTTACCCCTACTGTGTGTGCATTGTCTCTTCTGTGAGGCATTACTTTTACATTAAAGGGGTTGTCTGAGATTTCAGTATTGATGGCCTATCTTCAGAATACATAATCAATATCATCGGCAGAGGTCCGACACCTGTCGATCAACTTTGAAGAGGCTGCGGTGTTACGATAAGTGATGTGTCCTCTTCCTAGACCAGTGATGTCACGTTTATTAGTCACATGGCCTTGTTGCAGCTCAAACCCATTCAAGTGACAGGGACTGAGCTGCAATCGCAAGCATGGCCAATAGACGGCGCTGTGCCACAGCTTCCTCAAACAGCTGAACTCTGGGGATCCTGGGCGTCGGACCCTGCTGATCTGATATTAATGGCTTATCTTGAGGATAGATCCCAGTGCATTGGGGGACACCAAATTAGTCATAATGCTTCAATGTTCTGAATTGTAGGTGCTTGCAGTGGAGGTGGCCCCATTAGGCCACACGGTCAGGTTTCCTGATGCAGTTTGAAAGTGGATCATAACAGGAGAGAAAGTACAAAGGACAGATAGAACTTCTCCTCTTTTTTGAGTTCACTCCTGGCTTTGGCTTCCAAAATTGCATGCAGAAACGTGTGGCCGTACACAAATAGGTTTTACTATGAGACCCTATAGTTACTTGCTGCACCCTTGAATAATTCTAATAGCCTACCCTCAATCTATATAGAACAAGTGCATACCAACATTAAATTTCATCATAAACTTTGTCACTATTGCAGTTTAAGAGCAGGTTTTCTATGTAATGCCTGTTACATCATTCAGTATTTTATGCTCTTCATACCCAGTGTGATAATGTCTGGAAGTAAAGGAGTTAAATCAGCTCTAACACAGCCATTACATGAAGCTTAGGTGTGGATCCTAGATATACCCCAGCTGAGTCTAGTGAGTTTCAGCAATTAGAGAAAAAGTGGGGAAGCATCTCTATATACTCTATTCCTCATAAGACTGAACTAAAGCTACAGAGACACACCAATCTCTGGATGATCTACAGAAAGGAAGAAAGACAGAGGCAAGAAGGTTCAGAAATCTGCATGGCTAAGCATTGAAGTCAGGTATCTTGCTACCTAAGCTATTTAGACTTTACTGCTGTGAGAGTAATGCTATTAAAACACCCTTCACATTTGGGCATGAATTAGCCACTACCAGTAGTTTCTCTAAAACCTGTATGCCTCAGTTGTAAATTACAGGCACAATTGCAAAGTTAACATTGCCAGCCATAGATTATGCCAGAAGAGACTTTAAAAAACATAGAGAGGAAAGAGAGGAAAGCGTACAATAACTTCCATCCTTGCTCAAATCCATACAAAATCATCTGGGGAGATTTACACTGTGTTTTTGCTATCGTTTGAAGGGACTACAACTCCTAAGAGCAATGTTTATTCTTCCATCTGTGGCCAGTTACTGACTCCTGCACAATACAGCGGCCATTGCACTCTACGTGCCCTGCCTTGCACCCATACAAGCACTCAACATCACGTACACCCCAACTGCCATCAGGCAGGAGCCTCAGAACCAGGGTGTGCTCTGGGGGAAGAAAGGGTGCTCTCTGGGGGGAGAAATGTTGCCCCCTCCTTTCACTGCAGGGCCCAAGGTTGCACCGGTATGAGGAAAGCCACCATGATTGATTGAATTTGTAACAGCCAAAGCAAATACCACTCCCATCCTTCACTCCTGCTACTCCAGTGCACACACAGGATATATCAATAGAGTCAAAACCCCAAGTGGCAAGTGGTTGACCAAGGTCTGCTCCTTTGAGGGCCATTATGGCGAGGATCTTCTGGTACTCTGGAGGGTCACTGCATCATTTTATTTTTTTAATATATACACTTTAGAGGAATATAGAACTGCTTTAAACCTTTCAAAGATACAAATAAATCAGAGTTCTAATAAATTCCATCTTCAGTCTCAAATACTCAGCCAAATATGTTAATAACGGATCTGTCATGGCGTACTTGAAATAAGACAGTGCCCTGAAAATTATTCATACAAGGAGTAAAGGGTATGTTCTGCAGACTAGGAACTCTGAGTTTCTGAACGATACAAGATTAGATTGATTA
Organism: Bufotes viridis; assembly: GCA_033119425.1. Classification (NCBI taxonomy): domain Eukaryota; kingdom Metazoa; phylum Chordata; class Amphibia; order Anura; family Bufonidae; genus Bufotes; species Bufotes viridis. The sequence continues at coordinate 132,386,844 of CM065596.1, read as the reverse complement.
TGTTCAGTTCCTGTAAGGGAAAAAAAAGTGTTGTTGAACCCCTGGCTGACCTGCTACTTCTCGAGATCTGCGGGTGGATTTATATACGCAAATGACATTGTCATCTCATGTCCTCATCTCTCATGTTTGAGAACCAATTTTTTAAAGAATTGCGCTGCAGGCAGAGAAGGGTTTTGGGTAACTGTAGAGTGATTGCTGTAGAATATGTAAAGAGGGGAGTCATTGCCTTGTTTATGTCACGCAGACACAATTGGAGTATTCTGCCGCTCGCCTCCGTCAATGAGGCACTCGCGCGCACATTCAGATGCAATGTAATTATTCCGTAGGTTCTTGCAGTATACGCTGCCCTCACTCCAGTGTGAAATGCTTCTCTATTTAAAGTGATGATAATGGGAACTAAAGAGTTTCTTCCAGCATTCACCAGTCAAGAACAATTACAATCTGGACTTAATCCTACCGGGGTTTATTCGGTGCTGAGGAAATGAAATGAGACAACCAATGGTATCTAGGCGCACCGATTAACCCCATTGTAACAATTAAGAAGAAAAGCAATAAAAAGAAATGTAAACACATTTTGGGTCATTTATCACAGCAAATAATCTTAAATAGACAGAGTAGGATGTGTTTCTGGATAAGAAATCTATGTCAACCAAGTGTTGATATCATTTTGCCGACAACCATCTGCAAAATATTGCCCCAGAATAACTAATATGTCTGCGTCTAGAATCTGTTGAAAAAGTAGAGCAAATTGGCACAATTTTGGAGCAATTTGTCGCAACTAGGGTTTTTCTCAGTTTTTTTCAAGTTTTAGTCTTCCACCTGGGTGGGCCCCTTCTAAGTGGGGGCCCCAAAGCAGCTGCTTCTCCTGCTTCCCCTATAGCTATGCCCCTGGTAGGACATATAGAGTTATCTACTCTGAGCTTCCAGAACTGCAATGTAGAGTGACACACACAGGTAGAGAAATCTGAAGGTAGAAACCTGGAGCTATATTAGTTGTCATTAGAGCTTGTCATTAGGCATCTGTTATCTTACGTTAAAGAGGTTGTCCCGAGTGCCCCCTACCTGCGTGACACTGTCTAGGGTCCAGAATGGACAGCTACGAAAAAGCAGAGGCTCTCACTGCAGAGAACCACATCCGTCCATGTATTAGATGGATGACCAATCATTGCAATACTACATTTTGCCTGTAGTGGCCACTGCAGGGAAAGTCAGTTATTCGTTGGAAGTCACAGGAGCTGAGTCGGCTGCGATCAACTGATTAAAAGGGTATGTCTATGATAAGACAATCCTGTTAAATGAGTTATTTGACACAAAAAGGCTGTAATTAATGTAACATGTCCCAAAGAACAAGTCCCCCAAATCAGTGTTCCTGTTAAACTATGTTAAGAGCAGCCCCAATATGTACAGATAACCGCTGCATACATTATATGGGCACTTCTCAATGTCATAAAAAAAAAAAATCTATTGGTAACATAGAATCTGCTGGGTCTGCGATGGTGTAAATTTCCCCCGGATACAACACACCCAGCAAATTGAAGAAACTCGATTAAAGAGATGCTTGTATTCAATGCAGAGGTAAGCAGGAAAGCGAAAGATGTTTTTCTTTTGTGGCTAAGCAATAGGATACATTCATGCGTGATTTAATAAATAGATAAACCCTCGAAAAATCATGAAATTATTTTTTTCCCCTCTGCAGGCCCATGAATAATCTTCATTTTAGGTTGAGGCCTGGTGATAATGTATCATGCAGATAAATGAAATTGTGTTTGGGAAACCATGAAGAAAACAGTCTTTTATATATGTAGCAGACATTATAAGCAGTGAGAGTGTCAAATGAAGCTAAAAAATGACTGTCTTGGGGGAAAGAGAGATGTTTAAGAGATTTTCAGATTTTATATTTCAGTACAGTGTGCTTGAATTACCAGAGGGCAAGTTCTCCCGCGCTGCGCTCAGTGTTAAGGAATATGCTTCCCGATGTCTGGTGGATTCAGAAGAAGTTAGGAAAGATATGTCCAGTGTTGGCAGAATTTGAAGTGCAGTTGTCTTGGGATGGTGCACATGCTCGTGTCCATAAAGGGTTAGCTTAGATGGAGCGTAGAAGGTCCCCTGTACTTTACAAATGTATTGTCTGGGCCAGGGGTAGGCAACTTTTGGCTCCCAGCTGTTGTGAAACTACAACTCCCAGCATGCATAGTTGCTCTGCTCTTCTAAGAACTTACATAGAAATGAATAGAGCATGCTGGGAATTGTAGTTTCACAACAGCTGGGAGCCGAAGGTTGCTGATGCCTGCTCTGGGCACTGCAGAGTAGTGTTTTGATCAGTGATTTCCATCAGTGATTGTGAGCCAAAACCAGGTATGGCTCTAAACACAGAAGAGGTGCAGATCTTTCCCTTATACCTTATGTCTGTGGAGGCTCCACTTATGGTTTTGGCGCACAATCACTGATGAAAATCACTGACCAAAACACTGAGTGTGTGAACGCAGTCTTAAAGAGAACCTGTCACCAGGATTTTGTGTATAGAGCTGGGGACATGGGCTGCTAGATGGCCGCTAGCACATCCCCAATACCCAGTCCCCATAGCTCCATGTGCTTTTATAGCGTTGAAAAAAGGATTTTAGCGATATGCAAATTACCCTGATCTGACTCCTGTGTCCGGAGAGGAGTCATATTTTCTGAGCGCAGCACCGCCCCGCATCCTCCGAATCTCCTCCTTGCTGGCCGACGTCACAGAGCTGGAGTGCCGAAATCTCGCGATGCGCAAGCTAGCGCATGCGTAGTTTGTTCCCTGTGCTGATGCCAGCACAGGGAAGGAACATGATGCCGACATTGTGCGTGCGCTAGCTCGCGCATCGCGAGATTTCGGCGCTCCAGCTCTGTGACGTCGGCCAGCAATAGGAGATTCGGAGGATGCAGGGCGGTGCTGCGCTCAGAAAATATGACTCCTCTCCGGACACAGAAGTCATATCAGGTTAATTTGCATATCGCTAAAATCCTTTTTTCAACGCAATAAAAGTACATAGAGCTATGGGGACTGGGTATTGTGGATGTGCTAGCGGCCATCTAGCAGCCCATGTCCCCAGCTCTATACACAAAATCCTGGTGACAGGTTCCCTTTAAGACTGCGTTCACACACTCAGTGTTTGATCCAAATCCCTGTTCAAACACTAACTGTGTGATCTGGACCTAAGGCCTTTTTCATACATCAGTGAGTCGGGACATGTGCTGTACGTGTTCTCCACGCACAGTACACATACCCATTGAGTTTAATGTTTTTATTCACACAACACTGATTTTCTGCTGTGATTCAGTGGAACTCAAAGGGGTTAATCAGACCTCATATAGTACATGACGATCTATCTGTAATAAAGCTAGAACCAGCCCTGTACCTCACATGAATCCAGAGATTTCCTGATTCGTTGCTCTAAATGTTCTGCTAGATTGAAATCAAGGGGAGCGTCCTTTCTGCTGCAGCTGCCTCCCTATCACAGCTCAGGAGGCAACTGAGCATGTGCGGCCTTCCCAGTGAGTTGGACAAAGAAATAAGAAAACAAACAGCAGGTGGTGCTATACAGATAGATTTCATTGAATAACTTATTAAATTACATCCGGTTACAGAAGTATTCAGATCCATGTGCTGGTTTGAAAACTGGAGAGTATTTTTGTGGTACAACCCCCTTAAGTGAAACTTCACGAATGAATCACTGATCATCTTGTCACAGATGTCATCATGGATGTGTGAAAGAGGCCTTAAGGGATTGCTCATCAGTAGAAATGAGCGAACTTTAAAAAAAAGTTCGGCGTTCGGGTTGTGGTAAGTCGCGCATCCCGTTATGGATTCCACTATCGCGGCATATGGAATCCATAAGGGGCGGCTTCCACCAACCCGAACTGTTGAACAGCCGAAGGACCTGGGGTGACGTCACTGTCATGTGATGAGTGCAGGGGGCGTGGCTCAGCACGGGATCAAATCCAGTGATGAGTCACGCCCCTTGCACTGATCACATGACGGTGACGTCACCCCAGGTCCTTCGGCTGTTCAACAGTTCGGGTTGGTGGAAGCCGTCCCTTATGGATTCTATATGCCGCGATATGCGCGACTTACCACAACCCGAACGCCGAACGCTGAACTTTTTTTTAAAGTTCGCTCATCTCTACTCATCAGGAATACTCCTCCAAGGTACATTAGGACCACTTGTAAAATAGTTATGGACATACATAGTTATATTAAGAGATTAGCGCCATTTTACTGGAGTTTTGACAGTGTTCAAAAGCACAAGGGAGGAAGAAGCCCTGTCACATGACTCAGACAGGAACTGGGGGGGGGGGGAGGGTTAGCCCTGATTGGCTCAGAGTGGACTAAAGAAGGGAGGTGCCTGCAAACAGCTAGAGGATGGTCATTGTGTGCTTAGCCTTTGACCACAGAGGACCATCTTTGCAGGAGGGAAATTAACAATCATTTAGGGAGCCATTATCTAGTGCTAGGGGATAGAAAGGGAGAAATTAGGGCTAGAAGTACTAAGGAGAAGAATTGGGTAGTGGGTATTTTAGCAGGAAGGGAAAGTTCAGGGAAAGTTTAGGGATAACTTAGGGACAAGAGCTGCCTAGCTGGCAGTGAAGGGGGCCACGATTTGTGGGGCAACGATAAAAGTAGATACAGTTACGGCTTCATTCTGACAGTTAACACTGCGGCTGCGAGCATCTGGCCACGTAAAGGTCACATAACATTTTTTCAGGCTTGGTCCCTCATCCTTCATAATTTTTTATTTTTTTTTCTAATAACACTGTGTGTGTTTAAACTCCAGCTACCTTTGATAAGGGACAATTGTTGGAATCTTTGAAATAGGAAAAAGCATAAAATGCGCCATGGCACAGTGTGTTTTTCAACACACCGCTTTTTAACGCCTTTACACATGCCTTTATCCAAAGCTATGTGTGTCAGTGACACTCTGACATGATTTTATACTGCTGTTATTCATCACAGAGCTTATGGAGGGTGGACAGGAAAGGTAAAATGAAAAACATTGAAAAAATTAACGAAACGAGATACAAGCTTTTTATGAAAAATCGGTATTTTAGAGGACCAGCGTGGGTTATCAATTCGTTAGGGACCAAAGTTGCACCAATTCCCCAGGAAATTGGTGCAACTTTGGAATAGATTCGGACCCGAAGCGAACTTTTTGAAAGATTAGGTGAATCCGAAACAAACTGAATCCTAAATGATCTTCTCTAGCTATGTGATAGGATTCTGGCTGGCTGAGTGCAATGCGTTAAATGCGGCTTAGGCTGGATGCTGAATACCATGGAGTACTTCCAGTAAATCTCCATACAGGACTGTTCTCCTTAAGGAGATTCAGCCCCCCACCCAAGCGCATTCTCGGCAACGCACTCAGCCAGCCAGAGTCCTGCTCTGTACCGATGAGGGGCAGGCACCCCTGAAACAGCTTGTTAGACTTGTCATTGTGCAGTTTTGCCACAAGAGGCCACGCAGCCAAGCTACTGCTGGGATTTTAATATTTATGAGAGGTGGAGATGATGACTCATGCTGCTGAGAACAAAGAACAGGAAATGAAGCTGCCTCCATCTTAGGAGTGACTGAGGAGAGCTCGAGAGACATCTTCTGGGGGACACAGAGGCTGAAATATTGAGGCATTCAGGTGTCAGGGTGACTTGAAGTGGCCAGAATCACGTTTGGAAGTGATGGATTGCTTTGAGCTGTTTAGAAATCGTTCAGAGAAAAGAAGATTGGTTCCCGGAAGGCTGAAAGAGCTGTGGAACAGAGCTTCCCATCCTGCATGGCCGCATGGTTGCTAAAAAGACTGGCTGTCTGATTAAAGTTAACATTGGTGAAATCGTGCACGCACCAAAGTACAGATTGGCGCCTAAAGAGACTGAGACAGTAAGCCTGTAGTTAGTTAGTTAGTTAGTTAGGAGATCCCTGTTGTCTTAAAGGGACAGTGCACAACTGAACGCGACAGTATCATTCATTAAAGAATAGTATAGAGCTTTATATCTGTGTTAAGGTTGTAAGCTGCTGAATTACACCGTAGACGAAATCACATCCTGCGTCATACACGATAATTCCTGTACTTTAGGGTAAAAGCAGGTTGTTCCGGCTACCATTAGAGAGCGCTGTGCAGTGTAACTCAGGGGTCTCAGCTTCAGGCTGAGTGTATGTAACTTTATTTCATGCTATGTTCACAGCATTTGGAACTGTATGTGATATACTGTTAAGGTTAATACTACTACTAAACTTAATACTAAGTTTCTGCTTTTGCAAATGCTGGTGTCTGTGTTGCTTTCCTCATCTGTGACTTTGCGGTATCTTGGGGAGCCCACCCTGGTACACGGTCTTACAGATGGATATCTGGCTTGGCTACATTCCCTTGTCAAATCCCAAGTCTGATTTTGACTTATAGGGAGCCACTTCCAAGAGTTGTTGCTGGTAAGATGCTTCTCTTCCTTGAGGGAAATCTCTTTGCATATCCATAGGTACTTGATACGGAATGATGAAGAAAAAGATATGAATTCATTATTTATGTAAAAATAGTAGAAATTAATCGATATCTGCTATGGTAAAACTTTCATCTGTTGTCTATAATAAATCAATAAGCAAGTGCCTTTTCTCTCGAAAAGGTGGCAACCCTATCAGGAAGAGAGCCTTACTCCAGGACACATTCTCGGTAGGAGACAGAAAATGTGTTTTATGTTTTCCTTTGAAAAACACACTCCCTGCTGATCATCTGTGTTGTGAATCCCTTTATCCTTCGTGCAGTTACTCAAAATTACCCTTCAGGAATTTTATGAATGCAACAGAAATAGCAGTGCTAAAGTCTGTGTTTGAGGTATGTAGGCCATGATATTTCCTAACACATCGTTTCTGGAATTAAATCAAAATTCACATTTCAAACATCACTGGTAAATTCCGGGAAGGAAAGGAAACTTTTGATCATTTTTTCATTAGATTGCTATAATAGGCAACATGGCACTACTGTAATATGTCAATTGGATCCAACCTTTTTTCGTACCGCAATAGCTGGAAATTACTGATTGATCAAATGACCTTATTTCTATTGAACAGCAAAGCCTATATGACTTTTTGCCAGATCTATTGCTTGAACACAACATTCATCGAGCACAACGGAGAACATAGCAAAAAATAAGACACATGCTACCCCATCCGTTAATATTGTAACAGTAGGGGAGATTATGCAGTGAAAGAAGAGGGGTAGCATTTCATTGGTTACCATTTCCTTAAATTTTTTGTGCTGCCCAAGAAGGGGTTCTTGGGGTTTGTCTACATCAAATGAATTTGGACACTATGTGGTGAAATTATTTAGGCTCAATATCAGGATATTATTTACGCTCGGAATATAGTGATATATTTTAGGCACTAAAGATGATTGTTATTTGAGCACCCTATGACCCTTTAATGTGTTCACTATATGGTACAGTTATGAAGGTACTGTATTCAGTAAGGTATGACATTGCTATTTGTATACTTTAAAAAAGAAATGAGAGAGAGAAGACCACTACACATGTTTTTGTCAAGGGCCTGGCTATAAACAAAGCATCTGCCCAACTGTTGTATGGCCATCTGACAACCAACTGTCCCCTTGAAAGGAGAATAGCCATAACCACTGAATGGCCTGTCTCTGTCTCCTCATCCTCTAAATGCTATGGACACCTTTGCCATAGAAAAATAATTTTTTCATATATTGGTAATTTTACACTAAGTTTCAGTCTTCAATCTTAATTTTTTTTAACGTTTTCAGACCTCCTGATATAAAGTTTTAACCTGCTCCTAGTTTCAGACTTTTCTGATGTGGATGTGTCCATTTTAGGAGGACATGATTGATATGAAATCTGTATGTCCCAGATGCTGCTGCCTTCTCCATAAGGCACTAAGCATCAGTCTGCAATCTTAATTTCTTCATATTTTTTAAGACCGCCAGATTTTCGGTTGCAATCAGCTCCAAATTTCAGACTTTTCCCATGGGGATGTGTCCATTTTAGTAATACCTGATAGATATGAGATCTGTGTGTCCAGGATGCTGCTGCCTTCCCCCTGCAAACTCTGTTGTCTGCACTTTACCTCCCTATCTGCAGCAAGTGCAAGCTTTCCTCATTGGATTCTCTTCCCTCTCCCTACACTCTGAAATGCTCTGTACAATCTCCTTCCCCTCCCTGCTGTTACAGTATTTCTAACAGAAATAGAAAGGGGGAGTGCAGAAAGAGTGGTCAAAAAAGGGAAAAGTGCTCCTAACTGATGTCAGGATCGGCAGCACCACCAGCTAGGACTTTCACATACTCGGCAGAAGAGAAATGGCGGTAAATTGTAGTGAAGACTATTTTGAAATTTTCCTAATTTTGAAAAAATCATCAAAGGTGTCTGTAAGCCTTTAAACCATGCAAATGTACCTCAGGCCCCACGTTTTTACAAAAGAGTCCCATCTGCTTTTCTATTCTTTGATTACTGAGAATGTGAGATTTATTAAGACCAGCGTTTTATATGCTGGTCTAAATCTGTGCGTAACTGTGTCACAGTTATGAAAAGGAGAATGATGACTTGTGACTCATCTTGGGATGTCTAAGGACCAGAACTGAAATCTACTTCCACCAGGAGCATGAGTAGATTTCAGGTTTAATGTGCACCACATATTGTTAAATGTGGTGGGGCACCCAGGTTCCCTCATGCTTCTCCCACTTTTTACAAAGTGGCGGTAGTCTCAGAAGGGGGGAAAAAGTCACTAGTTTTGGCACAAACCAGAAACTGGAATAGGAGCTTAATAAATAAATGTCTTGCAATGGAATTCTGCTTATATAATATGCCATTTTCTATCATAATATTTCTTCATACTTTAGGTATAAGTTACTTTTTCCACTATGATAAATAGGTTGTAATATTACCAGAAAAGTGTAGTAGTTTGCCTGAGACTTGGATTGTATTCCAACGTTTATCAGATTTAAGCTACCCATGCTGACCTTGCTTCTGGGTCTTGCAATCCCTGTACAATCTTATCTTGGTGATTTTCACGGTTAAATTTCTATTGATGCAGGTCAGGACAGTAGGAAAACAGAATTATGATTGAAAAGATAAAGTGTTGGCTCCACTGCAATTAGAACTAAGAGATGGACAGTAATGCGGAATAAGATACTGCACAGGCTATGAGGTGCTGGAGATGTAGACAGCGTACATGTCTCCCATTCCCTTCCCTCGCCATAGATGTGATGTTATCAATACCTATTTAAATGAATAGAGGATAGACGACGATAATAGCAAAGCGTCCAAGCAAAAGCTGCATTATGATAATGCAAAACTTTAAGCAAAATAATCTATGTAGTCCATCAATCATCTCATCCAGGACCTTTAGGATTTATTCAATTTTAATGTTAATAAGGAAGTAGCATTTAAAATTTGTGACAACAAATGTTCTTCTAGAATTAACATTGAAAAAAGTAATGCTTTGGTCAACTAAAAATGTACTAAAAATATAAAATACAGTAAAATAAAAATTAAATCTTTATATTGGATTGTACAATTGTAACTCTACACGTTTAGAATGGTGCCTAGAGATGAGCAAATTTCTTAAAGTTCAATTTTGGTTCAGCTCGGCTTAATCATCTGTCCAAATAAATTTAAACCAAATTGAAAGTGCTCTGATTGCCTGGAAGAGCCTCTATTTCGCTCTCTCTGATTTGCCAGAATTGAATCACCCATAATTCTACTTAGAGTCAAAACATTTAAAAAAAAAAATTGAATTTAGTTTCTCAATTTTACGATCTATTGATTCATATTTCTTACTAAAATAGTCAGATCGTTGCATTTACGAAGACCCCCAACTAGGATTATTTTTAGGGAATGTTCAGACAGGTTTTCTTTTAGGCTGAATTCAACAAAAAGACGACGGCTAGCCGTGTAGATACCACCTCCCAATGTTTTACGGAAGGCTTCGCTATGGTTCCCGAAGACACTGTTTATTTTAGAGATGAGGTATTGGAAAATTCGATTCTGCCACTTCGTCTCGAAGCACATTTCTTTGTAAGAAATGGCTGCAATTACAGAGAGAGTCGGATGCGCCATCCCGCGTCATTGTAGCCCTCAGATGCAGCGTTTAATGCATGATTGCGGGATCTGATGTACATAACACAGTGTAAAATAAGAATCATATGTAGCTGATCCAATTGCTCATGACGGGCCAGCCGCTGCCATCTTGCTAGAATATCTGGAGTGACCCGAGATGATGTCATCACATAGGCTGGCATGGTGATGTAATATGTCACCGCACACGGGATTTTGGACAAAATCTTTAAGCAAGATGGCTGTGGCCAACCTGTTACAGCAAATGGAGCAGGTAGGTATGTTTTTTTTTGCATTATTTCAGGTAAAATTGATTCGGTACCACGAAGCACAAGGAAATTTGGCTTTGAGGCTAATCAAATCTATCCGGAAATTCGGATTGAAGTCCACTTCGCTCAACACTAATTGTAATCTCTTGGCTCAGTCAGAACCCATGCCACATTCAGACTGCAGAAAAATGTCCATCCCCTTAAAAGATCATTCCAAATAAAAGATGTATGAAAATTAGCTTTCTTCTAGAAGGAAGACAAATAAAGCCAAAGATAACTTGTCAAGTAAGTAGATTAAGACTTACAGGGAATCTCCCTATGGGTGCCTTTCAGAAGCTACTTGTATTCTTTCTGGAGCCGGCTCATTTGTGTATCTTTTTACATGAAGCATTGGCTGTAAGACTCTCTATGGCAGCTGGAGCTCTCCTCAAGGAGAAACAATATCCCTCAAGAGCTAAGAAAAACCTGTACACTGTGTTATTCCTAATGCAGGGTCCGGGGATGGTGGTGTCTGACACAGGGATGCAATATGGGAAAGAGAAAAAGAAGAGGGGGAGCACCACGCCGCGCACTCTTCTGTGCCTGGATGAGTGGCGACACAGGGATTCTCTACGCTTTTTTCTGAATCCCTAAGTCATGCTCTACTGATCTGTGCCAAGAACCATTTTCTTCTTACAGTGAATATGTTAGATGATATGCAATTGTTCTACACATATTAACATGGATTCTGAAGAGCCAGCTTGGTGCATGGACATTTGAAGAATATTTCCAAACCATGCCTGGATTATTGCCCCATACAATTCATCTATAATGTTGTCCTGTACAGAGGTACTGTCCTTTACCAGTAGAGGTCCTAGCCTGTATGCTGCTTTGTATGAACCTCAGTATAGGACTCAGTATAGGACTACATTTGGGAAGAGACAAAAAAATACCATAAAAAATACTGCATTTAAAATGCCTATACAAAGAGCACATGGATTTTCTGGAGACAAGTTTCCTCAACATTAAATGTATTTTTCGGTGTTCTGTAGCACAATTGTGCTGAATTGAGAAAAGTCATTAGAAATCTCAATGCTAGAAGGTGATAGCAGCCATTAGAGAACAGAAGCCGATCTCTGAGGTGACGCAAGTGAGAAGAATCTGCTGTTGAAAATGGTATTATTTTACCTCAGTTTTTCCATTTTTTTTTTTTACCCAAGACTTTAATTATAGAAAGACATTTGAGGTCACAAATGGCATCTATCAAGAGAATAAAAGTATAAATGTGAAATTTGATTTAATATATATCATTTATTTTAACTCATATTTAAAAAGATGACAAATGGTATCTCTATTTGCCATACAGTGCAATGTTTTCTGTAAAAATGGTCATGCACATTAGAGAAATATTAGGCGAACCCAGTGATTTCGCCTGGATCTAAGGAATATGAGGGTACACTGACTTTCATAGCTGTCTGTCCTACTGACAAATGCCAGTCAATAAAGGATGTCAATTGTTAAGCCTTCATCATGGAGTCTGACAGTGACTTACTCTCTTCTCCTGACGGAGCAGTTGGGAGGGATAGCTGCTGGTCAATCAAGCCTTTGGTCAATAGAGATCTAAAGTGAGCAGCCAGCTTAAGAAACCATTTCACTATGGAAAAAGGTTGACTGTAATGAATGTTAATGGGAAGAACAGACCTTGGGGGAAATTTATAAATAGTGTCGTAAAATGCATAATTCTGTGTAAAAAGCAAAAATGGTGCAAACTGCGTATATATATATATATATATATATATATATATATATACAGAATCATAAACTAATAAATCTATATTACCTAGAGACGGGCAAATCCGGTAGCACTCAAAGTCAGTTTACTTACTATATTTTCCTCACTATCTGCTCCTATGACCTCGTTTTTTCAGATGCATCTCCCTTTAAAATTTTGAATAAGAATTTAGAACAGAATACAATTTATTATTTATTATTATTTTTCAGTTATTTATATATTTATTTTTTCTTATTATTAATATTTCTATCATCTTAGGCTGTGTGAGATCACGTTTTTGGTCCACGTTTAATGTATACATATGACTTCAAACAGATGCATTGGCACTCATCACCATAGAATTCCATTTAAAAAAAAAAAAAGTATATGTTAATGCATATTTTTTTGCTGTATTCTGAAGAATGGAAAAACATATGAGGTAATTTATTAATCTGAAATACACCTAAATTAGGAGTATTTCAGGCACAGATTGCGGCACAACACTTAGTTGCGACACAATCTTCAGCTTCTCTCCGCTTATGCCAGGTCTAAAATTGAGGGCATGACATGGGCCGGGAAGGGGCCGGGCCGGCAGGCCCCTCTCATTTACCATTTTCTACGCCTGTTTTAAGCATAGAAAAAGGTCTAAATGTAAGACAGCTCGGAAGCTGTATTACATTTAAAAGTGGCGTGGCATCCACTGGAGTTATGAAGAGGACGGTGCCTCTACATAGCTGCGGCAGATCCACCGCCAGCTAGAGGGGTTTTTAAGACCGGTGTCTAAAACGCCAGTCTTAATAAATGTGCCCCATAGTGTACTACACTAATGCATCCTTTTTCCCCCAACCATATGTTAATTGTAGAACAAAAACGTGAAGTGAACAGCCCCAGAAAGGAAAATTGTTACCTGAAAATTCATTGTTAGACCAGGTACAATGCTTTGCATGCTCACAAGCGTCTGAGAACACAATACTCACAAAAGTCTATGGACTATTATTTTGATGTATGTTAAAGTGCATGGTGCCACTTTTTTTCTTGTGGGCACCATATGAATCTGGAAAGATACCAATAATGATAACAATTTTGTGTTTAAAGAAGCCTATCAGCAAGTCTCTGTTTGATTTGGTTTAAATGCTGTACAGGGCGTATTGCCCTCAAAGCAGAGGACAGTATCTGTCAAGCATGTTGCTCTCTCCTGGCTGACAGCCACTTTAGCTGAAGAGTCATGCATGGAAGCAGCTGTCCAGGATGTGTCTACTGTAAGCTTAATGAGGAAACTCAAAAGTGTTTGTATTAAAAGAATTTATTGTGAGAGGCAGAACATGCCTAAACATCATCGCTGCTTGAAGTACAGTAGGATTTTTCATAAGCATAAAATATGTAGTAAGATGGATCTTAAAGTGAATGTCCACTGTTCAGCCCAACATCATGGAGCTTCATTATTCTTATTCAGAGGTCCAAACCCATTGCATAGTCAGAATAAAACGGTAGATAAAAAATAAAAAATAGAGCCATTACTCACCTCATTGATTCCCTGTCACTGCTGCTACAGTACTTCGGGCCCCGCTGCTCTCCACTTCCTGTTTCCAGCTTAATGCACAGGAAATGGCAGAAAATTCAAGCTCAGTTAATCACTGGCCATAGCTGTGCCCCACTTCAGATTGGCCGGGAGAAGGAAGTTAAGAGCGGTGGGGATTAGTGCAATATCACAATAGAAGCGGCGAGGGATCCATGAGGTGAGCAATGCCTCTTTTTTATTTTCTTAATCTATTCTGCCCATTTTTTTAAATACACTTTTACCTGAAAAAAAAAACTTTAACCCTCTTTACATTACAATAAAATTGGAAAAACTCTCTTGTCTATTGTAGATTTTGAATACATGTCTCAAATACATATAGTTGGCAAACAACTCTGGAAGGGCATTTTAAAGGGCGTCTGTCAGCAGATCTGTACCTATGAAGCTGGCTGATCTGTTACATGTGCACTTGGCAGCTGAAGGCATCTGTGTTCGTCCCATGTTCATATGTGTCCGCATTGCTGAGAAAAATGAAATTTTCATATATGCAAATGAGCTTCTAGGAGCAACGGGGGTATTTCCGTTACATCTAGAGACTCTGCTCTCTCTGGAACTGCCGCACCCTCTGATTGAGGTATTTACACTGCCTGGCCCTGTCAATCAGAGTGCAGAGAGTGTGGCATTTGCAGAGACGGCAGAGCCTGCATTTTTCATACCAATACGAGCACATATGAACATGGGACCAACACAGATGCCTTCAGTTGCCAAGCGCACGTGTAACAGGTCATCAGCATGGAGTTTTATGTTCTCCGTGTGTTTGCGTGGGTTTCCTCCCACCCTCCATACTGATAGGAACCTTAGATTGTGAGCCCCATTGGGGACTGTGTGATGATGATGTCTGTTAAATGCTGTGGAATATGTCAGCGCTATATAAGTAAGTATAATAAATGAATAATGGGAAACGCTAGCTTTAGCAATCCATTTGGTTTGTTTGCCAAGAGAGTCTGCAGTGTCCAGATAAACTGCAAACCATTGGATTTTCTATCTCTGCCTATTTATACAGTCCCGGTTACTGATGTCTTGATATCTGGGCCATTGAGATTAATTTGCTCTCTGGTAAAGAAAACAGAAGCCTGCAAGCCCCCGGTTCCTGCTCCTCATTACTGTTTGAAATTATTGTGGAAAGCAATGTTTCAAGCAGCGTTGGAGACAAATAGTTGTTATGACCGGATAAAGGATCAGCAGTGCAATGTGTATGGCGTCGCGGGCAAGAGAGGATTGAAACAAGAACTGGAGAGGATAGGAGATAAGGTTGACAAGAAGAGCTGAGGGAAAGTATAGGAAGAGGCAGGGAGAGGAGATTAAGAGCACTGGGATAGAGAGATGTAATCAGAGGTGAAGAGCTAGCACACTGAGACACACGCTACTAAAAACCAATAGGATGTGGCGAAAGGAAAACAGCTTTACGTAAGAGGAGGCAGAAAGGAAAGAACAGTGAAATGAGCCTGAATGGCAGAATTTAATGGGATTTCGAAGTTTAGAGACAGTGCGGCAATCCATTTGTGCAGGGTTTATGTTGTGTTTTATGAACTTACTTCTATCTTTGTTTCATGTTTTTAGTCTTCCTGCTTTTGTCTTTTTCTTTCATTTCATATTTTATGGATCTGTTATATATTTTTCCCGTGCAAGGAAATCGAGACATTATTTGCTGAAATGCAATTTTCAGAATCCTTTTATCCGTGTCCTGGGTTAGAGGTTTGTGGACCATTAAAGGAGCTCTCTGACTTCTGTATATTAATATGAGTCTCATTTGCTTTAGTATGTCTGTCACAATTACCATCATGATTATTTTTGTTTTTCTCACTGGTGTTTTTATGAACTGTAGCTTAAAGTAAAGGTCCACTTTTTAACACCTTGACATTGCTATATACAGTACAAAGCTCCAGTTCCCCTGTAGACTTAAAAAGAGGGTTTCTCCACAGGGATGAGCAAGCTTATGTCTTTCAAGTTCGGGTTATGTAAGAATTCCGTTATGGATTCCGCTACCGGATCCAGATGGTTTCCGTTATGACGGAGTCTTGTCCTACATGACGGAAACCGTCTGGATCCGTTATGCTGTCCATAGACTTCTAATATGACTGAATGCAAAAGGGAATGCCTGTTAAAGGCTTTCATGGTGCATTCCGTCATAGTCCGTAGTAACAGAATCCATAACAGAATTCTTACATAACCCAAATGCCGAGCCCGAACTTGAAAAACACAAGTTCACTTATCCCTATTTGTCCACTCTCCTGAAGTGTCTGTTTTAATAGATACTTCTATTTCCCATAAAACAACAATTCTGGGGAACTTTTTCGTAGAAAGCTACAATGTGTTATTTTACCTAACAAATTGGCAACTGGGTCTTACCATTTGCCTTCTCAAATGGGTGCTTCCCTACACATTCTAATACTTTCACTGAATGCACAGTGTCAAACTGTGTAAAGACACCGCCCAACTGGTAACATCCAAGTATAAGTTTAATTCATATTTTTTTAAGAGAAATATGAGAGGAACAACACAATGCAGCATTATAGGAATATATGCTCTAGAATTTTTATTTGATGAGGAGTACAGTTATTTACTAAGAAATGTCTGAGGTAGTGACAGCTCCTGCTTAAATGTTAAACTTTTGCAGCTTGCAGCCACCACTAGAGGGAGCTCATCAACTTACTTCATACTGTTTACACATTGAACCCTGCAATAACACTGAATGCAGTAATCTCCTAATCTCCCCCTGGCTGCACACAAAAATAATGTTATCTGTTATTTAGCAAAGAGTTTTGGGGCTATTTATATTGAGGATGATTTGCACTCACTTTAATCTTGTTGTATGGAGTTGAGCTTGTTCCTACAAGAAGCAAACAATGACAACAACGTTACAGTTTAAAGCATGGAAAAGCGAGGTGTTAGATTTCAGACTTCAGAGTCCCATTAGACAAAAGGGTGGAAGCACTAGAAAGCAATGGGGATAAATTCAGTAATTAAAAGTCCATGAATGTGACATCACTAGAAGGTATGCAAATGAGCTCTTAGCAAGCTCTGCTGCTGATGCTACCAGATGTAATATAATATAAGTCAATGTTTAATCCTTTATATAGGCCTTGAGACATTACTTGGATAATAAACAAGCCAGCACCTTATCTGCAGACAGCTGTTTCATGGCCATTGCCCCTCATCAGTGCAGAGCAGAGAGTACTGGCTTAACTGGGTGAGTGGCCTAGGTCAGGACATAGAGAGTACTATATCTCCTTATGGAGAGTACCTTTATCGGCATGAGGAGGCTGATAGGCCATACATGCTCTTCTGGAATTCTGGGAAGACGGTATGCAAATTAGCTCTTTGCCAGCACTGCCTTTGATGCCACCAGATGTTAGGCAGCTATACTATAAGTCAATGTCCAACCCTTTAAATAAGCCCTGAGACATGACTTGGATCATAACTAAACCAACACCTCATCTGAAGTCAGCTGTTTCAAAGTGATTGCCCCTCATCAGTGCAGAACAGAGAGTACTGGCTTAAATGGGTGAGAGGCCTAGCCTCCTAACACCGATAAAGGTGCTCTCCATAAGGAGAGATAATACACCTAAGTCCTGTCCTAGGCCTCTTACCCAGTTAAGCCCGTACTCTCTGCTCTGCACCGATGAGGAGCAATCACCCCGAAACAGCTGTCTGCAGATGTGGTGCTGGTTTATTTATTATCCAAGTCATTTCTAAAGACCTATTTAAAGGGTCGAACATTGAATTATAGGATAGCTTCCTTACATCTGGTGACATTGGAAGGAGAGACTGCTAACAGCTAAATGGCATACATTCTTCCCAGAATTCCAGAGGAGCATGTAAGGAGAGATAGTAACCCCAAGAAGAAGGTACTTATGTAATGTAATGTTTAAAAAAAAGAATTGGATGGATTTCTGGATATAATTTTTTAAAGTTGCTCTATGTCTTCTACTTTCTGTCCCGGACTCTTTAACTTCCCCCATTGTTTGGACTTTTAGCATGACAGACAGTCTTGTTTAACTCACTCAGACCATTAACTGCAGCCAGAGAGGGAATGGGGGTGAGTGACTCTATTAGAGAATTACACATTACTCTGATAAGTGCAATGCTCTTCTGTGGGCATCATAATCTGGTCCAATCAGGAGAACAATAGAGCTGTCATTCTAGTATTCTAATTCAATGAATCTACTATTTTACTAACAGATAACTTTCCCTTACAAAATTGGGTATTATTAATTGATTACAGTGGCTCTACCGTCCCGATTCCACAGAATAGGTGCACTCTCCGCGGCACACCCTCTGCCGATATAAAATAGCTATATAGGACAATAAATGGTATGGAGGGTACTCAAATATCTGTTGTTGCAAGGAAACATACTATGTAGATATACCTGGAAATATTTATTCAATATATATTCACAATAAAATCTGAATATACATAAAAAAATAAATAAAATAAAAAATACACAAATGAACAAACTATAAAAATATATAAAATCTCAAAAAAATATATAGAAAGATATAGAATGGGCATATGGATTATGAAATGAATGTTATAGAGAAAATGAATGCACACCTCAAAGTAGTATTGCAGTGTGTATACCATTCATAAAAAAAAAAAAAAAAAAAATGATTTGCAAGTATTTGTTTGTATCTTGTGGTATATAAAGTTAAATCTGTGATTAGGACAAAATGTCAAATCAATCTATGGTATATCATGGGTAAGAGAGCAAATCAGTATTTTTTTTTAAATATGTAGGATAAGTATGAACAGTACCATGTATATAGACAAAAAATGTACTATGTTCTTTCATATAGTCCCATAATTCATATATGTCCAATTTCTTTTACACCATTCCCCTTATATGTTGCTCAATTTCAACTGACTGCTGTATATTAATACTGTATCAAAGATGGTGAGTGCCTTTTTTACATAGAAACGCAGTTAGTTGTTATATAATCAATGTAATCCATATGCTCATTCTATATCTTTCTATATATTTTTTTTAGATTTTCTATATTTTTATAATTTGTACATTTGTGTATTTTTAGAAGTATATTCAGATTTTATTGTGAATATGTATTGAATAAATATTTCCAGGTATATCTATATTGTATGTTTCCTTGCAACAACGGATATTTGAGTGCCCTCCATACGATTTATCTTTCCCTTACAGCTGCAGTAAACTAACAATGCCTTATCTATTCATATAGAGTTTTTTTCTCTCTGTGCTGACTGCTACCAAAGGACAATGTTTTGTATAGTACTGCCAAAATGAAAAACAGCTAAATATTTATAGTATAAAAAAATAAATAGAAGAGTCCCTTTAAATACTAATTTAAGACTCAGTTCGCCTGCATGTGAACATGATGGGCTAACTTTAAATATATATTTTTTTCTATTTATGCTCATTAAAATTCGTATAGGTCATTCTGTGCATGGAGATCACTAATTTCTGTACTTACTTACATTTATTAATTGGATTGAGAGCAGTTACACTGTGACTCCCACAGAGCTAAAATTAAAGTCAATTATAGACTTCAAGGGGACAGTGAATTATCATGAAAAATGACTTTATAAAGCACTTAAAAAAAAAAGTCTAAAACATGCGAACAGCTGCGTTATAGAAGTCAGTTACACAAAAAACATACTGGTACAAAAACCATCTCACATTAGTTGAAATATGGACTTTGATTGAGACATACTGTAACTAGTGTTGAGCGAGCATGCTCGGCCGAACACTTGTTGGCTAAAGCACCGCTGCGCTCGGCAAGTGGCGGGATTTGGCTGAATACCGCATGTTCTCGAGCGCAATGCTCGAGTCTCCTCCCTGCAAGTTTCTTGGCTGCTACGCAGCCAATAAACGTGCAGGTAAGTACTGCTCTCACTGTAATGCGTAGCCATGTTGGTTACTGGCATTACAGTGATTGGCTGGCCGTAACATGTCATCGGGTGCTATATAGCACCCGATGGCGCGTGTTCAGCTCAGTCTTAGTCAGGGAGAACTTTGCATAGGAAGGGACAGACAGTGTAGGGAGTGATATTGGACTATTTTTTATTAGAGACCCAAAAGTCATTTTAAGGACTATTGTGTGTGACAGCAGCAATATTTTTTTTAGCGCATCCTGCGCTAAATAGCGTCTAATATGCTGCTGCAGACAGTTAAATTATCTGCGCCACATCTCCTGTGTAAAGTGTGCACATCCCAAAAAATATCTGTGACATTCAGTGTACTTTTTCCATAGACGGTGTCCGCTGCGGACAGTTAAATTATCTGCGCCACAGCTCCTGTGCAAAGTGTGTGCATTCCAAAAATATCTGTGACAATCAGTGAACTTTTTCCATAGACGGTGTCTGCCGCGGACAGTGACATTAGTAGCGCAACTTCTGCAGTGTAACGTGTGCGCTGAAAACATTTTTCAGTGACATACAGTGTACTTTTTCAATAGACGGTGTCCGCTTCTGAAAGTCATATTACCAGTGCCACATCTCCAGTGTACCGTGTGCGCAAAAAATATGTATCAGTGACATACAGTGTACTTTTTGAATAGATGGTGTCCGCTTCTGACTGTGACATTAGAAGTGAATCATCTCCAGTTTACCGTGTGCGCTGAAAAAATGTATCTATGACATACAGTGTACTTTGTCAATAGACGGTGTCTGCTTCTAACAATGACATTACGGGTGCCACATCTCCAGTGTACCGTGTGCAGTTAAAAATTTTATCTGTGACATACAGTGTACTTTTTCAATAGATGTTGTCTGCTTCTGGCAGTGACATTACCAGTGCCACATCTAAAGTGTAACGTGTGCGTAATTTTTTTTTATCTGTGACATACTGTGTACTTTTTTTAATAGACGGTGTGGTCGGTGTCCACTTCTGACAGTGACATTACTAGCGCTACTTCTGCAGTGTAATGTGTGCACATAAAATTTTTATCTGTGACATAGTGTACTTTTTCCGTAGACGCTGCGGACAGTTACATTATCTATGGTACCTCTCCTGTATAACATTTCCTCATCCCAAATAACTGTGACATTCCCTATAAGGGGACATTCCCTATAGCCGCTGGTGACAGCTTTGAAATTATCTCCTGTGTGATGTTTCCACATCCCAAATACCTTTTTAAAATTTTTGGCGAATACACTGCCAAATCCTACGGTACATGTGACATACTTTCAAGCATATAACATTTAAAATGAAGAAGGCGAGCAGTAAGGGACTGGGAAGTGGCCGTGATGCTGATCGTGCACGCAGAGGCCATTGCCCTGGGTGCATTAAAGCTGTGCCTGCTGCCTAGCTTCATGTCCCAGTTTGCAGAGCGGCACAGAACACCACTCTTGAAGTCAGACCAGTGCGACCAGATGGTCAGTTGGATTGCAAGGCCCTCGCATATAATGTTTTACAGGGTCAGGTCACCTGCAGGCCCTTGCATATAATTTTTTAGAGGGTCAGCTCACCAGCAGGCCCTCACGTACAATCTTTTACAGGGTTAGCTCACCTGCAGGCCCTCACATATAATGTTTTACAGGGTCAGCTCACCTGCATGCCCTCGCATATAATGTTTTACAGAGTCAGCTCACCTGCAGGCCCTAGCATATAATTTTTTAGAGGGTCAGCTCACCAGCAGGCCCTCACCTGAATTCAGGAACCTGTGGTGACCGGCCATGTACAACTACTTGACGCCCCCAGTTTTAATTAACTCTGGGCGAAACAGATTCTCACTTACCTAGCTTGTGACTGTAAGGAGAGTTCTGGTGGGCCCCTGGACATCGGCCCACCAGGAAATTTCCGCCAATCCGCCCAAGTGACTACAGTTTAGCTACAGTGCCCATAAGGAGTATGAGGTAGTCAGAGACACACCTCCTATCTCATCATTGGTCCAGGCTGCTGCTCTCTCCTCCTCTTGAGCACTGCCTCCTGAGATTGACTGATGTGTATTAACCCAAGCCAATCACATGGTCACTGGGAATACAGGGCATAGAGAGAAGAGTGCTATTATAGCAAGGGCAGAATGATGATAAAATAAAGATTATAAACCACCGGCAATAAATAAAAACCATAGTTTTTAGAGGTTTAAGAGGAGTGAACTACAGTAAGGGCAATTATTGTCACTGATTTGTCCACCCAAACTTTCTTGATCACAAACATTTTAATAGAACCCCCTTCTATTTCTGATCCAGGTACATGACTAAGTAGTGTACAGAAAAGAATGTGGTCCACCAATAAGCTAGACAATTCTGATGATGGAAATGGTTTGAGGGAAACGTGAAGTGCACATTTTACAGGCTTATATACGAGGAATCACACATACCAGCGCCAAGTTAAAAAAAATATAACGTTGACACAGAACAGAGATAAAATTCTACTCTAATCTAAAATTCTACTTACAGGGAAATTTATTTATTGATCCTAGCCGCTAATCCGGTTTGTAGAATGGAATGTAATACAAATATGGAAGTGACCTTCCGACATTGAGCAAACTCTAAATGATTGTCTGATTGACTGGAGATGTTCTGACATTGAAGCAAAGGCACAACTGTTCTGTTTACCACCTAGTGCAATATATCAAAATACCGTATGTTCGATTGAGCTTCACTTGAATATGAGTGAGACTGCAATGTTGGTCATGACAGGCCCTATTAAAGAACACAGCCTAGATCCCCATCTAGGCATGCTTAACTACAAAGAACAATAGCTAGTAATTATCTAGATAACAAGGGTGTACAGGTTTTAGACCGCTTATCTAGAAACTTGTTAGGCCTCTTGCACACATACGTGCCGTGCTTGCGATCCGCAAATTGCAGATCCGCAAAAGACGGATGCAGCCCTTGTGCCTTCCGCAATTCACGGAACGGAATAGAAGGCCCATTATAGAAATGTCTATTCTTGTCCGCAAAATGGACAAGAATTGGACATGACATGATCTATCATTTTTGCGGGGCCACGGAACAGAGCAACGGGGATGCGGATAGCACAAGGAGTGCTGTCTGCATCTTTTGCGGCCCCATTGAAGTGAATGGGTCCACACCCGAGCCACAAAAAATGCGGCTCGGATGTGGAACCAAACCACGGTCGTGTGTAAGAGGCCTTATGGAATACTTCCCGAAATGGAAATAATTCACTCTGTTCTGAGAAGTATACATAGCTGACTAATCATCGTGTGAAGCCCTACAAAATTATATTGTTAATTATTCTTTTTTGTACATGCAGTTTTCAATATTTTATGGAATATTTTATCTAATATGAATGTCATAGATATAGTTCTCAGTAGAGATGGGAAATTTGATTGTAAACAAATTGGATTCAACCCAAATTTAGTAAAAATTTGAGTTGCATCCGAATCTGGGTGAATTTTGGTGGAAGGGTGGTAGAGAGAGAAAAAAAAAAAAATTACAATGATATTGAAAAGCTTGATACAAAAGAAAGAAACAATATAAGCCCTATGATACTTTGGAGTGTGATATACACATTTTGAGACCACCTGGAGCACTTTCGAAATGGGTAGAACCGATTCGGACCCAAATTGAATTGGTTTACCGGTACAGCCAAATAGATTTCAAGTTGAATTTCGAGAGCTGTTTCTGAGTGATAGTTTATATATTGGCATATGCAGTCTCAATTTTACAAACAGGAAGTAACTGACTGACAGCTAAGACCCCATGGTTTATTATCACAAACTGCTGCATTGACCTTATAATAAAAATACTCATACCCAATAACTGACTGTTTGAGAAAAAAATGTGCACTCTTTTCCAATATTGCTAAATCTATGCCTACTCTTCCACTCTTCTCTGCCCCACTTGATGTGTTGTTCTCTTGGCCCATGCTGGATTAATAGAAATTTAGTGTTGACACATTAGCACACTATACTCAGTTGCTACAGCAAACTTAATGGTGGGGCACAGGCATAATGCTAGGATTACATAAGGGCAATTCTTTTCAAAACCAACACGATGTATACATTCACTGCAGTGATAAATGGCGCATGTGCAAGATTTGCTGAACAATGACAGTCAACATCAGCTTCTGTCAATCACAGAGAATGGGCGAGGATTGGCACTGGCATGTTACCTACAGAAGACTCCTAAGCTAGTGGAAATCCTAGAGATGACTCTTAGGGGATTATGCCATAGCTTTACTTCACTTTTAGTGTTGAGTGAATTTTTGAAAAAATAAACTTTGTGATGAATTATTTTGTCACAAAGTGTATTTCTTTGTAACTAGTGGGTACAATGATGGGAAACAGCGATTGCCCCCCGCCCCCACCACTACCACCACCACCACCACCACCACCACCACCACCAACCATGGCAGCATCTGAGAATAATAGTGAGGGCTTTCAGGGGTTAATCAGTAAAAAAATATATATACTTACCTCATCCATTTGAGCGCAAAGAGGCCACCGTGGCCATCTTAATTAAAAATCCATCACAAAATCTCATGCGGTGCGTGATGACGTCCTTATGCTGGCCGACGTGTTGCCATCACCGTGCACGAGATTGTGTGCAGGATCTCCAAGCAAGATGGCAACAGTGGCCTCTTCGCACTTAAATGAATGAAATGAATATGTTTTTTTTTACTGCCATTTCATGAAAATTGATTCGTTACCAGTAAAGCACGAGGAAATTAAGCTTTGTGGCTAATCAAATTTTCCCTAAAATTGGGATTGAAGTCCACTTCAGTTACTCCAATTCACTCAACCCTAGTTACTGTGAAACATAGCAAGTGAGTAGATACAGGCCTAGTAATCAAGACCAGCGTGTTCTATGCCTGTCTTGATGCAGTCTGCACTACTAAAGAAGATATATAATTTATGATGAGGCACAGGTCTTGTCATACATTACATGTCTCTTCTGGCATTCCATGGGATAATCTATAGCAGCTTGGAACTAACATAGATTTAAGTAATTATTTACGCCAGGATCTAGTGTAAATAATGATGAATGTGCCAGGGCCTATGGCCCCCGCCAACACCCCACCCTCACCACGTCCCCTTTTCAGAAACTGGCAAGAGAGGCATAAACTAGTTCCAGTTACAAGTAGAAAAGTTACAATGGCAATTAAAAAGTTTCAAAATCCAAGTTTAGTGACCTTTTTTATGCCAAAAAAGGTGTATGGGGAATAATAAATCCCTCATTTACATATTTTCAAAGGCGGTACCATCCATATAGTGGTTATATTAGGTAGGTTTTTAAACTGGTCACAGACCCTCAGCCTGTCCTTCTTTTAGCTTTTTTAGGGGTCAGGAGCCGCTCACAGTGAGAAACTTTTCTATTCCTCAACTGTGCAGACATAAACGGGACAGAATATATACTCAGAGAATATGGCGCATGATCAGGATTACATAATCAAATAGGATTGACATATCAGCTTGTATTACTACCTAGACCGTATCCTACAGATTCATGTACATTTTCACAAATACATTTTTTTCTAGCCTGGTACTCTAAGATGGCATCTGCCAAAAAATACTAAATGGTTCCAGTTTCACGTAATGACATAGCGCCTGGTGAATCCAGATGATGATTACAGATTAGAAAATGGAGAGATATATCATGTAGGCTTTACCTTTGGTAGATAAAATCCATATTCCGACTTTATCAACCACCTACAGGCAGACGTGACCATCTTCATCTCGAATATTCTAATTACCATCCCCATATCCTGCATTTAATGACTGCAGATTATCCATCTTGACCATTTTTCATAGTTACACAGTGTTATGAAATTAATCTACTTTTACTAGTCTATAAATCAAGCCGACTGATTGGAGATAAAGAGAATTTCATCCAGCGTTGCGGGGGTTAACTCTTGAAGACATTTATCAGTTGCTGGATGAAATTTATAGCCATGGATCCATATAGTAGGGATTCGTCACTGTTGGATGAATTAGGCTCTTAGAAAAACACTGCTCCGAATAGATGTTTATCTCATGTGCGATAAATATCCCATATTGTTATATGTGCCACTAAATCTTTCGGCATTATAGATATATGGCTCTCTTCTTGCTAAAACAACACCCCTGCCAGCAGTTTCTACTGAAATGTAAAACATCATTTTATGAGAAAATAATTTAAAAGTAACACCAGGATTGTGAAAGAGACAAAACTTAAAATATAGAAGCAGCACCCATAAAACGTGTCTTATCTGAATGTAAGTGATTTTATGGAAAACTATTTATTTTTTGCCTTCATGGAGTGTAGAATTATTGAAGTTTTTATGCAAATGCTTTTGTGCTACTTTTAGAGTCGTTGACATTTGAATAGCCCTTGTGATTCCTGGCTAAAACATAGCTCTAAGTTCTCTAGCAAAACGCTAACATTACTACTGTAGATAAATGAAAAAAGAAATACAAAAATATCAAATAAAGCAAGAAAAGTAAAAACTGTAAAAACAAATAATAAATTTAATGTAAATATTACCAAATACAGAAAATACAACTTTTCTCTTTGAAATGTACCTATCATTAAATACTTGCGATTGACCTGCCATGGCGACTTCTCAGTAGTTTTTGATAGGTGGGTGTTTGGGTGCTGACACCTCCATCGATAATTGTAAAGAAGGGTTTAGAAGGCCTAGCTCAGCCCTGAGCCCCTTTGGATCTTCTCAGCTTTCATCGGGGTTAGAGCAGAGGGGTGTATGGGCAAAAAGTTATGAGTCCATACACTGCTCTGCTTGCTCTTCTAGGTGAGCAGAGGTGAGCACTTAACTGAGCCATTCTGCCCCTTCGTTTAAGCATTCACTGGCGGTCTCAGCACCAGAATACCCACTGATCAATGCCCATCGCAGACATTTAACCCTTCAGATGCCATGGTCAAATGGTGCCATTAGAAAGTACAAGCCTTCATACAACTATGTGAACGAAAACATAAAAAAGTCTTGACTCTGGAAAGGACAAGAGTAATCTTAAAAATAAAAGAACCTCCTGGGCTCAAGGGGTAAAGGATGCTGAGGATCATCAATCTCTACTTTAAGGGGTTGTATGGGTTTAGAGCTGAACCCGCTGAACCCCATTTTTACCCAGGAAGGCCCTCTGATATGAGCATTGTATCTTGCAGGGAAAGGGCTGTTTGTTTATATTTTTTACACTGCTAGGCAGAGGCTTTCACCTAGCAGTGTTCCTGGTGACATCCCCGGTAGTGTTGAGCGCGATTATTCGAATAACGAATTTTAATCGCAAATATCGCAACTTCGAGAATTCGCGAATATTTCAAATATAAAAAAACGAATATTCGTAAAAAAATTTTCATCTGAACCCCCTACCTGCCTGCTTCTTGCTTGTGGGCCAATGTGAAAAGGCTGTAATAGCTAGTGAATTAGAATATTCTTCATTATTTAATTTATTTCTTCTTATATGAAAAATCAGCAATGTAATATGCACGTTAATCGAGTAAGGGCAGTTGTAGGCAACTTTCCTATTGGGTTGGCTTGCTAGAATTCACGAATATGTAGAATATAGTGATATACATTCGTAAAAACGAATATATATATTTTTTCCCATCTAAACCCATTAGAGAAGTAAATGTAATGGGTTTAGATGAAAAAAAAAAGACGAATATTCGTTTTTATGAATATATATCACACTATATTCTACATATTCGCGAATTCTAGCAAGCCAACCCAATAGGAAAGTTGCCTATAACCCTTACTCGATTAACGTGCCTATTACATTGTCGATTTTTCATATAAGAAGAAATAAATTTAATAATGAAGAATATTCTAATTTAGTCAGGATAAACTCAGGAAACTTCTTTCAGGCAGCTTGAAAAATGTAGCCAAAGTGACCCACGTCTGTATTTCGCATTACGAATTTGCATTATGTGATTTTTACATAACGATTTTTCACAATCAAGAGAATAATCTCGAATACAAATATTCACGAATATATGACAAATATTTTAACGAATATTCACGAAATATCGCAAATTCGAATATTGCCCCTGCCGCTCATCACTAATCACCGGCACTGATGGGCGGTCTTTAGTGCTGGCCTAGCCGTTTTACAGCCTAGGTCAGCGTTAAAGCCCGCCCATTATTGTCGGTGACGTTACCAGGCCCACTGGTAGGTGGAAGCCTACATCTAGCGCCTTTCCCATGGAAAGCCCGGTACGTCACCAGATCTCCAGAAAAAGCCTTTGTCCTGTGAGATTCAGCACAGGGCAAAGGAGAGCATCAGAGCATGAAATGCTCCAATTCTCATGTGACAGGGGCTACCTGGGTGAAAATGGTTATATGTGCAGGTTAGGCTTTGAACCCGGACAACCCCTTTAACGAATGTAAAGTTAGGGTAGCACAACCCCTGCTCTCTATGCATTAGCCCCTCTTTTGTTACTCAGCTACAGTTTATCTCTCAGTTATACATGTCTTCCCAACTTGTTTCAGGACCTGGAGCCACCTTCCCTAACTGTCTTAAAGGATGGTCCCTCCCTGCCCTATTTCCTCTCCAGTAGCTATTTTAATAATTTTCTGCATCCAAAGCACAGAGACTGGCAGAGGGCCCTGTACAACAAATGTATTAGGGCCCCTTTTTCAAATGCTATGTGGTAGCCATAAACAATTAAAAAATGGTTCTCCATAAGGTTATTGTTTTGACCGTCCAGTCGTAAATTGAAGACATGGATAAGATTGACTATGATCACATAGTTTCTCTGAGACGGCACGGGATGGCTATTATTTTTTTATTATTAATATTATTATGATTATTATTATTGATGGCCGTGTTGCCCTTCTGAGCCATGTGCAGCAGTACAGGTTGCACATTCGATGTGTAGACATCTGTGCGACCACCTCAGTTACATCTTTAAGATGGGTAGACTCCATAGTCACTGAGATAGGAACCAAGTCATTTGATGTATAGATCCAGACAGGGAGGCATCATTTGAAGGAGAAGGGGGCATCACACTGGATTAGAGACAAGTGAGGTATTGGAAAATTCGATTTGGCTGCTTTGCCGAATTTTACAAAAAAATGTGCTTTGTGATTAATTACTGCATCACGAAGCGTATTTCTTTGTAAGTAATGGGTGCAATGATAGTGAGTGGATATTGCGCCCACCCCGTCATTGTACCCCTCAGATGTTGAGTTCATAGCTGATCACTGCATCTGATATTAACATTAAAGTGTAAAATAAAAAAATAAATCAAATCATTCTTACCTCCATTTGATCGCAAAGGGCCGGCTACCGCCATCTTGATTAAAGATCCAGTGCGAAATCTTACGCAGCCTGTGATGACATCACCACGTTGGTCTGTGTGACGTCATACATTACTGTGCACAGGATTTCACGCAGGATCTTCAATCAAGATGACGGCAGCCAGCTTTTCGCACTCAAATGGATAAGGCAAGTATGATTTTAAATATTTTTTTTACCGCCATTAAGGGAAAATTGATTAGTTACCACGAAGCATGAGAAAATTCAGCTTCACGGCAAATTGAATTTTTCCTGAAATTCGAATCGAAGTCCACGAAGCTCAACACTACACAGGATAATGACTACTACTTGTTGAATTTGGTACAGAAGTTCTTTCCATCCTAAACTTTGGCATCAAACAAAGTATACATTTTTTATATCTACGTCTGTCAGTAGATGCAAATTCCAAACCTTGAATTTGTTATTTTGCAATAAGTTCATGTTGACCACGGCTACAAACAGAATTTGTTAGACGGAAGCTATAAGAAATATCTTTCAGTACGATACAGCTGCAAAGACGAAAGGGAGAGCGGAGAAGAGGATGCCCTCGGCAGACTGTAAAGGACGAGGCAGGATGCATCAAGAAATTAAAGATAAAATGCAGCTGGTCGTTGAGGACACGAGATCTTTGAAGGACAGCAACCAGACTTTATTCAAAATGAAGAATTTTATGGGGTATAGTGCTTAAAAAACAGAGCTAAAGGAGAGTCCGATAAGCCTCACTGATGCCTTCTGAATGGCTTGAAGAGTTTTGAGTTCAGTGGCAGGAAGGCCAGAGAAGGATTTATTTGTGACAGATCAGATGAAAGTGCCGATCTCAGAATTGAAGAATAAGCAGAACAATTCTTCAGGAGCGGCAATGTAAGAAGATTGAGGAATGAAATATTACACGCGACCAATGTGCTTCACTGAGTGGGATGACTGTTATTTTAAATGGCACAAGAGATCTAGGGACATCTGAAGAATGATAAATTCATTTTTGACACGTTATTTTTTAGAAAGCAGTGGATCGTCAAGCCTGAAATGTCACAATGAGAACCTGTAGTCTTTTGTCAGAGGAGCGTTAGCTTATATTGTTAAAAATGATTCATGTTAGAAGTTAATTAAAGCTCTTGAGCAGTATTCTCATTGAACATGACCAGGATAAATGCTACTTTTTGAAATGCTGAAGATGAGCACTTTAATAGACTTATTAGTTTTTCCAAATTTTTTTTTGAGTAGTAGTTTTTATGTGATATCCAATAGAAAATGAAACGGAAAAAAAAGGAAATGCACTATTCCTCCTTATTTTCAAAAATGATATGCATATATGAAACTTTGTAATAAAGATGTGTTCATATGTTTTTCACAAATTTCATTACTGGCTGCAATTTGTCACACCACAAATGCAATACATTATTGTGACATTATAGGCTGCAACTCACGTCACAACCACTGGGTGGACACATAGACACATTGAGCATAAAGAACTCCCCACTGAGCAATCATGTTTTTTTTTTTTTTCAAAGACATTTTGCACCATACATCTTAGGATATGTCAAGATGATCTTTGATGTTTCTACATTTCAACAGTCTATATAGATGTGTCCTTCCTTACCATTCCTCTTGGCTGTACATGTCCTGATGTATGGACCACAAGAGGACTAAGTTTAGTTTTTAAAACAATGGGAGTCATATATTACTACATCCTATGCCAAAAACTACAGATAAAAAGTCACAAGTCCATGGTTTACATCTTTTTGAAAACCACTGCACCTGAATTTTGGCGCACTTGGCATTCGTACAATGCCTACCCTTGCGGCTTTCTGAAAAGGGGGAGTGTCAGAGGGGAAAAGTGGGTGAGTAACTCAGTCTTGGCACATACACTATCATTTACACCAGTTTACTGGAGTAACTGGAATGGTTCTCAGCTCCCCCCTCCTCCTGTCCCCCCACTAGTGACCCTGCTCCCCCCTTCTCCTGTCCCCCCACTAGTGACCCTGCTACCCCTCCTCCTGTCCCCCACTAGTGACCCTGCTCCCCCTCCTTCTGTCACCCCATTAGTAACACTGCTCCCTCTTCTCCTGTCACCCCACTAGTGACCCTGCTCCCCCCCCTCCTATCAACCCACTAGTGACCCTTCTCTCCCCCCTCCTCCTGACACCCCACTAGTGACCCTTCTCTCCCCCCTCCTCCTGTCACTACACTAGTGACCCTTCTCCCCCTTCCTCCAGTCACCCCACTAGTGACCCTGGTCCCCCTCCTTCTGTCACCCCACTAGTGACCCTGCTTCCCCCTCCTCCTATCACCCCACTAGTGGCCCTGCTCCCCCCTCCTTCTGTCACCCCACTAATGACCCTTCTCCCCCTCCTCCTGTCACCCCACAGGGAAGAACTTCACAGACTATGATAGGATCAGTTCAGTTTTCTTTCTGGATCATGTCTTTTTACCGGACACAAAAGTGCTGCATACAAGGCTTTTTAGTCTGGTCTTTTGACAGAATCTGCAACAGAGGCTCCAAACGCAGCCTCCAACGATTCGAAGGCCTACGTATTATGTATTTTAGTAATGCTCACACGTGATCCCTCACAGTGTTTGCATTTCTTTCTGCAAAGCTACCTGGTTCTGGCCCATTAAATTTATACCATGTCTAGTGCGGCCCTCAAAAAAATGGCTAGGCACCACTGGTTTAAGGGAAAGATCTGCACCTGTTCTGTGTTTTGAGCCGCACCAGGTTTTGGCTCAAAATCAATGATGGAAATTACTGACCAAAACACTGATGTGTGAATGAGGCTTTACACTGGGAGAAAAGAGGGGGCTATTGAAAAGAAGGGTATCAGATTGGTTGGTGAACACTGGCTCTACCTAATATTTGGCCACCAACCGATTTACCAGAATTTTGTCCACATTTATTTATTTTATGGCCCTATATAGCGCTAGCATATTCTGCAGCGCTTTACAGACATTAGCATCAAGCTGTCCCCAATGGGGCTCTGAATCTAAGGTCCCCATAAGTATGTCTTTGGAGTATATGCCCTAATAAACATATAATGGGTCATTTATTATCCTTTTTACGCCACTATTTGGCGTATTTATGTTGCCGATTTTGTCACAAAGGTGTTTTGCGGCAAAATCTGCGACCCCGCTCATGCCACTTTTGAAAAGTGTAAAAAAAAAAAGGGAGCGTCAAGACGGTGGGTTGGCAGGCCCGTCTCATTAATCATTTTCCATGCAAGTTTTTGGAATGGAAAATAATCTTAATCTACGTCAGCAAGGGAGCTGGCATAGATTAAAGCAGGGGTACGCAAAATCCGGCACGCCAGCTGTTGTGAAACTACAACTGCCAGCGTGCATCCTTGCTCTGCTCTTCTAAGAACTCTCATAGAAATGAATGGAGCATGCTGGGAATTGTAGTTTCTGGAGCGCCTAAGGTTTTTGATCCCTGGATTAAAGTTATGTAGTGGCCGAGCCTTGGCGCAACCACTGGCAGTGCACATGGACCAGTCTTAATAAATGTCCCCCATAGTGTATATATGACTTAGAGAGATCCTTCTCTGTGAGTGGAGAACAGCTCTGTAAGATAGACAGATGGATGGTCCTTTGAATGGCCACCATGTAATATTGGGTCTTTCCCTCCAGTGGCCTCTGCAAAGGAAACATCAACTTCTTGAGTAACATCAGATGTGACACGAGGCAGTGGCTTCAATCTAAAAGGAGTTGTCTAGGACAAGGTAGATTTACTGGGCATGCATTCTACTGTGGTCCAGAATCACTGGTATCAGTAGGGTCTAATGGAAATTGTCTCTTGGTATTGTTGCACTGAAAATTTTCTATCAAAATTCATTTTTCATATAGATTAAACTTGACAGCGTCATTCAGGGTCAACCAGATAAGGAACAGCAACTCTATATAAACCTGCTAACACCGGTTTAGCAGATCCCATCATCTTCAGAGCTGAATGTCCACTGAGCCATCTGAGATATCCGAGGCTTGTTAATTTCCGATGCGTTCTGCAAGTGAATTTGTTGCAGATTTTCAATGGGGAAAGTCAAAATCCACAAGCGATGTATTGGCCTGCATTTAGCTGCAATTTAAAATTCATGATTGTTTTTCAGCAAAAAAATCTGCACCGAAATTGGCACGATGCAGTGTGGATTTGTTTTACAGATTATCTGCAGCCAATCTGACCCATTTGGACCCACAGTATATGTACTGTAAATAACTGAGCAGACGACAAGCCATTTTCTTTATGCTGCTGATTCATCTTAGCATGTAAGGTTACTTCTGCATATGCATGATGTAGAAGATAGATAGATAGATAGATAGATACAGATAAATAGATAGATAGATAGATAGATAGATAGGAGATAGATAGATAGATAGATAAATAGATAGATAGATAGACGATAGATAGATAGATAGATAGATAGATAGATAGATAGATAAGAGATAGATAGATAGATAGATAGATAGATAGATAGGAGATAGATAGATAGATAGATACAGATAGATAGATACAGATAGATAGATAGATAGATAGATAGATAGATAGATAATTGATAGATAGATGATAGATAGATAGATAGATAGATAGATAGATAAATAGATATGAGATAGATAGAGATAGATAGATAGATAGATAGATAGATAGATAGATAGATAGATAGATAGATAAGAGATAGATAGATAGATATATATATATATAGATACATAGATAGATAGATAGATAGATAGATAGATAGATATGAGATAGATAGATATTATATATGACTGTATACTTTGCATTGATATTTTGCATACAAATATCATCAAATTCCAAAGGAAATAATACCATTGCTTAATAAATAAAAGATGACAACCAAAGGCACATAGATTACAATGGAAATTACAGCACATTACCCTTATGTATCTTTGTTTTATATTTTAGTCTGCCAGGGGTACAGGAAAAGTATAAGAAATATGAGGTTCTTCATAACCGCATTAAAAAAATTGAAGTGGATGCTAAGTGAAAACTGGGCACTGCACCAATACTCAAGAGGTGGCCATCAACAGCCTAAAGCTAAGGGAACTCAACAAGAACATGGGTCTGATAAAGCTACAATATTCATCCAGGCATATCTATCTATCTATCTATCTATCTATCTATCTATCTATCTATCTATCTATCTATTATCGATCTATCTATCTTTCTATCATATATCTATCTATCTATCTATCTTTCTATCTATCTACTAGACCTTCCGGCTGACAATCTATTTTGTTGTCCAATTCTTAAAGGGTTAATCAATATCTTGCAAATTGCAGATAGTCAAACATTTCCTCCACTGGTTCCTTCATCAAAGGGAATGACTCACAGGATGTGGGAAGACGGCATTAATAGGTCTTACAAACTTAATTGAAAAGAATAGGATACAAGCGCGCGGCAGACAAATGTATTTCAGTCTTATTTATCCATCAGCGTTTGGCTCTCTGGGGGGGCCTGTGTAATAAGGCACAAAAAAATTGGTTTTTATTTTTAAATGGCTGTTAAGAGATGCAATTTTCATCTTTGCGGGCTGCTAGTCACGGTCTGTGGTCATAAAATGATCTGCAATCGAGCGCATTAGTTCATTAGACTATGCGCTCCCCATAACGCCGCACTCCGTCACCTAATTACTCTTACTTAACACAATAACCTATAGAGGGGAGGAATGAACTTCGCCGGACTTAACCTTAACCCCTGGATTTCTGGAGAGAAGTAAATCCCCCCTCCAATATCTAGCATCGACTGCGACCTTCTGATTACGTTCCTGCTGAGCGCATCTAATGAAAGGAGATTCTGTGAAATTGTTCTTGCTACATCCTGAGCAGTTTGTATTATCTCGCTCCTATAAGAAATCATCGGGTTTTAGCCTTGCCTAAGGCGTAAAAACGCCATCAAGCCTTTTTGCCTTCGAAGTCCACTTTTTTTTTATATTACTATTTCTTTATTAGATGGTGGCGAGTCAAAGAATCCATCCACATATAAAGTTGTTAGCGCCACAGAAGCGATGAAGGCGAATCCATAGATCAGGGTTTAGAAATATCTATAATGTTTATGGCCCTGGGAAGCTTCTGGGAGGATAAGCCTATATGTCAGAGCGGAGCAATATGGGAAGTATTTATAATGCATGGACTGCCGGAGACAAGCCTACGTCTAGGAGCACGGCGCTAGGTACAGTGTTTATGGCGCCATTGGGAGGCACAGAATATAAATTTGGATCTTGGTGTTAAGCGATCCGCCTGGTGTTTTGTAACGTAGATAGCATCGCTGAGGATTAAACTGTACATCATATCTTGGGTGAACATTTCATAAAGTCTAGCTCCCACGCACGGTGATCGTGGTGGAGACAGGTGCTCCGCGACAGACCTCGATTGGAAAAGACAGTGGCAGTGAGATGGAAGCATGAAGCGGACATGTGTCAGCTCGGTTAGAGTGATGCGGTAAAAGAAGTGCCCTATGGAGTGCTAAGTCCAGTCAAAGCTGTCACGTCCATTAGTAGAAAATCAGCTGAGGAGTCCAACCCTGACAACTCTCACACACCCTTCTTACCCTCAAAAGGGCCTGCAGGGCATGGGAATATTGTGTTCCTCCATTGCTAGGTTTTCTTATTTTTTACAGTACATGTCACTATGGCACAGAGCAATATGTATTGCCATGTCTTCTAGTCATTTGTGTGCTATTTGGTCTTGACAAAAAAGACAAAAAAAAAACAATGTTGTCCCCCAATGGCAAGACCCTACATCGAGATGACCTTGGACAGCTCCCTAACCTTGCCACACTTGACAGTAAAGTGTGATTGTATTTTTGAGTTTGTGAAATGTTCTACCCTTACTGAAACAATTACAAACTGTAAATATATATATATATATATATATATATATATAGATATATATATATATATATATTTATATATAGCAAACCAAATAAATAGCAGCACACTGCTGAATGCACTAAGAATGGGTGAACAGGTGAATGTGTGAACAGGGTCAAATACAGGACTACCATACTTACTATAACATGGGGTAGAATCTCTGAGCGCATATAGTTGATCAAAAATATGTCAGGCCCGTCTACCAAGCGTCAAGGTGGCTTCTAATGAGACGGGACCTACGCTAACTCGGAGTGTCCAGCTCCACTATGATACTGTGATAGTACTGATTAAAAGCATCACGCAGGTGGGCGGGTGGGCAGAAGTGCTAAGTTCCATAGAGGATGCCTATTCCTCAACCATATATACATATCCCAAAAATGAAACAGCACCTCCTAAGGACATGACAATCTCTAACAAAGCTACAACCAGCCCTGTACCTCACATGGATCCAGAGATCTCCTGGTTCATTGCTTCAGTTGCTCTTCTAGTTTTATTTCAAGCTGGCAATTCAGTGAGCTCAGTGTTCTTTCCCTTTTTCTGCAGCTGGTGGCAGTTGAAGCATAGAACTGATTGCGTGTGCCCATCTCACTAAGGCTACTTTCACATTAGTGTTTTTTCCGGATCCGTCATAGATCTGCAAAAACGCTTCCGCTACAATAATACAACCGCATGCATCCGTCATGAAGGAATCCGATTGTATTATGTCTTCTATAGCCATGACGGATCCGTCATGAACACCATTGAAAGTCAATGGGGGACGGATCCGTTTTGTTGTCCGCTTCCAGAGCAGAATGGTGACTGAACGGAGGCAAACTGATGCATTCTGAGCGGATCCTTTTCCATTCAGAATGCATTAGGGCAAAACTGATCTGTTTTGGATCGCTTTTGAGAGCCCTGAATGGATCTTACAAACGGTAAGCCAAAACGCTAGTGTGAAAGTAGCCTAAGGCGGACATAGAAATTAGAATAAACAGCAGGTGGCGCTATACAGATAGACTTAATTGAGTAGCTGTAATATAGCTATAATAGATTTTTTGTTGGATGCAGTTATACAAGTATTCAGATCCAGGTGCTGTTTTGAAAAATGTAGAATATTTTCGTGGGCCACAGACACATTCATTCCTGGCCTGCAATTTGCTTAGAATACTTGCGAATATATTATTTACTTTCTTTGCGGTTCACCATATTTGTCTACTCTAGAGCAGAGCTCCCCAAACTTTACTTACTGTAAAGCTATCTTTGAATATAACTGTATTGAGACACAATGGATCTTAAAGAGACACATTCATACATCATATATTAATGACCTTTAGATGAAGACTGTAGGTAGTTTTTTTTTAAAATAGCAAATGGATGTATGATTACCTATAAATATATATATATATATATATAATTATATATATATATATATATATATATATATATATATATATATATATATATATATATATATATATATATATATATATATATATATATATATATATATATATATATAGGAAAGTCAATTCATGCATTTATTGTCCTAGTTGTTTAACTTACTGTCATTCTGGACATTGGAAACTACATAAAATCTTGCTTAACACTTCTTGTCAGATTAGTAGGACCAGGGAGGAGTGAGGTAAGATGACTCAATTAGAGTGCCATACCTTCTTAATGATATCCCAGTAGAGTGGCTAGTCAGGGCTTCTCAAATTATGTTAATCACTCCACTGCTTCTTTGTTTGAATATTTATCTAGGCCCAGGGTTGGATTGGCCCATCAGAGTACCAGAAAATCCTCTGGTGGGTCCAGGCTCTGATACCATAAGGTATTGAGGAGAAACAAACCTATTTGGCTGCCTTTGGTGCCAATTACTTGCCACTAGGGTCTACATTTTCGATTCAAAACCTATTAGACTTAATGCATGATGTAGGGGTTGGGCCTTAAGGATCATAAAATTTGGTGGGCACAAGAAACCCCAGTCTAACCTGTCTATATCTACCAAGAGAACAATAGAAATGTATTTCTGTCAGTCATTCCAGTCGTCCTGCAGAGAGTGCCTTGTGGAGAAACCTTTCCCTGCTCAGCAGTCACAAACTGAGATTAGGTCTAGTAAGATTGGCTATTTTTGGAAGTCCCATAGCGGTGAATGGAGAGCACACCACACAATTGCGGACCCCTCTCTATTCACTGCTTTAGGCCTGCCGGAAAAAGCCCAGCCAGCACGCGGCTATTTTCACAATCCCAATATAGTTAAACAGAGGGCTGCAACACATGCATGGCTGCTCTCTCTTCACTTCGGGGGCCCCATTCTGAAGAAAGGAGTGGCTCCTAAAAGTGGGACCTGCACCTATCTGATATCGATGGCCAGGGGCAGACTGGGAACTTAAAGTGGCCCAAGAAAAAATTCTAAAAAAGGCCCCGTTTTGTAGTCAGGTGTAAATTGATGGAAGGCAGAGACGACACAAATAGATGGGGCCAGCAATACTATATTGTGGGACATTATACCACCTCAACAGAGCCAAATGCCACAGTCCATCCCAAAAATACTGCCACAACCAGCAAATACTAAATACATTCCGCAAAACTTTCAATGGTCAGCCGTGAGGAGGGCCCGTGCAGCCCCCTGGGCATTGGCCCACCAGGAAATTTCCCTGTAAGGTCTATGGCCAATCCATCCCTGTCGATGGCTTCTTTAATTGTATGACAAATCATATTGATCTTACCCATTAAAATTATTTTGATACTGGTGGCAAATTTCATTAAAATCCCCAGTTATACTTATTAATAATAGTAATTAGGAGGCAGATATGAAACAACCTATAACATTTTGAGTCGTTGTTGATCTAATTTAGGGCAGTATGAAATTTCATTTTTGCCCTGAGTTCCACTTTCTGGAGGACATTTATTAAAAGAGGATTTTTATGTCACTTTTCAGTCTGCATTGCCTTAATTCGTGCCATGTTTCCCAAGTGGTGTTTGAAAAATCTGGTGTCTTTAAAATACGTCTAAAAAGGTTACTTCTGTTGTTGTGCCATCCAGCATTTTAGTGCAATTGCAACTTTTAGGAAAAGTCACAATTCTTAAATCTGGCTAAAACTTGCTTGCCTGGCCAACGATGCTTACTTTCTCACCTAGTTGAGCACCACTGAAATTTGAGACTTTTTTAGGTGAGAAAACTGGCACACAGGTAGAGACGAAGTGAATCAATTCTGAAATGTAATCCAAATTTGTAGAAAAATTCTTGTTACAATCAAAATTTTGTGTGATTTGATTAGGAAGAATTGAGGATAGGGGAGAGAAAGCGAGAAATAAACTTTTTCCAGGCAATCAGAAAACTTTTGATTAGGTTTTATTAGATTTTATTTAGATCAAAATCAAATTAGGCGGGCGATATGGCTGAATTTAACCAGAATCCAATTTTAGGAAATTTGCTCATCGCAATATACAAGGCTTTGCAAATTCCCCTGTGTTTTCAAAATGTCATATGACGTATATGTTGAGTGCACTTTATGAATACTGCTGACATGAATGATACTTAAGGATCATGGAACTAGGCGTGGAATGCAAACAGATTGTGAAATTATAATTAGTTGAAACAAGAGAAATGTATATAAGAAAAGATGCGTTAACGGGAATTCAACAATTATCATTCTGCAGAATTGGAACAAGATGATAACAGGAATGATTTCAGGTAGATTAATTGTATGAGAATTTATTGACCTGGGAATGTCAGATTTGTGCACAGTTTCACACTTTAGCAGATGTTTTTCAAGTACCTATTTAGGTATACAGTAAATGTTGAAAAAACATCATTTACGTGCAAAATGTGGCGGAAGGAAACACATTTGTGCGCTAAAAATATGCTTAGAAGGTGAGAAAAGTAGAAAAAAGCTTATGTTACTCTTTGGTCTGTAGTGGGCGTGCGAAGATCTTGCATATAGAGATGGGAACTGGTTTATGTGATTAAGGCCTCATGCACTCAGCCACTGCCTGGCCGTGTCCGTATTGCAGCCCGCAAACAGTGGCTCCACAATATACAGGCACCGGTCGGGTTCACACCGTGTCATGGATCAAGTATCACTGCAGTCCCCAATGTATGAAATGTCCAGAACACGTTTGTGTGCATGAGACCTAAGGCAAGTAGTGAAAATGCGTAGGGTGGCTAAATAAAAATAACAGTTGTCTATTGTTACTACAGCTCAATCCTATTTAAGTGAATACGGTATGGTGAAACCTCTCCAAAAGTCCACCTCTTTGAGAAGACCACTGCCTTAGCCAGATTTTGAGTTTCATCACATATTACAGTATACATACCGACCATCTACTTTGAAAAGACCATCCCCCTAGAAGACTATGCAAGAACCCGGCCCCATCAATGAAGAAGGAGAGGGGGGGGGGCTGGAAGAGGAATTAGGAGGAGTGAGGGTGCACAGAGTGTCTTGGGCCAACCTTCAGTACACTTAACTGCTCATTTCCATATGGATTGATAGTACTTTTTCTCCAAAATGAAGCAATAAATCGCTATGTGAAATATATCATTACATTCAGCTGAGTTAGCCCTACAAGATAGTGGGGGACATTTATCAATTTTGGCACAATTTGCTCCATAGCAAACTTGTAGGGGCAGTCTAAAAGAAAAAACTGTTGCCCATAGGAACCAATAAGAGCATAGCTTTCATTTCTAATAATTTGTCTAAAAAATAAAAGGCGGGCTGTGATTGGTTGCTTTGGGCAACAAAGCCATTTTTTCTTTTGGACAGTTTCATGAATCTGCGTCTTAGAGCAGGAGATGAAAGTGTTGAAAGATGAGACCAAACTTATCAAATGTCATACAGAGGATACGAAATTAGATGTAGCAGAGATTTGCGACAGTAGTTGTAACATTTTCCAACAATTGCACATTTTTACACCATTTGGTGGGAGATGAGCAGGAAGTATTGACTATGGACAGGTCTGCTGCAACCTGGAACTTTTTTTAACAAAAAGCTGCAATTTTGCTTATAGCGTGCAACTTTTCATGAGGTTGCGCTTGTCTGGGGTATGCCTACAACGTCGCCTATATTAGCGTCTTTTCTCTAAAAACACATTCGCAAATGTTACAGTCCTAATGCCACTTTATCTACCACACCCACTTTTCTCGGCAGATTTCGCTTTTGGCATAAATCCTTATTTTTGGGATGGAATACTAATGTACTCATGTGCAACAAATTGGAGCAATTTAATTTACATGTAACACATAACATTTAAGTTTATTTTTTTGGCACA
Organism: Bufotes viridis; assembly: GCA_033119425.1. Taxonomy (NCBI): domain Eukaryota; kingdom Metazoa; phylum Chordata; class Amphibia; order Anura; family Bufonidae; genus Bufotes; species Bufotes viridis. The sequence goes on along the minus strand of CM065596.1, from coordinate 132,345,872 downwards.
GATTAATAAATCTCCCCCATTGTACCTGGTTTCACAGGGAATTTCCTGGTGACAGACTCCATTTAACCATTACTCCTTTGGCCCCATTCTAAAATCACTTCTCCATTCTTCTTAAAAAAGTAGCCTTGCCTAAAATGTTCTACTATTTCCACTAACCAAAGTGTAAAGTGACTCCACCTGAAACGATTCTTTACATGTAATTTTGGAGCATTTTGTGTAACTTTTTTTTTGCTCAGATTGATAATTCTCCCGCCATTGTGTCTGGTTTCACAGGGAATTTCCTGGTGTCACATTGCCTTGAACAATTCTTCCTTTGTCTCGCTTCTAAAACCTCTTTTCTTCTTAAAAAAAGAAGCCTTGCATAAAAAATGTGCTGATATTTCCTCTAACCAAAGCGTAAAACGACTGCACCTGAAACGGTTGTTTACTTGTTCTTACTTTTTTGGGGGCAGATTTATAATTATTTCCAAAAAAATAGAGAAAAAATTCCTGCACTCTGGCATGCTGAACTATTAAAAATCATTATTTACTGAAAAAATCCATTAAAAAAGGAAATAACATGACACAGAGCCCTAGTCACGTGATAAAATATTATAATTTCCCCCGTTGTGTCTGGTTTCACAGTGAATTTCCTGGTGACCGACTCCCTTTAACAATTCCTCCTTTGGGCCCGTTCTAAAACCTATCCTCTGCTCTTCTTAAAATGTAGCCTTGCCTAAAATGTGCTGCTAGCGTTAAGCGACTTCACCTAAAATGGTCCCAGCGCATCCAGATATATGTCCACAGTAACTCAATGCCTTATAAATTATTAGCGTCGTTAGTAAAAATATATTATAGTCATGCTCTAACTGTAGCTTTGCGTATTGATACGTGTTATAACTCAGTCCTCGCTGGACATTTTAATGCATTTTAATTAACATAGGTAAGCTAGGTATTCTATTAAGTGCGCTATCTCGACTGTGTATGGGCTTTATCAGTAACTCGGAGTTTACCACCAGGCAGGAAACAAGGCTCCGTGAATCATTTCCAAAAACCTAAATTGTAAACACGCAGCATAAAGCGCAATTACTAATACATTAGCAGACAGTCATAAAGCATCGCTGACTTGTGTTGTACAGCATGTGAATGACTACAGCCTGAAATATGTTTTGTTTCGTTTAGCTGTAATGCTTTGATTGCTTTATCTATACTTTAATGAAAAAACGCATTATTTACATTAGCATGAATGCAGCATTTTGCCGTTTTTAAAAGGAATCTATCACACAATTGTTTCATACATCATAGCAGTGTCGTCTAATGCAAGGTTATTGCAATTACGTGTCATTTTTATGTTTTGTCTTTATGTTTTACTATCTACCTGGAAGTACTAATTATAGCGATGCATTATGTCTTGAAAAAAAAAAAACGTTTTCTTTGCTCATTAAAATTGCAACATTGAAATTCTATTTTTTCTAATGGTAAGATTCCTGGTAATGTGAAAAATAAGCTGTTATTAGGTTTAGATACAGATTTAATTTTATTGAGGAGGCCTAATTACTTTTGGGTTAATTAGCTTTTGCGTTATAGAAGTTAAAATCCTCCCTTAATTATGTGGCATTACATACAAACATCTATGTGTTATTGCTTTTGAAGTAATAATATTATACTATACATTGAGAAGATTCTTTTTCCCATCCCGTCATGGTTCCTCTGATATCTTCTGGCAGAAATAGGGGAAAGACCTTGTGAGTAAAGGTCCCTTTACACTGGCCGAACACAATAATCACTAGCAAGCATTCGTAGGACTGCTCTTTAGCGATGTAAAGGTGCTGCCGATTATCCGATGAACGAGGGAAACGCTTGTTCATCAGGTAATAAGATTATTTGCTGTTGCCTAAATCATTGCTTCTGTATGGGGACGTGTGATGGCATTCGTGATCACTCCTGCAAATTTAGCTTTCTCCTCCACTGACGAGCAGACGATTGCCAGGAAGAAATGCTTGCCGGGAAGGGATTGAGTAATATTAAAAGACCTTAATCTGCAACCTCAATATTTTCTGAAAGTGGCATTCCCATCTGGGACATTGATAGCTCATAGCTAGGATATGCCATCAATGTCAGATAGGTGCAGGTCCCACCCCTGGGACCTTCTCCTATCACCGGAATGGTGCCTCCAAAGTGCAGTGAGAACAGCAGCATATGAATTAATGCCAGCCTGTTAGGCCAGTTTCACACTGCCGACAGTAGTTCCAGCAGGCTGTTCTGGCAGAGAACAGCCTGCCAGATCGCTCTGGATCCAGCATTACCGGAGGCCTCTGTGACTACACCGGCAGTATGAAACAAGCCTTAATAATAAACATTACATATAATAATCATAACATAAAAATGTTACATTATTACTTTGGAGTTCCCCAGAGGCTGACATCAGGATGTGGGTACAATTTGCTAGATGTACCCTATTGAAATTTTTTCTCATCACCAATTATGTGGGCTAGGAATAATAATTAAGCAAAAGCCTGTGCAAGAGCGTATCCGGAATGTCTCATCCATTCAGTGCCTTTCCAACGCAATTTCAACTTTCGGGACATTGGGGAGAATTTATCACACCCTGCATGCTAAAAATCTGGATTCAAAAAGTTGCAGCATAGGACTTCATAACTTTGTGGGCTTACTTGCGCAAAACTTTAGCATTTTTTTACTAATCACCCCAGAAAAGTAGTGTTGAGCGCGAATATTCGAATCGCGGATTTTAACCGCGAATATCACCACTTTGAGAATTCGCTAATATTTTGAATTTAGTGCTATATATTCATATTCGCGTAGAGTGTATCGGGAATATTCTAATCGTGAATTTATCGCAAATTTATCGTAAATATCGGCACTTAGCAACATCCCTAGCAACCAAAAGGAAAGTTGCCTACCCCTTAGTGTTGATCGCGAATATTCTAATCACAAATTTTTATGGCAAATATATTACATTTCGCAATCAAGTAAATAATGACTGGAGATCACGAATTCACGAACTTGTGAATTTATGCTGAAGATTCGGCCAAAAATCAGCGCAATATCGCAAATTCGAATATTGCCTATGCCGCTCATCACTCCAGAAAAGTAGGTGGGGAAGTGGGCAATATCAACTACGTTAATTAGTTTCACTCCAGTAAAGGGGGTGGTGTAAAATAAAACTGGAGTAACGTTTCCAGACGAGTGTTAGGGTTAAAAATGCACCAAATTTAACAAAACATGCAACTTTTGATAAATTTGGCACAAAGTACACCAACACAGCTTCAAGCAAACGCTGACTTCAAATATTAGCCTCTTCTCCACCATATCTTCATTGTGTGGACAATTTTAACAGATGGTAAAGCATTACACCATGATAAAGGGTTAATCTCGCTGAATGCACACACTGATATCTCCATGCCACCCTGGAGCTGCTAGATGTGTTATTTCTGTAACCTGCACCTGTGCCTGTAGCTTAGCCGACCCCCCGCTAGCCACTTTAACACATACCAAGAAGGTGGCACTCTACCCCCTGCTGTGTGATCTTCCTGGGATGGTGTTTGAGGTCCTTGCTGCTACTAGCACTTTTAAAGAACTGTGAATCCTGGAAGATTTTCAATCTAACATTCACTTTTTCTTGGCTTTATTGTTTGAGACCACCAATGGCTAATAAATAATACTGCAACTGAGTGACTCACGGTTTTAGGATTGTCATCTAACTGAAAAGGACAATTCACTTTCTGTACAGGTGGATAAGGACGTTTGTCTGCAGTGGGTAGAAGAAACCAGTTATTCGTAGTTCTGTACTAATAGTGATTGATGCCATTATGGGATATTCCATCAGTATGTGATCGGTATGCTATTAGGTATTTGTATTGGTATGATGTAGATATTACATCTGTGTGTTGCTTACTGAACACAGATGTATTGTGAACCGATACCACACTTCAAGGGGTTTTCTGGTTTGAAGTCACCTCATATAGTATTTCAGCTTCAAAAATGAACCCCTAAGTGGTTAAAATTTTTGGATTTTTATTTGTTGCCTTTGAATAAAAAGCACTTCCTATATGCCTTGCCTGTGTTTATACATACATCACTCTGTTTTTTAGACAGCCATCTGTCATGATCTGTGTGAAGAATCTCCCATTGAGTTATCTACTCTGCCAAGTGCATCACAACTGACATATTTAGCTTCACCTTTCTCCGTCACATCCATAGAATTCCTCTGCAATCCGCTAACCATGTGCAGTGGTCCACTAAGTCCTTCTCTCAGGCGTCATGCTCTGCTAGAACATACAGCTTCTTCTCTTGGCCCTTATTATAACCTTCACGAGCTACGACAGCTAAATCTATCTTGCTTCTTTAGCCTTTCACCATTTCAATGGTCTCCTCTTATCAACCGTCTTTGCTTTCCCTCCTTGGTTAATACTTGATCACTTATAGGAATGATTGAAGCTGATCATTGTATCTTAAGGACTATCACTTTCAACTCCAAGCATGGCCATACACCTTCAATAGCTGCCATCTAAAAGGTTCTTCCTATGGCCTTCCTCCCACACACATAAACACTCAAATCAACCTTCTGTGCATGTGGTATGAATAGGGACAATACAGTAAGCCGCTGCCAGGCACCTCTAGGGAAAGCTGATCTTCCATGAGATCCAACATGCGCAATGCTTCTTTCCCTCAATTGCACATCCCCTATACATAAGATGATTGGATAGTTCCTCTAAAATTAGTGATACTGGCTGACTTTGCTTTTATGTACATTCTGTGCCAGAGGTGGGATCCACACCTATCTGATATTGATGCCATATCCTAGCCATAAATACCATCAATTTGCGAGATGAACCAACCCCTTTAATTAAATGCTGTGGATTTCCACCGTGCATTTCCTTTTTCTGCACAGGGTTAAATCCATGGCTAATATGCATGACTACACTGAAGCTTTAGTTAATTTTGAACATGTTACGAGAAGACCTCGATATTTGTAATAGGTAATTAAGTCTGGAACAGGTATGGGGAGATGGGTATGGCAGAGGGGCTCTTGGGTCCTTCAAGCATCAGGGCCAAGTTGTTACTATGCTATCACCAGGCATCAAGGGTGATTTGCAAGACAAGCAAAAGCTAAAGATGATAATATTACCCATAAATCACTATATTTTATTTAGAAACAGGATATGTGGCTACTTGGAAGAACTTAGACACAGTAAGATGTGGTTTCTTTATGTCGGACAGGTGGTCTTAGAGCGGAGGGGTGGGAGGGGGGATAGTTTGTTAGAAGGGTTCATATTGTGGGAACATATTTATTGTTTCATTCTTTATTATGTACAAATGAATGTTTTGTAAAACTTGGAAAAATACAATAAAGAAGAAGTTTGAAAAAAAAAAACAGGATATGAAGATAACCTTAATAAAAAAAAAACACATTAAATATAGTAGTAACCAAATGCTACTGTAAAAATATTTAAGGAAATAACAAAAAAGTATGAAAAACATCTTGAACTAGAGAACTACCCTATTTCTACTGTATGAATATCTGAGAAAATAACTTAAAAAAGTAAAAAAAAACCCACAAAACTAATTGAACTAGAAAACTTTTCAAATGATATTGTAAGAATCTTTAAGAAAAAAGGTGTTAAAAACATATTAAACTAGAGCACTAGCCAAACACTACTGCAAGAATATATCCAGAAATAACAAAAAAAAGTGTAAGTGTAAATAAAGCCGCGAGTGCAACGCAAAGGACAATCAAAAACAGATTTGCTTTCCTCTCGCACCTGATGGACAGCTGGGTTTGACAGACTAAAACTGATTGAGTTCCCCTGGGGATAGTTCCCTATCACCGCCGAGCTGTTTGCTGGGAAGTTAAGCAAGACTCTAATTTAATTAGAAGTCACATTGATGGACAGCATGAAAAAGAAAATAAAAACTCCATGATTTTACAAATCCTTTACCCAGATCCTTTTTCTGCATACGGAATTTCTGCCACAACAGTACTAAAATTAAAATGTAATATACCAACCAAACAAATAATACATAGACATTATTTGGTATATGAATATTGTAATTAGAGATGAGCGGTATCGAAGCTGATGAAGTGGAATTCGACCTGAATTTCAGGAAAAATTCGATTTGCAATGAATGCGAATTTCCTCATGCTTCGTGGTAATAAATCGCATTTTTCCTAAAATGACTGCTGCACGTGTGAGGACTGAGGACATGGAGAAAAGAAGTATGGGAAGGCGGGATCACCCAGACTGACATGCATAATGCAGCCAATCAGCAGCCAGCCAGCCCTGTGATGTCACAGCCCTATAAATACGGCCATCTTTGAATCAGACATTTTCCAGCTTTCTGAGTGCACGGCCAGATGTGAGAAGGCGTTAGGGACAGCAATTGGAAAAACCTCATTGTGAAAAAAAAAAAAACTATCTATAAGCGCAGGGAAAGGATAGGGAGGAATCATTTCACACCATCTCAGTGCAGGGAGAGACGTTAGAAGGCGCTAGGGACAGTGCTAGAAAAGCGATTTACAAGTGCAGGGAAAGGTTAGGGAGGAATCATTTCACAGCATCTTAGTGCGCGGAGAGTGATGAGGTGCATAGGCAATATTCGCCAATTCGAGAATTTGTGATCTCCAGTCATTATTTACTTGATTACGAAAATAAATGTAATATATTCGCGATAAAAATTCATGATAAGAATATTCGCAATCAACACTAAGGGGTAGGCAAATTTCCTATTGGTTGCTAGGAATGTTGCTAAGTGCCGATATTCGCAATAAATTAGCAATAAAGTTTCAATTAGAATATTCGCGATCAACACTATTCACGAATATATGGCACTATATTCAAAATATTCGTGAATTCTCAAAGTGTCGATATTCACGATTAAAATCCGCGATTCGAATATTCGCGCTCAACACTAGGAGAGACGTCAGAAGGCGCTAGGGACAGTGCTAGAGAAGCGATTTACAAGTGCAGGGAAGGATTATTTGGGGATCCAAATAGCCATTATACAGCTCTGTCATTCCAGCAATGTGTTCTTGGGGTGCAAGTGCTATGTTGAAAAGTCTTTAGTGGCTTATATCTGTTGAAAAAAATGTATATATATGCGGTTCACTTCTGCAGTTATATGTGGTAAAAGCGTTCAGTGTCCTATTTTAGTATAAAAAGGAAAAATATATAAGCACTTCAGTGTTGCATTTATTTGTGGTGAAAGAGTTTAGTGGCGTATTTCAGTACAAAAGGAAAAATATATATGCATTTCACATCCGCAGTTATTATTATTTCTGTACAAAAACAAAATATATTCAGCGTTCACTTTTGCAGTTATACGTGGTAAAACCTTTACTGATGTATTTCGATAGAAAAATGAAATATTTTCAGCGTTCAGTGATGTAGTTATATGTGGCAAAATCATTTGTGACGTACTTTGGTCGAAAAACTAATTTTATTCAGCATTCAGCGCTGCAGTTATATGTGGTAAAACCTTTAGTGACGTATTTCGGTAGAAAAACAAAATATATTCAGCGTTCACTGTTGCAGGTATATGGGGCAAAACCTTTAGTGACATGAAAACAAATGGTATTCACCGTTTAGCGCTGTAGTAATATGCGGTAAAATGTATTGTGACATATTTCCATCAAAAAACAAATTTTATTCAGCGTTCAGCGCTGCAGTTATATGTGGTAAAATCTTTTGTGATGTATTTCGGTTGAAAAACAAAATGTATTCAGTGTTCAGCGCTGCAGTTATATGCGGTAAATTCTCCATGATGTCTCCATCATAAATCTGCAGCGGGGGGGCCCCGTGAGGCTTCTACGCGCTTTCAAAATAATCCTTCAGCGGGGCAAATAGATGCCGGATGACCGGGACACTCCATGACTTTCCCAGGAGCTGCTGTCGGGAGCAGCAGTTCATTTCTGAGATGTCCGTATAGTACAGGGGGATTCCGAAGACCCTCTCCATCTCCGTGCTCCGTTATATGTGGTAAAATCTTTACTGACGTATTTCAGTGGAAATTTATTTTATTCATAGTTCAGCGTTGTGGTAATATGCAATAAAATGTGACTTATTACGGTGGAATAGCAAATTGTATTCAGCGTTTAGCGCTGCAGTTATATGCGGTAAAATCTTTTGTGACGTATTTCGGTGGAAAAACAAGTTGTATTCGGTGTTTAGCGCTGTAGTAATATGTGGTAAAATCTTTTGTGATGTATTCCGGTGGAGAAACTAATTTTATTCAGTGCTTAGCGCTGTAGTAATATGTGGTAAAATCTTTTGTGACGGATTTCGGTGGAAAAACAAATTATATTCAGCGTTCAGCGCTGCAGTTATAAGTGGTAAAATCTTTATTGACAGATTTCGGTGGAATAACCAATTTTATTCAGAGTTCTGCGCTGCAGTAATATGTGGTAAAATATTTATTCAAGTACAGTATTTTGGTCAAAAAACTAAATTTATTCAGCGGTTAGCGCTGCGGGTATATGCGGCAAAATCTTTAGTGACGTATCTTGATGAACTTTGCGACTCTTCCGGGCTCAAAGCTATCTTGACGCTTTGTGTTCTCATTGTCTGTAGCTACTAGAGGCCTGTTCATGTCAGGCAGGTTCCCCCAGAAGTATCTTGGTCGATTGTCACTCTGTCATTGTGCCATGTGCCATTCTGTGGCCTCCTCATGCTGCTGCCACCTCCACACTCTGTGATTGTGCCACTCTGTGGCCTCCTCCTGATGCTGCTGCTGCCGCCACCTCCAGGCTCTGTCATTGTTCCACTCTGTGGCCTACTTATGCTGCTTTAGATGAAAGAAATCCGCAGCACTCTTCAAATGATCAGAAAAATCCAATAGGTTTATTCAGGCAGCATACAGAAGCGACGTTTCGACTACAAACAAGACGCTTGATAAAGACTGTTGTAGTCGAAACGTCGCTTCTGTATGCTGCCTGAATAAACCTATTGGATTTTTCTGATCATTTGAAGAGGGTTGCGGATTTATTTCATCTATTGCTACATGGAGACCCAAGCCTGAACCTCCATCTGCGTGCACCGGTTCTGGACCACAACTAGGTACCTGCATTAATGGTGTTGTCCCTAGGATGGGACTTGTAGTGTTGCTTAAGAATCTTATTCCTACTCATGCTGCTGTCACCTCCACACTCCAGACTATGTCATTGTGCCACTCTGTAGCCTCCTCCTGATGCTGCTGATGCTGCCACCTTCAAACTTTGTCATTGTGCCACTCTGTGGCATACTAATGCTGCTGCCACCTCCAGACTCTGTAATTGTGCCACTCTGTAGCCTACTCATGCTGCTGCCACCTCCAGACTCTGTAATTATGCCACTCTGTGGCCTCCTCCTGATGCTGCTGATGCTATCACCTTCAGACTCAGTCACTGTGCCACTCTGTGGGCTACTCATGCTGCTGCCACCTCCAGACTGTCATTGTGCCACTCTGTGGCCTACTCATTCTGCTGCCACCTCCAGACTCTGTCATTGTGCCACTCTGTAGCTTCTTCATGCTGCTATCGACTCCAGACTCTGTCATTATGTGGCTTTCTCCTGATACTGCTGCTTCCGACACCTCCAGACTCTGTCATTGTGCCACTGCGTGGCTTACTCATGTTGCTGCCACCTAAAGACTCTGTTGTTGTGCCACTCTGTGACCTACTCATGCTACTGCCACCTCCAGGCTCTGCCATTGTGCCATCGTTTGGGTTCCACATGCTGCTTCCACCTCCATACTCTGTTGTTGTGCCCTCTGTGGCCTCCTCCTGATGCTGCTGCCACCTTCAGACTCTGTCATTGTGCCACTCTGTGGCCTACTTATGCTGCTGCCACCTCCACACTATGTCACCTTGCCACTCTGTGATCTCCTAATATGGCGGCCTCCTCCCACTCTGTCTTTGTGCCATTCTGTGGCTTCGTCATGCTGCTGCCAACTCCAGAGTCTGTCATTTTGCCACTCAGTGGCCTTCTCCTAATGCTGCTGCTGCTGCCACCTACTGTCTCTGTCATTGTGCCATTCTGTGGTCTGCTCATGCTGCTTCCACCTCACCACTATGTCATAGGTCCACTCTGTGGACTTTTCATGCTGTTCCCACCCTCCCCACTTCATGACTGGTCCACTATTTTGGCTTTCGGCCTGGCTAACATAATCCTTTATTTGACACTTCTTCTGATCTGTTAGAAGGAAGAAAAATGAGACGCACAACGGATCTTGTCTGTGTAGCAGCTTTAAGTCTTGTATGGTCCAATCAGAATTGGCTTATGATTTGGTAGCCAAAAGCAGGAGTGAGTAGAAAACACAGAAGACATGCAAATATTCCATTCACTTGTCACCTTTAGATCCACTCCTGTTTTTTTTTTGTATTAGCAATACTGATGGATTATTGCGCAAATGCTGACCTAGTGAAGACGTATGCTCCACAGACAGGATCCATTTTTTTCTGGGTTATTGTTCTGACAGATCAGAGAATGGGGAAAAGGAATCAGTGATGTTAACAGAAACTTACTGCTGACACCCACTCCACTCTGTCTGGGGGCTCTACTTGTATAAGCGTTTAATAGAACAGGTTCTGTAGACATCTATGTGGAATCAGCTGACTTGGGTGTAAAAGGAGTGCACTTCTTTTTGGCGCTAACATCTACCTGTAAGGCTGACTTGATACTTCAGTTATTTAGTCAGTTTTGGCCCCGTGACTGCCCAAATAAGTGGAGTATGCAGTGATTCTAAGAGCGACCCCTGTCATCTGCACGTCATACTGACTCACAGTATTATTTCACTACCATAGCAGACTCCATATGCGTGTTACTGCAAGGCACAGTTCTACACCCCAATAAAGGCTCTCTGCAGCCCCAAAATAGCCATTTTTTAATGCGATCCGCCGCGAATAAATCCAGATCGAAGCCAATTTTTCCGAAAAATTCGGCGAACTGGCCGAATAGAGTTTTTGAAAAATTCGCTCATCTCTAATTGTAATGTATAAGAAATTACTAAAAAATTAAACAGAACCAAGACACATGAAAAGAGGGACCCGCAACTCTTAGGGCCCTAAGAGTTGTAATTTCAATGTATGCGCTTGTACTGTACCGGTTTGATTTCATACTAGAGGGCTATTCACACGACCGTATTTATGAACTGTCTCCAATCCATATACAGATCCATTCATTTCCATGGGACCACACAAAAATCTGCGTTTCTTTCCACGGCCCAGCAAAAGAGATAGGACATGTCCTATCCTTGTCCTTTTTGCGGACAAGAATAGGCATTGTTACAAGGGGGCCAGTGAAAAGTGCGAGATGCACATGGACCGCATCCGTATTTAACGGATCCACACAATGGAAATGGCTTTTTGAATAACCTCTAAAGAATATAGAGGAGCTGATTCTGTCTGGCTCCACATGAATGAAAAATATGGCATGCAAAAGCAGACTCCTTATGTGCAGAGCTTTTCTCCATTTTCCAACAGATCCAGTACAGTAGGCGGTGTATCTCACCTTTAAAATCCCCAGTGGCTTCAGTGCTGCGGCTCCGATGGTCCGCTGCTTTTTGTTTACTTTGTTTTTAGCGGTGATTAGTATTGGTCAAATCAAAGTATCCGAAGTGGAACTCAATCCGATTTTCAGGAAAAATTAGATTTGCTGCAAAGCCGAATTTCCTCATGCTTTGTGTTAATTAATCAATTTTTCCTGAAATGGCAGGGAAAAACACATACTCACCTCATCCGTTTGTCCGCGAAGAGGTCGCCGGGGACTTGATTGAAGAAACCGTGGTGCCTTATCACGTCACCATGCCGGCCAGAGTGATGATGTCGTGACATCATCACACGAGATTTCGGGCGGTGTCTTCAATCAAGATGGCCACGACGGCCTCTACGTGATCAACTGAATAAGGTGAGTATTTTTTATTTTTTTTTAACTGGATTTACCGCTGAAAGCGCTCAATGTTACTTTCAGATAATCCTGACCTGGAAGCACAAGCTTTTGGGTTTTAGCGCTCTCAGATGCCATGGTCACATTTGACCACGACATCCGAGTAGTTAAATGTCCACGGTTGGTATTCCCACTGATCGCGACATTAACAGCAGGTGTCTGCTGTATGAAACAACAGTCACCAGGTAGCTATGCTGCTCGTTCTGCTGCAGAGCAGGCGTCATCTTTAAAGACTCAACAACCGCCTTATATCTACAGCAGATGTCGTGTAGGGGTTAAAGAAATCATTTTTGCTTGTAGATATTTACGTATGGATATGATTTGGGTGCAAAAGCTCTTGTGTAGGAGACTTCTTTCTCTTTTTGCATAGACTAGTGCAGTAGTTCTGAGAGTTTTAGAGCTGCAAACTAGACATATAATTAGCGCACCAAGAGTTATAGTAGGTTTTTCTGTTTTTGTCAGAATTGTAGCTTCTGTACTTCTCCGGCAGCTCTAGAACAATCAGGCAGCCCTGACGGCACGTGAAATATGAAAGAAGCTTTGTCCAGTTGACTGTAAACATCTTTATCTTTAAGATAAACTCCATTGCACACAAGGACATAATTATTATAATTCCTAGGATGGTAGAGAAACTCTTGATGCACAGGAACATAGTGTCTGAATGATAGTTCTACATAACAAATGCCGCTACACCCCTCCGTCACAAGCATAGTGGATTTTGTTAAAGAGGTAAGAGCCTAAGAATCTAGCTTGAGGGAATCACCACTATCTCAGTACAACATCATTAGGGCACGGCCATAGATTTAAGGTCAGTTTGCGGATTTGCCTTGGCGGAAAATCTGCAGCGTATGTGACCAAAATTCACAGAGGCAGAATCCTTACCCAATTGGGTGGATATCAGTCTGTAAATGCTGCAGATTTCACCCTTTGATTTGTGAAGATTGAAATCTGTAGTGTACGTACGTTGACATTCTGCAGATGAAAAATCCACCACATGTCAAGCTACATGCGAAATGCATACACTCAGACAGAAGGGCAGCTCCCCAGCAGGGGCCCAGAAGCTTTTCAGATGGACTAACAGAAGATAAAGAAAATCATAAGCTATAACTCATCTCTGGTACAACTCACCTACTAATTATTTAATTCTATTCCGTATAACGTGGGCATAGTAGAGAGTCCATACCTTCCCCCCCGAATAGCCAGCATTCCCACTTAATCAGAATCTATCATTCCGGGACCCCTACACAGGTCATATTTGGGATCAGAATGATCAAGTTGAAAAAATATGTGTTATTAAAACATGTGAGAGCTCGAATAACCATTAGTGTGGACAAGAAGACATGTTTTATTAATATTTTATGCTTGTCTGCCGAGTGATAGAGGTGGATCACTCACCCATAATGAAGGCCTTCCCAGAATGGGAGGGAGACCCCTCTCAGCTCCACCCTCTGCAGAAGGGGGATAAAAATGTGGGATTTGGAACCTTTCATTGACACAATTTGGGGATCCGATCAACATTGGGTTGTGTTCTACGTTCTCCTGTTCCCTGAACCAGAACAGACTCTGATCACATAATTCATTGAGTAGTAAGAACCTTCCTGTTTTTTATCTGTTTTGTACAATTTTTATGTGCACATAATATGTGCACATATTTCTTTTAATTTTTAGAACTAAGTACTGTACTCTTTTTGGTGCATTAAAGGACATCTTTAATTGTTTTGCCTTGTGCCCTGAATGAGCCCAGTAACCTTCATTTTTAAGTGTATGAGTGCGGTTTGCGTTACCGTTTATTTGATATGTGTGGCCTGTACTACTGTGAGCCTACTTGCGAGTCGGTGCTGTGAGGTTTTCTTTGAGCCCCTAATTAATTGGTGTTATATTTAAATGTCATAGATGGTGGCAGCATGTTGGGTTGCATGAAAGGCTGTGTCGGGGTGTGATCTATGTTTAAGGTCTGTGGTCTGAGGTCTGTGTGTAGGGGCGTGAGAGAATGAATGCATTAAATAGATCAACCTTGGCAGTCACCCCCGGGTCGCCTGACAGGGCGGTTACCGTATGTGACACCCACTTTTTACCCACATTTCAAAACTGGAGTGCTGTAAAAATGCAAAAAATGGCAACATTTTTGTACACAAGTGTAAAAAGTTGCAAAAACCCTATTTTGCGACTTTTGGAAGCCAGAATTCTGGAGTGAAAGAATGATAAATCAGGGCCTCATTTTCTTCCTTGCTGTTTGCCCTTTTCTGCCACATTAAAGAACAACCTAAGTTTTTTTGCAACATTAATGATATGTCTTCTTCAGGAATTCTGCATCTAAGATTTCTTCTTCAAAAACTGTCCGCCAGTTCTGAGTCAATCAGACCTGCAGCCCATTCACAGCAGGACTCTATTATGCATAGGCACTAAAGAGACAGATAATAAGTGTAATCTCTGTGAACCTCAGCTTGTTAATGGTTTCTTCTTACACTACTCAGACTAGAGAACAATCTGTAAAATAAGTATAGAGAGCAAAAAGTAATGAAAATATGTAATAAACATGCTAGATTTGCTTAAAGGGATTTTCTGGGACATAGCGGTTTCCATAAACCCACCTCAATTGCACATAACACATCTGTTGAAGAAAGTTTGTAATATACTTACAGTTCCGAAGTTGAATGGATGTGCCTCTTGGAAACCAAGTCACTTTATGCTCCTTTTCTAAAACTCCTGCTTCCTTCCTTTACCAGGTTTCTGGCCTAGGCCATGTGTGGGACGTCACTTCCAATGTGGACAGGGAGAGGAATCTGGCCTTGTCCACAGTAGAAATTATGTCCTGTCCATAGCCCAGGCTAGAAACCTGTTTAAGGACTTGACATTGGTGGAAACTAGATATTCAGAAAAGGATTGCTACATGACCAGCTCTCCTCTAGGCCTATTCACCCATCTTCGAAAAGGTACCATTAGTATATTACAAACTTTCTCTGACAAGTAAGTTATGTGTAATCAAGGTGGCAGGACCCGCTGACTCTGGAAAACCCATTTGTAGTCAACAAATATTCAACAGTCAAGGTTAAATTTTCCATACACTTTAGATGTATGTCGGCCAAACCCACAAACACATGTGAATGGGGGCCTCTCAACAGCAGATGTTGGGAGGGAAGCCTCAGGCAGTTGCATTTCAACTGCCCCATCCTTTTGGTATCTGGGTAGTAAGTCACAGCTAGAGGAGTGTGGAAGTGGACTCTACCCCTCTTCCTACTAAGAATATATGTGTCCACATGCTCCAGTGGTAAGATCTATGTGGGATGTCCATATTCTTCCTTTTGTTAACTCAATATACCCTAAGGCTGGGAACACACCTAATCGTTTTTGGAGCGGGCATTTTTTTGAGCATTTTTTCGTGCGACAAACGCGTGTTTTCATGTGCGTTTTTGCATTTAAGGTACGCGCGTTTTTGAGGCATTTTTTTGATTGACAGGTTCCAGATCCACTAAAAAAGGTCTCCGCCTCACATCCAGCTTCCTCCATGTTGGGGCCTTCGATTCTGTGTTGAACCTGGAAGCGGCCTTTTTATGCTAAGTCAAATGAGAAAAACGCGCGATCGTATGCGCGTTTTTAAAACAGAAAACGCGCATATCTTCATCTTGGAGCGTTTCCATGCATTCCAATGGGTGGATCGCTTAAAAAAACGCCCCAAAGAAGCTCAAGCACTAGCGTTTGGGTCAGGTGTTTTTCAGCGCGTTTAAACGCGCTGTAAAACGCCCAAATGTGTACCATGCCCATAGGGATACATGGCATTTCACATGTTGTGCGTTTTTCAGCGCGTAGGAACGCGCTGAAAAACGCTTAGGTGTGTACCTAGGGTAACAGGGTTACAAGGAATCTATTATGCACCAACCCTTTAAAACTTAAAGGTGCATTGCTGTGTAAAGACTTCTTCATATTTTCATAACATTCCCAACACTGACAGATTCTTTGTGAAGTCCTTTTTAAGTTTGCCTAAAAAATTAAGGGGAAAAAGTAATTTTGGTCCCATTATGAAAATATATCGTAGACCAAGCCCTGGGGTTAGGGTTAAAGGTAAAGTAAAATCAAAATGTATGCTGTGACTCTCTATCAGTGTTCAGTATGTTAAACAAATTTGAAAATTCCTCTTCTACGTTCACATGTCCGCTAGAGATGGTCAAGAGGTATTTGTCTGGCTGAAACCCAACATTTATGCCTGAAAGTGCATTCCATTCCATTATAGTAAAAAAAGGGATCCAGTGATGGTATGTTGCATCTGGCGATGCCGGCTTAAATAAACTCCGACAGGCTGTTCTCGGCCGGAACAGCCAGCCGGAAACGTTAATCGGAGATGTGAATGTAGCGTATCTTGACTTTGAATCTGATGGCACCATGATGCTCAACGTAATTACAAGCTCCAGATGGAATATACCTTGAATTATTGTACAAACGATGAGGCTAATTGTTCCGCCTTTGCCACTCATCAAAATATTCTATTCGGAGGC
The DNA here is from genome assembly GCA_033119425.1 of Bufotes viridis. Classification (NCBI taxonomy): domain Eukaryota; kingdom Metazoa; phylum Chordata; class Amphibia; order Anura; family Bufonidae; genus Bufotes; species Bufotes viridis. Next base: position 132,329,464 of record CM065596.1, on the reverse strand, counting down.
AGCCACTCATTTCCAACAGTGGTTTGCAATAATGAAGTGCGACAAACTGGCACTTGCGGCGTGTAAATACAATACCATAAATCAAACTCAGTGTGCACTGCCACATGGAGCACTCGATGAGACAACATAGACAACGAGTAGACTGCCTCCACCTGATCTTTATTTCCTGTCATTGAAAATGAAGGTCTTGTAAGACATTATCTACTCTTCAGTGAGAATGATAAATCGCCAGCTGATTAAATCCGTTTTAATCTCGCTATAATGTAACATTATTGGAGTGCCAGATTCCGTAGCTAAGCAGTAGGGAAGCAGAACAGATGTCTTTGACATGATCGAGTATGGAATGGGTGAACCTTATAATAGCGCTGAGTTTTAACTCTATGCTCACCTTTACAGACGCTCGAAGAGGGAAAGCGAATTATCGAACGGATACATAATTATAGTTAAAATTTACAGACCACCTTTTCCCGTAATACAACCGCCTCTATTTCTACATCCTAGATTGTAACTGTGGAAAATGAAAGCTCTTCCAACCAACACAAAAATGTATATATATATATATATATATATATATATATATAACAATTTTGGATATCCTATATCATTTACACATCACCGTGGGTGTATGGAGGAAGTCTTTAACTTACTTTCACTCTTGCATTGTTGTTTTCCGGTAATGAGATCTGGCAGAGGATCTCAATACTGGAAAAAAACTAAAACTTTTCCGTTTAGTCCCCATGCATTCTGAATGGAAAGAAGATTCGTTCAGGATGCATCAGGATATCTTCAGGATAACGGATAACGGATATCTTCAGGATAACGGAAAAAAACATATCCTTCACTGAAAACAATGTAAATCATTGGTGACGGACCCGTTTTTTTAGGATCCGTCACCCATTGACTTTTTTTTTGTTTTGATTTCATTCAACTGCATCCTAACGGAACGGATACATCCTGATGTGCAAAATCACGTGAATCAAAGTGCAGTGGGTGCAAAAGTTTGCAGAAAGCAGAGCCTCTAGGTGTAACGGCAACACCCCCGTTGCTCCTAGAGGCTTATTTGCATATATGAAAACATAATTTTCCTCAGCAATGCGGACACATATGAACATGGGAGCAACACAGACGCCTTCAGCTGCCAAGCGCAAATGTGACAGGTGCCCTTTAAAGGACCTTAGCTGCCGTACAATCCAGTGACATGACACCTACCTTAAGTTTGCCTGTTGCCATACTTCTCACTAAAGAGAATGAGAGCAATTTTCTTTTTCTGGAAAAAAGTTAACTTTTTTTTTTATAGCCTTATAGAGAAGCCTGCTAAAATGCCAAATGTAGCAGAGCACCTCAAGAAAGTGTCCTTAAGTACTGCAATTCTAGCAAAGATTATAGCTTCTACATGTAGCTTCCTATTTCTTCCTGACAACCCTGTCACTTGTCACATGATTAAGAACTGTTATATACTTACAGCTCAATGGGTGCTGAAAGGACCTCTGAGCAAAGTCTCAAAGAAAGCCAAGTGACCATGTAAGGATTGCTATTGAGAATGTTATGTACAGTCTAGTGTTATAAATCAGAAATACTTTTCCCTTAGTTGTAAAAATGGATAGACATTAACAGTTTTAAAGGGCAGCATCCAGCAGGATCAACCCCATTATACCAAATATATTTCGGATTAAAATTCGGATTCGTTAGACTGGGAATTAGTTTTGTGATTCTATTCAAGAGAATTAAGGGCTGAACTGTATAATATAACAGAACATATGACATAACATTGCATTAAATAATATTAAATAACAAATCATTTACAGGTACCCATGCTCTGGGATACTGCAGGAGGATCTGCTATTGGTATACAGCTCTGTGCCTACTGCCACACAGACTAAGGCGTCATGCACATGGCCATGTCCAAAATTTTCGGACAACAGATGCATAAAATACTGGTCCCTTCCATGTGAAATCCAAAGTTTTCTCACTCCCATCAATAGACAGGACTATTCTTGTTCACGATGGACAAGAATAAGAAATGTCCGGTGGTTTACAGAATGGCCACGTTATTCTGCAAAAAAATATAGATCTGTGCATGGTCCCATAGAAATGAATGGGTCAGTGTGTGAAAAATACAGTCGTGTGCATGAAGCCTTCCATACACATTAATCTAAAGTTGATCAGAGCCACAACGACAATTTGTTGGGTCAAATTTAACAACAAATAAGTGTTTTAGTCGACGAATGATAGACCATTATCTTCTAAAGAAGAAGTCAGCCATTTTTTAAATTTTTGTTCAACTGTCAAAAAAAAAAAAAAAAACATCATTTGTGGATGTAAGATCTTTCCTTGAAAAAAACGTTCCAAGACCTTTTGGCCATTGCCCAGTTTCAATGAACATGTATGCAGGGGCGTAGCTAACGGCTCATGGGCCCTGGAGTTCAGCTTGGGCCCCCCTTCCCTCAGTGCGTTGTGTCTTTTTATGCAGCACCTAGGTCTTTGGGCCCCCTCAGGCTCCTGGGCCCGGTAGCGACTGCTACCTCTGCACCCCCTATAGCTACGCCCCTGCATGTATGGTATGTTTGAACCACTGTAACTGCCAATATGGACTAAAGGCTGTATGGTCGTGTCTGTTAACAGATCATTCACCAGATGATTAGTTGTTAAACTAATGCTCAACCATCAGACAATCTCCATCTAAAGTGTATAGGGACCTTACCGTGTCAATTATTGTAGTATTTTGGTCAGTATTCACAAGCCAATATCATGATTGGAACCTACGCCGAAAAACGTACAATGGAATGATTTGCCCCTCTTCTGGCTTTGTTCCCCCTCTTGGTTTTTGACGTTCACGTACTAATACAAAATGCTGACCAAAATTCTACAGTGTGAAAGTATCCTTAATTTAAATGTAAAAAATAATTGCAAATTGCAAAGAACTCTCTAACTCTTTAAATGCAATATTTATTATAAATGTGAAAATGCTTATTTACCAGCGCTAATTACTATGTTATATATTTTCAAAAAGGGAACATTTCTTTCCTCTCCAGATATCCCAATGACCCATTACTTCATCTGGAAGTATTTCATCATGGGTCTTTTGATTTTATAGTGACCACATGTTCTCCACTCGGCTGCGTTGCTGCAGAACTCTCCCTAGAATGTGGTAATCTCTGAATTGCAGTTGCTATGGACACTATTTGATGTCGGAATAAGCAGTTTACACCTCCACTTCATGCAAACAAAACTGTTCCACTGGATTTATGATAAGAGGAGCACAAAGAATACCGCTTGACTATTTATTTCGTCTGGTCATTTTGCACTTCAACATATTGCAATTTACCATTTACAATAATAACAAAAATGAATTATTTTTCCATAATGTAATCTTCCATGGCCGCCCAACTGTTAATATTATTGGCAACAGATGATAGAGACACTTACTGAATGCACCTCTTCAGCATGTGGTTATAACACCTATAATATGTCACAGTTGGAGACCCATCAGGAAAGTGCAAGTGATTAAAATATGTGTGATAAATTGATCAAACTGTGCGCAATATTAAGGTAAAATATTGATTTTATATGAGAGGGACAAATAGATATAAAAGATAGATGGACAGATGGACCAATAGATAGATAGATAGATAAAAGGATAGATAGATAGATAGATAGATAGATAGATAGATAGATAGATAGATAGATACTGTGGATAGATAGAATCACAAAAGACGAGGCAGCACTCCAAATTTGGTGAATAGGTGAGGACCTGTTTATTTCCAAGTCAACGTTTCAGCCCACCACAATGAGGCCTTTATCAAGCAATATAGAGATAGATAGATAGATAGATCGATAGATAATAGATAGATAGATAGATAGATAGATAGATAGAAGCGCACTTTATGAACTATGCACTGAATTAATTCCATGATGGAGAGAATTTACCACATTGCACTTTAAGCACTAGGCACTTTATTTATGAATTGAGTATATTTTATATATTTTAATGTATATTTTTTATATTTTGTGATTGATTGAAATTAATTGGATTGTAATCATGCACCCTATATATTTGTGACACTGAACACTTGTGAGACATGGCTTGATAAAGATTGCATTGAGCAATTGAAACGTTGCTGGAGCACTGGGTCAATAAACGCACATGAATTTTACCTCTTGGAGTGCTGCCTGCTTTTCTGGACTACCTATATTACAAAGAACCGTATTGCTGGCTCTTGTGGGACTTTGCACCCCAGTGTAGTGTGCTGCTTCTTATTTTCCTTTTTCTAGATAGATAGATAGATAGATAGATAGTGGTGTGCTGCTACTTCTAGTTCTACATATATATAATAGCCATGGTAGCTTGCACCTGCTTTTAACTTATCCACCTGGAGGTGCTGGTTCATTCTTTATTTCTATGTACATAGAGGACCAGGCATCCCCTGCAGGAACCTAGCACTCCCGCCCACCTGCCTGGTGCTTTTAATCAGGAATATCACAATAGCTGGATGCTGCTTTGACCCAGAGTCTCGTAGGATACAAGCATGTGTTAGAGTAGGTCATTGTCAATTGGTAGATGGGCCCGACATATTTTTGATCAATAACATGCGCTAAGAGCTTCTACTTTCTCTCAAAGTAAGTATAGCAGTCATGCATTTTACCTTTTTCACATATTTACCGTTTACTTACACTTAGTGCATATAGTGGTGTGCTATTTGGGTAGTATATAAATTCTAGTTATATTGGGCTGTATTGTTACAGAATAAGCTACATCAAAGCCATAAATTATATGGTGAAGTGAATATTGTAAAAGTAAATGAATTCAGTAAAAACAAGGAAAACATTCCTTATTCAGTGCCAGATATAATAAGGAGAGGGAAGCCGTATTAAAGCCTATTAATAACTGTCTATTCAGTACAGCTCTTGAAACCTTAGATTTTTAAGGGCAAATATTTTTCGTCCCCCTCTCCCTATGATAATATAAATGCATAGAACAAGATAAAATAAATGACAACGCAGTCAGCTTTCAAAAAGGACATTGCCATACATACGGTTTTAAGCCCAGAGTGTGGTCCAGAGACTGCTGTGTTCTACATACCCTTGAATTAAAGTGCACAGCAGCTGTCAGATGGCTCTGTACTCTTACTGTGACCTGAAATGAAAGGATTCAGTTACCTGCCCCTATCTAACACTTAGCTCAAACTGTGCACTGTCTAAATAATCACTGTGGCATATATAGCTATTATGACCAATGACGCCCGGAGAACGTTAAAAAAAAAACAAAATTCGCTTAACTTCTCAAGAATAAATATTTAAAGTCGCCTTGACAAATTCCAGTGAGGTCTGTATCTTGGTGGTTACTTGGAATTTTGCTTTGAAACGCCAAGAAGGTATAGGCCCATAGCTAAATCAAAATAGGTCCATAATCAGCCATACCAACACCATAATATCCATCTCGCTGGACTGTTCAGTACCCACCCCCAACTGGGAAGATCCCACCGGTTCATACATACATTTGCTGAACATTCACCCCCCAAAAGGCAACCTTTAACTACAGTCTCCATCAACTCCATCTTGTTGGTGTGTTTTGCATGGTGTCTAAATTTGCAGTCTTGCATAAAGAGTTAGAAGTCAGGTGAGATACCACAACATCCTACCAGGAAGAGACTTTAAGAAGGTCCTGTAAATTAAAGCCTCATGGGATTGCTTTCTGCTCAACCTTTACAGGGGTATTTCAGCCTGAAAAAAAAAAATTATTACTAATCCACTAGATAGGTGATAAATGCTAGATTAGTGTGTGTCTGACTGCAGGTCCCTCATTTTTCCAAGCCGCCAGACCATGGTTTGAAGGAGCTTGGATCAAACACATATTCTGCCACTCCATTTAAAGTCTATGCCATTGATGGAAACAGCTGTTCACATCAGACTAGCATTTATCACCTATCCAGGTGATAAATTGTTCAGGTGAGAGAACGCCTTTGGATGCCCATTATCATCCAACTGGAGGAGCACATGGTAGTCTCCGAGACCACCATTGGCAAAATGTAAGTTCCGATAAAGAAGTTGTCTAGTTTAGAAAACTGAAGTGGCAATTCCATTAGCAATTCTGAATTAATAGAGAAGAATCCCCAACTATTAGCTAGAGCAGAGAGTGACTACAAAGAGTCTTGCTCTGGAGGACCTGGAATTTCAATATATTATGTGTAAAGTCCATACATTTCAATGAGAACTGTGTAATAACTTTACCTGTGGGTGGTGCTACCAGGGAAATTCAACACTTTATGCAAGTTTTAGAGCAGGTCACTGAGAACCCTATGGTCACCTGATTATCAGGAACCCTTTCAATAAAAACATTGTCCCTAGTAGAAAGCCCAAGGAAAGGGAGACTCTCAGCTGGTTTATGCATATCAAACCAATTTTAGTGGCTGGTAGTAATTTTTTGTTGCTTTCAGCAGAAAAAGCTAATATGCCAATGAGCTGTCTAAGGCACCAAGGGTGGGCCCTAGCCCCTCAGTACACCCTTTGCCCCTCGGTGTGTTCAGAAGGCTTTTCCTTTTCTTATTTGATTAACAGGGTCAGGCATGGTAATCTCATACCACAAATTCTGCACATGCACATTATGGCATCTGGTTTCTTCCTGGGAGAAAAAAACTGTACCTTACATGTGCTGAAATTGTGGTGCACGGTGCAGGCACAAGATTATGTCATGATTAAGAGCTTTCTGATCGAAATGCGTCGGCCTTAAATGTCCACTGGATTTGTGGAGATGGATTTTTAATCATTTTTCCAATAAAGCATCAAGATTTTATTTTCCTGTGCTGGACATTTACTTTTGTTTTTTGGACAAGATTATGGGGCCAGGCAAGTGCAGAATTCAGATGCCTGGTCCGGTCAATCCCCTAAGAAAAGTTGGAGTGCAGATGGGGACAAGGGTGCACTGAGGGACACTGAACATCTCATTAGCATATTCAAATAAACTGCATTTCGTCGTGAATACAGCAACGAATTATATAACATAGGTACTGTTTCTAAAGTCTCTTCAAGTCCTATCAGCCACTATGATTGGTTTGAGATGCAAAAGTTTGCTGACAGACTCCCTAAAGGGAATGTGTTATCAGAAAATGACCTATTGTTTAAACCAAGTTTTTATGTTAGGTGCTTTTAAAGAATTTTTTTAATGTTATTTCTAATTTTCCAAGTCACTATCTACATTAAAATAGATCCTAAAATCCTTCACTTTTTGAACTGCCTGCTAAGCCTAATAATAGGCCCCACTCATTGATCTATAGAAAACCCTTTTCATCATTATCATCACAGTCAGGATTACAATGGAAGATAACATCTCTGCACAGATAACATAGGATCTACTATTCTCAATAGATGATGGTCAAAGCTTATCTACTCATCCTCCCTTCACAATGACCTCTGCGCAGGTCACAGAGAATGCCTAGAAAAATCTACCATAGAAGCCAATGAGGTTCCCTCTAGTCTATTGAGTCTAAGGCACATGTTGGCTGCTGTTAAGAATATCTCTAAATGCTGTTAACAACAGCTCAGCCAAAATGGCTGCCCCTATAATCATATACAGGAAATAGAATAAAAAAAAAATAAAATCAACCATCAAAAAATAAAAACAAACTTAAAAAAAGGCTATGTGCCACTATCTGGTTTTAACTGGCAAACAAAAGTCTAGGAGACACATTACTTTTAAGAAAATAATGATATATATTTGAATGCTAATTCACTATGAGTTTTATTCACTGTGTTAGGAGCATCCAACATTCGAGCTCGAAAAATTCTCCTTCACGGCAAGTTCTTCTACTTGCCATGTTTGTTGTCATTCTCGTGAAAGCCATTATTTTTGTAAAACTTAAATAAAGCGTCAGCTGGTTACGAAGTTGTAAATGCTCTTCTGGCGCGGGACCTACTGACTCATTACAACCGTGTCGATGCAAAAGAGGTTAATCAGAAAAGCTGTAGAAAAAAACAAAAAACAAAAAATCTCGGTCTATTTCTATCCTGCTTTCCTAATTTAGCTCGAGCTGACAGTCTAAGCCACATTGGAGCCGAGGAATGAGATGCAATATGCAGTAACCATGGCTACCCAAAAAGTAGTTAAGGAGACCTGCGTGGATCAGCAGAAATCCCAGCGAGACACGCTGCTGGTTCTGCCTCTTTTCTCTGAAAGCTGTGAGAAGCATGTTGGAAAATGTAATTATTTCCTTCCAATTTCATCCTGTGTCACCTAACGCTTATTTACAGAATTAACCGTTCCCACATCTGCATCGTCACATCTGTTTTGCAGCCCGTGCCAACGAAATGTTCTCCTGCTCGTATTATTAAATCATGTGAAGGTGACACGTTGTGGCATTCTCCTTCCAAGGTCCATAGGAAGCTTTGCAACCCTACGGGCTTCAACATAAACTGTGGCCCACCGTTATTTTACCGGATGAGAGCCGGCAAATATTTACACGTTTCAAATAAATCCAGGTCAACAGAGCGATAATGAGCGAGTCAATACCCGCCACAGCTTTCTTCCACTTTGTCAACAAGTTTGATGCATCGGAAACTGCTAGAAGAAGCTGAAAATCTTTAAGGTAATGCTGACTGGTTTTTGAATACAAAATAAAGCTTTGGTGCGGAAGCCTCTCTCTTGTCTCACTGAACTGGCACGGGATGCTAGGCCGGGCACGGTCAGTCTCCCTCTATAGGCGCTGAACTGCTTTACGCAAACTGCAAATGAGAAGAGAGGGGGATTATAGCGCAGGGAAAGAACTGCGTTAGGAAAATTTGTGTATGTTTTTGACTCTAATGCTGACAGCAGCCTTGCTTAAATCGCCAGAGTAAATTCAGAATTGAGACAAATGCATTTTTCACGGAATACATTTTCTATGCTCAGAAAAACAGGGTTATTGGAGGGAGATACTCAATGTAAGCAGATACAATATTTAATAACATTGGAAAGACTCCAAGGTTGATGGTGTGCAGGGGAAACAATGCTCCTAGGATGCACAGATTTCATAAAAACAACCATTCATTCTATATATAGATACCGTGAAGTAAAGTTTCACAGAAATATTAGTCCACTACAAAAACAATTGAAGCGCTCACTTTTTATTGCTATTTTGTGTTGCTCCAAAGTATCTGTATTGAAAAATTAAGTAATTTGCTTAAAGAGACAAGTACATTAATTTTTATCCCATATTGACAGCCTATATACGAATATTCTAGGTACAGAGATTAGAGAATCGCTTAAAATTTGATTTCGGTTCTACCTGAATTGAAAGGGCTCCAACTGGAATGAAGATTTGTGTAGGACTCTTTGAGGTCTCCTAGTACTGATACTATCTATCTATCTATCTATCTATCTATCTATCTATCTATCTATCTATCCATCTATTTTTCCTATTTCTCTTTCTTACCAAAATTGTCTCAAATCGAAACACAAAAAATTCCGATGCAACTCAAGCTTTTAAAAAGTTTAGAATCGATTTACTCATCTCTAGCTATATAATATATATTTTTTAATTTAAATATTATTTATTGAGTTTTTACCAATAAGACATAGGCCAAGATATCTTACATCAAGTATTTAAACATCCCTCCACCATACATCCCCATGTGCAATCCTATCATATTTAAAGAGGACCGGTCACCGCTCCTGGCATGCCTGTTTTAATAGCCACATGCATTCCCCATGTAATACAATTCTGGAGCTTCTAGTCTTGTGACAAATTGGGGATGCACCTGCACAGTCTGAAAATGCCAGCACTGCTTGGACAGAGTAAGTCTGTGCAGGGACACCCCCCCAACTGGTTACCTCCCCTCTGTACCCATACTGCCGACTGCTAGGAATTCATTCATAACTTCTAGAAGGAATAATAATGGAACCACTCAACATAGAGCCATAAGAATAGATGCTCCAGAGTTGTTATTACATGGGATGGAATGCATGAAGCTATTAAAACAGGTGACAGGTCCTCTTTAAAATGGTCCGTTGTATCTCCTTATTATTTCATTTCGAACAATGTTTACATTCCACATGGTACCGTAAAATTTGATAAGTATTCCTCCATAACTCACTTTCTACTCCTCCTGTGGTCATACTGTCTATGTTCTTACTCATACAGTAGATCCACAATCATATCTTATAGATTACAATCAAGTACATATCTAATACAAATTGGGGAGGCCATCCGCCATCCTGTCTCCTCAAATCTCATAGTAATTTCTACAACCTGAGTCTCTTGTTATTATTTGAGGCGCCAGACCAGACTTATCAAGCCACATATCCCAAATATTTTTACATTTTTTTAAGTTCACATTACGTTTACTTTAGATATAAACTCACTCTTAGTCAGCGGATTTGGATCTGGCCAATAAAAGGCAAGCAATTTACGAGCATGATACAAGATGTGAAGAATAGATAGCCGATATCCTCCCATAAGAGGTAAGTCTTTGGCATATCAGAATAATGGAGTACCAACAGCATAACACTGAAATATCATATTGATTAACGCCACTACCTCAGACCAATGTCATCATATGGATTAAATCTGCCTTTTCAGCCCCAAATCTAGCACATTTATCATCTGATCTGTAACCCAACCTATGCATCGTCTTTGGTGTTCTATAGACTATGCAATAAAATAAGAACATCTGTGATACCCTATGTGCCTCGCTAACAGCAACTCCATGAAACACGACCGCCCATTGCTACTAAGTCAATTCTGGTCTTCCACTCTGCATATAACAGGAGTGGGTGTTTTTTTAAGATATGCATTAAAATACATAAACCCTGCAGTTTTGCACTGATTAGAAAAACAAAATATGCATAACTATTTGGTTTTAATTGCCAGAAAAAATTTAGGTGATACTTTCCCTTTAAGTGAACACTTATTGGCTAACTAAAATATCACCAGACACCTTGACCCCAGTGGCCCAGAAGAATAAATTGCAATGATATCATATAATTGGGGGGGGGGGGGGGGAGGGTATGGTGTCTCTGGTACAGGTTTTGCATCAGGGTCTTTTCGAGTTAGAGCTTGGAATATCACCATCTATTAACGTCTATTTTTAGATGCATCATTTGCATTAAAAAGATCTCTTTTTACACAGAAAATGCGCCATTTTTTCATTATTTTTTTTCTTCTCAAATCATATTGGCTTTCCAGATGCACATTAATTTCAACAACCTTTCTTAAGACATGAATGCGCCCAAATCTGAAAAATTTCACAGCAACTAGCTCAGTCACTTGATGTAGCAAATTTGATCAAATTAATTTGCAAAATTCAATTTGCCTAGTTCACCCTAGCGAGACTGAGCGACTAGATGTGAATTTGCCACAATGGAATCAAACCTGCTTTATTTATTAGATGTTTGATGGATTTTCATACCTGAGCGCATAGTTGTCTCTTTAAAGAGACAGTATAAACTCACGGCAGCAGGCAAGGAAACTGCACATTAGAGAAAATTTGATTCGACCAGTTCGCCGAATTTTTCGATCCAAATTTATTTGCGGCGTACCACGTTAAATAACAGCTATTACCTGGCAGCAGAGGGCCTTTATAGTGGTGTAGAACACTATGCCTTGCAGTAACACTCATACGGAGTCTGTTGTGGTAGTGAAATGATACTGTGAGTCAGTATGACATGCAGATGAAAGGCAGCGCTCTTAGAATCACTGCACACTTCACTTATTTGGGCAGTCACAGGACCAAATCTGACCAAATAACTATGAACTCAGCCTCACAGGTTGATGTTAGCATCAAGAAGAAGTGCACCGTCATCAACTCATTCCACATAGATGTCTACAGAACCTGTTCTATTAAATGCTTATACAAGTAGAGTCCTCCGACAGAGTGTAGAGGGTGTCAGCAGTAAGTTTGTGTTGACATCACTGATTATTTTGCCCTTTGATCCATCAGAACAATAACCCCCAAAAAACAGATCCTGTCTGTATTCGGTCAGCATTCGGTCAGTAAGCCATCAGTATTGCTAATGCCAAAAAAACTGGAGTGGATCCAAAACTGAGATGACACGTGAATGGAATATTTACATGTCTTCTGTGTTTTGTACCCACTCCTGCTTTTGGCTATCAAATCATAAGCCAATTCTGATGGGACCATACAGGCCTTAGAGCTGCTACACAGAAGGATCCGTTGTGCGTCTCATTTTTCCTTCCTTCTGACAGACCAGAAGAGGCGTCAAATAAATAATGATGTAAGCCAAAGCCAAAATAGTGGCCCAGTGACAAAGTGGGGAGGGTGTGAACAGCATGAGAAATCCACAGTGTAGCCCTATGACATAGTGGTGAGGTGGAAGCAGCATGAGGAGACCAGAGAGTAGCCCAATGACAGAGTTTGGAGGTGGTGGCAGCATCAGGAGTAGGCCACAGAGTGGCACAATAACAATAGGGAGGTGGCAGCATCAAGAGGCCACAGAGTGGCACAGTGACAGAGTGTGGAGGTGGCGGCAGCATCAGGAGGCCACAAGGTGACACAATGACAGTGTGCAGGTGGCAGATGCAGCATCAGGAAACCACAGAGTGGCATAATGACAGAGTGTGGAGGTGGCGGCAGCAGCAGCATCTGGAGGAGGCCACAGGGTGGCACAATGACAGTGTGGAGGTGGAAGCAGCAGCATCAGGAGACCACAGAGTGGCAAGGTGAGATAGTGTTGGGGTGACAGCAGCATTAGGAGACCACAGAGTGGCAAGGTGACATAGTGTGGAGGTGACAGCAGCATCAGGAGACCACAGAGTTGCAAGGTGACATAGTGTGGAGGTGACAACAGCATCAGGAGACTGTAGAGTGACAAGGTGACATAGTGGGGAGGGGGAAGCAGCATGAAAAGACCACAGAGTGACCCAGTGACAGAGTAGGGAAGTGGCAGCAGCATCAAGAGATCACAGAATGGCAAGTTGACATAGTGTGGAGGTGACAGCAGCATCAGGAGACCACAGAGTGGCAAGGTGACATAGTGTAGAGGTGACAGCAGAATCAAGAGACCACAGAGGGGAAAGGTGACATAGTGTAGAGGTGGCAGCAGCATCAAGAGACCACAGAGTGACCCGGTGACAGAGTGGGGAGGTAGGTGGCAGTATGAGTACCAGCTGAAGATGGTGGGTAAAAGAAGGTGCACTTGGCATTAGATGTGTGGCATCAGGCGGGAGGTAGCATCAGAATAGAAGCTTACGCAGGTAGCCAGAAGAAACCGATCCTCTATTGTCAAAGTGTTGGTGTGGCACCATGGATGACCTAGTCTGATGTATCAGTCATTGGTGGGTGGAAATCCTGGCTGATCCTTGCCTTATTCATCTGGACAAAGGTCAGTCTTTTCACATTTTAGGTGGACAGGCAAGTTCTTCTTGGAGTAACTATGGCCCCCGCCGGACTAAACACACGATCTGATACCACACTTGTGACCGGGCAGGATTGGGCTTTTCGAGGGCAAACTCTGCAAGTTGCGGCCAAAAATCAAATTTGGATGCCCAGTAATCCAGCGGATCTTCAATGTGGGGTGGCAGGGTGCTGTCCAAGTATGCCAGCACCTGCTGGTTCAGGTCCTGCTCCAGGTCTACCTGCTGCTTCTACTGTGAGTAGTTTTTTCACTAGGCGGGTGAAGAAAGCTGCTCATCAGTGACTCTAGACTCAAGTTGCTGCAGATGGAGCTGGAACTGCTCCTACCCCCCCATCCTGCCACAACAGCCATGGCAGAGGAATGTGAGAGCAGAGAGCCCCCCGGTAAGACCTGCGAGAGTATGGACGATGACGCAGATAGGCAGCAGCCAACTTACTACATAGGATGTCTCTATAGTAGTTCAGTTTGTCCTCCCTCTCAGCGGGTGTAAAAAATGCCCCCTTTTTGTACTGGTAGCGAGGGTCCAACAAGGTGTAGAGTCAGAAGTCATCCCTCTGCCGAATGGTGACAATTTGGCTGTCACTACACAAGCAAGTGAGGTATGCATTGGGCAATTTGTGCAAGTGACTCGGAGGGACTCCCTGTCTCCATCTCCACTGCATACTGCCACGGTGTGTCTGGGTCCTCTGCCTCATTTTCCTCATCGCCCTGGCTGCTCCTGCTCCTCCTCTCCTCGCACCTGTGTGTAAAAACCACCCATTTTGCTACACATTGCTTGTGCTCCAATGTCCTCTTCCTCCTCCTCCATCTCCTCCAATTCAGCCCCCACAGGACTGATGTGGCCATGCGATCTAGGCGCCACGTCTCCTGTCCCCTGAGCAGCCAAATTTACCAGCATCTGTTCCAGGACATGAAGCAGTGAAATGACGTTGTTCATCTCGTAGTCCTGGCGACTGACAAATACAGTGGCCTCCTCAAAGGGCCTGAGCAAACGGCAGGAGTCATGCATGAGCTGCCACTGGCTGACATTGAAGTTACATAGCGGAGTACTCCTGTCCACTTGAATCATCAAGAAATCATTGATGCCTTTCTTGATGGTATAGTCGGTCCAACATATGGAGGGTGGAATTCCAACGGGTGGAAACTTCGCATATCAGCCTATGTTGGGGGATGCACTTTGGCAGACACCGACAGGCTCAAGGACTGGCCCACCTTCTGTTCTACAAGTGTGTGCAGGGCTGATACTGCCTTTTTAGCAAAGAAATGACGGCTTGGGACTCTCCACCTCAGCTTGGCACAAGCCATTAGCGATCAGCTACATCGTCATCATCGAGTACTGTCTGCACGTCACTGATGTCCTCCTCAACAGTCTCTGAGTCGGGAGCCTCACCACTTGCAACACCAGCTCCCATTACACTCTCCTCATCACTACTCACCCGCCTAGCGGAGGAAGCGGCGAATGACTCCTCCACATCTTGGCTGGCCAGTAGCTGCTGACTGTCCTCTAGTAGCTCGTCCTCGCTTTATAGTGTGGCTGAGCCCACAGCATATAATACTTCTCTGGCTGAGAAATCAGAAAAGGATAGAGGCAGGTTGAGGGCACAGGGCCTGCTCACGGGCCATGCCAACTAAGTGTTGTGTCTGATGAACCCACCGACTCTTGGCTGGGGGTGGCTGATGTCACTTTAGATGAAGTGGATGACCCAGTCAACTATTCAAGAACTGCTGGGTTGCTGGTCAAGACACAACCGCTAGATGACACCGTGAGCTGAGGCCTCTCACTGCGACTCCTGCTGCCACGCCCCCTTCCTCTGCTGTGACCTGTGCCTGCGCCAAAAACATTTAGGCCTCTGCCACTCCCCTGTGCAGGGCCTTGCCCTTCTCTGTCTGAAATACTGTTAGATCAGATAAATAAATAAAAGTAAATTAAAACACCCCAAAAAAGTCTGTAATTTTCTCACTTCCCCACACAACGGCTAATAAGCTCTTTTCTTCCCCACTAATAAATGCCAAAAAGGGCTACAATTTTCTCACTTCACCACACAACGGAAAATACTTTTTTTTGTGCCACTAATACATGCCAAAAAGGGCTTTAGAATATATAACTGCACCGCTGAACGGCATTAAGGCCCTTATTTTTTTCACTTATACACTCCACAAAAGGCTTTAGAACATATAACTTCACAGCTGAACGGCAAATATATTTTTACTTTTGCCACTGATACACGCAAAAAAGTGCTTTAGAACATATAACTGCACCGCTGAACGGCAAAAAGGCCCTTATTTGTTTTTTCACTCATACACTCCACAAAAGGCTTTAGATAATATAACTGCACTGCTGATCGGCAAATATATTTTTCTCTTTTCCACTTATACACTTCACAAAAGGCTTTAGAACATATAACTGAACCGCTGAACTGCAAATATATCTTTCTTTTTTCCACTTATACACTCCACAAAAGGCTTTAGAACATATAACTGCACCGTTGAATGGCAAATATATTTTTCTTTTTTCCACTTATACACTCCACAAAAGGCTTTAGAACATATAACTGCACCACTGAACGGCAAATATATTTTTCTATTTTCCACTAATACAAGCCCAAAAATGCTTTAGAACATACAACTGAACTGCACAAGGGCAAATAAGTCATAGAAATATTTGCTTGTAAAAAAACATGTTAATGGCTGTATTAAACAGCATTTGCACCCCAATAACAAGAACGGTTTGCTGGAGTTACAGAGCTGTATAATAGCAATTTGGATCCCCAGTCAGTGCAGCAAGGTATAATAGGATTATTCCTACACAGGCTGTAAACTCCCCTACTGAACCCTGTTCTACATAAATGCTGTGGAATGATTCCTCACTATCCTTTCCCTACACCTTGAATAATCTTTTCCTGAACTTGTAAATCATTTTTTTAACACAAATCTTTCCTTTCACATGTCTCTCCCTGCACTAAGTACACTGGAAAATGGCAGAATCCAAGATGGCTGATGCTATTTATAGGGCTGTAATGTCACAGGGCTGGCTGGCTGATGATTGGCTGCATGCATGGCATTATGGGTGATCCCAAGTTCCCAGAGTTCCTTGCTCCATGTCCTCACATGTGCAGCACCCATTTTAGGAAAAAATGTGATTCGTTACTATGAAGCGTGAGGAAATTCGGATTCAGTGAAAATCACCTTTTTCCTGAAATTCAGATCGAATTCCACTTTGTCAACTTCGATTCACTCATCTCTACTGCACATCTAATCACCAGGAGAGGCTAAGCTGATTAACACACTGTAAAAGTCAATACTCGGCGGTAGGTTCCTACTGGCCAGTAATATATTGTACGTGCATTTCATGACCAATTGTTCCCCCTGCAATATAAATGATCTAATAATTAGATTGTACTAGAACATGGAGAATTAAAATTCCTCACTGATGCCCGAAAATCTGTGCAGGCTACCGTTGTAAACAGCCTGATCTTGGACAGTAAATCCTCATTATCAGGGTTTATTAGGGTTTTTTTTTTTATGTTTGGTGGTATGTTACAAAATTAAAATGTATTAAGCAGGTACAAGCTATTTTCCAATGCCATCTTTTCTTACAAGACTAATTTCCTCAGCTTTATTAGTCAGAGTAAAATGGGGCTACAAACAGATTATTTTGTTCTGGAGGACTTGGCAAGTCTGTGTTTTAAATGGATGGCCCATAGGATCTCTGCAGTGCCTTGTTTGCCCTGTGGTGGCAGTGCAATAGCACTGACTCTAGTTACCGTGTCCCATGAAAATGATATATGATTACTGGGGTTCCTGGCAACACACCATTCTGTGATTATTGTTCCTTTGAGAGTATAAGGCATTGTCTAAAGTGGTCAACCCTTTAACAAAGAGCAAATAAGTCCTATATACATTTTTCTTTGTTTTTTTTTCTATGTGCCCTTTCAGCTTAGATTTCAGGTCCAGCTCCTTCGACACTGACACTGGTAAAGTGACATTATATGCTATTGATGGTCTCAAATTGCTGCTAAGTTTTGCTTCTCATTTCCTTTCCTCCTTCTTCCCTTCGTTTCTTTCGCTCCTTCCCCTCTTCCTCCTTTTTTATTTCTTCCTCTCTTCCTCCTTTCCTTCCCTCTTTTTTTCTTTCTCCCCCCTTTCCCTTTTTCCTCCTTTCCTTCCCTTTTCTCTTTCTTCCCCTTCTCCTCTTCCTCCTTCCTTCCTTCCTTCTCTTCTTTTTTCCTCATCCTTCATTCCTTCCCTTTTCATTTCTTCATCCTTCATTCCTTCCCTTTTCATTTCCTCAGCCTTCGTTCCTTCCCCCTTTCTTTCCTTCTTTCTTTCTTTCTTTTCTTTTTTTTTTTCTTTCATTTATAATGGACCTCTAATTTATTTAGATTAAGGGTCTCCAAGGGTAAGGCAGCAAGTGTCTTCTAGGAGACATCAGTTTGTCAGTGAACATAGATCAGCCATCTGCATAGCTTTGGAAATGACTCTTCAATAAAGAACAGAAGGAGTCTCCAAGTGCAAGACACTTAGCTAAATGTCAGCACAGTCTAAAGACATGTGAATTTCGACTACGTAGCATGTGTCAAGGAAAACTGCAAAAAGTGACAGCGAAAAGTGCCTCAAGCACAAGATGTGCTGGATATACAAAAACTCCAAGCGTTGGCTCTGATATTGTAGTATCATCTAGACTATGTTGGACAGCTTCCCATACTTCCTTTTGTGGTTTGTAAACTTGTTGCATTACTAAATTGTTATGATAGCTTTATTCTTTATCTTTGTTTAAGCCTATTATAACAGATTTAGATGATTATTCGATTGTATGGGACATTGACTTGTCAACCAGACAGATCAGTTTCTTTTTGGCACCAGCTATTGTCTGACCCCACTATTCTGGAAACTATTCATGTATGATAAGAGACTATTATAGAATCTTTGTCCTTGTTAGGAACTAAGAGTGAATTTAGAGAAACATGGCATCATAAAAGTTGCAATGAATTCTTTATATATAGCACGCCAGGTTCCTCATCTTCTTTCTATCTCCCAAATGTTTAAATAATAATGCAAAGATGTCTCGTTTTTTTTATTGCTGCAAACCTAACTGGAGACCTATAAATTTATTCTAGTCTGCTGTTTCACATCCAGGCTTCAGAGAAAATATACAAGAGAAATTCTATTCTTTTGCATGGCAAAATAAAATACTTTTAAGCTTTCCAAGACCCTTAACAACCCCCCCCCCTTCCTAAAGCTAAGTCCCATAGATAATAGATATTGGTTGGCAACCACCAAACTTCACCATTACAGTAGCCATGGAGGCTAAATTCCAGCTTTTTAATCTGTTGTGCAGTAATATTCTTCTTGCTCTATCAATCCTATTGTCATATATGTTTTAATGTTACTGTTCCATTAATAATTTTGGTATGGGGAGCTTTTCACTAGGCTAGGGCTTTGGACCAGCATGACACTGAGCCATTGGCTACTCAATCCATAAAGGGAATGTGTCATCAGAAAATGACCTATTGTTTAAATCACGTTTTTATGTTTAAAATATTTTTAAATTATTTTTTGGCAATGTTATTTTTATTTTCTGTGTCAAATTCAATATATCAAAATTAAAATACTGCATTTTTTCACTGGCCACTAAGCCTAATTATTGACAGCATCTCATGGTCTGTGCAGATCACTTTACTGCAGTTACCTGCTCATCTGTCATTCTAATCTACGGCCCATGTGACTGCCGTCAAGTAATTTTCTTAATGCTTTCTAAATGCTATTAAGAACATCTCAAGCAAGATGGCCGCCCCCATAATCATGTTCAGGAAATATAAATAATTCTGCAATCAAAAAATAAAAACAGATTAGAAATAAAGCATATTTGTTACTATCTGGTTTCAAGTGACAGATAACATTTTTGGTGACATAATTACGTTAAGAGACACTTGGAATAACTCTTTGAATGGACATTACCATGAAAGAAATATTTTTACCGCATTAATAAAAATGAATTGATAGACTTATCTAGGCCTGTTAAGAGAAGACTAGAGTTGTTATACTGTCATGCCAATTCTATACCTACTATTATAATGAAGATTATGTTTCAGATAACATCTTGCCCACACAATAGCAGTAAACTACAATGGATTGCCTATCTATATAGGAGGTGCTATTATTTGTGCTGACTCTTAAAGAAGGATAATATTAGCATTTATTTTCAGTGCTGCATAAATGAAAAAAGCCAAAAATTGTAATAGAAAAATGTTTTCGATGAAGAGTGAGTTTAAAGAGATACCCCTTTCTGATGGGTGCTTTTTAAGACAGTGCAATAATTTAGTTAACATTTGAAGAGATGCAAACAAGATTTGCTAATGTCTATTCTCCATCAGCTGCTGTTCCTAACCTTTACTGCTTGCCACTGTCTCCGTCTCCTAGTCCATCATGTTGACGCTAGGATTCATGTTTTTCATTAGGCAATAACATCTGAGTGCATACGCTGCCTTCCTCTGCATCTGTTACTCTCCTTATCTGCTAAAACTATCGCTTAACTGAAGATGATTTAATATAAGGAGCATTTAATTCTATAGAAGGAGTCAACTCGGTTCCAAGTTTCTTCGCCATCTCTCATCTGCCTTGATAAACAGGTCCCACAATATGTTCTTGAAAGGAGAAAAATGTAAAAAAAAACTTAAAATGCTATTAAAAGTATGAAGTTAAGATTCATGATGAATTCCCAAAAGCAGAATGACCTCTACTAAGGACAGCCATTGTTTACACTAAAGGAGTTCCGGGAGTAAAATATTGATGAATTATTTGAAAATATTGATGACCTATCTTCAGGATAGGTCTTCAATATCTGTTTGGTGGGAGTCCAACTCAAGGTGCAGCGAGTCCCAGAGGAGCAGGAGCAGAGGATGGTAATGGTAGTGGCTCTGATGAGATGTTGTGTCATGGTGTTCTCCCTCGGGCCATTGCTCCCTGTGGTTCGGTAGAGTGAAAAGGCGATGTAAAAGGATCACGCAAATGTAGAAGAACAAGAAACTTTTTTCTTTACTGAGTGCAAAGGATAAGTTACAGTACATCCAGCAGTCATCTGTACAAGGTGCCATGTCTCTATCCTGAGATGAGGAGGTATGGTGGCAGTCCTTCTCCTTGTCCTGATTTCCCTTTACTAACAGAATTAAGCTGGCACTTGTAGCTGTAGGTGTCCACTTGTGTAATTCACGCTTTTGCATGTGCCTGTCCTGAACTGTAGTAATGGGTGTCTTAACTTGTTATCCCCTCACCTTGCAGAATAGTCTATATAGCTGTAGCTCTGATCACTCTGCTGAATTTGTATGCTGTAGATTGCAGTTACTCTTGTGACCTGGGACTTCACAGTCTCCCTAGAGTCATGGTTCTCACAGATGAGCTGTTTTTATAGTCCCAAAGAGTTTGGAGCTAGAGCAGATGGACATACTCCCTCACTCCAGGCTTGCCGAGCTAACTCTCACCTAGAACTCTCCTTCCTGGCATGAAGAAGGACCAGCCCACTCCCACCAAGAGGGGAGAAATTCTTCAATATCATTAATTCTCTATGAGACTGCTGGGAATGCATGAAACAATTTATTCATTTAGGAGATGAGATCCCTGTTCTTGAGAACATGGTAGAGCACAATTTTCAGATGCCCTGCAATCAAATGTTTATTCACTATATTGTGCGTAGGGGATACAATGTTTCTATCTTGGTATAAACCAGGTATCCTCAAACTGCAGCCCTCCAGCTGTTGTAAAACTACAACTCCCACAATGCCCTGCTTTTGTCTGATACCTGTAGGCTGTTTGGCCATGCTGGGAGTTGTAGTTTTGCAACAGCTGAAGGGCCGCAATTTGAAGATGCCTGGTATAAACCTTTTAACCGGATCTTTAGGTGAACTTTCTACCTGATGGCTGGAATTTGCCCAGCAGGCATGGGCGTAGCTATAGGGGGTGCAGAGGTAGCAGTAGCTACCCGGCCCAGGAGCCTGAGGGGGCCCAAAGAACCTCGTGCTGCATAAGAAGACACACAAAGCACTGAGGGAAGGGGGCCCAAGCTGAACTCTTGCACCAGGGCCCATGAGCCCTTAGCTTCGCCCCTGCCAGCAGATAATATCTCAAGTTACACAGCTACTGTAGTTACGCGTAAGGACTGATTAACCACACAGTCATCTAAGCAGAAACGTAGATCAATCTTTGCCCCTAAACATGTTGGAATATTGTCTTATTGCAGGGCAGTTTTCTGGACCTTATGGGCACAACCCCCTGAAAGACCATCAAGACTGCAATTTGGAAATGGGAGAGGGGGTAAGAGCTTTGTTTAACCCTCTAGGAATTTTGATGTCAGTAGTGGAACGGCAGTAAAAAGTATGCCATGCAACCTTTCTGTTTCTGTATTGACTTTAAACACGTTTACTTGTTTTGTATGGTGGAGTGTGTGCATGTGTCTGGGTTGGAAGGTGTTTGTTTGATGTCAGCAGGCTGGAAATCCATGGTGTTGTAGGGATTTATTGGGATTATTGTCCCTCCCAATTTGTACAACACTATGGTACACAAATCTCTTGTAAAAATTATCAATCTTTATTAAATATCCTTAAAATACACATTAATTACAATAAATAAGAGGAGAAACAAGAAAAATATGCGCCATACATCCTGCTTTGCCACATAAACGCAGCACAGTGTTGATCCCTAACTGGTGGTACACTATTAGTAACCCTTTAGTGATCAGACCTATTCCGTCCTAAAAAGACAAACCCGTCTATATGGGACTAGACACGATCTACCTGACGATCAAATTGTTATTCCCCACAGTGGAAAAACACTTGCAACTAGTGCCTACCTCAGCCGCATACACCCAGTCAAGCAAGAAGGCGCACCCCTCAATTTGTGCAAATTATTGGTTGATATGAGCTCCTGCTGGATGGTGTTGCAGGATATGGATGGAATCACTGTGTGGGGGGAGTGAAAATGATTTTAGTTTTGGCTTTTGTTAGCTACTGTTGATTCTAGACTGGATTGGGGAAGTAGGACTGGGTAAATATGAGTCATGGGACAGTCTCTACAATCATGCTGCAAATTTCCCATTCCTTACATTCGCCAAGTCATAGAATGTTTGAAAAAATTAAAATATGGGCTGGCATACCTGACAATAATTAGTGACCTGCAAATTCCACCGCAACCTATACAGAGCTGTGTTTTATTAGTGTTGAGCGCGAATATTCGAATAGCGAATTTTTACTGCGAATATCGCAACTTCGATAATTCGCAAATATTGCGAATATAGCGCTATATATTCGCAATTTCCAATATTCGTTTTTTTTAGATGCCAAACCTTGTTGCTCTCTGGTTGTCTTCCCACTTCCCAAAAGCTGAACTTACCTGTCCGGAGGATTCCTGGCTCCCTGCCTGCTCCAGTTATTGCCCATTGCCGCTTCTGACGACTTCCTGTGTGCATGGGAACGCCTCCTTGCTAAAATGTACTGTCGGATGTGAGAATCACGATCTCAAAAATTTTATTAAGTTGTAATCGCAATGCGATTAATATAACCTGAATTATTCACATTGCGATATTTGTTATATTCTAGCAATACAACCATTAGGAACTTAGCTCTAAGATCAATTCGCAATGCGATTATATGTTCGCTTCGCGAATGAAACTTAGAGCTGAGTTGCTAATGGTTGTATTGCTAGAATATAACGAAGATTGAGAATATAGTGCTATATTCGTAAATTCGTGATATTCGTCATCTTCGTTATATTCTAGCAATACAACCATTAGGAACTTAGCTCTAAGTATTATTCGCAATGCGAGTAATACAGGTTATATTAATCGCAAGGCGAATTCAACTTAGAGCTGGGTTCCTAATGGTTGTATTGCTAGAATATAACGAAGATTGAGAATATAGTGCTATATTCGTGATATTCGTTATATTCTAGCAATACAACCATTAGGAACCCAGCTCTTAGTTGAATCCGCAATGCGAGTACTACAGGTTATGTTAATCGCATGGCGAATTCAACTTAGAGCTCAGTTCCTAATGGTTGACAAGCATTAGAAACTCAGCTCTAAGTTGAATTCGCCATGCGATTAATATAACCTACATTACTCACATTGTGAATTGAACTTAGAGCTTGGTTCCTAATGGTTGTATTGCTAGAATATAATGAAGTTTGACAATATGGTGCTATATTCGTGATATTCGTTATCTTCATCAATTCTAGCAAGTTACAACCATTAGGAACTCAGCTCTAAGTTTAATTTGCGATGCGAATATAAATTCGCATAACATTCGCAATATATTTATATAGAATAATGACGAATATTCTATCTCGACGAATATAGGGCGAATATTCAATCGAATATTCGCGAAATATCGCAAAAATGAATATGGCACCGTCCACTCATCACTATATTTTATATTCATTTTAACCTACAGGGTTTACAGGAATGCACATCTGATTTTGACAAAAGACTACCAAAAGGATGCCAGTACATTATTGCAAAATAGAGATGTCATAATATTTTTAGAGCCAAGCAATATAAAAAAAATAAGGTGAGGGCAATACCACAACAAAAATAAGGCAAGACTCAAAGTTATGCACATTTGTCAATTTTTCATGGAGTGTTGTAACCTATTGCTGCCTGCAGATGTCACTGTTGCTCCTGCCATATGATTATGCAAATTGCAATCTATTAAAACTCATATTTCAAATGGTACAATATGTCAAGCTTATAATGAAAACGTGTTTTCAAACGAACTTTCCTTTAAATTAAAAATGTAGTTCAATGAAAGAAAAATCTATGGATATTTAGAAAAATCCCTTCCATATACAAACTGTGATTATGATATATAAAAAATAGGGCCTTTAAGCCTTGGATCCCAATGCAACAGCTTACACCTGAGACTTATATTTACGATCATGGTAAGTAAAGTCTATGATTGTCCAAACCAGATGACCCTGAAATGCTGTATAATTTAGCATAAGCAAGAACTACCTTAAAGAAAGATCAATAATTGCTTGGCTATAAAAAACCTGAATTTACAGTACGGGTGACATGAACATAAAACAGCGGCAATGTAAAATTTTGGATGAAAGAATAAGCATCAAGATCCAAATTCGAAAACTTGACAACTACTATGCAGTTTATAGCTCAATTGATCTACAATGGCAGCAAGAAACTGTAAAACACGGAGCACTGGTCCTTGGGGACAGTGAAACAGTCAGGAATGGACACAATATGCTAACAAGCTTTGTGAAATATAGCATATGATGGTAGTGTGCTCTATGTACTGCTGATTCTCCATTCACCATCACCAGCTGTCACTATATTACTGTACTTTTGACTGTTCACAACCTGTGACTACTACATAGTGCCTGGGAAATTGACCTAATTTAGCTGTCTCAAATCAAAGTGTTTTGGGAAAAGTCCCATTGAAGGTTGGAAGGTGACACCCAGTTAACCATTTTTCATAAGTTTCCAGGAGGAATTCCAGGGAAACAGTACAATATGGTACAGAGCAATAAGAACAAGTGTTCTAGAATTGTTATTTAATAAGGAATTCAAGTATTTAGCAAAACAGACTTGTCAGGGGATTTGTTGGCTCCTCGTTAATGGAATGGGACTTTACAGTATCATACATTAGGTAAAGTATTTTAGTTTTTTCCCAGCTGCATTTTTTAAATTCATATTAGTTCTCACCTTTTCATTTGTTGGGACTAGGATACCTATTGTACATTGGTTACTTGATTTTACATATGTAATGATTATAGTTTATTAGAAAATATTTTTATTTTTGGTGAATATTATTATTTTTTTTGCTTTTATTCACATGTGGAAACACAATTGAACTGGAGCAACAAAGGATAGGAGGATTTTCCAGTGGGTCCAAGACCTGACATTATAATAGATCCAAGCCTCAATAGTTATCCATAGATCTAACAGAGTTTCTGAAGCAATTTAATGGGACATGAACTTGTTCTGTATAGCTGGTTGGTGGGCTCTTGGTCTTATCTCCTTAAATGGAGTCAAAATAGTCCAGACCAAACCTGCCGAATTGACAGCATCTCCAT
Source organism: Bufotes viridis (assembly GCA_033119425.1). Taxonomy (NCBI): domain Eukaryota; kingdom Metazoa; phylum Chordata; class Amphibia; order Anura; family Bufonidae; genus Bufotes; species Bufotes viridis. The sequence goes on along the minus strand of CM065596.1, from coordinate 132,304,044 downwards.
TCCTTTATGACACGTTCTATAAAAACATATTCTGTTATTTCCTTCTCCTATAAATTTGAATTCAGTGGTGTAGAAGTGGGAAGCTTTTGCTTCCCAAGTCACATTTCATCATTCAGTGCTAAAGTTTGTGAAGAAGCCTTGACTTTTTTTTATTTCTTACTCCTATTATTGCGGGTCTTTTGCATTTTGTGCTTTTAAGCATTTTATTTGTTTATTTTATTTTTTATTTATTTTGTTTTTATTTATATCAATTTTATTTATTTTTATTGATATTATTTTTGTGTAATTTATTGTGTTGTCAATTTTCATTATACCATTTTTTTTACCTTATCAGAAGATACACTGCTATTTCATTTACTGTATTTTTCACCCCATAAGACGCACAAAAGTGGGGGGGAAATGGCAGTGTGTCTTATGGGGCGAATGCTGAAATTTTTACATCGCTAACACCTATACATCGCAGGCTGCGATGCTGCATAGTGCAGTCTGCGATTTATCAGCGGGGACGGAGGAGAGGCTGGAGTCCGGCAACTCGCGGCCCCGCCGTTTACAGCAGTATTTATATCTTAACAGTAATCCTTAACCTATTAATAAGTTTAAATAAAGTTGCGCTCTCCCGTGTATCACTACTTACTAACAAGCTCCCATAGCAGGCAGAGTGGCCAGCAGTGTAACGTCACTCACTGACGTCGCGCGCCTGCTCCTCCAACTTTAGGAATGAAGCAGGTGGAGCAGGCGCGTGATATGAGTGACGTTATGCTCCGGCCGTTCTGCCTGCTACGGGAGTTACTAAGTAGTGATACATGGGAGAGCGCAACTTTAACAAAAGTTATTAGGAGGTTAAGGATTACTGTTTAGATATTAATACTGCTGTGAGCGGTGGGCCCGGTGTATTGGGGGACACTGTTATGAGGGAGATCTGTAGATGATACATATATAGCAGTGTCATCCACAGATCCCCCCCATACCAGTGCCATCCACCGATCCCCTTCCCCATAACAGTGCCATCCACAGATCCCCCATAACAGTGCCATCCACAGATCCCCCATAACAGTGCCATCCACAGATCCCCCATAACAGTGCCATCCACAGATCCCCCATAACAGTGCCATCCACAGATCCCCCACATAACAGTGCCATCCTCAGATCCCCCTATAACAATGCCATCCACAGATCCACCCCATAACAGTGCTATCCACAGATCCCCTCCATAACAGTGCGTCATCCACAGATCCCCCATAATAGTGTCATGCACAGACCACCATTACTTTAAAACCCACCAAAAGCACATCTTTCGGTTAAAAATATTTTTTTTTCTTACTTTCCTCCTCAAAAACCTAGGTGTGTCTTATGGGCAGGCGCGTCTTATATGGCGAAAAATGCGATACTTAATTTTTTAATTTAACAGTTTTTTCCATCTTAAACCTCATCCCTGGGATATCATATCAGTTCATTATTAGTCGGGGTCCCAACTATGAGACTTTCCCTTGTTTAATTTGGAGTCTCCTTCAATGTTTCCCTGCACAGTGGCTTTCGCCCATTCACCTGTTGTGCAGGGAACTGATGCATGATCCTATTCACTTGAATAGGGCCATGATGCAGCTTCCTACACAGTGGCACTAGATAAGCGCTGTTACAACAATTATAAAAGAATCATAATGTCATCACTTTTTAACCTTTTAATGGCATTGTTATAAGAAACATCTGTTTATCTTTTTGCCCCCCCCCCCCCCTCCAAAAAAAAAAAAATGCTGTTTTATCTGCATGTCTATTACAGGTAAATGTATATGTAGGAAGGAAAAAAATATTCTGAGCCAACAACTGTCATACATTCATTCTAATAAAGCAAATCTAATGACTTTTTAATGAACCATGTCTTGCTCTATGTACACTTCAGACTGAGCTATGACTCCCACCTCTCGCCTCCATTTAGAGGTTCTTATGTCCAGGAATCTCTCCATTCTCTGCCACTTTGATATCTGTATTATATTCCAATCTCCCACATGTTCTGATGCTTGAATAATTCTACTATAAATTACCATATACAAATTAACTGATCTGAGATACCAAAAACCTCCAAGGACCAAAATCAGTAAGACTCAATTGAAGTCTAGGGGACCGTTAACAGAATGAATACATTAACAATAATAATTTTGTCCCCATGGCAACACACTATTAATGAGAATAAAAACAATTAGTGATATCTTAACTGCAAAAATTTAGGATGGCTTTAAAAGTCAGAGGTACAAAACAGCTGTTCATTGGTCTTCATGCTGTGAAAATAGAAGAGACTCAGCGACATCTGATGTGTGTGCACTTGGTTGCTTTCTGTACAAAACCACCTACTAATATTCCAATAAGCTGAACATATCTATATGTAAAACATGACATGGACCATTAGCAAGCATACAAGCGGAAACTATTACAGCTTCCAAACACTCAATTTAGTTTTTAGTTTCATAAAAAGTTTAAAATATTAAAATGAACTCGTGGGATCCTCTTAATTCATAAAACATGTCCAAAAATGCAAAAAACAAAACAAAAAAGAAACACATAGTGTGTTGATGTGCACAGTATAAGTGCTAGGAGGCATGAATATCCCACCCAGATACCTCAGCTGGGTGAGATAACTGAAATCCAGAACGCTGCAGTGGTTTCAGCAAAGTGTAGTTTGCTGAGACAGTTTTGTCTAGATGTTGTAGACTGGGTGATAGGTTTGGTAGTGGGATCTGCCAGTCCACACCCTTACACTACATGTTTTGTCTTTTGCCAGAGGTGATTGCAGGTGAGGCCTGCTGCTGTAGTCGAGGTCAGAAAAAACAACAAGTGTATGACTTGGAGGGAGAAAGGCTGAGGAAGCCTGAGAGAGAGAGGGGAGCCTGAGGCTCGGTGTGGTCTCAGCCAGGAGGGCTGAGGGACCACGAGGCTTTGTAAAGCTGAAGTTTGGTGGGCCCAGCGATGCCTACGGAAAAAGGGTTGCACGGTCAGAGTCAGGAGGACTTCTTGGTGTGGTCACAGCCTGGAGGCTACTGGACTGTATATCGCTGAGGGAGCCGGATCTAATCCCGTGTGTGAACGGCACTCTATAGGTGAGGTAGAGACAACACTTGTCTTAGGTAGAGCCCAGACGAGCAGGTGTTTATTTATGATATTTATATGTGTGTGATGATGCTGCAGTGCCAAAATAAAGCACCTTTTGGACTTGAACCCCGTTGTCAGTGGAGAAGTCTGTGATTGCGACCCCCTGAGAGAGAGAGCGATTCCTTACAATAGATATTAATTATAATAGATGACAATAAGTCAAAGAATAACCAACAGTGAGCTTCTTGGTACCTGTAACAATAATCATTTGAATGGGATATATTTTTGGTGTTGAAAGGGTTGTCACTTAAATGTGTGAACATCACTAGAGACAGACGGGGGCACACTAATATTTGTTCTTACCTTATTTATGGTTGGGAACAATTAGAGACAGGGAGGCAGTACTATCTGTATTTTTATCATTTATACGAGGGCAGTACTATCTGTACCTACATCATTTATAGAGAATATGGAGGCTGTAATATCTGTATTTATATCATTTATAGGTAGGAAGTACCATCTGTACCTACATTATTTAAAGAGGGTATGGAGGCTGTAATATCTGTATTTATATCATTTATTGGAAGGTAGGACTATCTGTACCTACATTATTTATAAAGAGATATTGAGACAGTACTTTCTGTATTTATATTATTTATAGGAAGGTAGTACCATATGTACCTACATTATTTATAGAGAAATATGGAGACAGTACTATCTGTATTTATATTATTTATAGGAAGATAGTACTATCTGTTCCTATATTATTTATAGAAAGATATGGAGACAGTACAATCCATATTCATATTATTTATAGGAAGATAGTACTATCTGTTTCTACATAATTTATAGAGAGATATAGAGACATACTATCTGCATTCATATCATTTATAGGAAGGCAGTAATATCTGTTCCTACATTATTTATATATACTGTACATATGGAGACAGTACTATCTGTATATATATATATATATATATATATATATATATATATAATTTATAGGAATGCAGTACTATCTGTACCTACATTATTTATAGAGAGATATGGAGACAGTACTACTTGTATTCATATTATTTATAGGAAGGTAGTACTATCTGTTCCTACATAATTTATAGAAAGATATGGAGACAGTACTATCTGTATTTATTTCATTTATACATAGGCGGTACTATTTGTACCTACATTATTTATATCAAGACATATGGAGGCAGTAATATCTGCATTTATATTATTTATAGGAAAGCATTAATTTATGTGGCTATATTATTTGTAGGGAGAGACAGCTAAGCGATTAAATCTGTGCCTACATTGTTTACAAGGAAAAGCAGGAAGATAGTCCTGTCTCTGTCAGATATATCATTCTTTGAGGGGCTGTCCAGCTAAAATAAAAAAAATTATAAAAAATTGACATGCAGGAATGTTGGTTAACCACTTCAGCCCCCCTAGCTTAAACACCCTTAATGACCAGGCCACTTTTTACAATTCCGCACTACGCTACTTTCACCGTTTATTGCTCCGTCATACAAATTACCACCCAAATGAATTTTACCCCCTTTTCTTCTCACTAATACAGCTTTCATTTGGTGGTATCTTGTCGCTACTGAAATTTTAACTTTTTTTGGAATTTTACTTTTTTTGACCAAATTTTTGCAAAAAAACGACATTTTTTACTTTCTGTTGTAAAATTTTTCAAATAACGCTACATTTCAATTAAAAATTTTCTCTAAATTTATTGTTCTACATGTTTGATAAAAAAAAATGCAATAAGTGTATATTTATTGGTTTGGGTAAAAGTTATAGGGTTTACAAACTATGGTGCAAAAAAGTGAGTTTCCGCGCTTTGACTTTCTGAGCACCTGTCCTGTTTCCTGACGTACTACAATGCCCAGACAGTAGAAACACCCCATAAGTGACCCCATTTCGGAAAGTAGACACCCTACGGTATTCACTGAGGCACATAGTGAGTTCATGGAATTTTTTATTTTTTGTCAAAAGTTAGCGGAAATGGTATTTTTGTTTTAAGGCCTCATTCAAGCGTCTGCAATTCTGTTCCACAAAATTTTGCGGAACAGAATTGTGGATACATTCAATTCTATGGGGACAGACTTTGTCCCGCTCGGATCCGTAATTGGAGATCCGCAAAAGTATAGAACATGTCCTATTCTTGTCCGCAATTGCGGACAAGAAAAGGCATTTTCTATATAGTTCTGGCAATGTGCGGATCTGCAAAATGCGGAAAGCACATTGCTGGTGTCCGTGTTTTGCGGATCCGCGGATTTTTTCTGCGATATACAGCCTGCCATCGGCGCTGGCAGGCTGTAGTATAACTACATGCGAGCGTGCCGACGGCGCGCATTGCGCATGTGCGGGCGCATCATCGCGTCATCTCGCGTCTCGCGAGATGACGTGTAGATGCGTCCGATCAGAGCTACAGGGCCGCCGCCAGGACGCATCCCTGCGTCTGGCGGTCCTGTAGCGTTTAAAAAAAGACAACACCTTTTGAAAGTCCCAACACTCAAGCATCTCCTGCCCATGCTATTTCCAAAGAGACCAGGAGCGATGTTGTTCCATTCCTATTTATGTGACCACTGCAGCCAATTACTGACCTAAGCAGTCATGTGTGCAAGAACAGTATGTGACTGCTGAGGTCAGTGATTGGCTACAGCGACCATGTGAACACAGGAGATCGATCATCACTTCTGGTGTGATAGAGACAGAAAATGGCAGAGAAGAGAGGCACAGTGTTTTATGGCAGGACTCAAAAGATAAGATTTTCTTTTCATACCTTTTCTGTTCTGTTATTAATATTCTTTTATTTAGGTCAGACAAGACCTAAAAGAGATATTCCAGTTTAAAAGAGTACATTTATTTATTTAGAGAATATGATGTTGAACAATTTCCTATTTCACATCTTTTTAAAATGTTGCTTACAGACCTTTATTATATCCATACAATAGCCTCTCCCTAAAAGAAAAAAAAAATAGTACGGCCCATTTTAGTCTTGAAAAATCCAACTGTAGGAGAGCTGGAAAGAACTAAACCTGGTGTCAGTCTTGCAAGCCGTCATGTGACCCTGACAAGTATCATGTTTCTGGTCTTTCAGTTAACTTCCCAGGTATCTAACAGGTGAATAGTATAGTATATTGTATTGAAAATCAGAACATATTCAGTATATACAGTACTACTACCTTCAGCATTACTTCAGAATGCCCATCAATGTCTGTGTAGAGACAGATGTGTGTTGTGTTTTTTTTTTTAAACATTACATTTTATTATTAATATGAAAAGATCACCTAGAGACAGGCAGTCATTCTACAAATCACCTAAAGACAGGCAGCCATGTTAATACACACAGTAATGTAGTTACTATGATAACTACAATAAAAATCATTATTACAACACAATCCTATTTACTTATCACTTGGATGTACCCTGTGTGGCCCCTTCCTCCCACTGGACCTGTGGAGGGAAGCATACATACCTGCTTCCTGCCTGTTGGTTTTCCGCTCCTTTGGTCCATCACATTTGTCATCTTCCAACTTGCACAGAGATCACATGTGTCTGTGAAGCCAATGACAGGCTGTGGCAGGAATGTGACCCCCCCTTAACAGCCATGTCACTGTCACGGTCCTTCCTGTGACAGATGTCAGGAGATCAAGGAGACTGCCTGAGCGTGGAGGAATCTCACAGCCTCTTTGTTTATTCTGGATTCAGTGTGGTTTTTGTTAATGACCACATCCCCTGTTTCAGGTGTAGCTTAGTAGTCATTACTACTCTATTTAGTCTTACCCCACCCTTCTGACTGTGTGGTAAGATAGCTTCATTTGGTTTTGGAAGAGCTAGTGTGTTGTCCTCTCTGGTGTTTCTACTTGTCCATCTCTACAGAAGTTAAGTGTTGCGTTTGTTTGTGTTTTGTTTTCCCTTCCTTGTTGGTTGTTACTAGGCCTCAGGGAGTCGCTTGTTTCTTCATCTGGGAAGGAACGAGTTGTCTCAGCCCTGCCAATATCCATGGGGCTATTTAGGGTCTCCAGGGTCCCAGGTTGCAGGGTATGGGCATTCCTACCTTCAAGGGGTGCCCATATGGTTAGGAGTCAGGGCCAGGAGTAGGGTTCTCTAGGTGGTGACCTTTTCCTTTCGCTAGCATTATAGCCAAGTAGCTTTCCCTTTTCCTCCTGATTGTCTGTGTTGTGTTTTCTCCTATACCTCATCAGTGACAGTCACGGGGTCACGTGCTGCTTGGGGGAAACGTTACCACTGTGGATTGTCACTGGCTACACAGGCACATGTGACCCCTGTCTGTACTACAGGTTGACAAGTTGGAACTGGAGGGCATGGACCTTAGGAGCCTGAACCTAGCAGCGGGGAGTAGGTAAGTATGCTTCCCGCCATATGTCCAGTGGGGAGCGGAAGCTGGCCAAATTATTATTATTTTTTAAGCAATGTTAGAATATGTGTGGTAACCCTTATAGTTACCTTCTTATGTACTGAAACGATATATTAGAAGACGCAATGGGGGAATTCTCCTTTACTGTCAATCAATTTAAAATTATCTCTAGGGACTCCGTTCTGCAAATCAGCCCTACGGTGTCTTTGTCTACGTTCCTTCCAATACTCTCCATTCGTATGCATATTTTTCATTTCAGCGCATAATTATTAGCTAGGCACCTGTGTTTGTTAGAAGTTTTATGGAGTGTGATACATTTGCCAGTGAAGTACAGATTGACAATTTTGTTTTCCGAGGTCCCTCCTGGTTTTTAACACTGGAAGTATTAAAATGGAAATTTTTCGCAGAGTGTAATTTTGGAGAATTCGCTCTTGACATGCTTGAATTAGCAGGACTAGATGGATTACAGATTTATAAGTGCTTTGTTGCATATTTTTTATCCAGAGGACATTGAATATTTTTATGTACTTAGAAAATGTTTTGTCAGAGCTGTATCAAGATGCCCAGAATTATTTTTTTTAAACATAAAATGTATTTTATAGAGGAGAGAGACACGTATTTTCAGAGAGAGAGCCAAAAGTAGGTCATGGTAATCATTTAAAGTAGAAATTCACCTTTGTTGAAATATATAAGGAATAAGTAAAACAGGATGCATTTTATATAACGGTTTTGCTCTCTGTGTCCTCTGTGGTTCTCCAAATAAATCATATAAAAGGACTGTATAAAAAACAATAATAGGCTGGTGTCACAGTTTTTATGGCAAGTTTTTGACCTAAAGTCAGGAGCGAATCCAGAAGGAAGAAGACGTGTAAGTCCTTCTTTTATTTTGATCCTTAATTTTCCAACCTAGTTCTGGAAATCTGGAATCGGGCTCCCTCCACCATGACTGCTTTGAGTAGCCAGTTGCGAAAGGCTTATGATTATTTTGGTCTCCATAATGCACAAGGATAATGCACACAGTAATGTCACAGTACAAGTATAATGCACACAGTAATGTCACAGTACAGGCACTCCTAACACAGTATGCACTCCTAACTTGAGCGAATCGAAATACACAAACTCCGGAATTTCCCCATGCTTTGTGGTAGCGAATCGACCTCCCTGAATGGTGGGGAAAAAAAAAACTTCTTTCATCCGTTTGAGGGCGAAGAGCCGGCCACTGTCATCTTGATGGAAGATCTTGCACGATATCCCGTGCGCAATGATGTATGACGTCACCACACTGGCTGACGTGATGACATTATCACGGGCCGCGCAGGATTTTGAGCTAGATATTCAATCAAGGTGACGGCGGCAGACACTTTGCGATCAAATTGTTGAGGTAAGTATGATTTTATAATAAATAAAAAAAATTAACACTGTATTATTACTGTCAGATGCCGCAATCAGCTATGAACGTGGCATCTGAGGGTTACAATGACGGGGAGCAGCGCAATCACTACTCCCTGTCATTATACCCACTATTTACAAAGAGATGCACTTTGTGGCATAGTAATTATTTTTTTGTAAAATTCAGTGAAGCAGCCAATTCGAATTTTTCAATACTTTGCTTATCACTACTCGTAACTAAACATGGCTGATTTTGATTAGCACAAGTATAAAGCTGTAGCCTGCTCTTCCTGCATTTATTGGAAGCCATTTGGCAGCAGGAGACGCAAAATACAGAGTGGGCTCAGCATACATGTGGAACCTGCATTCTCTGAATCTAATGGAGGCCATTATGGTAGTATTTAGCAAAGGTTCCTGTTCTAAAGAGATCACCTTGGGATCAGACAGCAACAAACAATTTAGTAGAAAATGTATTTGCGAAGAATCTCTCATTTATATAATGAGCGTAGTGTTAGCACTAGTATATTTTCTATAGTAAGTATAGTTTGCAGAATGCTGTTGCTTTGTTTGTTTTTGCTTTCAAACATAATCCACACAGTGATGTCACAGAACAAGCATAATGCACACAGTCAAGCCATAGTACAAAAATATTGAACACAGTGATGTCATAATAAAAACGTAATGCAAACAGCAATGTCACAGTACAACGATAATGTACACAGTGATGTTACAGTACAGGGACAGTGCACACAACGATGTCACTGGGAAGTTACAGCACAGGGATACTGTTGACAGTGATGTCACAGTAAAGGAATCATCTACTCAAAGCATTTAGTCATAACTAGTACAAAAAGGTTACTGTGTACTGTACCTGTGACCTCACAGCATAGGAAAAAATATGTAATGATGTCACAAGCAGATATAAGGAAAACATGATCTACCAGTACAAGGATAATGGAAACAGTAAAGCTACAGGGGAGGGATAATGCACTCAGCAGAGGTAGTCTTCATCACTGACTGTCCCTCATGTCGACTGTCCCTCATGTCTGGGTAGAAATTGCCTCCTTTTGTTGGTGGGTTCCACAGCATCTATTGTGCCTGCTAACCTGTTGGTTACATACATAGTGTTCACATAATGTTACACTGTGCCCTCAGGTAAACTGTAACCACAAAGCTTCAGAATGTCCACAAAACAGTGCCCACCATGCCAAAAGTCACACAGTCCTCACCTAGCGTCAAACAGTATCCAGTGTGGCATACTTTGGCACAATGATGACCATAGAGTGCCAACCAGCACCTAGAACAACATCATACTTTCCAACTTTCAGTAGTTAGTAAGGAGAAGATGCAGTATGGTTATGGACATGCCCCTTTTCATGACCGATCATGCCCTTTTAGAACATATATGGGCATCCTGGCACCATGTACAGCTATAGTGCATGAAGGGTGGCTTTCTAGGAGAAAGCAGCCCTCCTTGAGCAGTGCAGGAGATTTTTTAGCTCCTACGGGAGTCTGTGAGGTCTCCTCTTTTTCCAGGAACCTCCTTGACATTCTGGGAGAGTTGGGAAGTATGAACGACATATTACAGATCTGCCTTCGTTACTTATAGAGACAACTTACAAACATTAACTGTGCCATGTTTATTGACTGTAAGACTCTATTCACACTTCATTTTGTGAACACACTTGGCATATGAGCATTGTACTGAAATATACTGCAAAGCATTGAAAGTGTTATGTGATTGTATTTCATGTATTATGTGCATGTAGTACATATCCCATAAGGTTGTATAGGGAGCGGGAGGTCCCATGAGGCTAGATAGGGCTGGCTTTTGAAGTTTATGGCTGACTGCTGAGGAGTGGAGTGGAAACCTCAGAGCAGCAAGGAGCAGCTCGTGTCGGGAGATTCCATTTCCCTACAGTCCACAAGCAGTTTATGTACCAGTCCTTAGATGGGAGAAGATCTATGGAAGGTTTAGCCACTACAAACGGATTGAAGACAAATTTGGCAAGGAAGGTAATCACCACCAATCTGGCTATAGCCTCTGCGTGTGGTGAAAACACTGTAAGCTACAAGCTGCCTACCATAACCAAAGGACAGGAAGGGCCCCCTGTTCAGAGGCTACTGTGGACATCATATACAGTACTTATATATCTGATGATAAAGAAAGTACATCCCTTTAGGCCAGGAAAAAGTGAGATTGACCATTCTGATTGAGAGAGAGAGAGAGAGAGAAACTCGCTTCAATATATGACCTTTGGGAATTACTTGAGTCAACTGTAAAGAACGCATTTCACGCATTTCATGTGAATAGTGCTTTTGTGGATCACCTACTGACCGGCTTCAGTAAAGTGCTGTGGATCTGTTGTATCAAAACTGGTCTTGTCATGATACCGCACCATAATACAATTTACCCCATCACTTTTACTGCAACGGACCCCAGGGGGCGACGGCCTGAGGTAAGACGCTGTGACCCCTAGAACTTCCATTCGCACTACCACTCCCATCCACCACACCGCCTCCTACGAGGGGCCCAATGAATATGTGCTAGAATGGTAACTGGCGCCTACTTTGAATGTAACCATAGCAATGGACGGGCAGATGGTTACCCATAATAATGCAAGTAAAACTGCTGAGTGCTCAAAATAGTTCAGCTCTGCCATATCTGTACACCAAGAAGCATGTATATGATTCAGCTGACTTAAGAAACCTCCATTTTGATAGCTGCTTCTGTTCTGTAAAATGGCGAATAGTGAAGCATTAGAAGGTGTTCACACTTTAAACTGCCAATATGAGAAGAACAGCTTTTACAGACAAAGTAAGCGCAATATACGCCCGGAATGTAATGGGACACAGAGGGGAAATGCTAGTCATAGACGTGAAGAGAATCAGAACGACACCATTCAATGGATTCTTTGCAGCACTTGCAGCTTCTCCCCGCTTGATGTGTGTACGTTCTTATTTATTCCGAGCCAACAATGCCTCACAATCTCCAATGTAGCAAAGAAAAGGAAAGTACAATAAGTGATGATACAGACAGTGGGAGCGTGTGTCTCGGCAGTAAAGAAAAATGAAATTGTCTGGATGGGCCGGGAGAGGTGGGCAGAATACAAAGGATGAGATAATAAACTTCCTAATCCATAGTGGGAGGAGAGTGTCAGCTTGAAGACGAGAACATACGGTATAAAAATGTCATTCCTTATCTATTCTTATATTTCGAGAGCAGAACTAAGGAAATTGGGCTGGATCTGATGGCCATGTAGCCTCTAAGATCTTCTGCAGTATTTACATTGCAGTATTTGGCACCTGAACACCATGATCACACAACCTTCTTCTTCCAAATGCTTGGCAGTTGGGTACTATCTCATCGTTAGGACTGTTGCTGCTACCTTTCTTGGCATACAAGCTAGAACATATGTGAAGGAAAGTCATAAAACATAGTAACATAGTAACATAGTATATAAGGCCGAAAAAAGACATTTGTCCATCCAGTTCGACCTGTTCCCTGCAAGTTGATCCAGAGGAAGGCAAAAAACCCCTGTGAGGTAGAGCCAATTTTCCCCACTTAAGGGGAAAAAATTCCTTCCCGACTCCAATCAGGCAGTCAGAATAACTCCCTGGATCAACGACCCATCTTTAGTAGTTATAGCCTGAAATATTATTACGCTCCAGAAATACATCCAGGCCCCTCTTGAATTCCTTTATTGTACTCACCATCACCACCTCCTCAGGCAGAGAGTTCCATAGTCTTACTGCTCTTACCGTGAAGAACCCTTTTCTATGTTTGTGTACGAACCTTCTTTCCTCCAGACGCAGAGGATGTCCCCTCGTCACAGTCACAGTCCTGGGGATAAATAGATGATGGGAGAGATCTTTGTACTGACCCCTGATATATTTATACATAGTTATTAGATCTCCCTCAGTCGTCTTTTTTCTAGAGTGAATAACCCTAATTTTGATACCCTTTCGGGGTACTGTAGTTGCCCCATTCCAGTTATTACTTTAGTTGCCCTCCTCTGAACCCTCTCTAGCTCTGCTATGTCTGCCTTGTTCACGGGAGCCCAGAACTGTACACAGTACTCCATGTGTGGTCTGACTAGTGATTTATAAAGTGGTAAGACTATATTTTCATCACGGGCATCTATGCCCCTTTTGATGCAACCCATTATCTTATTGGCCTTAGCAGCAGCTGCCTGACACTGGTTTTTACAGCTTAGTTTGTTATTTATTAAAATTCCTAGATCCTTTTCAATGTCAGTGTTACTGAGTGTTTTACCATTTAGTATGTACGGGTGACTTGCATTATTCCTTCCCATAAAGTAGTAATAAAAGGTGACAAACATAAAGGGCCAAATTGGATGGTTCATTATAGGGCTGAAACACCAGGTTACTTGGTTGCCAGTGGTTTTAGTCAAGAACCAATGTTATCTGCTATCTGGTTCCATCAGATTTGGAATTGGTTTCTGGGATGGATTGCTTGGCTGGCTATAATGGGCATATAAACTAGAAATGACCACAAATAAAATATTCTTTCATGCGCTTTGACTTTAGATGAAAAAGGACTTTACATAGCTGGCCCCTATGTTTAATATCCAGGTATAGATCCATGTTTTTATCCACTTCTGAAGAACTTTTTTAGATATTTTTTGAACCTGGAGAAGATACTGTGACTTAGTGTTGGTCGAGCACCAAAATGCTTGTGTGCTCGAGTAGAACACTTCACGATGCTGAGCACCCGAGCACAATGGAAGTCAATGGGAGAACCCGAGCATTAAACCAGGCTCCCCCGGCTCTGAAGAGGGGATGGTGTCAGGACTGTAGTTTGGCTTAGAAGTCCCTGCTATGACTCCATACATAGCTATATCCATATATGGAGTCAGTACTTGGGGACAACCCAGTGTGTTAAAATCTAATTTCTAAAGAGTTTCTGCCAGGATTTGAATGCCCAACTTTATACATTCGAGGCAAGGACCTTATCCACTCAGCTATAAAGCTGAATGCTAAACTGTGTCAGAAAAACCTCATAGTAGTTTCTGATGTAGTGAGTATTCCTATTCAGTAGAATACTTATTTTATATTTCTTTGCACGTTAGCATGTAGCTCTATAGTGTAGTGGTTAATAACCTTGCCTCTAATGTACAAGATTGGGAGTTCAAATCCCTGCAGAAACATCTCAGATATAAAGAATACATTTATATATTTTTTTTGTAATTGTAAAAAAATGTATAGCACAAAATAGATGTGTAATTACTGAAAGCTGCCAGGATTTGAACTCCCAACCTTGTACATTAGCGACAAGGACATTAACCACCACACTGTAGAGGTGCATGTTAACCTGCACAGAAATATAAAATAAGTCTTCTGCTGAATAGGAATACTCACTTCATTAGAAATTACTATGAGGTTTTTCTGACACAGTTTAGCATTTAGCTTTATAGCTGAGTGGATAAGGTCCTTGTCTCTAATATACAAGGTTGGCAGTTCAAATCCCAGTAGAAACTTTTCAGAAATCGATGCTAAATTACATTTAAATACACTGACTTAAGCACACTCAGTGTTCGGCCAAACTCCAAGATGTGCCAAGCATAGCGATGCCCGAGCCGAACTTGTGTTTGGCTGAACATGCTTGCACAACACTAACTGTGACTAATAAGTTGAAAGGGTTGGTCAATCCCATGATCCTGCTTACAATAGTGCAAAGTAATAAAAGAAGTTATATTTTTCCACCCAGATTCAGATTCTTTCATGTTCTTCAGTTTCCAGTGATGACCCATTGAAACAACCTCTGAAAGCTGCATATTGCCAATCACTGGCTGCAAGGCTCACATGTCAACATGTCATCACTGGAGCAGTAAGAACACAGGCAGGAGGAGGACAAGAGAAGCATTGGCATTGGGGTGGCAGAGGAGTGGAAACATGAGTATTACTCTTTTTTTCTGTCATTATACACCATTGCAATCTGATATTTTTTTTTTATTCATTGCATTGTACACCCCTATTACTCTTTAATACGTTGCTTCAGATTTGTTGCTCATCCAAAGCTTTATTCTGATATATTGATATATGTATCTGTGATATATTAAGGCTTTTTAATATGACATTTTTGTTTCAAAGGTATTGCATTTTATTCTACTAGATCAACATAGCAAGATCTCAGTGCAATACCTGTACATTTACCCTAGCAAAGAATATGGATGGTATAGAGAAGGGGACACTTACTAGACAGACAACCATTGCAAGAGGATCTCTCTTTCTTTCTCTGAGTGGACCCAAAAAGCCCAGGTTATACTCGTGGCTCATTTGCTAGAATGCGCACTATGTAGTACCCCATTTGGCGTCTCTAGCACAAAGGACATCATTTTATCACGGACGATTCAGCAACAAGACCCCAGTGATGAGATGATCACCAGTGAGGACAACATTTGGAAAGATTGTTGTTCTGTCACATCGGCAATTCCATCATATTTTGGACATCACGATGGAAGACCAAACGACTCAATTCTAAGTCAGTGGTATCCATCGGGTATAATTGTCCCCTGTCATAGAATGGGTCTGAAAGAGCAGTGTGGCTTCTTTTACAGATGGAAGTCATAAAATAAAGCCTTACATTTATTTTGCCAGATCCTTCTCTTCATCAACATTATTTGCTGATAGAGAATTGGGAGCTCCCTGTTCACATTAGATTGTCATCAGAGATGCCATTCCTGTCCAACAATACAGTAATGTGTATGAGGGCCTTAAACATGGCATCCATAACCCATAGCCTATAATGTAATTAATTGATATGTCCTGTAAAACTCATGATGTTTCTGATAAGTGAATGCCATTATGGCCTTTAAGTTATGGATAGCATGGTTAGACATCCATCACAGCCTCTGTTTAACATATGCATCAGAGGCTAAGAGTAAGTAAAATTGAGCCAACCTATCCTAGCCCCCCGCCCCCGCCATTTAAATTGACAAGGCTTACCTGTATAATACCTTTAGAGCCTGAGTATAAAAAACTCAAGTATAAATCTTTATGGATACTCCCGTGGGGAGAATTCACAAAAATGCTCAATAAATATCGTAAAAGAACATCATTATTTACAATCATTCTTGAAAACAATAGCTGATAATAACACAAACAAAGAAAATGTAACATTCACTGCATAATACAAGGATTAATCAGTACAGTCAATGCTAGGGATGTCATTTCGAAATGTGGAAATCCTGAGAGAATCTGTCCCTGGAGGGTAGGACTGAAAACTACATATTGACCAGTTGAACAGAATTTTTCCTCTTTTTTGGTTTTCAACCTAAAAGTTCATTCACACATAGTGTTTTACAGATAATGTTCCCTTTGGGGAAGAAATCCCAGTGAGGGGAAAGTAGTTAAAGAACATTTCCAACACAATCTTGTCCTTTTCGGTTAAAGGGATATTGCGAGAATGAAGAAAATAAAATTCAGCAAAAGTTCTTAACAGCTGTATTTAGGATCATATTCCCTGACAAGCAGAGCAGAGAGGAGGATGAGGCAGCTCTTTAGCTCAGTGTTGTGAAGTAACTTGCCCTCCTGTTTGTTAGGACAGGTTTTGTGTGTACTAATACCCTTTACATTGTGAAATATTCTTTTTAAATATGTTCTAGTTATGGCTGAAAAGTTGGGTGACAATCAATACAACTACAGATGACATAGGTGTTGTCTCCCGGCCTTTATCTTAAATGGTAAATTTTACATCTTCTGTTCCCACATCCTTACAAAAAAAATGTTTTGTGCAATGTTTATTCACTCCTCAGCCAAAATCATATAAAATATATATCCGCCCACCCAAAAACATGCATCATTTACAACATGTTTTTTTCACATTGAAATCAATGGTACACACATTGGACAGCTGATTTAAAGGGCATCTCTTGTCAAATCAATTCCACATGTACAAACATAGTGCACTCCACATCTTGCTCTTGTCCTAACCAATTACTAGTTAAGTTGGGTCATCTCTACAGCCATTGACAGCAATTGAGCTGCATTTCCAGGCATTTCCTTCCCTGTCGAGAAAAGGATCAAGAGATGTCTATTATCAGAAAGGCAGAACAGAGTATTGGCGAGGTTAGACCAAGGAGCATTGGGCCCGATTTACTAATGTGTCTGCCTCTAAAATTCGTCTAAAAAGTGGTACAAACTGGAGGAATTTGGTAAAACTAGGGTTTCCACATTTTTTTCTGACTTAATCAAATAGGCAGTGAGGTTCAGTGAGAAAGGTTACGGATTTACTGGAAACAGGGCAGGCCTAAGATGAACCATTTTGGGCCAAATTGCTCCACAATTCTGCTACAAAAATCGTTCTCAAGGTAAGTCAACTAATAGTTGGCACCGAGCTATGCAAAAGTGTCCGTCTCTGCACCAGATCATCATCCAGCCTGAGCTCCTGTGATAATTCTGGTGCTTGTCTAGACAGCTTCTTTAAGTAAATGCCATCTATATGATTAATAAATTTAGGTCAATGTTTTAGCTGTGATGGAATACTACTTTAATGACATCATTAAATGAGTTGTTCACTTTGGAAAAACCTTACTTAATTGAAGTCTTCTTGCCGAAACACCAAACAAACCCATGCTCTCTTGGAAAACCTGATGCTTAATGTTTAGTTTCCCCACCACAGGGGAAATGAAACATTACACAGTGTCCATTCAACTCAATAGGTCATACATGTACATGTAACGTGAGAGAGACGCAATACGTAACCTTTCTCCTAATTTTCTAATAGATGAGGATTATTGCCATGGGACCGACACCTACTAACTCAGATCTTTTTTATTAGAATAGATATGACAATCCCTTTAATGTGACCTGTAGGAAGTTTATCTGGCAACCGTCTGCCAAGGTGAACTGCTCAGCTGCAGACAGAAATCACATTAAGGTATATTTATTAATGTAATTGCATTGAAAAGAATATTCACCCTACCATTTTTTAGACATTTGTAAACTGTCAGAAGAAAGGGGAATTGCTTGTAATATGTGTGACTTTGTGACCAAAAGATTCATCAATGTGCACTGTGTTGCTGAATGTAGTGCTGAAGGTTACCTACTGGTATACCATTTGGTGGTAGGCTACTTTTAATAAATATGCTCATTTGGAACATTCTTCACTCCTGTTGCCTTAGGCTACTTCCACATTTGCGTTTTCAATTCCGCTTTTGAGATCCGTCATAGTATCTCAATAGCGGAAGAAAACACTTCAGTTATCTCCCCATTCATTGTCAATGGGGACAAAAATGAACTGAACAGAACGGAATGCACCAAAATGCATTCCGTTCCGTTTGGTTGCGTCCCCATCGTGGACAGAAAAATTATAGTGACATTTTTATTTGTCCATGTCACTATACTTAAATTCAAGAATTTGGCATTGGGGGTGTGCCATTTCAATTTTTGCCTCAGGCGGCAGGAGGGCTATGTGCTTCCCTGCCCCTAGCCACAAAGCAGGGAAGGGGGGCCCAAGCTGAACTCTTGCACCAGGGTCCATGAGCCTTTACCTACGCCCCTGTTTATGGCCCATGTATTTGTTCTCAAAAGACAGGAAGTCTTAAATGGGTTGCTTTACTTAGGCCTCATGCACACAACCGTTGTTTGTTTCCGCGTCCATTCCATTTTTTTTCACGGATAGGATGCTTCCCCATTCATTTCAATGGGTTCATCAAAAAATGCGGATGGTCAACCATTGTTTTCCGCATCCGTGGTCCATGTTTACATTCCGTCAAAAAATAGAGCACGACCTATTTTTTGTATGTTTGCAGACAAGGATAGATATTATTACAATGGATCTCCCATAAAAACGGATCTTCTCAAAAAAACGGTCCGTCATCCATTTTTTTAGCGGGCACAAAATTTGCGGACGGAATGGACGCGGAAACAAACAACGGTCGTGTGCATGAGGCCTTAAGCAAATGGCACTTATCAATATAGTGACATGGAAAAAAAAAAAAAAAAGTTCTAAAAAAAAACCATGCTTAACAATTTCATGATGACACAATCTTTTTAACTTGGGAACAAACAGAACACTTACATAGTGCTCTCCTTTTTAGCACTTCCCGGGCTCCTCTTTGGTAATCCAAGATGGACGGCCCACTTCTTAGACTACTTGGTGCACACTGTGCATATCGTAACCCAAGACACTCCCTTGTCCAGGCCTGCTCTTGGATTGGCCAGCACTGTCTATGTGAGTAGTGCTGGCCAATCCAAGGGCAACAGGAAGTGTCTTGGACTACCAAATGTTCAGTATGCATCAGGTGGTCTGAGAAGCAGTGCGGCCATCTTAGATGGCCCAGAAATTGACAGATCTGCAGATCAAAATATGAAAAGGAGGGCGCCATGTAATTGTTCTGTTTGTTCACCAGATAATGTGATTTTTTTTTTCTTGAACCCGAGGGTCCCTTTAATATGGCTGAACACTGATGATTTGTACTAGGCGATTTTCACTAACTACCTGGAAAATCATTTTCCTCGACACGGCTTCTTGAGCACTGCAGATTTTTAGCAAAACATCTGCATTGGAACGAAATGAGGATCAATTTGCAAATGTTCTTAATGATTTAATGACTTTGGTAAAAAGAACGATGGGTGATTTATTTTGTAACTGATATAAAAGCATCCAGGCTACATTAGGTAAATGCTGATTAACACAAAGGTTGTTTGGGTTATTATAAGAGGAAACGGATAGTGCGGCTCTTCCTAGACTCTGCTGCAGTGTATGAATAGGGGGTTGCAATTCCATGACATAGCAATTCCATAATAAGCTATCATTGCTCCATCCACACATTGCCTCCTGCTAACTGCAGATGACAGCAGGTGACATCCTGTACTTTGCTAACTGGCTTCTTGATTACAAACATAAAATTGTCTGTCTCTAGTCAGAGGTAGAAGCAGCAGATCTGAATTTACCAGAGAACTGAGTGCCATGAGAACAGGCGGAAAATGTTCAGGACTTTTTGGGCCAGATTTATCAGTAGCTAAAGTCACTTTAATGGAGTGAAAAAGTCGCAAAAAAATGCGCAATCGGTAAATTAGCAATTTTTTTTGCGACTTTTTCAAGCTCTGCACTAAGCTCTACAGTTTTGTGAAAGTGGGTGTGTTGTCTTATGTAAATAAATCTCTAGACAGATTTACTATTGCAACCATTTAAAAAGTCGCAAAAAGTCACAAAAAGTCGCAAAAAATGCGCAATTTCAAGACCAGGGGGGACCATGCTTATCTTATGCGACTTTTTAATAGAACATGCAACTTTTTCGTAAAGACGTGCGACTTTTGTAAAGCCGCTTACTGAAGGATAAACTGCTACCGTCAAACCACATTTATCACAGTATTAAAGGACCATTAATAAATCTGACTAGCCAAAGGTAACTTTGGGCATATGTAAAAGTGGAGTAAGATATAAGTGTAATGATAAATCTGGCCCTTTGTGTATTGGGCTTATTTTGCACATGGAGGGAATTTCAAAAGCCCTGTACACTTCTCTTCTGGCACAAAAAAAAAAAAAAAAAACAGATGCAAATTTTTTTTTGCACAAAATTTGCAATTTTTGTGAGCTTTTTACACCTGCTCTCTCTACTTTTGAAAAGTGGGTGGCTTTTATACATCAGATTTATCAAATGCAACATTCAAAAAGTAACACTTGTAACCCCAAGCGGGAAACAGAGGGAGATAAAACTTAACTTTTACTGATAATGAATAAAATCGATGCACTGCACCACAAAATAATGAGTCGAAACAAAACAAAATAGCATACTGTACACACACCTGAGGAGCAATGTAGTGAACCCAATGAGTCAATAGACAATCAATCACAGTGCATAGAGAAAAAAATTTGAAAGTTCTTACCAATCTTGAAGTGCCTCAATAAGTACGTTTCAACTGCATGTTCAAGTGGCTACTGGTCTCTTGTATAGATTAGGCAGCGGAAACCACTGGCACTAGTAAATCCTAGGTTAAAGAAAGTGACTAGGAATACCCTGCCAATCTATAAAGAGAATTCGCCCCGAAAGGGGCGACCCTAGTCCCTTTTCTTAACCTAGGCTAGTATTAGGGCCAGTGGTTCCCGCTGCCTAATCTATATAAGAGACCAATAGTCACCTGAACATGCAGTTGAACCGTACTTATTGAGGCACTTCAAGATTGGTGAGAACTTTCAAATTTTTTTCTCTATGCACTTATGCCTTGTGATTGACTGTCTATTGACTCATTGGGTTCACTACATTGCTCCTCAGGTGTGTGTACAGTATGCAATTTGTTTTGTTTTGACTCATTATTTTCTTGTCAATTTTATTTATCAGTAAAAGTTAAGTTTTATCTCCCTCTGTTTCCCCTTTGGGGTTACATGTGTTATTTTCAGTCTTTATTGGGAGCTATATGTGAGTAGTTACATTTTCACTAACAACGTTTCCAACATTCAAAAAGACACAAAAAATTGTCTAATCTCACTCCATTGGGGGAATTCACACACTGTGTCTGTTTTGTGGAAACCTGCCATGTGCGTCCCTCATTTTCCCCTTCCACAGGTCCTGCACTATGTTACAAATGCCTATTTTTGGCATTATTCTTGTCCACAAAACAGAAAAGAATAGGACATGTTTTGTATTTTTTAGTATTAAAATGAATGGACAGGCATGCAATACGAAAAAAATGTGGATAGGATGCAAACCAAAAATATGGTCGTGTGCATACACCCTTAGGGCTCATGCACATGACCGTTGGATGTTTTGTGTCAGCAAATTGTGAATCCGCAAAACACAGGTACTAGCTGTGTGCATTCCGCATTTTTCAGAACGGCCAACCCCTAATAGGAGAGTCCTATCCTTGTTCCGTAACGCGGACAATAATAGGACCTGTTCTATTTTTTTTTGTGGAACGGCCATGCTAACATACGGACATCGATTGCACACGGAGCCATTTCCATTTTTTGCGGCCCCATTGAAGAGAATGGTTCCGCATACACGCTGCCAAAAAAAAAAAAAAAAACGGACATGGAATAAAAATAACTTTTTTTGTGCCATGAAACACCGGCTTTTTTGTGACTTTTCCTCCCCAATAGAAAAGTCTACTGGAAACAGCTTGAAAAAAATGTCGTACCCAGTTCATGCTGCGTTTTAATATAAAAAGTTATTAAATCTCATGTCTGGATGCATATGCATATACACTCACCTAAAGAATTATTAGGAACACCATACTAATACGCTGTTAGACCCCCTTTTGCCTTCAGAACTGCCTTAATTCTACGTGGCATTGATTCAACAAGGTGCTGATAGCATTCTTTAGAAATGTTGGCCCATATTGATAGGATAGCATCTTGCAGTTGATGGAGATTTGAGTGATGAAAATCCAGGGCACGAAGCTCCCGTTCCACCACATCCTAAAGATGCTCTATTGGGTTGAGATCCGGTGACTGTGGGGGCCATTTTAGTACAGTGAACTCATTGTCATGTTCAAGAAACCAATTTGAAATGATTCGAGCTTTGTGACATGGTTCATTATCCTGCTGGAAGTAGCCATCAGAGGATGGGTACATGGTGGTCATGAAGGGATGGACATGGTCAGAAACAATGCTCAGGTAGCCCGTGGCATTTAAACTATAGCCAATTGGCACTAAGGGGCCTAAAGTGTGCCCAGAAAACATCCCCCACATCATTACACAACCACCACCAGCCTACACAGTGGTAACAAGGCATGATGGATACATGTTCTCATTCTGTTTACGCCAAATTCGGACTCTACTATTTGAATGTCTCCACAGAAATCGACACTCGTCAGACCAGGCAACATTTTTCCAGTCTTCAACAGTCCAATTTTGGTGAGCTCGCGCAAATTGTAGCCTCTTTTTCCTATTTGTAGTGGAGATGAGTGGTACCCGGTGGGGTCTTCTGCTGTTGTAGCCCATCCGCCTCAAGGTTGTGCGTGTTGTGGCTTCACAAATGCTTTGCTGCATACCCCGTTTGTAACGAGTAGTTATTTCAGTCAACGTTGCTCTTCTATCAGCTTGAATCAGTCGGCCCATTCTCCTCTGACCTCTAGTATCAACAAGGCATTTTCACCGACAGGACTGCCGCATACTGGATGTTTTTCCCTTTTCACACCATTTTTTGTAAACCCTAGAAATGGTTGTCCGTGAAAATCCCAGTAACTGAGCAGATTGTGAAATACTCAGACCGGCCCGTCTGGCACCAACAACCATGCCACGCTCAAAATTGCTTAAATCACTTTTCTTTCCCATTCTGACATTCAGTTTGGAGTTCATGAGATTGTCTTGACCAGGACCACACCCCTAAATGCATTGAAGCAACTGCCATGTGATTGGTTGACTAGATAGGTGCATTAATGAGAAATAGAACAGGTGTTCCTAATAAGTCTTTAGGTTAGTGTATGTCAGCTATAGAAGCATAGGGTAAGGAGGACTATTTTAAAAGGGAAACCTTTTGGCCTATTATCTACCTGTGCAGCTCTGAAACCTGTATCGTGGAAATTTGCATTTTGTGTATCAACCAGTCCATGCATGCTAAGAACTGTCCTGATCTGTCTGCATTTCAATTCTTCCATAAAGAATTGTTCTGCTGTACAACTGCCTCGTCATTGCTTTCCACACTACTATTGCACTGCACGACAACTGAGATCTGGCCTTTCACCTCAAAACTTTCAACACTAAGGGAACCTCCACCATCATTAGGCAGGAGAACCACAGAACCGGAGTGTGCCCCGAAGGCAGGAACAGGTACCCCTTCCCATCACTGCACACGGAGTGTCAGAACCGTGAGTACAACTACTACTACTACACCCATCCGGCCACTCATTTACACATATGTTCCTGTGGCCTGGTCATTGCACATCCGTACGGTAGCCAGCCAGTGCTGATTCTTACGATAATCTGCTATGCACCACCTTCCAGCTGAGATGCACAGAGCAGGAAAAAATTGGTTATTGAAAAAAAAAAGGAGAGAACATTATCCACCTGTCTATGGAGGCTCCCCGGGGACAGAATCAACTAGCTCCTAAAAATACAGTGCTATCAAACACAATCACCGAAAGGAAGGACTGCCAGAATTCCAGCATATGTGCGCTTTATACCTGCAGAATGGGCACTATTGTAAAATATACATCTTTTTAAAATGTTGCATTTTTCCATTCAGTGGTAAATTCCCTTGAAGTCTTACTTATTTATGCTGCATAATTAGCTTTTAACAGCAAACGCTTTACCTGGCACACGGCATCTAGAGGATACTCAGAACAGAGCGAATGCATCATATTATGCAATACATTTAAGTATGCAAATGAAATGAGGACATAAAATGTAATGAGAGGGGTGAATGACATGAACGGATCCAGCTGGTTTGGCTGTACGAAAATATGAGCAGTTCCCAGTGATTGCGTGTTACAAATCAGGTGCATGGCTCTATGAATGTACATGCTTCTGTTTTTTTTTTTTTTCTTTTACTATTTTGCAAAACTTTAACAGCTAGTTCTGTTTCTCTGCATTTTAGCATTTTTTTTTGCAACAGCACTCTCCTGTCCTACAGGTGGGAACATTTCATCTGCCATCTGCTTTTCCTCCTTTTCCACATCATCTAATATCGAAGAGAATATGTCATCAAGAACATCCAGCTCCTCCTCTCTCTGCATGTTGCTGACTTTTCTAGGACATGGAGACTTTAAAGGATGATTTGGAAGAAGTAAAGCCAGCAAAAGATGAGGATGGTTATCATAAAGTCCAGACTGGATGGTATTGGTTAGCACACTGCCACCGGAATAATAAAGGCTTCCATCTTATTGGTATTGTATTACATATACGGCTGATTTAAGAATAAGTAGGAATGTAGGAATAAATTAAACTGATGCAGCATAAGTCTCCCTGAAGTCTCCTTGCGCTCTCCCTGCACTCTCCCTCTCCATTATTCTTCTGTTAATCATTTTCAGCAAAGCTCTCCCTAGTGCATGAGCACATGCCACTATCATAGCTATGCTCGGCCGAATACCGTGTGTGCTCGAGCGCGATGCTCAAGTCAGTGTATTTAAATCTAATTTAGCCTCTATTTCTGAAAAGTTTCTGTCGGGATTCAAACTTACAACCTTGTAAATTACAGCCAAGAAACTTAACCACTTCACTATAGAGCTGCATGTTCATTTAGTTAAAAAAAAAAATATATATAAAACTTTTGCTGTATAGGAATACTTAATAGTAGTAAGTATTCCTATGCAGCAGAAGTCTCACTTTATTTTTTATTTTTTTAAGAGACTGGCCATGTAGTCCTATCGTGTAGTGGTTAACATTCTTGGCTGTAATGTACAAGGTTGTGAGTTTGAATCCTGGCAGAAACTTTTCAGAAATAGAGGCTAAGTTAAATTTATATATATATATATTTATTTATTATTTGTAAAAGATGTATGGCACAAAATAAATGTGTAATTACTATATATATATATATATATATATATATATATATAAATGAAAAAAAACTGGCAGCACCGGGCAACTCCAAAACGGTATGGGTGCTAAGTCCTGGGGTGTGAGCGACCCAATTGTATACTGAGGAAGATGGACAGCACTCCAAAAAAATTCCAGGTGTTCTTTATTCAACCAAGTGGAGAGACGACGTTTCGGCTCGACAATAGAGCCTTTTTCCAGCCAAGCTTGAAAAAGGCTCTATTGTCGAGCCGAAATTTCGTCTTTCCACTTGGTTGAATAAAGAACACCTGGAATTTTTTTGGAGTGCTGTCCATCTTCCTCAGTATAAATATATATATATATCTATATATTGTAAGAGGGTGCAAGGTATCATATGCGATGGCAGGTACGTGTCACCGAGGTTGCTGGCCTCGGTGAGGTGAGAGCCGGGGTTTTTGTCTGCAGCAGCTTATGCTGCTAGACTTTGTTACTTAGTTTGGCTGCAAAGCTAATCCGGGCCGGCTCTTACTGGGAGTAGGTAAAGTGTAGGGTGGGTGCCTACTCCCCACGGTCCAGTTCTGGTTTTGGGCTGGATATAAAACACAGCCAGCAGCTGTGTCTGGGTGGTGATTATCCTGGAGCCTGCTAACAGGACTGTGAGGTTCTCTGTGCTGGAGGACGGAGCTCAGCAAGGTGGTGTTTCCCTGCAACCTGAAGGTGGAAACGCCTGCAGCTGGGCCGACTGCTAGGTGTGAACCCGCACCTAAACCACCCAGGTGACTGGACCCTGTGTTGGCCTGTTTTTGTTTTGCCACGTTATTTCCGTTGTGTGTGAACTGTCACCAAAGAGACTGTTTTTCATTTATGGTGTGCAAGTGTGAATAAAACACTGTTTGTTGCACAATCTGGACTCCTTGTTTTGCCTCTAAACTGCACCCGCACCGCTGTCTACCAGAGCGACTCCCCACATTATATATATATATATAACAACAACTCATACTTCTGATATATATGAATGCATAATATGTAGGAAACTACTACTGATGTTTATAGCCATAATATATTTACATATATTATAATATATTATATATTCTAAATATATAATAATATAATATATTATATATTCTAAATATATAATAATATATGTAAATATATTATGGCTAAAAACATATATACACAAATGTTTCTGAAATATTTCTGCTGGGATTTGAACTCCCATGTTTGTACATTAGAGGCAAGGATGTTAACCACGACACTATAGCGCTACATGTTAATATGGACAGAAATATACAATTAGCCTTCTGCTGAATAGGAATACTCACTGCATCAGAAACTACTATGTGGTTTTTACTGACATAGTGTAGCATTCAGCTTTATAGCTGAGTGGATAAGGTCATTGCCTTTAATGTAATGGGAGTTCAAATCCCGGCAGAAACTCTTCAGAAATGTGATTTAAATACACTGGGGTGTGTCCCCAAGCACTCACTCCATATATGGAAATAGATATACGTGGAGTCAGAGCAGGGACTCCTAAGCTGAACAAATCCTGACACCCTCAGCTCTTCAGAGCAGGGGGAGCCCGGTTTAATGCTCGGGTTCTACTATTGACTTCCATTGGGCTTGGTAAAGCACCCGATCATTGCAAAGTGTTCTACTCGAGCACAAGAGCACTTTGGTGCTCGCCCAACACTACTTGCCAAGTCTCTCCCTATGCTCAGCTTACAGGACAGTGGCGGAGACCGCGTGAGATGAGGGTTTTATAGGGCTGCTGTGACATCACAAGGGATGGCTATCTGCAGATTGTCTGACTGCAAGACATTATGGATGATCTTGTGTTCCTGGACTTGTCTCCTCTACAATTAGTTTCACTTTGTAACAAATATCATCCCTATCCCTGTGGGGAAAATTGGGCACAAATTGCAATGTGGTGCCCAGTTAAATCTTAGGTATGTCAATTCTTTCTGTGGGTTTTCACTGCAAATTTCATCTTTGGGTGAGATTCACAGGAAATGTGCAACAAAACTAGCTTACAAAATCGGAGGTAAAATCTGCAGTTTTTTTTTTGTTTATTTTTCATCACATGTTAGGTTGTCTCAATAAGACCTCTATGACGTGTCAATATGATAAAGGTCTGTTCTTAAGAAAAATGGGGTCTCCCGTTCCAGGAGAGATGTGACCTCACTCTCTTTAGAAGTCTAAAATCTGAGTGCGCCTACTTTGCTTGTAACTCAGAAAAACCACGTATGCTGGATGCTACACCACTACCCCTTTTTGTGGAATTATTGGGGATTCCAATTTTTGGACAGTGAGGACATATCCTATCAAAATGACATAATTGTCTTTAGTGAGAACAGAGATTCAAAAACGATGTGTGACGACTAATGTGAAAACTGTCTATTTACACATCTCGTCCGAATGAATTAGACACAAACAGTAATCCAATCTCCATGGAAGTGTCTCATCCCTAAGGACAAGGGTGTATAAACAATATCCTTTTTCAGATCAATACTGGAAACCACATTTTACCAGACAGTATAACAGCGTGAACACTAGAGGATTTCTCTACGCCTGGGATTGTGAGCATGACACTCTTTTTAAAGGGGGACCATTCCCATTGAATATGCAGTCCGTTCTGTGGGTAGCATGTTATGGAGGAGATTGATGTATAGTTTTATGGAAAATGATTCAGTATAACTTGTCATTTATTCATTTTCATTAGTTCTCATTCTTATCCTAGAAGTCCAATGGGTGGTCCTAGTGTTTCTGTCTATGCATAGAAGCTGATTGGACCACCCACTGGACTCCGAAGACCAGAATGAGCAGGAACTTAAGTGAATAAAATAAAACTTTTGCTGCTTTCTTCCCCACAATGTGATATATCAATCTGCATCAGCATACCCTGCTAGGTAACATGATGCCCTCAGATCAGACTGCACGTTCAACGTGACAGGTTCCCTTTAAGTCCTTCTAACATATTATCAGTTTTTATGGGCTTCTTCCATTTTGATCATCTGATCTGAAGCGCATAAGAAACTTGCAACCTCTGGTGTATATTCTTGGTAGGAAACTAGACTGAAAGGTTTGATTTTCCTGACATAAGCGACTTCATAGATGCCTGGCAGCAACTAACCTCTCAGTCCTCCGTAGGGATTGCTATGCATGTTTGTCTGAGCTGAATGTGCATGCTAATGTATGGATTACATGAGCTAACTGCTGAATGTGAGATCTCTCAACCAAAATGTACGGCCATTTTAATGTACATACTTGTAGCAAAGTTTGATTAATGTTTCCATTATCTGTATAGATCCTTAGTAAAATATATCCAATCAATATCTAACCATATTTTTTAAATAGATTGACCCACGAAAAATATTCTACATTTTTCAAAGTTGCACCTGGATCTGAATTCTTTTGCAATTGCATGCAATTAAAAATCTAGTATAAACACTTTATACTAGAGCTATTCACAGATATCTATCTGTAGAGCGCAACCTGCTGTTTGCTTGTTTTCTAATTTCTCTGTCCAACTCACTGTGGACACACATGCTCAGTTCTCTCCTTCAAGTGCTACCAGCCATATCTACTGTTAGAGATTAGCGAAATATTGAAAAATTCAATTTGCCTCCTTCGCTGAATTTTACAAAAAATTAGCTTTGTGATGAATTATTTCGTCACGAAGCGCATTTCTTTGTAAGTAGTGGGTGCAATGACAGGGAGCGGTGATTGTGTCTCTTCCCATCATTGTACCCCTTTAGATGCCGCGTTCATAGCTGATTACGGCTTCTGACAGCAATATTACGGTATAATCATTTTTTTATGTATATAATCGTACTTACCTTATCCATTTGAGAGCTGGCCGCCGCCATCTTGATTAAAGATCTAGCGCCAAATCTCGTGCGGCCCGTGATGACATCATCAGTTCTGCCGGCGTGGTGACGACATCATACGTCACTGCACACAGGATTTCGCGCAGGATTTTCGATTAAGATGGCTGTGGCCGGCTCTTCGCTCTTAAACTGATGATTTTTTAATTGTTTTACCACTATTCAGGGAAAATCGACTTGTTACCAGGAAGCATGAGGAAATTTGACTTCACGGCGAATCAAATTTTTCCTGAAATTTGGATCAAAGTCTGTGAAAGAACCCACAGAGCTGTGATAAGGAGAGAGCTGCAGTGGAAAGGATATGCTCCTGAGAAGGGACT
The DNA here is from genome assembly GCA_033119425.1 of Bufotes viridis. NCBI lineage: Eukaryota > Metazoa > Chordata > Amphibia > Anura > Bufonidae > Bufotes > Bufotes viridis. The sequence continues at coordinate 132,274,578 of CM065596.1, read as the reverse complement.
CACACCATGAGTTGTGATATAGAGAGAGCTGGATCAAAAAGGACATGCCTCCTTAGCTGACAGCTTGAAATAAATCTAGCAGAGCAACTGGAGCAATGAATGGGGAGATCTCTGGATTCATGTGTGGTACAGGGCTGGTTCTTTTTTGTCATGTACTACATGATGTCTCACGATGTTCCCTTTTTTCACATTAATCATTGGATAACACCTTTAAGATATGAATGATGCAAGATATGTTGTTAACTACAAATGATAATCTAGCTGTGAAGATACAGTCTCAACTTTTGACACTGCAGAAGGGAAATCCGGATGTGGGAGATTAATTCCCAGAATGATGTAACTTCAGTACCTATGTGTGTAATTATTTCCTGTGTACAGTCCCTGCTCATATTACCAAGAAACAATAGAGAGGGTGGTGAGATCACACGAGGCACTAAACTTGTTACTTTTTATGCTTAGGTGTATGGTAGATAAAATGAAGGCAATATAAGCCCAATGACTCGGCAAAGGAATTGCAAAACATTTTGTGCATCAATTTTCCTATTCTTCCATTGGTTCGACTGTCACAAATAAAAAACAGAGACAAAAAAATAAAAAATAACATAGAAGAGAAATGACTCTATGGAAACGGTTAAAACTGGACCCCCCAATATGGAGCCAGGTTTTGCCACTCATCACAGGACAGTGTAGTTTCCCATCTGTAGAAGCCACCTTGCTGTTGGTAGATGGGACCAACACAACATAAAAGTATAGCTGTGAGACTCATTTTTCCAGGTAACACTGTATTCTGACTTCAGAAGAAAATGCCTTTTAAATAAATGGTTGCTTACTTTTCTGGATTTCAGATAGACGGTACGTTAGGCAGTATTGCGCCAGGGAAATTGTACTTTGTAATCATTCACAAATATTCTGTTCATTTTCTGCAACAGAAACTTTATTTAGAAGACTTTATTTGATCAGTGTGTAAGAGAAAAGCAAGGAGATGGAAAGTGTCCACTTATCTATAATAGCAAAGACTGTGACATCTAATGATTACACTTAGCAACATCTTGGAGGGTCTAGTTTGAATCTTAATGTAAGTTGCCAGTGTCTTTGTATAGTATACCTGCCTAAAATTGACTATAAATAAAAAAATATTTTCTTTTCTAAATGGAACCTGTCATGTTGAATGTGGTGTCTGGGCTGCAGGCAGCATGTTATGGGGCAGAAGGAGCTGAGCAGACTGATAGTCTGTAGTTTCATGGGGAAAAATTTTGGTATAATTTATTTTTCATGCATTTATATTCCTGGTCATCTTGGGCTTTGATGTCAAGGAGGGCGGTCCTATCAAAGACACTTTTGTCTAATTCTGTACCAACTATTGGATGGCTTTATTTAAGAAAGAATTTTGAGCCAGAATTGTTGCTCAATATTGGTGCAAAATGGCTCAATTTTATCCACCTAAGACCCTTTCCTGCAAAGTCACACCCATTTTCCATTAAAGTATAACTGTCATTCTTTTTTTTACTTTTGTAATGTATAGGGGCAGTGATACTGCCCATTTTTGTAATATACTTTAATTGCTGAAATCGTACATTTCTATTAAAAATAACTCTAAAGTGGCCCATTTTGAGCAACACTCCTCTGTCTTCTGTTTACATAACAGTGGAGACTTGCTCAGCATTGACTGTGTTATGTAAACAGAAGATAGAGGAGCGTTACGAAGGGGCAAAATGGGCCACTTTCGAGCTATTTTTCTAATAGAAATGTACGATTTCATAAATTAAAGTATATTACAAAAATAGGCAGTATCACTGCCCCTACACATTACAAAAATAAAAAAAGAATGACAGTTACACTTTAATATGTGCAGGATCTGCTCTCCTGAATGTAGATGGCAAACGGCATAGGCAGGTTTAGCGTAGGACCTGCCTGACTGAGAGCACCTTGGCGCGGGTAGGCGGGCACAGATGAGTTTTGGTCAAAATATATTGTCTGAGAGTCTCAGATTTTATCATATCAGAGTGAGGGCTTAGTCCATATATAAATGCTTTTATCTATTGTGTTATAGTGCATTATTTTCCGTGATTTTTTCAGTTACACTTTAATTCACTCTCCTTCATGGATGACATGCAAAAACTTTTTAACTCACTAGAGGCCAGAATTATCATATAGGTGACTCAAAATGGCACAACCTGCACGTTTTTCTACTTGACTTACCACTTTCCGTAACAAGGGGCCTGATGAATAAAATGTATCATTTTATTTGTCAGTTTTATGGTATATAAAGTACCAGTCACGTCCGGGATACGATACCACACTGCTGCAGGTTCCAATTGTGTTGTGGGAAAAACACTTTCAACAATCCAATTATAATACTCAGGAACCGCGCTGCATCAAGTGGAAACAAGTTCAAGCCTTGCAGGTTCCAACGTCTGTGGGTCGGTTGAATAGCCGGAACCAAGGATAAAACCTTGCCGGTTATGCTGTAATGAAAAGCAAAATAGTGCACCACCTTTTGTAAAATAAGCTGTTGCGCCTTTAATCACACTTACAGAATCGCAATGTAAACAGTCATAAAACCGTCTCAGCGGTATTTGCCCGACCCGGGTTTCGCTGGCCTGAGCTTCATCAGGGGCAGGAACACGTCACTACCGGGGTTGCCCCGCTCTTTTATACGGTTTCCTTAATTAGTACATACGGTCATATAATACAAAAACTAATCAAAGTTATTTAAAATACATTTCAATAAATACATCACTGTTAATTCACACCAGAAACAACTTTCATTATCCTCTATCTCTCTTTATAAAAACCGCCACATTTTAAAACCAGGACTCTTCATTCAAACATTATTATTATCCTATTGCTCCGCTTACAAGGACCTTCCATTCACAAAAAAGTCATGTGATTTCATCCACCTATCACTACAGTGGGCGTTTTCCCCAACTGATTACATAACATCTCCTGGCCAATGGATTCTTCAGAGTTCAGTGGGTGTGTGCTACCTCACATCACTGCCGCCGGGAGACAGATGGGAGCAAGAGAATGGAAACCGCAATGAAACAAAAAATCGGGCAAGATGAATCGATCAGACCAAACAAGGTTTTAAATCGAACTCGACATTGAGGCCGCCAGGTTGCAAGGTGCCAAGTCGATATATCCACTCAACTTCCTTTCGATTGATCTGAGCGACCCTATCTCCGCCCCTCCAGTGCGGCTCCACACTCTCAACCCCCATAAATTTCAAACCCACTGGGTTCTTTCCATGATGGGTTTTAAAGTGCGCCGAGACACTGTGTGTTAAAAGTCCTTTCTTTATGTTACGGATGTGTTCTTGTATCCTAACCTTTAATTTTCTCAAAGTCCTCCCTACATATTGAACCCCACACGGGCATTCCAATACATACACTATCCCTTCTTTCTCACATGAACACTCCCCTTTAACTTTAAATTTCTGTCCACTGATGTGGGATAACACTTCAGAAGAGTTCATTTTCCGATCCACACGATGAGAACTGTCCCAATTTCTTGGGTCCATTCGTGTTAGTGGGTGGGATGGCACTTCTCACTAGTTTGTTCTTCAGGTTCGGGGCTTTTCTATACACGACCTCAGGCAGGGATGGAAGAATCGAACCTATTGTTGGATCTATTTTCAAAATTTTCCAGTTCTTTTTAATAATCTGTTTCAACGGTCCAGCTTTAACATTAAAGCCGGTCATGAACGTAAATCTGAAATCCCTCTCCATTTTTTGTCTAGGTTCCCTCACGCTCTCTCCCATCCTGTTACTCCTGACTTTGGAGATGTTCTCCTCTAGGTTACTATCTTCATACCCTTTTTCCAAGAACCGGGTTTTTAATATTGCACATTGTTTATCGAAATCTTGATCGATCATACAGGCGGCAGTGATGTGAGGTAGCACACACCCACTGAACTCTGAAGAATCCATTGGCCAGGAGATGTTATGTAATCAGTTGGGGAAAACGCCCACTGTAGTGATAGGTGGATTAAATCACATGACTTTTTTGTGAATGGAAGGTCCTTGTAAGCGGAGTAATAGGATAATAATAATGTTTGAATGGAGAGTCCTGGTTTTAAAATGTGGCGGTTTTATAAAGAGAGATAGAGGATAATGAAAGTTGTTTCTGGTGTGAATTAACAGTGATGTATTTATTGAAATGTATTTTAAATAACTTTGATTAGTTTTTGTATTATATGACCGTATGTACTAATTAAGGAAACCGTATAAAAGAGCGGGGCAACCCCGGTAGTGACGTGTTCCTGCCCCTGATGAAGCTCAGGCCAGCGAAACCCGGGTCGGGCAAATACCGCTGAGACGGTTTTATGACTGTTTACATTGCGATTCTGTAAGTGTGATTAAAGGCGCAACAGCTTATTTTACAAAAGGTGGTGCACTATTTTGCTTTTCATTACAGCATAACCGGCAAGGTTTTATCCTTGATCCGGCTATTCAACCGACTCACAGACGTTGGAACCTGCAAGGCTTGAACTTGTTTCCACTTGATGCAGCGCGGTTCCTGAGTATTATAATTAGTTTTATGGTATAGAAGAGCACTGAAATCTACACAAGCCACAGATTTCAGTTCAGGTGCACGGACTGCCGGATGCGGAGCCTAATTTATGATGAGGAATACGCTGTGCTGTGATAACCAGACATGCTGCCGGATGCTGCGCCTGATTGGTGATGTATTGGCGATAACTGCAGTATGTTGTAGACTACTAAGCTCTAAAGAATCCACTACCACCATATACCGTTGTGTTTCTTCACTTGGTCTAGTCTTAGTCATGAAAAAAAAATGTGGCATACGTCCTGAATACAAAATGGTGGGCTAATAGGTTACTATTATATAAATAAAGGATAATTGTGCAGCGGTTCTGAACTCGGAATTCTTGATCATACTCAAGATTTTTCCTTTTCATTCCAGTGGCATTATTTAAAAGGCTTATCTACAAAAGCCAGATTTAATGGTCCGACTTTACACGGTCCTGCTATCCATTCGACATCATGTTACTGACGAGTAAAATCCCATACACATGTATAAAGCATCCTACAAATCCTCGAAGCATGCAAAATCCACCGCTATGCACAGTATACTGGAGAGCGAGACTGTTGCTGGTGGTAATTGGCTGCTTATTACAGGTATATTATGTGTTAATCTTATTGTTTCTAATAAAACCGAGCCGCGGATTAGTTCAGAAGGGTTTACATAGGCAGCGTTTTCTTGCCAGAATGTCTGCTGCTTTAAGTATAATTTGGCATAACTGTTGGCCTAATGCTTCCAAGTTTTGTGTTGTGTAATTACATCTGCGAGATGCAAAGTGTGTCACCAATATAATCTCAAAGGAATTTTTTCGTCAGTAAAGAAATATGCTGAGACTCAAGCACCAGAGAGTCAGCGACTGAACGAGGACAGCAAGGTGGGGAAGGAGAAGGGCTTATGATATTCATGGGTGGGAAACTTGTAACACCTCATTATAGATGGCTGGTTGCCATAGCAACACTAAGTCAAAGAGAATGGTGCATAAAATCACCTGCATTCCCACCAGGGAAGTTCTGCGGAAGTCATCTATGAAGTAAGCTTGGCCATTGCAAGTGCTTATAATTTATATTTCAGGTCTGATCCTGCATGCTCACGAGAAGAATCTTCAGGAATTCTCCACCTAAGGCTTCTTTCACACTTGCATTGTTAATTTCGGTATTGCGATGCGGCAGAGAATCTCAATACCAGAATTTAGTGGATCAGTTTTGATTTTGCACCTCAGGATGAATCTGTTCTTTTAGTATGAGGTGGAGTGAAATCAAAAAGAAAATAAAAACAGATCTGTCACTAAATACATTGAAAGTCAATGAGTGATGGATCCGTTTTATTCCGTTTTTACGACCGGACACAAAACTGCAGCTTGCAGTCATTTTGTGTTCAGTCATAAAACAAAATGCTGATGTAACGGAAGACATCCTGATTAGAGATGAGCGAACATTTAAAAAAAGTCCTTTGTTCGGGTGGTGGTAAGTCGCGCATCCCGGGGATTTGATCCCGTGCTGAGCCACGCCCCCTGCACTGATCACATGACAGTGACGTCACCCCAGGTCCTTCAGCTGTGCAAAAGTTCGGGTTGGTGGCAGCCGCCCCTTATGGATTCCATATGCCGCTATAGTGGAATCCATAACGGGATGCGCGACTTACCACCACCCGAACGCCGAACAACGGACTTTTTTTAAATGTTCGCTCATCTCTAATCCTGATGCATCCTGAACGGATCTCTTTCCCTTCAGAATGCATAAGGACTAAATCCTCTGCCAGATCTCTATGCCGGAAAACAACACAAGTGTGAAAGTAGCCTAAATTTACAGTATCTTTCCAAAAGGTGATGAGTAAGCTAGCAAAAGAAAGAGGTAGGCATTGTGTTAGGATTGCCAAGACTACTTGCCCATTCTCTGCTGGAACTTAATGTGAGTAGATTCTGACAGGAGTCCTAGGAGAGACAGCAAGAGTCCTGACGACTTCTCCTGAAATGTTCTATATATGAGTAAAAAGCAGAGTAAATCCTAACAGGACTCCTAGGACAGACAGCGAGAGTCCTGATGACCCACTACAGAGTTTACACAAACTGATACAATCATCCCGGTTAGGTGGAATAATCAGGACTCTCACTGCCTCTCCTAGGAGTGCCATCAGAATTTACTCTACTTTTCACACAGAAATCCTGCACCAAATCCTATAAATATATATATATAATTGAGTTGCAGGTGACCTCACCACTAGGATACCCGCTGTCAACTAAAACGAGGGTCCATTCAACCTCCTTGAATGGAGCAGCAGTTGAGCATATGTGCTGCAACCTCTATACTTCTATGAAACTAATCTAAGCAGACAATGGTGCCATGCCCAGGAGCCATTCCATTTAAACCCATCTTCACTGGAGTTGAGTTGTCCAAGTTGCAACTTTGGGCTTCCCTTCTAGAGACAGATGGGGGGACCAATGATCAAACATTTATCATCCATTCAGATATGTAATACATCTTCTATCAATACATATGTATGAAAGTGATAACTGATATTACTGACTGTTACTATCACTAGCTCTTTATGTTTTTGGCTGGATATCGCCACCAATCCTACTGAAGATAGTGCCACACATGTCCACAGGCTATGTGTGGTATTGCAGCTCAATGGAATTGACTTTGATATGGCTAAGCTATAATGCCAGACATACAGTAGCCCATGGACAGGTGTGGCACTGTTATTAGTTAGTAAGAAAGAAGTCGTTACAGAATGAATCGCTCAAATTCCAATTCTGGTTCAATTCTGTGACATTTTTTGACTGATTCAGTCCAGGTGCAGGTCATTTCTACCTGAATTGAAAGTGCTTCAATGGGCTTAAAAATTACTTATTATCTCTCTTGCCTCTCACTTTTTATTTTTATTTCTTTCTCTCTTCTCTCCCCAAAAATTTGTCTCAGATCTCCTAGGACATATATTTTTTCTGTCTTTTTTTAAAATGTTTGCCCTCTCTCCTCCCCAAAATTAATCTAAATTTCCAATTCAGGTGGGACTCAAAGTTTTACAAAATCCTGGTCGAATTTGATTAGTTTAGAACTGATTCGCTTGTCTCTAGCACCTCTTTTCTTCTACATACAGCTTTGGATATTTGTCTTTGCAGCGTTAACAGCCGCCATTTTTAGTGAGCATTGCTCCCCCATACTGATGCCAAGTTACAGAGGCTTGATTTTACTGGCGTGGTTTCAGATGCCAGCTGTTATGGGAACTGGGAAAAACATGCCCAAATCTCCTACATCCTAGAAACGAGCTTGACGTGTTTTTAAAATGTATTTTAAGTGTGAGATCATGCTTCACTAATAATGGATATGTGAAAAATACCAATTATAACCCAGATGGGTGCACACATTCATGAGCAACGAAACCTCTACATAGATAATTATTTAGAAATGATACCCTCTCTACTCTTTAATCCAAATGTTCAGATTAGTTGAAAAAAGGTCTTCAACATTCTTGTAATCAGCCTTTGCCAGCCGGGAAACTTTGCTGGTACAAAAGGACTGCAAAACTGATTTAAGAAGCTAATACCCTGCTGTGAATTTCATCTCTCGTGTCGTTTTCATTTCTGTTTGTGTCTATAGTCACATTCAGTACATGTTTGTTTTCGTGCTGGAAGTTCTGAAAATTAGCCGTCTTGCATTTAAGGACCATAAGAGCAAAATAAAAGTTTGCTTGCATAAAGTAGTTTATAATGAAACTTACCAGTAAAAGTTCTTACTTTAGTCTTAGGAAGACTTTAAAAAAAATCTGTTTGCAGGAGATGCCAGCAATTTATCAAGAAGCGCATGACATCAACTGAGATTTCTGGTGTAAATGTGCACCAGTTTTCTGACTCTCATGTTGTAAAACAAGTCAGGTCTTGGTGGTTCTACCAACAGTCTATATTCTCCTGCCCATGCTATGCCCAACTTTTTAGAAAAGTGGCAATGATTGGTGATAGAGAAAGCGAAAAGAAAAAGTACCAACTTTTGTTGTAAACTGGCATTGGGGACAAAATTTGTTTCTATGCCAGAAAACAGGTGTAGAACTATAATAAAAGACCCCAATACTGTACATGCTGTCACAGCCAATGTCCTCAATATTGGCACCATATACAGCCCGTGGACAAAACAGACACTGTTTCAACTTTTATACTGCCTTTTATTTGTCCTTTGTGCCCTTTTCAATTGCCAGCCAATGGCATCCCAGATTTTCTGGATGGGGAACAAATCTGAAGATGTTGCAGGTCAAGGTAGTATATTTAGACCACACAGGCAGTAGCATAAGCAACACGTACCCTGGCATCCTGTTGATAAGCAGCTCCCTGGGACACTTTGGCAAAATGGCCATACCACTGCTTATACAACTAACTCAATGTAACGCAGGGCTGTTAGTGTACCTGAAAAGAAGACTTGAGGGGTCTGGCTACCACATATTATGCAATTGCACACCATAATCCTGCGAGTAGGACTGGTGGGATGTTCCCTTGTGAGGGTCTCTTTATGTTGTGGCACATGTGGTCTTCAGACCAATCTGAGATTGTCATGTCCTATATGGTGTCTGATTTTCTTTTTTTTACATTAATCATGGGATAACTCACATAAAATCATTGAGAACAACTCATTAACATACTTAATTGGGGACCTGTCTGATCATCTCATGACCAAAGTAGTTTTTGAGACTTGGAAGTAAATCCTGAATCTTCTAATTCAATGACTACAAGTAGAGATCTTGAAAACATTGAAAAATTGATAAAATTAATTTTTTTTTCCTTATTGAAAAACACACTATATTTATTAAAAATAAAAACCGCCTAACTGGACTGAACTTTCCAATCATCTTTCTTCATCTGTCAACTTCAATCAGAAGTGGCAATGATCTTACAGATGGAAAGGTGGAACATTAAGCTCGTCTGACTTTATGTTGGGAGAAGGGAGCATTTAACTACAGACTAAGACCTCGTAGACCTTGTGCTCAGAACCATATTTTTCATCTATGTGCTACCCTCATTTTTTGCAAATAGCACACTGACTCGTTCATTTCTATGGGGTGATGCACACATTCAAATTTTTTGAGGTTCTGTTTGGCCATTTTGCAAATTTTAGAACACGTCCTATTCTGGTCCATATATGAACATAACCATATGCATGTAGACTTATGAATGATAGTGGACAGAGCAAAGACCCCTTGCAAAACAGTACTCTAACTAAAGAGGGGCATAGCTAAAGGGGGTGTACAGGTACTAGCAGGGGTGCATCTAGCCTTTCTGCTGCCTGAGGCGAAAACTGAAATGGTGACCCCCTCCCCCCGCAAGGCCAATTTTTTAACCTAACTCCTTTGCCACAATGAAAGCACTCATTGCCCATGGCCCTTTCCCTACCACCTTTTTGTCCCTACCTGGTGCTGCCTGAGCAATTGCCTCACCTGGTCTAATTGGTGGTGCACCCCTGGGTACTAGTCACAACTGGGCCCTGGGATCCAAAAAGGCCACATACCAAGAGACCTGTATTACAAAAGGCATGGTAATTAGGTGGTCATGTTACCAAATTGGGACCCTGGGCTTTCAGTTACTACTCTGAAAAGAAGAACTGTTCTTTATCACACCAGACATGTGTATTTCCAAGCGAAACAAACAAAAGAGTAAATGCATCGCCTTTTTTTCTCCAAAAGCAAATTTCCGCATTAGGAAAAAAAGCCGACTCTTCAATAAAATAGAAACAGTTATATCTGAAGTGTTGAAGCACAAATCTGAAAGGACACAATTTACAAAGTGCCTAAGGTTAATCAAGAATAAATTTGTTTTGTTTTCAGTCAAATCAATTACCACAGATGGGATCTCTAACTGATCTATGTAGAAATGGAACAAGAATAGTAATGAGATAAGTAATAGGGTTTTCTCTCTACATGGTCAGATCTGTTTCTTAGGTGACAAGATTGGAGCTAGTCGGCAGAATGTGAATCGCCGAAGCAGGTTGAAAGGGAAGACATTAAATATTAGTCTTTTGTGGGCTGCAATTTGTCTGCCATCAGCTTTGATTTTATTTTCCCCCATTTTGACGGATGTAAAATGCATATACATTGAGGGCTATAGGATTTTTGTTTGTGTCAGCTAAATGCAAAAGCCAGTGCCAAACTTTAAAGAAGAGCCGTCCGCCAGAGGTATGAGGAGCAATGTGTAATTATTCAGTAGGTTGGAGACATGAGACAATGCTTTTCATAAAAAAAAAAAACTTTTTTTTGCAAAAAACAAACTAAAAGTCAGACTTTTATTTAGGTCTTTAATGACTAAACCCCTTTCTAGTGTCTCTTGTGAGGCTGGGTTGACCTGAGGGTCTTGATTAAGATGCAAAACTCAGCAACACACAGCGGAGGTATCTGCTTTATAGTCTGATCCAATAGTCAAGAGACAAGACAATGTAGTGGGCTAGAAGAAGACACATCAATAAGAGAACATAACACCAGGTAAAGGTTCTGCTTCTCAGTGGGTTAAAGTCTGGTTGGATTATTCAGTGGGTACACAGATTGGTGATGACTAGAGATGGCCCGAACTATTCGCCGGCGAACAGTTCCCGGCGAACATAGCTTGTTCGCGTCCGCCGCGGCGGGCGAACATATTCGATTTTCGCGTACGCCCCTATACTTTATTATTGAGCAAACTTTGACCCTGTACCTCACAGTCAGCAGACACATTCCAGCCAATCAGCATACCCTCCCTCCCAGACCCTCCCACCTCCTATCTAAACGCAAGGACAGCATCCATCTTAGATGTGCAGTGTTAGTAGTTGTAATCGCAATGCGATTAATATAGCCTGTATTAATCGCATTGGGATTACAACTTAGATCTGTTCCTAATGGTTGTATTGCTAGAATATAACGAAAATTGCGAATATAGCACTATATTCTCAATCTTCGTTATATTCTAGCAATACAACCATTAGGAACTCAGCTCTAAGTTGTAATCGCAATGTGATTAATACAGGTTATATTACTTTGGGGGTGCAATGCACCATCTTTGTACGCCTAACACAGAAATATAATAATTAATCTGGCTGCTAATTCTGTGGGTGATTTTTGTGGGTGCAATGCACCATTTCTGTACCCCTGACACAAAAATATAATTGTTAATCTGTCTGTTAGTTTCATGGGTGACATATACCCATTTTTGGTGTAAGACACACGTGCACTGCATATGTGACAGGAAAATTAATATAGTTAATCCGTCTGTTAGTTCGGTGGGTGAAATATTCACATTTTTGGTGTGAGGTACACCTGCACTGCATACGTGAGAGGGAAATTAATATAGTTAAAGAAGTTGTCCGGGTTCAGAGCTGAACCTGGACATACCCATATTTTCAGCCAGGCAACCTCCCTGATGTTAGCATCGGAGCATCTCATGCTCTGATGCGCACCCTTGCCCTGCGCTAGATCGCGCAGGGCAAGGGCTCTTTTGTTTACAATAACATGCTGCCGGGTGGAAGCTTCCGCCTGGCAGTGTGTTCGGTGACGTCACCGGCTCTGATGGGCGTGTTTTAGCGCTGCCCTAGCCGTTTTATAGGCTAGGGCAGAGCTAAAGCCTGGCAGCCCCATGGAGAGCCCGGTACGTCACTGGATCTCCAAAAAATGCCTTTGCCCCGCGCAATATAGCACAGGGCAAAGGAGAGCATTGGAGCATAAACTGCTCCGATACTCAAATCAGAGGGACTGCCTGGGTGAAACTGAAGGTATGACCGGGTTCAGCTCTGAACCCGGACAACCACTTTAATCCGTCTGTTAATTCGGTGGGTGACATATGCCCATTTTTGGTGTGAGGTACACCTGCACTGCATATGTGACAGTGAAATTAATATAGTTAATCCGTATGTTAGTTCAGTGGGTGAGATATTCCGATTTTTGGTGTGAGGTACACCTGCACTGCATACAGTACGTGACAGGGAAATGAATATAGTTAATCTGTCTGTTAGTTCGGTGGGTGACCTCAAAGAATGAGGAGAGCAAATAAGGGAGGTGGCCCTGGTCGTGGTGCTGCTGGTGGAGCTCCTGTTGCAGGGAGAGGATGTGGTCAATCTGTGCCAGCTACACACCCAAATGAAACACCTTCCTTAGGTGCACGTAGGCGACAGGACGTTCAGTGTCATTTTGTAGGCCTGAATACAGGTGTTTAAATGGCAAGGCCAGAACAAGTAGAGGCAGTAGTAGATTAGATGGCTGACAGTGCCTCCAGTTCCTTTACATTGTTTCCCACCCGATCCCCTACTGAAACCCCAGAGTTGGCACCTGCCGCCCATGGCCATCTGTCTTTCACCTCACCCCCTTGCAAATCAGCCAAGCAGTCTGAGCCCCAAGTCATGCAGCAGTCTCTTATGCTTTTTGATGACTCTGCTGGCAGGGTTTCCATGGGCCATCCATCTAGCCTTGCCCCAGAAGTGGATGAGATTGAGTGCACTGATGCCCAACCACTTATGTTTCAGGATGGACATAGGAGGACCACCGCAGCAAGTCTCTGATGATGACGACGAAACACAGGTGCCAACTGTTGCGGCTTTCTTCCGTGTGCAGACTGGCAAGGAGGGCAGGGGTGAAGAGTGAGTGGAAGATGATGTGGAGGATGATTAGGTCCTAGACGCCACATGGAATCAAGGTCATGCAAGGGACATGTGCAGGTCGGAGGAAGAGGTGGTGGTCACACAGCGCCAGCCATAAAGCAAAAGAGGGAGCAGGGTGCAAAAGCAGAGTGGCTGTCCCCTAGCCAGTATGCCTGCTACTGCCCACCGCACCCAGGGACTGAGCTTACAAAAGCCAGCTCCAAGGAGTTCCCTGGTGTGGCAGTTCTTTACACAATGTGCTGACAACAGGACGCAAATAGTTTGTCCGCTGTGCTATCAGAGCCTCAAGCGAGGCATAAGGCCCCTTTCACACGAGCAAGTTTTCCGCACGGGTGCGATTCATGATATGAACGCATAGCACCCGCACTGAATCCTGACACACACATGAGCGCTTTTTTGCAACGCATCACTTCTGCGTTGCGTGAAAAACGCAGCATGTTCTATATTCTGCATTTTTCACACAGCCCTGGCCCCATAGAAATGAATGGGGCTTCAGTAAAACGCATTGCATCCGCAAGCAAGTGCGGGGGCAATGCATTTTTCACTAATGGTTGCTAATAGATGTTGTTTGTAAACCTTCAGTTTTTTATCACGCGTGTAAAAAACACATCAAGACGCATTGCACCCGCAGGGAAAAAAACTGAACCACTGAACGCAATCACAGACAAAACTGACTGAACTTGCTTGCAAAACAGTGTGATTTTCCCTGAACGCACCATGAACACATCCGGAGCCAATCCTCTACGCTCGTGTAAAAGAGGCCTAAGACTGGGTTCCACCGGGCGTTGTGGAAAATGCACGATTTTTCAGCGTGAGTGCAAAGCGTTTTAATGCGTTTTGCACACACGTGAGAAAAATCAGCATGTTTGGTACCCAGACCCGAACCCAGACTTCCATGGTTATAATGGAAAATAATAGCATTCTTTAATACAGAATGCTTAGTAAACTTTCAATTGAGGGTTAAAAAAAAAAATAATAAATTAACTCTACTCCTCCAATTGATCTCGTAGCTGCCGGTGTTTCGTTATATTTCCCTACCCGTGAAATCTCCCTACACTGGTCACTTCCTGTTGTGATGCGGCTGCACTGGACATGACGTTCCCAGGTATGGAAGGAGGTGTGTCTCGCTGCGAAGGCACACAACGACGAGGTAGGGAAATTTCACACCAGAGTTGTTGAGAACTGGCCACCTAATGTGCTTGCGCCTTACCTCTCAACTGGACACCAGCCGACACTGTGCATGCGCCGCGAGCCTCAGAGGGTATGGAAAAATTATGGGCCAGTGCGCAAGTGCAGCTAAGTACTCCCATCGGGATACACCGCGAGTGCGCACCAGCGGACAGGGAGATCTCTTATACCAAACAGCCATCCGACCACCGCGTCTGCGCAATGTGGGGGTAGGGAGATCTGATGGCCATTTGTTCTGTTAAATGTCCCTTCCACTCACTGCGCACACACGGTGTCTGATCATCAGCGCATTAGGTGGCCCCTTCTTACCAAATCTGGTGTGAAATTTTCCTACCCCGTCTTTGTGCGCCTGTGCGGCAAGGCACACCTCCTGTTCTTTGTTCAGGACCTGTCAAAGGACCTGTGGTGACGTCACTGTGCTCATCACATGGTCCATCACATGGTCCATCATCATGGTGATTGCCCATGTGATGGACCAAGTGATGAGTGCAGTGACGTCACCACAGTTCCTTTTCCTGCCAGGTCCTGAATAGTGATGAGCGGCAGGTGCCATATTCGATTTCGACGAAATTCGCGAATATTCGAATGAATATTCGTTTCATATTCGTCGAAATCGAATATTCGTCATTTTTTCTAGTTATCGCGATTAACATGCGATTTAAATAATCGCATATTGCGATTTGTACTTAAGGCTACTTTCCTATTGGTTTCACATCTAGAATTAGCGAGGATGACGAATATGACGAATGTATTCGTCTATTCCTCAAAACGAAGATAACGAAGTATTCTACATCTTCGCTTTAGCTACCTATTCGTCAACTCGCTAATTCTAGCAATCAAATAGGAAGGTTGACTATAGAGACAGCTGTGTTAAATTCGCTATGCGATTTTTTTTTAATAATAAATAGAATACTTATAATAATTTTATCAAGTAATATAATTATTGTATTAAAAAAAAAAATCGCATAGCGAATTCTAACACAGCTGTCTGGTAAGTCAACCTTCCTATTTGATTGCTAGAATTAGCTGAATAGCGAAGTTGACGATGACGAGACGAATAGGTAGCTAAAACGAAGATGTAGAATACTTCGTTATCTTCGTTTTGAGGAATATGACGAATACATTCGTCATATTCGCTATTCGCTAATTCTACCAAGCCAACCATAACTTCTGTGCTCATGGAGCGTCCCCATCACCATGGGAACGTCTCCATATACTAAAATGTACTGTCGGATTTGAGGAATTACGTTGAAATCGCAATGCGATTAATTCAAGTTATATTAATCGCATTGCGATTTCAACTTAGAGCTGGGTTTATAATGGGTCAGCTTGCTAGAATTAACGAAGTTAACGAATATGGAATATAGCAGCAGTGCTAAGTTGAAATCGCAATGCGATTAATTTAACTTAAAGTATTCGCATTGCGATTTCAACTTAGCACTGCTAGTGCATAGCTATACTCCATATTCGTTAATTCTAGCCTATGTAAGATAGCAGTGCTAAGTTGTAATCGCAATGCGATTAATATAACTTGAATTAATCGCATTGCGATTTCAACGTAATTCCTCAAATCCGACAGTACATTTTAGTATATGGAGATTCTCCCATGGATGGGGACGCTCCACATGAGCACGGAAGTCGGCAGAAGCGGCAACGGGCACTGACTAGAGCAGCCAGGAAGCCAGGAATCCTCAGGACAGGTAAGAACTACTTTTGGGAAGTAGGAAAGAAAAAAATATAACTAAAAAAAAACAAAAAAAAAAAACGAATATTCGAAATAGCGAATTTATAGCGCTATATTCGAAATATTCGCGAATTAGCGAAGTGCCGATATTCGCTAAAAAAATTCGCTTTTCGAATATTCGCGCTCAACACTAGTCCTGAAGATAAAAGAAGAAAGAAGCCGGGCTACGCGAACAAGTGGATTAGGTGAGTTAAAAAAAATTTTTTTAACTCCTCCATCTTTAATTTACTTAGCATTCTGTATTAAGAATGCTATTATTTTCCATTATAACCATGTTATAAGGGAAAATAATAAAGATCGGGTCCCCATCCCAATCGTCTCGTAGCAACCATGCGGGAAAATCGCACCGCATATGCACTTGCTTGCAGATGCTTGCGATTTTTATGCAGTTCCATTCACTTCTATGGGGCCTGTGTTGCGTGAAAAAACGCACAATATAGAGCATTAACGCACAAGTAATAAACTCGCCCGTGTGAAAGGGGCTTAAATGTTCTAAACCTGAGCACCACCTGCATGACCAGGCATCTAAATGCAAAGCATGAGTTGCAGTGGAGTACACACCTGAAAAAACACAAAACAACTCAGGTTCCTCTTGCTCCCTCTTCTGCTGTGGTCTCAGCCTCTTCCTCCCCCTCTGGAGTGACAGTGGCACCTGCCACCCCTCAAACAGAGGATGTGGCAGCAACACCACCAACTTCACCGCCGTCACCCAGCATGTCCACACTGTCCCATGGAAGCGTTTAGCTGTCCATCCCTTAAACACTGGAGAAAACGAGGAAGTACCCCCCTACCCACCCACGATTCCTGGCCCTGAATGCCAGCATTTCAAAATTCCTGACCTTTGAAATGCTGTCATTCCATCTGGTGGAGACAGAGACTTTTAAAAACGTTATGGTGGTGGCTGTCCCACAGTACATGGTTCCAAGCCACCACTACTTTTCCAGGCGAGCCACCCCTGCCCTGCACAACCAAGTGGTGGACAAAATCAGGTCTGCACTGCACAACGCCATCTGTGGCAAGGTCCACATAACTACCGATACGGATAGCACTTTGGCACATGTCCTACCGCCGCCGAGGATTGCAGGGCATTTCTCGTTGCCTCCTGTTACCTCCTCCTCATACTCCGCTTCCTCTTCTGCTGCCTCCTCATCCGGCCCACCACCAACTTCAGCACATCCAGGGGAAAACGACAGCAGGCTGATTTAAAACTCATCTGTTTGGGGGAAAACCCCACACCGCGCAGGAGCTGTGGACGGGCATGGAACAACAGACCGATGAGTAGTTGGTGCCGCTGGGCCTCAAATTTCGTAGCAGCTCTGGGGCTAGCCGGTTCGACGCACATCCCTTCCTTGACTCTTGACTTCCTTCCCTGTGCTGAATGTTGTGGTGTAGAGGTTCCTGAAAACTTACCCCTCTATCTCAGAGCTGCTGCAGAAGCTGCTGTGTTTTTACCCTGCTGCTGCTCGCCTGTCTATGCTGCATCGTAACTTCGGCCTTCCCGCTCACCGCCTCATATGTGACGTGCCCACAAGGTGGAACTCCACTTTGCACATGCTGGAGAGACTGTGCGAGCAGCAGGCAATAGTGGAGTTTCAGCTGTACCTTGTGCTGAGTAGACAAGTATACTGGCTGCACCCAGCCATTGTTATACTCCAGCGCACTTTCTCTTTGCATTCTGTTTTCTGTTTTCCAATGTTTTGGGGTCTTTCCAAATTTATAAAAATAAAGGAAAAAAAATTCAAAAAAACAGTGTTGGCTACCTCCTCCACCACCGCCACATCCACCGCCTCCTCAATCTCCTACTCCACTTTGACCTCTGCCTCCTAGTTCAAGATTATTATTTTTTATTTTTTATATTCTATGTTATTTTAAGTCATTTTCATATCCACATTTGTTTTCAGGGCAACTGTCCTGCTCTTACCCCCATTATGCTTCCTTTTGCAGCCCTCTAGCCCTTACTACGACTATTTCACAGCCATTTTAGTGTACCAAAGTTCGGGTCTGCTCATCCCTACTCAGGAGTGGTACATAGGGTATAGGCTTATGAACCTTTTCCTCAGTGGTGTTGCTATTGCCCATGTTAGTATATAACACCAGGAGTGGTGTTCCTGGATATCATCCTAGAGAAGGAAGTGTCAGTCCGAAGCTGCAATTGTTCTGGTGCCCTGGCTGACTTAATGGTGGACATTTCAACACCATAACCATTGTGCAGATGTCCCAGATGTCAGACCCCCCAAAAAGCAGCTGTTAGAAGAGGCCCATCCTCTTCCTAGGCCATGTGACATCACCATACATTGGTCACATTGTCTAGTTGCAGCTCAGTACCAAGTATAGCTGCTATAAAATGTCCGGTGATGTGCTTGGAAATCTGCTGGGAGCCGACTGCACTAACCAGAGCTCTTGTGAGTGCGATGGCACCCTGAAACAGTTGATTGGGGAGGATGCTTGTACTAGGACCCTCACCAATGTGATAATGAGAATAGGTCATTATTATGAATTCCTTGGAAACCCCTTTAAATTACTGCTTTGTGGGATGGTAATGGTTAGAGAAATGAGTCCTGGATCTTGAAACAAAAGAGGAATCACTCTTGACAGAGAGAGACAGAGAGGCTGGAGACTCTGCGTATTGCCCCCAAGCATCTTAATAGCCTAAAGTACAGATGTTGCCACCATTATTTTGACCAGCTTAATGCAACATAAACACATTATAGTAATACAACAAATTGCATTAAAGTGACCAACCTTGAACGACTGGTGTCAAAATAAAGAATGGTTATCTGTATAGACTCCCCTCCACGACATGGTAAGTGATATATGTTTACAGCTCGGATACTTATATGAAGAGCATTTACTATGAACTGTAAAATGATAATTATTGCTAAAGATGGACGAAGTATTAAAACATTTAATTTCCTGTTTCGCCTAATCTTAAAAAAAAAAACGCTTCCTGACGAATTACAAGTGGCGCCACCCCCCGTCATTGTACCCCTAAAATGCCTTATTAATAGCTGATAGCTGAAAGTAATAACAGAGTGTAAAATAAAAATATAATAAATTAAATCATACTTTCCTCGGCCACCACCATCTTGATTAAAGATCCAGCGTGAAATCTCACGCGGCCCATGATGACGTCATCATGATGATGTCATACATCAATGCACACTAGATTCCGTGCAAGATCTTAAATCAAGATGGTGGTGGTCAACCAATCGTGAGCAAATGGATGAGGTAAGTTTTATTTATTTTTAGTTTTTTTACCGCCATTCAGGGAAAATCGATTCACTACCACGAAGCACGAGAAAATTCGTCTTTGCGTCGAATCAAATTCTTTCTGAAATTCAGATCGAACCAACACTAATTATTGCATTTCACAAGTTCTTCCAAAAAAATAAAAAAAGACATACAATACACATCAAAAAGTTTCACTGGCAGTGGAAAAAAAGTCTATTTTATTGACTGTTCATGAATTTATGGACTGCTGGCAACCCTGGCTACTGGGTCAGGACAAGAACTGATGCAGATGGATACATTCTTTTTAAGAAATGACTCCGCAGTAATAAGTAAACTCTTCTTCTACTCATGAAGATTAAAACCAGCCGTTCACAGTTCCTTTCAGCGTCACTGAGTAATGATCTGTATGCATCAAGCTTTCATGTCTCTGAACATTTGCTATTAAACCTTCCAATTTTTAACTTTATCCCAGTTTTCTTCACTTATTTGTCACCTTTTATTTCCTCTCTTACCCAGCAACAAGCTTGTTATCTGTTTCCAATGGCAACCGGCAGTATTATAAATGCAGCTCTGGGCTATAAGGCAGACTATAACTCAGGATCGGTGCCATGCATTTACAAAGTTACTGAAAAGTTTTATTCATTAATTGGATATATTAACTCTAAAATCATGTTCAAAAACACATGCTTTAACACATATACTGTGCCACTCCTGTGGTTAAATTAAATACACTGTTGTAGCAATATTTAAATTGACACTTAACATTGCAAAAGCCCCTAAAAAGAGGAGGTAAAATTGTGTAACTGTATTTCTGATGTGTCAAGTGTCAAGTAAGAACAAGCAAACTGTTTAAAGGGGTTGTCTGGGCTACATATATTGATGACCCATCCTTGAAGGGGGTCCAACAGCTGGTACTCCCATCAATCAGCTGTTTCAGGCAACCATGGTGCCAGAAACTATAAGGTCTACGGAGCTCGAAGCATGTACTGCAGCTTAGCTTCTGTAATGCCAGCTACGGAAACTATATGGTGTACAGATCCTTCTCCTTCCACCCTCTACACTGTATAGTTTCCGGTGCTACGGCTGCCTGAAGTAGCTGAAGATGGAGTGCTGGGTGCCTGACTCCCAATGATCTGATATTAATGACTTATCCTGAGAATAGGTCATCAATACCTTTAGCCCAGAGAACCCCTTTAAAGAGTCACTGTACCTTTCACACAATTTCATTTCATTTAATAGAGAATGGTGTAACTAGCAAACTTCTAAATCCCTTCATTTAAAAAATATACCTGCACCCACCTGAAAAAAATGGTAAAGTCATGATCACTAAGGCTCTAGGGGTCTCAAGTCCACTGCCTGTTGTCAGACAAGATCTGTCTCAAGTGACAGAGACACAGAAGACACCTAAGAGGAAGTGGGGCATGTAAGAGCTAGCTAAGCTCCTGAGCCTGATAAAAGAACTGCTTCTACACTGCTTCTGGACATCACAGGAGCCATAAGTCTTTCTGTAAGTATGATATATACCTCCTTATCTGTTCTTTGAGATCAGGATGCTAAAATCAAACATAGTGGGAAGTAAAAGAAAAAATGTCAAAGCAGTACAGTGCTGGCAGATTCCACAGTTTTCTCCCTGATTCTGAGAGAAATGCATCCAGTTGTGTAACTGAAGCAGAGAATAATATGGCAGAAAGAGACATTAGGGAAGATCAGACATAACTGTCCTTTCACAGTTATGATTTTACAAAGAAGCATGGCCATTATGCAATATTACTCAGGTATGTTTTAATGAGTAGAATAATAAAACTGGTATAAAGGAAAACTGGCTTAGCAACTAATCAGATTTCACATTTAATTTTCCAAAAGAGTTTAAAAAAAATGAAAGGTGGAATCTTATTACTTAGCCTGTTTTCTTTTACACCAGTTTTGATAAATATCCCCCTAGGTCTTTAGATATAAAACCACATCAGCGTACGTTAGTTTGGTTGTTATCCATATCCATCCAGTAGGTTAGCTAAATGTAGGGGGCAGGTGAAAGGGCAATTTTACTGTAGGATTAGACTACACACAGTTCCTTTTTAGTCTGCTACACTGGAGATGCATAGGCCTGTGAAAAAAATAAAATAATCAAGACTATATATGAAATTACTTCTTTTTAGTAAAGTTATTGCTGGTTTTGAGGATTAGTTCAATATGCCCTACCCAGGGCTACATTCACAATTACTGATCATCTTCACTTGAGTTGTTTGTCGCTCGCCACCTTCCACAAGTAGACACTACAGCCCAGAGCTATGGGAGCTGGAATGTCTCATATGAATATTTTTTCTGGGGAATATATTTAATGTGTTCATGAATTAAACCATGACATCCACTGTTTTCCATGTTCTAAAAATGCAAGACTAGATGAATAAAACATGCAGAACCTTCCCTTCATCTGCTCCTGATGGCAATTTCCACTCTCGTCTCTTCCATGTATCTCCTCCACTCCCTCGGCCTGTTTTCATCCGTGCTGTATGTCACTCTTCCTTGACATAGTACCGTCACTTTCCATTCGCCTGATCATTTTATCTTCCCCCTCCTCCTCTTTTCTTTTCATCGCTCCTGTCACTCTCTGTCCTACAGCTACATCTACCCTCTGCCATCTCCTGTCACCTCATTCATGTTTGTCCAAACAACGTTATGAAGACTGCGTAATACAAGGTTTCCAGCTAAAAAAGTAATTTTGGTTTGAATTACGGCAGGCGAGTCTCGTCAGCCTTCTCTAAGATTGTGTTCTTATCTGAAGATCTATCAAGAAGCAACATTCCAGATACGAACTTGGAGCTCAAACAAGAAAAGATGGGTGAAGGTTTTGATACATCGGCAATGTTCTCCCCGGAATCCATGCCACCAATAAATAAAACATAATGGCTGACCTAGTGAACGTGTTCTGTGCTGCTTTGTTTCTGTGAGAGTTTGTACCTTCAATCGCACCTAGGCAATGCCTTGAGGAGCATCATAATTGTCGTATTGGTTGCATAAGAGTCAATCACAACACATACAAACTGAGACCAGAACTACTGAATACTTGCAAACTTTTTAATTGATTAGACAATTTTGAATACTTCTGTAATAGATGAGGTTTTCACATACTACACAAACATGACTCTAATATTTGCATGCTACTCAATATACTTCATTATTATCCTCATTTTGATTCTATGTTCAAGATTTTCCCTTAGGAACTTGTTCTAGATATTTTGTCACTGTACAAAGAGGAAAGCTCCAGCACCAGCCATCAGCTCCAGACTGCAATCCAAGATTTATACATGTACCACAAAAATAACAAAAATTTACATACATGCTCCATTCTAGCTTGGCTTACATGTTTCAGACCTACGTCTTTATTTATAGCCTATCAAAAAGGACTGAAATGTGTAACCCCTATTAGAATGGGGAATCTGTATGGGGTGGTGGTGAATTCTTTTTTATATTCTTGCAACACAGGCTTGTCTTTAGGCGTCCTTCCTGTTATTTCCACAAATGTGAGTTTCAGACTGAGGATTATTAAGTTCATTAGCAGTCTGTGTTTGTTTTCTAAAGTGACTGACAAGTCTGCTAACTTATTACTATATTACGAGCTATTGTCTACAGATGATCATAGAGGCACATGGGCATAGATTTACTAATGTGCCTGGGACTCGAATTTGATGGTACAATTTGGTGCAAAAAGTCCCATATAGTGTTTCAGACAGTTTTTTTTGCAATAACTGACAAGGGGCATGGCTTAGTTGGAACAGTGCAGATAATGGAAAAGGGGGAACTGCCTAGGTAAAAAATAATTTGCACCCAAATTTCTGCTGTAGAAATATAAAAGAAAGTAAGACAACGCTTAAAGTTGTCTAAAAAGTTTAGATGAGCACTCTACAGATGTGCCAAAATTTTCATTCAACCTGATCCTCTGTGATAATTCAATCGCATTTAAGGTAAGGAGACCAGAAATTAGAGAATCAGCCAAGAGGCCCTCCTCTGGAGCAGCTGCAGAGATCCACAGCTCAGGTGGGAGAATCTGTCCACAGGACATCTATGAGGCGTGTACACCACAAATCTGGCCTTTTGCAGTTTGCCACAAACCATGTAGGTGACACAGCAAACATGTGGAAAAAGGTGATCTAGCCAGATGAGACCAAAGTTTAACTTTTGTGCCTAAATGCAGAACGCAAGGTGGGGCGGAAAACTAACACTGAACATCACCCTGAACACACCATCCCCATTGGGAAACATGGTGGTGACAGCATCATGCTGTGGGAAAGCTTCTCTACAGCAGGGACAGGGAAGCTGGTTAGAGTTGATGGAATGATGAACGAAGCTAAATACAGGGCAATCCTGGAGGAAAACCTGGTAGAGACTGCAAAAGACTTGAGACTGGGGCAAAAGTTCACCTTCCAGCAGGACAACAACCCCTAACATAAAGCCAAAGCTACAATGGAATGGTTTAGATCAAGGAATATTCATGTGTTAGAATGGCCCAGAAAGTCCAGACCTAAATCCCACTGAAAATCTGTAGCAAGATTTGAAAACTACTGTTTACAGACGCTCTCCATTCAATCTGACTGCGCTTGAGCTATTTTGCAAAGAATGGGCAAAAATGTAAGCCTCTAGATGTGCAAAGCTGGTAGAGACATCACCGAAAAGACTTGTAGCTGTAATTGCAGAGAAAGGTGGTCCTAAAAAGTATTGACCATAGAAGGGGGGCCTTGGGAGGACACTGAATACATACGCACGCCTTGATACTATGTATCAATACTTTTCACTTCACACATACTTTCTACTTTGTGTTGGTCTATCACATAAAATATTAATAAAATACATTTAAGTTTGTGGGTAAAACTGTAAAAAAATGTGAAAATATTTAAGGAGTATGAATACTTTTTCACGCAGCACCATTCATTTCTATAGGGTCGGCATTGCATGCAAAAACGCAGAATATAGTACATGCTGCGATTTTTACACAACGCACAAGTGATGCTTGAAAACCAACGCTCATGTACACAGACCCATTGAAATGAATGGGTTCGGATTCAGTGTGGGAGCAATGCGTTCGCGCTAAATACTTGCGAGTGTGAAAGGGGCCTAAGTAATGCAGCTTTAGCTGCAGTCTTACTTTTAATACCATATTTACACCTACAGTATATACACTCGTTAATTCTTGAGCTGGACATCATCAAATGATTTCAAGAAGCCGTTTCCATTTCCATGAGATGTGTTGTAGCCCTGGAAAGACATTAGCCTTGTTTGCTTCTAATACAAAGGTGAGAAAGGTGAGTGGGTTCATTTGCAATAGCAAATGAGCCCACTCACAGACGCAGCACTTCTCTGATTTTAGGCATTACTGTAACTCTCATACCTATTTGTAATAATTAATAGGTCCACTTAGCTATAGTAATTATCTAACCTTTCTCATTAATGCAGATTAACTTCTAGATTATGCCAAACTAGATGACAATGGCAATTGTGCCTAATTAGGACATTCCTCCTCCAAAACGTCTGTCAATAATACTAATTTTAGGACGTGAGATATATCCTCTGTCTTACTAAACACACACCATAAACTTCTAGATTCCAAATTCTCTTGTACATTTTCCATCCATCCACATACTTCCTCTCAGATTCCACCTGTTCTTCGACGAAGTACTTGCTCACTAAACCTCTCCCAGGTCCAGTTCTCATCATGCCGGGAAAGCTCCCGATGTATTTGCTAACCATTGGCTTGGAAATACAAAAAGACCAGCTAGCTGGATTAGCTATCTGCTCACGGTATTGATTTTTTTTCTGTACGTCATTTCTAGGGATGAGCCAATCGATTCCATATTTTGAAAATTTGAAATTAAAATTTTTGAAAAGGTCTGATTCTAATAAACCCTAACTTTGTGACTCAAAAGAGACAAGAGCGTGAAAGAGAGGGAAGAAAAAAGCACTTCCAATTTGGGTCAAATTTATTTGCCCCCACTTGAATTAGACAGCAGATTCTGTCGAATTGGACTGGAATCAAATTTAATATATTTGCTCATCTCTAGTAATTACCCCATGTAGTGCTCATTTTTTCCTTATTAGCTCGTCATAGTAGAGAAAGACAATTTGACTATTGGACATTACCTGTTTGCTAACTTTGTCAAGGTTCATACTGTCCATGGACAATCAGATTGGGGCCAACATTAGCTAAGACTTCTCCTTCTTATTTGTGCTCTATCTGCAAAAATATCTAGTTTTAAGGAAATTTGTTTTGTGGTTGCAGTCTATAGTTCTAGGCTTTTGCTCCCTTAGGCTTCTTTCACATTAACATTATTAGTTCTGGCAGGCTGCTCCGGCAGAACACCCTGCTGGAGCTCTCTGGGATCCATTATTGCCAGATGTTACCGCTGTGCCCGCCGGCCCCATTGACTATCTGGGCGCTACTGGGCAAATAGGCTGGGATTCGCCTGGACAAAAACCACTGCAAGCCAGATCTCTGCTTGATCTTATTATAGTCAATGGGGCCATGGGGTTCTCTGCCAGAACAGTCTGCCGTAACTAATGAAGCTAATATAAAGCCAGCCTTACTCGACATCAAGGTACTCACACTTTTCATATGCTAAATCTGCCATACATGAAAGTATGCAATATAGAAAGAATGTACAGCAGATTATATAAGGGAAGATGTACCCCCTACTGTATCTTATTATATCCAGCCCTGTGGATGTTGAAGTACTGCTGGGACTAAATATGCCATGACCAGAGCCCTCCACGCATCTTCTGTTGTATCAAGTGACCTTCATTTGCACGTTCCAGCAGGGCACACTCTGAATGTCGCAAATTACTTTCTGATTGTGCAATGCAATTTACAATATAAGACAAACCAGCAACATAAAAGGCAAACATAATCTGGAGCTAAAAATACGGAGATGTTCAGTCACAGCCAATTTATTCCCAGGGTCTTCTACCTGAGGAGGCAGATTTACATGAATGGAGTATGCAGCAGCCTCGAGTTAGTATTCACAATGTAATAAATGAGGCATGGTGTCTTGATAATATACTGTGTTTTGGGGGTGGGGGCTAACTATGGACTTTGTAAAGGCACAAGGTCAACATGGAAAATTCAATTAAGAGCTTCTATGGAACCGAGTGTCAGAAAAACGAAGCAGAAACCATAATAATAACACCCACTACATGCACTTAAAATACGGAATGTGTCAAATTAATTACAATTCCTGGTTACGGCAAGATTACTTAGAAAAGAAAGTCCCATTAAATACTGTACTGAATCTTTGTAACAAAATTATGTGCAGCCGATTATAATTGTTCTACAGTTCATTTACATATTGTAATTAATTTAGATCTGAATTCAAGTGTCTTTTGTACAAGAAGTATCTAGACTCAAAATCTCACTGGTGTGGGCAGCCTGTACGGTTAGATATCCCCTAGTCTAAATTCTAAGCTTGAGGCTTGGAAACTTAAAGAGCACCTGCCATCAGGATGAACCCTATTAAACCAGCCATATCATCTGGTAGGGTTCATCCTGCCGATTAAAATGATATCGATCTTGTGAAAATCGGCAAATGCTTTCCCGAGAAAAGGGAACTTTATTCTTTATGCCAGTGTGGACTTCAAAGTGTTGAGGGGCGTTGCCAGTACTGGAAAGCTGGGGAGGACCTGAGATGCAGTGAGGGACTAAGCCCCGCCCCTTGGTGCACTGAAGTTCTCATTTGTATAAAGAGTAAAAGCCATTTTTATCAGAGACACCAAAACCAATTTTTACAAGACAGGTATCGTTTTACTCAGCAAGATCAAGCCTGCCAGGCAGTGTGTCTGGTTTAATAGGGTGGATCCTGCTGAATGCGCTCTTTATTGCAGTCATGCCATGCCATGAACTTGAGCACATGATTGATGTTACAATGCACCTCAAGGGAAATATGAAGTCATTACTGACCATGTAATGTATGAATTCATATATATGCTGATGAAATGATGAAGAAGAGAAGCATGGGCATAAATAATACATAAACAGAAATACAAAACCAGTAATGAGGTCGGAAAACTGGAACTCCACTAAATGAACATGTCACCTGTGATGCAGTTGGGGAATTGGGTTAAATGCTAACATATACCCCAATGAGTACTTACAGCAACATGACTGCAAATAGGTTAAAATTCATTTGACCATGCTACATTTCTCCAGAGCATAACCACACAATCTGATGTTTGCTGTCTACTGTCATCCTATAGGGACTGCTGTAGACGCACAGAAGATGTCACTTTTATAACCTAGAACAAGCTTTTATTAGGATCATCTGAGCTTCGATCTGTAAAACCTAAGTAAATGATGGAAAAGCTTTCTATGCAAACGGTTTTATAAGTTCATGGTACCTGGTTGGACGACTATATATGTAACAGAAGTGATATCATGGCTGCGAGTGTTGAATGAAGCCCGAATTGACTTTAATCGGAATTTCAGAAATAATTTCTCTGAAATGGTGGTAAGGGCTCTTTCACACTTGCGTTCTGAGGATCCAGCAGGCACTTCCGTCCCGCCGGATCCGTCAGAACGCAAGTCGCCTGAAAGCATTAGAAGACTGATCAGGATCCTGATCAGTCTTCGAAATGCTTTGAGGTTACCATGGCAGCCAGGGCGCTATTAAAGTCCTGGTTGCCATAGAAGTAGTGGGGAGCAGTATATTTACAGTCTGTGCGGCTCCCGGGGCGCTCCAGAATGACGTCAGAGCGCCCCATGCGCATGGATCACGTGATTCATGGGCGTGGGGTGCCCTGACGTTACTCTGGAGTGCCCGGGAGCCGCACGGACGGTAAGTATACTGCTCCTCCGCTCCCCACTACACTTTACCATTGAGGTAACCATTGAGAAAAAGCTAAACGTCGGATCCGGCGATGCGCCGAAACGACGTTTAGCTTAAGGCCGGATCCGGATTAATGCCTTTCAATGGGCATTAATTCCGGATCCGGCCTTGCGGCAAGTGTTCAGGATTTTTGGCCGGAGCAAAAGCGCAGCATGCTGCAGTATTTTCTCCGGCCAAAAAACGTTCCGGTCCTGAACTGAAGACATCCTGATGCATCCTGAACGGATTTCTCTCCATTCAGAATGCATTAGGATAATCCTGATCAGGATTTTTCCGGCATAGAGACCTGAGGACGGATCTCTATGCCGGAAAACAAAAACGCAAGAGTGAAAGAGCCCTAAAAAATAAAATAAAAACTCATCTCATCCCTTTGTGTGCGAAGAGGCTGTCATGGCCATCTTGATAGAAGATACCGTGCAAAATCTCAAAGGGGATGACTTAAGATGTCACCACGCCGGCGGACATCACCGTGCCCAGCCAGCGTGATGATGTGATGATGCCTTCAATCAAGATTGCCGCGAAGGCCTCTACGCAAGCAAATGGAAAAGGTGAGAATTTTTTTTATTTTTATCATCACTCCTCATCATTGCGCTCGCTACATACAAAGAAACAGCCAAATAGAATTTTTCAGAACTTTGCTCATTACTAGAGATGAGCGAATTTTTCAAATTTTTCGGGAAAAATTCAATTCAATCCGAATATATTAGCGGCGAATTAAGTGAAAAAACGGCTATTTCCTGGCTGCTGAGAGCCTTTATAGGGGTGTAGAACACTGTGCCTTGCAGTAGCACGCATAGGTAGTCTGCTTTGGTAGTGAAATAATACTGTGAGTCCATATGACGTGCAGATGACAGGCGTCGCTCTTAGAATCACTGCATACTCCACTTATTTGGGCAGTCACAGGGCTAAAACTGACCAAATAACTCAAGTAGCAACTCAGCCTCACAGGTAGTTGTTAGCTTCAAGAAGAAGTGCACTCCTTTTACACTTTTTACACAGATCAGAAGGCGTGTCAATTAAATAATGATGTCAGCCAGGCCGAAAGCCAAAATAGCGGGCCAGTCATGAAGTGGGGAGGGTGCGAACAGTATGAGAAGTCCACAAAGTGGCCCTATAACATAGTGATGAGGTAGAAGCAGCATGAGGAGACCACAGAGTGGCCCAATGACAGGGTCTGGAGTTGGCAGTAGTATGAGGAGGCCACTGAGTGGCACAATGACAGAGTCTGTAGGTGGCGGCAGCAGAAGCATTAGGAGAAGGCCACCGAGTGGCACAATGACAGTCTGGCGGTGACGGCAGTATGAGGAGGCCGGAGAGTGGCACATTGGCTGAGTCTGGATATGGCGGCAGCATGAGTAGGCCACAGAGCGGCACAATGACAGAGTCTGGAGCTGGCGGCAGCATGAGTAAGCCACAGAGCAGCACAATGACAGAGTCTGTAGGTGGCAGCAGCAGCAGCATTAGGAGAAGGCCACCCAGTGGCACAATGATAGAGTCTGAAGGTGGCAGCAGCATGAGTAGACCACAGAGCGGCAGAATGGCAGAGTCTGGAGGTGGTGGCAGCATGAGGAGACCACAGAGCTGCACAATGACAGAGTCTGGAGGTGGCAGCAGCATGAGGAGACCACAGAGCGGCAAGGTGACATACTGTGGAGGTCGGTGGCCATACCAGTACCAGCTGAAGATGGTGGGTGAAAGAAGGAGCACTTGGCATCAGATGTGTGGCATCAGGCTGGTAACAGCATCAGAATAGTACTGTAGCTGAGGCAGGTAGCAAGAAGAAACCGGTCTCTTTTGTCAAATTGTTGGTGTGGCACCGTGGATGATCTAGTCTGATGCATTGGTGTGTGGAAATCCTAGCTCATCCACATATAACTGGAACAGTGAATGCCGAGAATATTTTTCTTTTTCTACATATATAGGCCACTAAAGGCTTTTCAACAGAGGGCTATAGGCTGTCAGTTTAAAAAAACAACGGTGCCTGAGGTGGAGTGATCTGAAGTGAAAGGGACATAGCAGAGGAAGTAGGCCCGCGCTAGAAGACGCGGTCCTCGTGCGATTTCTGTGCTGTAGAAAAGTCCCCATAGTGTCCAGTAATCAATACCGCAGATAGATGCGGGCTGGTGTGAATTAGTTTGCATTTTTGTGCAGGGTTAGTGAAAAAGGTATTCACATGTATTGGTGTGCCGCTATTATGGACATAAGTGCACAGTGTGTGAAACGTAAATACAAAATTTCACCACAACGTAATTTGGTCCATACCGCAAAAAGGACTTTCCCACATATAACTGCAGCACTGAACGCTGAATATATCTTGATTTTTCTACAGAAATACGCCACTAAAGGCTTTACCACATATAACTGCAACAATGAATGCTGAATATATTTTTTTTTCTACTGATATACGTCAATAAAGATTTTTCAAAATATAAGTGCAGAAGCGAATGGCGAATGTATATTTCCTTTTCTACTGATGTACGTCACTAACAGTTTTTCAAGATATAAGTGCAGGAGCGAATGGCGAATGTATAGTTGTTTTTTTACTGCTATACGTCAATAAAGGTTTTTCAATATATAAGTGCAGCAGCGGATGGCGAATGTATATTTCCTTTTCTACTGATGTACGTCACTAAAGGTTTTTCCAGATATAAGTGCAGGAGCGAATGGCGAGTGTATATTTTTGTCTACTGCTATACGTCAATAAAGGTTTTTCAATATAAAAGTGCCGCAGTGAATGGCGAATGTATATTTCTTTTTCTACTGATATATGTCAATAAAGGTTTTTCTAAATATTAGTGCACCAGCGAATGGCGAATGTATATTTCTTTTTCTACTGCAATACGCTAGTAAAGGCTTTACAGATATAACTGCAACAGTGAACTGAGAATATATTTTTCTTGTAGTACTAAAATAGACCCCTATACACTTTCACCAACTGCAGAAGTGACCTCAGAATATATTATTCTTGTTGGACTGAAATAGGCCACTATACGCTTTCAACAGAAATAACTGCAAAAGTGACCAGAGAATATATTTTTCTTGTTGGACTGAAATACGCCCCTATACGCTTTCACCAGAAATAACTGCAACAGTGCAGTGTGTACATATATATATATATATATATTTTTTTTTACTGTAATACGCCCCTATACGCTTTCAATAGAAAAAACTGCAACAGTGCAGTGGTATATATTTTTCTTTTTTTACTGTAATACGTCCCTATATGCTTTCACCAGAAATAACTGCATACTGCAACAGTGCAGGGCATATATATTTTTCTTGTTGCACTGAAATACACCCCTATATGCTTTCATCAGAAATAACTGCAGCAGTGTATTGCGTATATATTTTTCTTGTTGTACTGAAATACGCCCCTTTACGCGTTCACCAGAAATAACTGCAACAGTGCAGTGCGTATATATTTTTCTTGTTGTACTGAAACATGCCCCTATATGCATTCCCCATAAATGACTGCAACAGTGCAGTGCGTATATATTTTTCTTGTTGCACTGAAATACGCCGCTATACGTTTCACTAGAAATAATTGCAGCAGTTCAGTGTGTATATATTTTTCTTGTTGCACTGAAATATGCCCCTATACGCTTTCACCAGAAATAACTGCAGAAGTGACCTGAGAATATATTTTTCTTGTTGGACTGAAATAGGCCACTATATGCTTCCAACAGAAAACTATTAAAGAGTGAAGTGCGTATATATTTTTCTTGTAGTACTGAAATACGCCCCTATACGCTTTTACCACAAATAACAGCAGAAGTGACCTGAGAATATATTTTTTTGTTGGACTGAAATAGGCCACTATACGCTTCTAACAGAAAACTATTAAAGAGTGAAGTGCGTATATATTTTACTTGTAGTACTGAAATACGTCCCTATACGCTTTCACCAGAAATAACTGCAGAAATGACCTAAGGATATATTTTTCTTGTAGGACTGAAATAGGCCACTATACGCTTTTATCAAAAATAACTGCAGAAGTGAACTGAGAATATATTTTTCCTGTAGTACTGAAATACGCCCCTATACGTTTTAACCAGAAATAACTGCAGAAGTGACGTCTCTACCTGCACTAAGATGCTGTGAAATGATTCCTTACTATCCTTTCCCTGCCCTTCCATGCCCTGTTCCTTACCCCATGTACTCAGTCCTCACACGTGTAGCCTCCATTTTAGGAAAATTGCGATTCTTTACCATGAAGCGCAAGGAAATTCACATTCGTTGCATATCAGATTTTTCCCGAAATTCGAAACGAATTTCACTTCGTCAGCTTCGAATCGCTCATCTCTATTGCTCATCTCTAGTGATTCGGGACCCGAACTTGACCCCAAACCCAGACCCCATTAAAGTCAATGGGGACCTAAACTTCACTTTATTATTTTCCTTTATGACATGGCTATAATGGAAAATAATAACATTCTTAAGACAGAATGCTAACTAAAACGGCCATTGAGGGGTTAAAAATAATAAAAAATCTCACCTCATCTACTTGATCGCGCAGCCTGTATCCTTGCAACGTTGCAGAACGGATCCTGACCCATTTTGCGGACGTTTGAATGGACCCTTAGATTTGAGTTTCTTGGGCCCATGAGAGGAAATTTTCTTTTTGCACAATGACATATGGTATTCTACCAGTACCCGAGGTCTGGTTTACATTACTGCAATGACTTCCTCAGCTTATCAATAGACGTGGATTATTTATGTACTGGATAAAATAATGAAAGTATAGTAGGGAATAATATTTATAAAAGTCCATGTTCAAAGACGCGAAACGCATTAACCAGTCAAAGGATTGAAAAAAATTTCACAGAACAACTACCAGTTGAGTAAGCCGCTTCAGTTGTTGAATGCGGCTAACAGCCTACATGGTTAGATCAATCACACTGACTACGACCGTGATTGATTTACTGGTGCTCAGGCTGAAATCTCCTTAAAGGGATCAGGACCGTCCTGTTAAAGGAAATCAATTTAATATAATCGGGGAAACTTTAATGAGGTAAGTCAAAAACTTATAAAATACAACACATCACAATCTGCTACAGTATCCATGGTGTTTCATACAATAGATACAGTAGCCATTATACTATCTTCAGAAATTGTAGGAAGAAAGCCTTACAACTGGAGCTAAATATGGGAATGCTCTCATAGATCGCTGTAACTTTCATTGATAACATCTATCCAAGGCAGGTGGACGTGCCTGCAGGACACTTTCATTTAGGATATTGATGAGCTTCCTAGTTTCTGGGCCTCTGCCCTCTCTGTCATAGATAGGATTAACATGTCACAAGATGACAAATTCACTCTGACACATCATTACACAGTGTACACACAGGAGTTAGCCCATGGTAGAGGTTGTTTGAGACCGTTAATGGTGGAGGACCATAGGCGTGCGCACGGGGTGTGCCGGGTGTGCTTGGGCACACCCTAATCATCACCTCCATGCTGCACTGCCATCTACAACTCCTGATGCGAACAGTTCTTATAGGCTTCAGGCTAGTGGTCTGAAGCCTATGAGAGAGTAGAGCGCTAGAATGGAGTTGCTCCAGGGAGGTATGATGTCGGAGGAAGAGGCGGAGTCTCGTCATCCAGGGGGCGGGGCCTCACAATATGCGGGAGATTCTACAGAGCCCATTGCAGGAGAGAGGAGCAGAAGCTGCAGGTCGGTGAGTGGACGAGAAGAGTGACTGTTATCTTTACTGGGGGGACTGAAGGGAGGAGGAATAATGGTTGTTCTGGAGACTGTATATTAGAGGGGTCTGAAGAGGGGGGGGGGTGATATTATTTACATGGGACTGTGTGCTGGAGGGGCTGCAGGCAGGGGGAATGTGATATTATTTACATGGGACTGTATGCTGGAGGGGCTGAAGGTGGGGGGTGATATTATTTACATGGGAATATATGCTGGAGGGGCTGCAGGCAGGGGAAGGTGATATTATTTGCATGGGACTGTTATGACTGTTATGTTTACTTTGGGGGCATTTTGCAGGGGCTGAAGGGAGGAGAAATAATACTGGAGACTGTGTGTTAGAGGGGTCTGAAGAGGGGGGTGGGGGATATTATTTACATGGGACTGTATGCTGGAGGGGCGGAAGGCAGGAGGGGTGATATTATTTTACGTGGGACTGTATGCTGGAAGGGCTGAAGGCAGGGGGAGTGATGTATTTTACATGGGACTATATGCTGGAAGGGCTGAAGGGCACCATTATTATTACTATTGGGGTCCATTCACATGTCTGTAGTGTACTGCTCACGGATCCGCAGTACACCCAGCCGGCACCCCAATAGAACAGCCTATTCTTGTCCCCAGCTGCGGACAAGAATAGGACATCTTCCATTTTTTTTCTGGAGCCGTGGACTGGAAGTTCGCTGCGGAAATGCGGATGCGAAGAGCACACTGTGTGCTTTTCACATCCATTCTGTCCCCATAGAGAATAAATGGGTCCGCACCTGTTCCGCACAATTGCGGAACGTCTGCAGACACATTCTGCGGACGTGTAAATGAAGCCTAAGGCCTAATTCACACGTCCGTAGTGTGTTGCGGATCCGCAACACACCTTACCACCAGCCCTATAGAGATTCCTATACTTGTCCGCAATTGCGGGCAAGAATAGGACATGCTCTATATTATTGCGAGCCGCCGGCGGAAGATCGGCGGCGCGCTCACAAATGCGGATGCGGAGAGCACAGTGTGTGCTCTCTGCATCCATCACGTCCCCATTCAAAATGAATGGGTAGGCACCCATTCCGCAGATTTGCGGAACGGGTACGGACGAACATTGCGGACTTGTGAATAGGGCCTAATACAGCGGGGGCCATTATAATATTAAGAATAATAATAACACAGAGGGGCCATTATATATTATAATTATACAGAGTGGCCAGGGCAATATACTTATGGGCACTGCGGGGGGAGGGGAGGTCAGTTATCTGAGGTTAATAGTAAAGTGAGGAATCTCAAAATAATTCAGTGAAACTCTGCAGAGATGCAGCTGAAAGAAGGTATCATGACGGTCCTATCTCCAAATGAAGACGCTGAGGAAAGTCTACATCACAGGAGACGTCACTGGATGTAACAGGTATGTGCTGCTGTATTCTCCTGTATATTGTGTACCATTATATGTAATGTCCATCCACATATCTGTTTGGGGGAAGATGGATATAGGATTTGGCCCACACTGCCGAAGCCTGGCCCCAGACTTAAAGTCACACTGTAAGTGTTCTGAATTCTGGGGCCTCACACCCCTCTACTACATTATCTGTACTCAGAGTTATCACTGTGTTATCTGTGGTGTTACATATGACTGCAGGTGACATCTACTACACTATCTGTACTCAGTTATCACTGTTATCTGTGGTGTTACATAGGACTGCAGTTAATATATCCTACATTATCTGTACTCAGAGAGTTATCACTGTGTTATCTGTGGTGTTACATAGGACTGCAGGTGACATGTACTGCATTATTTGTAAAAAGGGGCATGTCCATAGGTTGGGGGCCCAATACTTGGCTTGCCCGGGTGCTGGCAACCCACGCTACACCACTGGAACTCTGCCCTGGCTGAGAGTCACCCCCATATACGTTACTTTAAGCGTTAACTTAACGTTATATAACTATGTTCCCTGCTGCTTGCTACCCCTCCTCATTTATACCCCTGTAAATGTACCCTGATACCCCTCCGTTATAAAATACCGTATAACTGAGGGGTATCAGGAAAATTACAGGGGTAATATAACTGAGCAGGGCTATCGGGGACATTATACAGGGGGTAATATAACTGAGGGATCAGGGTAAATTATACAGGGGGTAAAACTAAGGGGTATCAGGGTACATTATTATACAGGGGTAATATAACTGAGGAGGGCTATTTCAGGGGACATGATAATGGGGTAATATAACTTATATAATATGTGTAATGTCCCTGATAGCCCTCCTCAGTTATATTACTCCTGTATAATTTACCCTGATACCCCTTAGTTATATTACCCCTGTATAATAATATACCCTGATACCCCTTAGTGTATTTGTGTATATATGTGTATATAATATATATATATACATACATACGCGCGCATGTGTGTTTTTGCTTTAGGGTGCACACCCTAATGCAATAGGCTGCGCACGCCTATGTGGAGGACCCAGTGAATAAGTCCATTTTGATCCATGTCCGTGGCTATAAATACATTTGCAGATTATGCTGGGGTAACAGAGAGAATTTCTTGGTGTAAATTTACAGTTTTACAGCCATAGGTCAGAAGAATACTTTGGGTTCCATGCAACTCAGTGCACTCCAGTGGATTACAGCTGTCATAGCTAGGTCTGGGAAACATAAAGACTTTTGTAGTGCTAATGATTGATTTTTACTATTATGTGCCATCTGCAGTTAATAAGGTTGCATTTAACTGTACGTGGTATAAACTTCAACTGTAGCTCGATAGTTAAAATCAATACTTTGCACAATAAAACATCTCTGTGTAGCCCAGGCCTAAGGGTATGGCCGTAGGGTCAGGTTTCCTAATGCAGTTTTGGAAGCCCAAATCAGGATAGGATCCTTAGGAGAGAAAACATTTAAAAGACAGGTATGACTTATCCTCTTTTTTTAATTCACTCCTGGTTTTGGCTTCCAAAACTGCATCAGCAAACCTGACCATGTGGCTTTACCTTAAATGTTCTTGTAAAACATACTTTCCAATATTTACTTTTTAAGGACTCCACATGAGGTCTTTGCCATGTTGAAACAGGAAGTGAAATTCCTCAAACCTATGGTCTTAAATTGGAAGCACAAATTATTCTCTTGAATGCCATTACTTGTTGTAGAATTTAAGAGGTACTGTAGTCCAATGAGTAATTTAGA
This sequence comes from Bufotes viridis, assembly GCA_033119425.1. Taxonomy (NCBI): domain Eukaryota; kingdom Metazoa; phylum Chordata; class Amphibia; order Anura; family Bufonidae; genus Bufotes; species Bufotes viridis. The sequence goes on along the minus strand of CM065596.1, from coordinate 132,237,539 downwards.
AGAAGAAAAGAAGCCATACTTACCTTGCAAAGTCCTCTCCTCTCACTCCAATTCCAGCACTTCCAAGGTCTCCGATGGTCTCAACTTCCTGGTTCTTCTAGACCAGGGTTCAGCAACTTTTGACACTCGAGCTGCTGTAAAACTGCACATTGGCTCAGTTGTTCTTGTAACTCTCATAGAAGTGAATTAAGCATTCTGGGAAATGTAGCTTCAGAACAGCGTAAGGAGAAGAAGTCATTTACTGCTGCATCCAGAGAAGGGGATATGTTGCTGCACGTTCAAGTAGATGAAGTGAGTATTATTTTTTATTTAACCCATGGGGTCCGTTTGGCTGTGAAACTGGACAAAAATAGGACTTTTCCTATTTTGGATGGCCGATATTCACTGGCCGTTAAGAAAAAACGGTCAAGTGAATAGCCATATTGACTTCAATTACTTAAATGGCCATCATAGTGAAATTTTTACTGTTTGTGTGATTGTAGACTTCGTGCAAACAAATAAATCCACCCATTGGAAAAGTGATGTCACATACCCTGGCATACCCTGCCGCTATGTCCTTTTTTATCACAATTCTCCAACCACAATCCAATTTTTACTGTCATAGTTAAACATAGTAATTTATTGTCCAAGGCTATAAAATGGGAGCAGAAGACAAGAGCAAGCGATGGGCAGGTTGGAGTAGTAATCTAGCGCAGGTCAGTCACTCGCCAATAAAACCATTCACTTACAAGACGAAATAAATCATAAAAGAAGGAGAAATTTTAGCCGTAACAATAGAGAAAAACTTAAGTCAAAACTGCTGAAGCTTGTCCCCGGCAATTAGATGCCTAGTACTAGAATGCTTTTATTATACAGTAAACTTGATAAATCCCACAAGTGTCTGCCCTAAGCACATTACCATAAAACACTACTTATTTCTAGGTGTCCAGCCCATTGTAATGTTAAAAGGATGAGCAAAAGCTTTCTCCCTTCAGTAAGCAGGATGGATTATTCATGTCAACTACAGATAGTTCAAAATCCCAGTGTAATCACCTGGATTATAAAGGCCTGATGGGAAAATGTGCAGCTTGCAAATAAAAACCTTGTTCTTCACCAGTTTTATACAGTTACAGCAAAACCACAAACAAGGCTTATAAAAACAGCAGCCCAAGTCAGCTATATTCCAGAGGTCATAAACTCCCTATGTAGGCTGCTTCTTCTAAACTTCCAACACCCTTGTGAGCAGCATTGCCAGTGGCGTAACTAGAAATGACTGGGCCCCACAGCAAATTTTTGAATGGGGCCCCCTCCCCCAGCAACCTCTTCGCAACTCCCTACTCCTATGCAACCCCCACTCCTGAGGCTAGCCAAGATTGAGCTCTCAGACGAGGCCCGGCAGCCTCTCCATCCGTTTCCTACAAGGTCACTGTATATAATGTCATTGTGTAATACTGATGAGGGTGCCCCGACAATAAAATCTTTTAGTCCTCCTCCTGGGTGGGCCCCTTCTGAGTTTGCCCCTTCATAGCTATGCGACGAGTCAAGGAGTAGACAGATGCCTAAAGCAGAAGTGGCCAACATACATATATATCCTTTCCCACAGTTTTAAAGGGACTCTGTCACCAGGAAGATTCTCTATAAACCAGGCACAATGATTTGCAGGGCTAGCTGAGCTAAATGTAATGATACCTTTCATTTAGCAATACGGTGAGTCAATCTGGAGAAAAAAAAAACACTTTTAATCCACATGCAAATGAGCAGTTAAAGGGGTTGTCTCATCTCAGACAATGGGGGCATATCGCTAGGATATGCCCCCATTGTCTTATAGGTACGGGCCCCACTGCTGTGACCCGCACCCATATTGAGAATGGGGCCCCACATTGTGGTGGCTGGAGGACTTCAGTCTGGCCACCACCAAGCGCTCTCCCAATAGAAGTGAATGGGTCCGGCCACCGCCCATAACCGGCCACCGCTCCCATTCACTTCTATGGGCCCGACATAAATAGCCAAGCCCGCGCTCAGTTATTTTCGGCAACTCCATAGAAAATTAGTGGAGGGCGGCTGCGCATGCGCTGTGGGCCTTCCAACACTTTCGGGGCTCCGTTCTCGATAATGGTGCAGCACCTGCACCTATCAGACAATGGGGGCATATCCTAGCGAGAGAGCAGAGATGGGTTGGGACCAGTAGGCCCTCCATATTTATCATCTTTTAGACCAGTTTTCTGGCATAAAAGAACGCTGGAGTCTATGCCAGCCTAAATATTAATATAGGCGTTACGGACTTGCGGGATGCTGCACCTAATTTATGATGAGACCCATATATTCTGTATGAACATACGCATTCTTGCAGTGCATGAAAAAATAGAAAACTAACAGGTGCTCCTTCCCTTCGACCCCCAAGGGCTTGTACTATATCTCCCAGAATGCCATTGTCACTCTTCGTCTCCACAACAAGTGACTGATTTAGATCATCGCATGTGCTGGAGCTGGCTTGCTATATTAAATCACGCTCCTTCAGCTATAACTCAGAAAGCCTAGTTTGTGACATAGCGGGTCGTAATGACATGATTTGCTCCATCAAGCTGCACAGGTTATTACAACACACATATATATAGTAATTATTGCCACCAGATGTTCACTGAAATGATATAAAGATTTCAGCATATTTCATTCAATCTAACAAATCACTCCCCAGAACAAATCATGAGCAATCAGCTAAGCTCAAAACATGAGCAAGCTCCGGGTTCTCTTGGAGTTTAGGTGGAATATTCCGGAATAGGAAATTCTAGCACAAATATAGAACATGCATATCCATAAGCCCGAGCTATGTGCTGTTAATCATTGGTTCTGCTCCTCTAATCTGGTATTTGTTGGCAAAATCTGATGTAAAGCTGCATTAAGCTTTCATATTGTTTCTCTTAAAGCCAAGTAAGCCAGTCTCATAGATTAGCAACACTTTTTTGTGTGTGCTTTTTGTGTAGTACAATAAAATACCCAAAACATGAACAGACTCTTAAAAGCAAATTCTTGTACAGTGCTTTAAAGGGGTTGTCCATGCTTTTTAAAATTAATGACCTATCCTCAGGATAGGTCATCAATATCAGATCGGAGGGGGTCCAACACCCGGCACCCCCGCCAATCAGCTGTATGGGAAGACGGCGCACACAGTGCCCAAGCACCATCTCCCTTCTCTCTTCCTGTCCGCTGCTGTATGTCTATGGGACAGCTGATTGGCAGGGGTGCCGGGTGTCGGATATCCGCCGATCTGATATTGATGACCTATCCTGATGATAGGTAATCAATATTAAAAAGCCCAGATAACCTATTTAAACAACTGAACACCAAAGAAAATATTTCCAAATAATTGCATTATGGAGTTTAGACTCTATTAGCCATTGTTGTAACTTTTTGGAGAAACCTACATTTTAAATAAAGCTTGCGTCACTAAAGCTTCAGTAATGGCTCCTGTTATTCCCTTAAAGGGTTTATCCCATTACTAATGTAAAGATGAAAATCTGACAATCAGAAATCTAGAGTCTGCAGGTCCAAGCATTGGAGTCAGTAAAGTAGCCTGCTACCCAAATCTGTTAAGTCTTTACTGCAGTGAGGGACAATGTTAAGACACCCTTCACACTTGGACATGAACTGGCCAGTCATGCCACTAAAACTCTGTAGGCACCACAGTCACTATTGCTGGAGTACAATTGCCGCCATATATTTTGCATGAAGAGACTTGAAACATATAAAAAGGGGAGATGGCCATAACATCCATCATTGCATCCAACTTGGTTGTTATCTGGAAAGAATTGCATTATGCGCAGTTGGAACTGTGTTTTGCTATCGTTGTAAGTACTACTTCTATTTTGCACTTCAGTAAAGAGAAATATTTATTCTGCTACATCTGGCATGGTTACTGACTCCTCCATCATACACCATTTTACTCTGCATGCCCTGCTTTGCGCCCATACGAGCACTCAATATCATGAGCACCCCAACTACCATCAGGCAGGAGCTCCAACATCAGGGTGTGCCGCAGTGCATGGTCCTAAGAAGCAATGGTGTTAGGAATGCCATTGTGATTGACTGTTAAACCCAGAGCCACTAGTAGTGTTGGGAGCGAATATTCGAATCACGAATTTTAATCGTGAATATCGGCACTTTGAGAATTCGCGAAGACTTCAAATGTAGTGCTATATATTCGTATTTGCGAATATTCTAGATTTTTTTAAATCTAAACCCATGGTCCCTCCATGCTTCTTGCTTGTGGGCCAATGAGAAGGCTGCAATGTCCTTGTCTGAGCTTAGCAACCAATAGGAAAGTTGCCTACCCCTTACTATATAAGAACCTCCCCAGCAGCCATTTTCTGCAGTTTTTTGCAGTTCTGAGAGAGACAGCATTGTTACTGCTGGGCTCTGTGCATTGCTGTGTTAGTGGGAGATAGTCAGTGTAGGTTAGATAGTGATGTGGTTCTGCTGTCCATACATACATGCTACAGGCAAGTTCACAACAATACTTAGTGCATCAATCACTAATATGTAGTCAGACCTGCTAAAATGTGAAGTTGCACGTATTGCGCAAAAATATGCACATCATTAATTTCTGATTTGCGCAATCGGGAATTTATCGGAGCACTCTATCTGAATATAAAGCTATTGTAATGTTCTACCGTACCAACCATTTTCTCCAGTCTCAGGAAACATCTAGCAGCTTGAAAAATGTAGCAATAGTGACCCAGACCTGTATTGCGTGCAATACGCGCATATTACATTGCCGATTTTTGCAATCAAGAAAATAATCACAAATTCTCGAATTCATGACGAATATTCACACATATATTCGTGAAATATAGCTAATTCTAATATTGCCCCTGCCGCTCATCACTAGCTACTACAACTCCCATCCTCCACTCCTGCTGCACTACCAGATCATGACAGTCTCACTTGAAAGCATCCTGATGTACTTGTATATCATAGTGATCGAAGTAGCTGAGCACAGGTCATCACCTACTGGAGGTCACTGTGATTGACAGCTGCACTGTGGTACTAACCGCCAGGATAGAAGAACATTGATTTCAGCCATTTAGCTTCTAAATACAGCAATCAATACTGACCGTGGTGCTTTGGAAAAGTGAAAGTTTCATCTGTGGCCTAACAAAAGTACACGCCATAGGTCAGTCCTAACAGTCGACTCATGCTTTTTTATTCTAGGTAAACCCCTCTGGTCCTCAAGGCCAAAAATGTCAGTAATTCAGATTATTTAGAGGTCAACCATGCTCATTCAGACATGTTTGCATACTGTATAACTGTTTGCAGAAGATCTTTTTGTTCCTATATCCGTACAATGAAATGCAGTTTTTTCTGTAATATTTGATGTACAGTATATATATATATTTTTTATTTCAATCTTTTTTATTGGTTTTAACAAAATAACACATAAACACAAATTATTATTATATCATTCAACAACAAGACATATATGTACCAGCACGAAGGAAATACATATCATCCAGTCTATAATAAATGACAATAGACAAGTTACATTTGGTACATATCTGTAAATAGCATTGTGATGTAAGTAACCAGGGAATGCTAGGCATTTAGGAGGTGGAAACAGGGATGGAGAGACAACAGTAGTCAGAAAATGAAAAGAAAAATTAGGTAAAAAAGAAAATGTTTGGGGATCTTCTGCTCTTCTCTATCTAGGACGGGGAAACCAAGGCATCAGGTGTGAGGGTTGGCTGCGGTTTGAATACTAGGCCCTAGAGGGGAAAACAGTAGCCATGTTTCTATTTGCTTCACAAACGTATGGTATCGGTGATTTCTGCGCGATACAAATTTTACATAGAGGTGGTATGCACCCTGTTGAGAATTTCAGTTATAAAGGGAATAGTGGTACATTTCCAGTATTTGGTAACGTCCAATTTTGTAGCCAGGAACAGGCGGGCGATAGGGATTCTGTATGAAGAGCACCCAAAACACTGATCTCTCAATGTGTATCCCACTAAATTGTGAGGCGAGATGAAAAACTACGGACCACAGAATGTGTAGCAATGTTCCCCTTCCTCCACAGTAACGCCAGCATAGTGGAGGCACATTTGAGTTGTGGCTAAGCCTGTCCGGTGTGTAGTACCAGCGAAGGCATGTTTTAATTGTAGCCTCACAGTGTGCATTGCATTGGAAAGTGAAGGAGAGAAAACTAAACGAGGTGATCCAGCTTTCAGCTGGTATGGTTTTCCCGAGTTCCCTATCCTATCCCAAGAACGGAGTGTTTTTTTGGAAGACTTGTTTGGTACCTAAGGCCATAAGGACCGCATCTTTTGCTTACTAGTCTCGTATTGAGGGTTTGACAATAATTCAAATAGAGTCTTATATGCTATCACCTGATATGGGTTCTTTTGTTGCAGTAGGTGCCTAATCTGCAGGTATCTATAAAAGTCCGTTCTTGGGATATCGAACTCAGTTGGTAGAGTATCAAATGGTTTCAAGCCGCCTTCTGATTGTAACTGGGAAATAAAACCAACATCTTTCTTCCTACAGGTAGACAAATCTACATCAGGGACAGTGTTGGTCTGGTGTGCATAGGGCCCGCCAGTAAAATTTATTTTGGGGGCCCACCGTATGGATACATTCAAATATTACCTGCTCACACAACAGCAAGATGCTACCAGAAGATTGAATATGGGGGTCCCTGCAGTAACTTTGAGAAGCTAGGTCCTGGGGAAAAGAGGGCACTGGTGGCTTTCCTCTATACCTAGAAGTCATCTCATCTCCGATTGTGTCTATAATAATAAACTGGGGAGTTTCTTTAATAATCTATCAAGTTTTTTTACATAAACATAGGCTGGTTAAGGTGCTGTACATTAAATATATGCATGTAGTGCAGTAAGTCTACTGTGTTATGTGCCACTTGTGCAGGGCGTGGGAGACTAGGGGCCCATGGGGGGATTCACCTGTACCCTTGTGGGCCTGTCCGAGCCTGATCAGGGAGATCTGGTTCTAGTAGTTGGATAGGTGCTACCTGTGCTAATGAGAAGTTTTCCAGGACACACTGGCCATAGAAAGTTTTTCATATCGATGCCCCTACTAAGGAAGGTACCTGACTGAAGTTCTTGGGGTGGCTTCTCAAGCCATTAATTAATAGAACCCGTAAATCACGGGTCTTTGCCAGAGTACGTTCAATGTCCATTCAGGATGTCTTATTTTTTGTCAACCACCAGTTATTTAGATGTTGAATCTGGGTAGCTAGAAAATAATCCGCTAAATTTGGTATGCCAAGGCCTCCCACTTTTTTATGTCTTGAAAGGGTTGTTGCTGATATTCTAGGTTTTGTCCCTGCCCACATGAATTGGTTCAGAATTCCCTGTGACTTAACAAAAAAGGACCGAGTTACTTTGATAGGGACTGTCCAAAATATAAACAGCAGCATTTGACATGTAGCAATACTGCCTAGGCAGGATATCTAAAATTTTGCATACTGGGCCACATTGGCTCAGATGACCTCCAAGAGTGGTAGGTAATTATGCTTGTACGATTGGGATAACAAAGTTGTAAGGTGGATACCTAAGTACTTAAGAGTTTGCAAGGCCAAAAAAAAGGTGGAACCTAGATGTTCCAATGTGAGATCATTCATATTGAAGGCCATTATCTGTGACTAGAGATGTACCGAAGTATTCGCGGCGAACGGTTCCCGGCGAACATAGCTTGTTCACGTCCGCCGCGGCGGGCAAACATATGCGATGTTCGCGCTCGCTCCTATACTTTATTACTGAGCAAACTTTGACCCTGTACCTCACAGTCAGCAGACACATTCCGGCCAATCATATGCCTCGGAATTTAACGTTATTATGCCTGGACCAGTCTTCCAGATCGGTGAGCTTTGCTTTGATCTGCTCCAAGTAGTCAGCGATATCGTTATGAGCGTTCACCAGGTTATTATGGGAGCTAGAAAAGTCCCCCATCTTGGTTTCAACATAGGATACCCTTTGGTTGAGGTTAGAGAGCGATGCTTGGATAGCGGATAGTAGCGAGGCAATGTCTTTATGGATAGACCCAGCAGATAAGCGTTACAGTGTGGTTCACCTACATGGCATGTGGAGCCATCATTCAGCTGTGCAGCAGCTTGTAGTTTTGGACTCTGCTTTTCGGGGCTCTGAGTTAGAGAGCAAGATGGCAGCGCAGCAAGCCTTCCAGGGAGACTGCGTGGTGCATGGCTGTTTGGGGAGAGCCTCCTGCTTCCCGGAGACAGGCAGAGATGTAGGCGATTCCACACCTGTTCCTGATTTCGGAAAACTGCTTGTTGCACTCAGAGATAAGGGGGATGGTGTGGTAAATTGAGACTTTAGCAGGGAGCCTGTAGAAAGTCTAAGCCCCGCTCCTCCTTTGTCTGGGTCTTTGTCGAAGTACAGGTCCAGTTTGCCCTGTTTTTGATGTTGCCTCTTCCCCCGGATCATCATGTGGGTCTCTTGGTGAGGATACACCGTTGGTGGCAAGGTGTAGATGGCATAAAAATGCTTAACTCTGTCGCTGTGTGCCGGAGCTAGCAACTCAGGGAGCCATTCATCCCGGCTGCCAGACGATGCCCCCTGGATGTATATTTTTTTAAAGTCATTAGTGGATCCAGAAATAAGAAGCATAAGTTCTTCCTTTATATTTACCAATGCTTTCAATCCCACTTCTGACTTTAGCTCCAAAAACTACATCAAAATCTGAGCCAAAAACTACATGTGAGACTCCATCCTTAAAGGGGTTTTCCATTTAGAATTTATATCCTATAAAATAATCACTTATATACGTAGCTGGGCTTTTTTGATGTATTTCTTTTGCTTTTTTTGCTCTTAATTTCTAGGCTGTGGGGACATGACAATGTCCATGCAGCTCCCTTATTTCCTGTGACGTTTTGTCCATAGATGATAGAGGAGTGTCTATGTAACTAGCTGGGTGAGAGGAAGTGCATCATTGGTTTGGTTGGATACAACCACATGACTTGAGGTAGGCATTAGGCAACTATTCATGTAGGTTCCTACATGAATAAAACCAAAGTAATCCTGGAAAACCCTTTTAATATGACATTACTGGACCTGGCAGATATCAGGTTATCAAATATTCTGGATTACTGGACAATCGAGGAAGACTCATTTGTAAAAGTATGAAACCTCTACGGTGCTTTCAAACATGCCACTTTGATGTCCTTTTAGAGGCAGTTTTGAAAGCAAATCTAGGGCCCTGATTTAGGGTGCATTCACATGACCGTAAGTGTTTTGTGGATCGCACGTGGCCAACGCTATATAGAAAATTCTAGACTACGGACAAGAATAGGACAATTTTCAAAATAAGCATAGCATTAGCACCAGAATGTTTTCTATAATTATGGCATTATTGTACTTTATTTGTGTCTGCAGAGTGCTGTTGCATTGTCTATTTTTATTTATGTTTCTAGACATGGCAGCGTCCACCTGCACATTGGGATGTGCTGACTGACCCAATTTTTGGGCAGTTGTACTAGTGTGGCTGACTCCAGTTGGTCTTGCACCCCTGACTAACTTGTCTGCCCCATAGGCTGATTTTAATTAGAGTAAGTATAAAGCTGTAGCCTGCTCTCATTGTATTTATTGGAAGCCATTTGGCACCAGGAGAAGTATAGAGTGGCCTCTGCATGCATGTTGGTACCTGCATCCTTGGATTTAATGGAGGCCATTATGGCACCAAAAATGGTAAAAAGCAGAGGTGACCCAGCATGCATGTGGAACCTGCACTCCCTGAATTTTATGGTGGCCATTATGGCACATAACAGGTAGTATTTAGTGTCAGGTTCCTGTCTTATAGAGATCGCCTTGACATTTGGCAGACGAGCCCAAATAATTTTGTACAAAATGTATTTGCCAAGAATCAAATTTGCTAAATAAGTGTACCATTAGCACCAGAATGTTTTCTATAATTATGGCATTATTGTACTTTATTTGTGTTTGCAGAGTGCTGTTGCATTGTCTTTTTCTGAAGAATAGGACATGCTCTATCATTCTTGCGGGTCCGCAGAACGGAACTACGGAGTACACGGTGAGCTAATCGCATCTTTTGCTGCCCAATTGAAATAAATGGGTCTGCACCCGTTCAGCAAAATTGGTGCAGACCCATTCATATGGTTGTCCTAGTTACCTGTTTCTGATCATATGATAGCCCACATAATATAGTTCTGTGCTGGAAAAAATACCAGACTATTAGAAGATATTTAAAGGGTTTGTCTTCTCCTTTCTATGCAATTGAACAGAAGAGCTATCCCATTGCCATGAAGTGGGATGCCATACTTATATTTAAACCTTCTCACCACCGCAATTGCTGCGGTGAGCAGGTAAACAGAGCAGAGAAGCCAGCAATCATACAAGGGCTGCCTTCTCTTCAAACGAACGTGCCAGGATACAAACCGCCACCAATCAGATATTGTTGACCTAAGGATAGGTCATCAATAGTAAAAAGCGGACAACCCCTTTAACTGCATATACTCACGTGCTATATAGATTTGCCATTTTTAGCATCGGCACTGACTTGGCTGAGTTTAGCATTTTGACTTCAGGAACAAATTGTGCTGAGAATACTAAGAAAAAGTACATCATCCTGAGATCTATAACATATGATCCGAAACTCTTTTTATATTATTGGGGGAGGCGCTAAGAGGCAATGAAGATAATAGAGCACATTAGAAGAGTAAGTGCCTCATTAAAGAACACTCAAGATCTAATGTACCTGCATAAATGTCAGGAGTAAGGAAGGACGTCTGAAGACTGGAAAGAAACTTATACAAATAGACCATCATTTTTTATACATGAGGAACAAACCAGTAAAAGTTAAGACGCTGTGCATTAAAACAAAAATAGTGATTACAAGCAAAAAGCAAAGCCGGCAGGAGTGATAAAAATGAAAGCGTCGGCTGCTAAAAGTCGCTACCAATATAGATAGCTGTTAGTAATACTCATAGTGCTTCCCTGAAGGATTCGACTGAAATACCATCTAAAAGAAACAAGCCAAATGTGAACCCTGCGATATGACCGGAGATTTCAAAAATTAGCGTTCTGTGATTGTCATTATATTGGTTTAGGTTAAATAAGAACCTCTGGCTACGTATGCCAGTGAATCAAATCTATTTGATAATAGACAGGTCAGTCATCCATGATAAAGGGTTACATTAGATTATCTGATAGACTAGTCATGAATAGGGATGAGCGAACCTGAACCTGGGTTCTGGTTTGGGTACTGAAAGAATACTATTATGGATTCCGTCATAACAGAATCTAACGGAATTCAATGATGGAATACAAAACGGAATGCCTTTAAGAGGCAACCCGTTTTGATCCGTCATAATAGAAGTGTATGACCAATCATAAGTGTATAACCAATTCTGTCCTGCATAATGGAAACAAGACGGTTCAGTTATGCTTGGTCATACACTTTTATTATGACGGGGCAAAATAGAATGCCTCTTAAAAGCATTCAGTTTTGCATTCTGAGACGAATTCCGTTAGATTCCATAGCGGAATTTCTTCAACACCCGAACGCCGAACCCAAACCTGAAAAGGTCAGGTTCACTTATCCCTAGTCATGAAACCTAAAGGTACATTTACACAGGACAATTTAGCAGGTGATTGTTGGGAAAAAAGTGTTCCTTCCTGACAAGCGCCTGCTCATCAGTGAAGGAGACTTCAGCATTTACTGGCAACAATCTCCTCCACAGTATGAGGAGCAGCAACCATCGTTCGTCCCCATACAACATCATTGTCTGTTGTCAGCTGAGGCTCTTTAGACAGCATGATCTGCTGCTGGCAAACGATCATTTTGGTGTATGCACACACTAGCATATTACCGAAGGAACTAGTATTTTGTTTGTTCATCGATGGCACCTTTACACTGCCACATAATCGTTCTTATGAACACTCATTAAGATTATCTAGCGGAATCTCGACCTGTGTAAAGGGGCCTTTACAACAGTTTTCAGCAGTTGACTGAAGCCAGACCTCCAATGATTTCTTATTGTTAACTTGTTTTGGGAATAGGTCAATACTTAATTCTTGGAAAACCCTTTAAAATTGAGGCTTCAGAAGAGTCATCAACGGCCACTCAGTAGGATAAACCATCAATGTTCAATTGGAGGGGTTTTGACCACTGCGACCTTTGAAGATTGCAAGAACAAAGTGGCAAGCAATATCTTCTTCATTTGGCCAACCATGCAGTCTCTGAAGAAAACTGAGCAGAGCCAGCACAATATGAAGTGACACAGACCTTCCTAGCACTCATAACACTTTATTATGGTTTCAGAAGGCTCCGGGGCTACACACCGACACAACTGGATATGAAACCCAACATGCTCCAGCAAAGGTCATTCACCACTTGTTATCTCACGTAAGGAAAAATGGCTTTCCTACATTGTCTTCCTTGCACTTTCCCTTTGGCTTAGGTTATTTACTCCAGTCACACTTGTTCTTTATGTTGGACAAAGATCCATTGTGGAAATCTGTGTTCCCTGAGGATGGAAAAAGGCAAGACAGTGGAGCAGAACACCTAAACTGTTGAGATAGAAAGAATTTTTACGCAATGGATTTTGTGAATATGGCGTAAGAATTTCATCAGAAAAGTTAAGGAGTTCTGCAGTCTTCTCTTCCCCTTTTCCAGGAAAAATTTCAGGCACATGAAACAGGTTTTACTTAATTTCCCCCCAATTTGTTTGCACACATTCTTATATTAGGAGCAAAAAGGAATGACTCAGTTGTTGTAAGCTGCAGAGAAATTGTTCTTTTGTCAAATTTGACAAGATAATGTCGGTAAACAGTACATATTTAACCAAACCTATAACTCAATGACAGAGGTAGAAACAGAGGGGGGGGATTTATCACTGTGAGTGTATTTGGGGTTAGTTTTTAGACTGGAGCTGCTATGTGCATCTGAAGCAAGTTTATGAGAATGGCTTACTGTAATAACAAATTTTGTGCAAGTGCAAAAGGTCTGGGGGGTGCCTGCTATGGAGTTGCAACTTTTTTGCAACTTTTTTTAAAAAGATGCAAGTAATAAATGAGACCAAAATGTGATCTACAACAAAACTGGTCTAAAATCTCACTCCACTTGGATGGATGGCAGACAAACAAATGTAATAAAGTTTGGCACAGTAGCAGCTGTCCATCAACAATTGCATTATTTTTACGACAAAAAAAAAAACTGGTGTAACCAATTTGATATGTGTTCTTCATAATTAGTTTCTCATAGAAGTTGCTTTTCCCCTTGTAGACTATAAAAATACGCTATATGCTTGTATGCTTCCTTGTATGAAACTAGATTTCACATTACAAAAGTTCCCCTAGACTCATTATTATTTTAGAAACTTAGCACAAAAAGGATGGATTCACATTTTAGATAATCAACAAAGGGGAGATTGACAAGATTATTGTAATACTCACTACTGTATATGCAAGTGTACAAAAAAACTATTAAATACATTAGGTATTAAACACATGCAAAACAGAACATGATTTTCAACTGGAGAGATCCATTGTTTGCTGTGACCTTCAAAATTGTACCTGGAAATTTGAAGGTCACAGGAAAATACTGCTTTATTATGTTCAAAAATATAACGGCATGCAACAGAAAAGTACCTTATTGACGAAATCTACATGGTCGCTACCATTTGATGTACATTTAAAAATACTTGCAAAAATATGATCCCCGACTGTCTTTCATAGTGGAGGACCTGATATTTGGCTACCCAATTGCTTGGCTAGCTGCCTAATATCTGCACCATCAAAATACTCTACTTTAAGGTGAGCTTGTGACCCAAACCACTTTCTGTACGTATACGGTCTGCGGTCCTTAAAGGGTTTGTCCAGCAGTTTTCAAAATTACCCACGGTAAAGACAAACATAAATAACTTTAAAGGTGTTCTCCGGCTTTTAATATTGATCACCTATCCTCAGGATAGAGAAACACAAGGGGGGGGTCAGTCAGCATGTCCCTGTATGCAGGTGCACGTAGCCATGGCAAAATATACATACAAATACAGAAATGCAACCAGCACTCTGCCCTGCCTCTATACTAGACGTTATCAGAGGCGCTAGTGTTCAGAAGAAAAACTGCTACAAGAGGACATAGTTTTAAATTAGAGGGGCAAAGGTTTAAAAGTAATATCAGGAAGAATTACTTTACTGAGAGAGTAGTGGACGTATGGAATAGCCTTCCTGCAGAAGTGGTAGCTGCAAATACAGTGAAGGAGTTTAAGCATGCATGGGATAGGCATAAGGCCATCCTTCATATAAGATAGGGCCTGGGGCTATTCATAGTATTCAGTATATTGGGCAGACTAGATGGGCCAAATGGTTCTTATCTGCCGACACATTCTATGTTTCTATGTTTCTATGATAACTTCTAGTATAGAGGCAGGGCAGAGTGCTGTTGCATTTCTGTGTTTCTATCCTCAGGATAGGTCATCAATATCAGATCGGCGGGGGTCTGACACCCGGAATGCCTGCCGATCAGCTGTATAAAAGGAAAGCGCATGCAGTGTGCACGTACCGTCTCCCATCTCTCTTTTTGTTCGCTGCTGCTTTGCCATAGAGGGCAGTGATGAGCAGGAAGAGAGAAGGGAGATGGCACGTGCACACTGCAAGCGCAGTCTCCTCACACAGCTGATCGGGGTGGGTGCCACTTATTGGACCTCCGCCGATCTGATATTGATGACCCTTTCCTGACCCTTTAATGACCTGCTAAAAGTCTCTCAGTTTCAGTGCTGCAGGTCTTGTCCCAAAGCTTTCAGTCCACGTCAGACTGTAACTGATGACCTGGCATCCATTATTCATGTGACAGCTCAGCCAATCACTGGCCTAATTGGACAAGTGCCATTCATGCTCACCTGAGGCCATTGACTGGTTGAGTGGTCAAGTTAATGTTGGACAGAACGTCAGTACTTCTGGTCCTACAGGTACCTGAAGCCTGAGAACCATGCTTTTTTGCCTGTCTGCTCTCCAATTTTTGTATATCTGCTGCTCAAGCGAGCATCTGTCTGCTCCCCAGATCATTTTAAAAATTGTTGGACAACCCATTGAACTACTTAAAGGTAACAAATAAAAAACTGGGTAGGAAACTCCAGGGTCACTAGATATATATTTTTTAAATCATGGATTCAAAAGCTGATAAAGAAAATGCTTAAAAAATACCCAGTTCACATAGGCTGACAATTGGATGGGATTAGAATTAAAAGCACAGATGGAACTTCTAATCACAACCAGATAAACACTCATTGCAGAATATCTATAATAACAAATCTCTAGTGGAGTTGAACTATTCGGAAAAAAAAAACTAAAACCATTTATAAACCATTTATAAAATCTGTCTGAATTGCTCTTACAAATTAATGAGATATTTGTTGTTGTTTCTGAACTATCTAGAAAATTTAGTTAAAATATTATTTGTTGCCTTTCTTTACACTTACAGCAGGTCACTAGTGGGGAGCAACTGGTAACATGGGGGTTGAATGAGGCCCTTTCTTGTGTGCTTTCTTTGAAACCCTTGATTCCAATTTTTTATTTGTTTTACTGCTTGTGTACAACATAATTCATAGACCCCATAAACTAAATCTTATTAAAAGTGTTACCCTATGATGTCTGTCACCCTGGAGTTTGAAAATTATAGGCCTTAAAGGGATTTTCTGAAAGTTTTTTTTACTGATGACCTATCCTCCGGATAGATCATCAGTATCTGATCGGTAGGGGTTAGACACCCAGGACCTCCACCGATCAGATGTTTGAGAAGGCACCAGTGCTCATGGTGGCCCTGCAGCCTTATCTCTACTCACTAAGCACAGTGCTATAATGGCTGTGCTTGGTATCGTAGCTCAGCCCCATTCACTTCAATGATGTCACATGGTCTAGAAAAAGCAGGAGAAGGCCGCTGCGCTACTGTGAGCACTGGTTCCTTATCAAACAGTTTATTGGCGAGGTCCCAGGTGTCAGACACCCACCTGATGACCCACCTGATAGCCAGAGGTTAGGTTATCACTACAAATACTCTTGTAATAACTTTTATGGGTACATCCACACAAGATGCAAGTTGCTGCAAAATACAGATGTTTTACATGTGATTTTATTGGGAATTTGCCATGAATTTCAATTTTCAAAATCTGTACCATGGTTTTTTTTTCCACAATGATCTTTTTCCCACAAAGTGTGGTTAAAATTTTTGTAAACAAAATATCTGTCCTGTGTGGACAGACCGCCAAGGGGTTTTATTTGTCTGACAGGTGGGCACTCAGCTTATTGGACCACATATATACCCAATTTCCAGGCTCTTCAGCCTTAACAGCTGATCGGTGGTAGTCCCAAAAGTCGGACCTCCTCCAATCTATTATTGATGACCTAACCTGAGGATAGGTCGTCAATATCTTTTCCCAGATAACTCCTTTCAGGTAGATTTTTTGTATATTGCACCTGCGCCATTTTAAGGTTACTTTCACAGCAGGGGATCTCAATATTGGAAAAAATATATTTGAGTTTAGTCCTCATGCATTCTGAATGGAAATAGATCCATTTAGGAGGTCTTCCGATCTGTCAGCATTGCAATTTGTGACCGGACGCAAAACCTGCAAATTTGTGCCCAGTCATAAAAACTGAAAAAAAATGTATCGATCACTGAAAACAATGTAAGTTAATGTATGGACACAATGATTAGTTTTAGGAGGAGACCCAACTAACTGTTGTTACATGGAAACAAATCCAGCTGATATGCATAATAACATCCTATTTATTGAAACAAAATAAATTATAAAAAATATATACGGTATGTAATAACAATAATATAAAGGAAATAAAAGTTATATAAAAATGCAAAAAAATACAAAAAAAGGAAAATATAAAAAATATAAAAAATATATTTAACGGACCTTATACTTATTGCAACAAGAATATGATAAATCCCATAGATTAAACATGCTAGTAATTATGAATCCCAACATATACCATGATTATAACAATGAGTTCATGTATATACTTTTCTCATATAAAAATCATGATTGTAGCAGTAAAAATATTTGGACCATGATTAACTTATTCGAAATGACCATAATACATATTTTTTTAATAATTATCAACAGAAAGAAAAAGAAGAAAATGGTCTTGGTATATGGTATGATTAAAAACCGTGATTGATCAAGTATATCACAGATTTATGCAATGTGGATGATGATCATCAACAGTTAGTTGAGTGCCCTCCTAAAACTAATCATTGTGTCCATACATTATACTTATTCGGCAGAGGGTGTGCCGTGGAGTGAGCACCTTGACCATTTCTGTCCAGTTGGGTAGAGCCACTGTACGTTCAAATTGTCTAATGTACTGTAAGTCAACTGTGACAACCTTTTGACTTTCAATGCATTTAGTGCTGGATCCATTTTAATTTCATACAACTGCATCCTAACGGAATGGATGCATCCTGATGTGCAAAATCAAAATGGATCCATCTAATTCCAGTATTGGGATCCTCTGCCGGATCTCAATACTGGAATTAACAATGCAAGTGTGAAAGTAGCCTAAGTCTGTGCTAAATTTATGATTTTGATTGTAAAATGTGTCTAAATCTGAGATGCTGTTTTAAAAAGTGCTGATGGGAAAATGTGATACAGTGTGCCATAGGGCTTTATGCTATTATCATGTTCCACAACGTTTTAGACCACCTTTGGGCTGGAATAGTTTTTGTACAACATATGCGCCAAAAATTGTCTATGACTGCAACAAAAGAAGGTACAAAGTGGGCACAGATAAAAATCTGACGCAAGAATTGTCTTAAAAAAAACCCTCATGTCTAGGATGTCGTAAAAGAAAGAAAATTGTGGCACATGCTTCCTGTGATAAATATCGTGTAGGCGCCACAATTTTCGTTCCTTTACGACATGCTAAACATGAGGTACAAATCAAGGAACAATCCAGACGCAATGAGAAAGATAGATTTCCCCCAACTGTGCCATGTTCGATACCATATATCAAAAGCAACACTTCGAGAAGAGAAGATCTCTATTACCCAGCGCCGTACGGACACCATGCCGTGTGCATCAGACCTTAATCCGCCTTTAACAAAAATGGCCCTATTGAGAAAATCAGCAGGAAATCACTTTTTTGCATTTTCAGAGTTCAATGCAGATTTACAAAATGAAGGCTTAGATGACATTGTGGGGATGGAAAAAAATTCGAAAAACTAAAGAAAGCGCTCTCCTATTATTCTTATACTGTGTTGGCTCAGAAGATGTCAAAAACAAAACCTCTGGGAGATGCCAATTTATACATGCCTCCTGCATTGTGTACTAAAATCTGGTTTGCCTGTGAGACCAGATAACTACACGAATATATAGAAATGTACTGAAGATGAGAAAAGAGGGGAGTTGCAGGCGAGGTAGGGCCTACTTTGTTCAGACATCTCTTGGCGCAATGCCACAACCACAACAGAAGAGGTGCGCCAAGAGGCGTCGGAACAAAGTAGGCTACACTTCGCTGCAACACCCCCCTTTTTCTTATCTCCAGTATTTATACTGCTCCAGAGGGTTGGCTACCCCTTGAAGTGAGGATCGGATGACATCGGCAGCTCCGACCATTTTCATTTACATGCCTTCACTAGTGTTGTGCCTATGGTTGCACAAAACAAAAAGGTGAGCATAATCATCCAAATCTACACTTACTATCTACGCTTATTACCCTATGAGTGCCTTTTCTTTTTTCTTTTTCCCATTTATAGAAATGTAAGAAATTCACTCTCATAATGTTTATTTTTCAGAATTAAAATTGGGGCCAGATTGTGGGTGGAATAAAGAGAGGGTAAACTCACACCCGGATTGAATGGCAGGAGGAGAGAGTTGTTATACTCCAAGGAACGGTATGATGTGCCTGTTAGTGATGTGTATAAGCCATGACAGGGCCTGAAGTGGCACTGTCTGCAAACTGTGCTCTTCATTAGGAAGAATACCAATATAGATAAAGGTTGAGAATTTCACTCTCGCTGTTTAGCTGAAGCCCTGTGGAAATAATTGTGCTGCCAGGAGAGGTTGTCTCACACTCAGCTTAAGTGGTATCTCTATTGTTATTTCTGTCTATTTTTGCACAAGTACTATAAGACATCTCATACCTATAGAGCAATAATGTGTCAACTCTGCAAATTGCTATAAATAGGAAAAATGATATCATAGTCAAAATACTGAATATGTTTCCAATGCCAATGTCTTATATAATACATACAATAGAGGCAGTGCTAACCACCACCATGGGATCTCAGCTCAGGGTGATCTTCTTAGGACTACTTCTCTATTGTTACTCCAACATGAGTAAAGGTCCCTTTATCTCAACAATTGGAGCAATTAATGGAAAGAAGTGGTTGTAGGAATGCTCGTTCCTGATAATTGCCCTGTTTAAAAGTGCCACTGATCACCAGACAAATGAGCAAATGCTAATTCATTGGGTGCAGCAGTTATGGTCCACTCCCAATAATTGCCTGTCCATTCAGCCCATGTAAAGGGGCCTTACATCATGTTCAGGATAAATGCCATATGTGATGGGAACAGAGCCTAGAAGAAAGGGGAAAATCAGACCAAGAGCTATATCACTCCACTACAATGTGTGGGAAACAAGGTGGGGGTCAGCACTAGAAGAGGACCCTTTTTTAATATCTCTACTCCTTTTCTTTCATTCTTTTTAAGTGAGAAATTATAGACATTAGATTAATTTCGGCTGAACCCGACGATAGTTGCAGGACTAGACGGTCATCTAGTCTGTATGGAGCTCTCTTGATTTCTATTGAGGGCAAATGTCAGGAGAAAGAAGGATTGGCCCATTGGATTTCAATAGGACTGCTCATTTTGTTCATGGGCAAAATACGGTTGCACATACACATTCAATAGCCGCAAATATTTGGCTGACAGCTATTTCTCCTGGTTTCCCCATTCACATACATGTTCGGATTGGCCGAACATGTATGTGTATTCTATGAGGAAAACTGAGAAAGCCTCCCGCCAAACACTTCTGGCGTCAATTTAGCTCCCAGGAGAACAAAAGGATTGGGAAGAAATATTTATTTTGCCTGATCCGTGTCCCCCCAACATCATCTTTGTCATAGTGTGTCGGCAGAACCCCTCATTCTCTGCAAATTCCGACAACAAAAGACTAATGTGTATTGTCAGCTTTAGAGGTATCTGACACCTTGTTACCCACCCCACCCTTTATAAAGAAGTAACTAGACATTACCTGTACATTTTGAGGACATCTAAAATGTCCTAAACTTAAAATAGTATTGTTAAGCATGTGTGAGCCAATGAAAGACATGTAAAGAGCCATATATGACCATATATATGGATCAGTATTTTATAATTCCATCTTCGATTGACTATAGTATAACGAAGAAAGGAAAATGCACCAACTCTCTTCTTTGCATTGACTCTCAAATGCAAAACTTTCCTAATTGTATAAAATGTATGGCACTGTCTGCTATGGCCGTGAGCTGAATATTATCTTCATTTTTTATTTATAAGAAATTGATCATTTTAATTATTTTCTTATGTGTTTATTTTTAATTACATAATACTAAGTAAATGTCACATAGAAAAAATGTCATAAAAACAATCAAGCAGCTATATATAGAAGTAGACACATGATTTTGAATAATTTATGAAGGAAGTAGATTATAATGTCATTACATGGCTTAATATTCTGAGCAGAAGCTATTTCTGCCCTCAAAGACTGTCTCTATTCCATGCTTCTTTCAACTGCTTTTATCTTCCTTTAGTAGAAAAAGCTAATTTGCATAGACACTCAGTGATTTACCATGCTTAAAAATGTAGGCCAAGTGTACCTGTAGGCAGCACACATGTATGATTCCAGAGCTTCTGTTTCATAAATGTCTGCTAAATGCAGAGCGCAAAGAATCTGACTAGACTTGATACATATTACCTTTGACCCATAAAAAGCTAGGTTTGATCTCAGTTTAAGGTAGTCCGTACCAGTATTTACTCTGTATCTCTAGATGCAATGGTGAGAATAAAAGGAGTAATATGTTCCACTGGGATGTTGCAGACACTTTGTAGTGCAAACTGTTACTTTTTAGCGGTTCATAACCATATTGGTTACCATTTGGTGCAAATTTCATGGAAAATTCAATTTGGCTCAAAGTCAAATTTCCTAGTGCTACGTAGTAGCGAATTGATTTTCCCTGAATGGCGTTAAAAAAGTTAAAATATATTACTAATCTCATCCACGAACGGCCGGCCGCTGCTATCTTGAAATCTCACATGAAATCCAATATGCAGTGATGTATGACGTTTCCACACCGGCCATCGTGATGACGTGGTCGCGAGCCACGTGAGATTTCACGGTAGATAAAGAAGGCAGCGGCCGGCTGTTTGTGATCATTTTACATTTATTTTACACTGTAAATTATCAATCTTAGATGCCGCCATCAGCTATGAACGTGTTATCTGAGGGGTACAATGACGGGTGGACATTTTCTTGTTAAGCTGTGACCAGAAAGTGGGCAGCAGCTGGGACCAGATCAGTGGCGGACAGCAGTGGCTGGGGGATCAGGGGAGGTGAGTAATGGTTTTTTTATTTTTTTTACCACTTCTGACTATTATTAAAAAAAAAAAAAAATACAGTATATATCCCTGGCAAACCAATTTAGCTAGGAAATACTACACAAACTAGAACTTCACAGTAACTTTGCTGTTTACTTCATTTGACTTTTGGTGCCCTTTGCAACTACAAAAGGCAAATTTAGTCTACTGGTTTATTTAGCTTGTAGACATGATCCTTTACTTCCCCCAATCAAAGAACACTTCCTCTCGCAGTCAGAGTCTCTGCTTGGCCTTTGACCAGTCTGTGGGGAAACCAATTCTGATGTGATGCTGAACTTATAACAATGATTTGAGACAAAATGCATCTACTGAATCTCTTGCAACAGTTTCTCAGACTTACCAGCTTCTTCGGCTCTCTCTTAAATCCTGAGTAACCCCCCTGAGTGTTTCCAGTTCCAGGACCCATCTCACTTTTTCTTTCTTACACCATACTCATACAGTGGTTTCATGGTGATTCCTTTAGGAGGAGCAGAGCCCAGTGTAATCATGTAAGGGGGAACTGTAGATTACTTGTAGCAACCTTCTTATATTGTAAGTATACGCAAGTAAATTCTGAAATTTGACCCTAAACATTTAGCCTTTTCCTAACCCACATAATTTAGTATGTAAGCAGTAGGGCAGTGCCTAAGGACTTTGCAGCTGAGGGGATCCACAACTACTTCTTCATCCCACACAGATATTGGGTACCAGTGGAAGAGGACCTCCTACTTTACATTCTTGGTATAATGGATTACTTTTCTCTTCAATGATAACTGCTGACACATAGTGTAGCTACTCAAATGCTAATTTCATAGCAACACCAATCCTGGCTCTGCAGCCCAAAAGGCAATTAGGCTGCACCTAGTCGGCCTGCATCATGATTATGATATCAAATTTGTTTCAGTCTACAAGATTCTTTGACAAAAATTCCAACCAACTCTTCTTCCCGTACTAAGTCACTATTAAGCTGGTCATACACATTCATTTGCTATTTGTCAATTTGTTCACCTGATGGGTATCTTTCCCAACTTCGTCCTAACGTTTCTACTCGGTTTGGCAGAGTGTTCATGTGTTGTCAATGTGGAGCACACACTTCTGGAGACATCTGACCTTCAAGGAGACCAAAAGAATAAGTGTAAACTTCAGTGTTCCCAATCTCTCTCCCCCCGACATCATCTGTATGGGAGAGTGAGGAGTTCCAGAAACACATTAACTGGCCTGTGGAACCTTGTTGTAATGACTCTCGCCGAACTTTTGATATGTTGCTGACTCTTTATGCTATACTTTATATGGGTAATTAATATATTTTATTTTTATTCATGACATGTTGGGATTAATGGGAATCACATAGATACCATTAGCTATTTTGTAGCAGAGAATGAAATCATCAAAATGGTTAAAATGAAGCAAATGATGAGAGTTAACATTTCCACCCTCTCGTGGGTGGAAAGAACTTAATGAAATATAAAAACAAGTGAAATGACTTATTAATAAGCCAGTTCAAATAACTATTAAACTTCTCATGGACATTTCAGTCAGACTGATCCTGGCTTGTAATGAAGTAGACGGCTTTCCATACTTTCAGTGATTTCAGTGCGCAAAATCAATGCAATTTGTATTCTCCTTAATTATGTTGACTCACTAGACAACAGCCTTAGATGACCTCTGAAGATGATGTTTCTCATCCAAACAGTCATAGCTAGGCTTTTCTTCACCTGGGGCAAATATTTAGTTGATTTTTCTATCCCTGTATCTAAATACCCTGCCCAAGGAGAACTGGTCATTTGTTGCCCAACTGGTACCCACCACCTGGTGCACATGCCACATCAAGCCACCGCTTACACGATATGCCCGAAGGCAACAGACCAAGAATCTTCATGACTTGAATTAAACCTATTCCTATCAAGCACAGAGAGGTTGGCTAAACTCAAAAGGACTTTGTAAGGTGTGGAAGAGATGAGAGTTTGAAAGCAGAGATTTTCCCAAAGAGTACTGTATGTACATGGTGGCAGTTTGGTGTCTTTTCCTTGAATAAATAGGTGGTCATTTATCAAGACTTTTAGACGTCGGTCTTAATAACCCCTATATCTGGCGGTGGATCTGCCAAAGTTATGAAGAGGCGCTGGAAGAAAATGATTAATTATTTTTTTATACCCTTCTATAGGAGTTGTCCAAACTTCAAAAACTTCCCTGCCGCATAAGAAAGAACTAAAGCAAATGCTTAGAAGGCAAGTAATTCAATAGTTCCAATCCCACTTATCATTCATAGTTATTATGGCCAATTGCAGGACATTAGGACAATTAAAGTCTGCTTGTCAGGTGATAGTCCAATATGCAGAGTACGTCAACTGCATGACAAGTAGAATTGAGACTCTTCTGATCTAGACTCTTTTGCACATCTGTAGTAAAGTTTTTTTGAACTGCAAATGTGACTGTAGAAAAAGTTTTCTACACATTGCCAATGGGTTGCATCCATTTACACGTTATATATATATATATATATATATATATATATATATGTATATATTTGCCACAGAATTGGAATTTGCAATGGCCTAAGGGTACTTTCACACTTGCGTTAAACTTTTCCAGCATTGAGTTCCATCCTAGGGGCTCAATACCGGAAAAAAAAAAGATCAGTTTTATCCTAATGCATTCTGAATGGAGAGAAATCCGTTCAGTATGTATCAGGATGTCTTCAGTTCAGTCACTGTATGATTTTCCATTGAAATGCATTATTGCCGGATGCGGCCCCAGTTGTTCTGGAAAAACGGATCCGGTTTTGCTGTCTGCGCACGCGCAGACCTTTAGAAATGTGAAAAAGATAAATACCGGATCCTTTTTTCCGGATGACAACCGGAGAGATGGATCCGGTATTGCAATGCATTTGTGAGGCGGATCCACATCCGGATCCTTCTACACATGGTATCTGTTTGCATACAGATTGTCGGATCCGGCAGGCAGTTCTGGCGATGGAACTACCTGCCGGAATGCAACAACGCAAGTGTGAAAGTACCCTAAGTAATATAAAGCATATGTCCACTTTATATTCCAGTATACCTATTAATCTAGAGTCTTCAGTTACTTAGTCTTGGATCTTAGTCACAGTCGGCATTACAGTCTAGAGCTGAATTCACAACTCTGCAAATTTCAGAGCTAAAATTTCCCACCATTCCTTTCTGGATCAGCATCTTATTGAAGTGGGTATAATGACAAGCTTTAATTTCCAATGACAAAAAAGCAGAAGGTGAACATACCCATAACATACCCTCTCCTGAAATATCTCTTTTGGTAACTACTGTATGTTGTGCCATCGCCCTATTATTCCTATTATTCAGTTGGGAGGGGGTTCCCTGCACAGTCTGACACAGCTAGTACTGACTGGACATGGCCTAGTTTTATTTTTTGTTTTTTGTTTTTCCTACCCAGCATTCAGAGAGACTTCATTTTTTCTTTTTATGTTAACATAGCAATATAATTATCATATAATGGCTTACTTTCTGCATGGCATGTTGTATATTTTAACAACACTTTATTTTCCATAGCTTGCATTGGAAAGTGGTGGAAAAAAAAATCTTTGTCTGGTGAAACTTGGAAAAAAGGACAATTCTGACATTTGTTTTTATTTTGTTTTCAGGCTATTCACTGTGCTCTAAAAATGAGGACAACCAAATTATTTACGAAATTGTGTAGTTTTTATTATGTTTTACTACATAACTTTTTTTTTGGTCTACAGAGCTGTGTGAGTGCTTGTTTTTAATGGGTGAACTGTAGGTATTAATGGTAGCATAGTGTTATAGTGTACACCATGCAGGCAAAATATTTGTTATATAATAATAGCTTAGACATTTTAAGATGTAACATTTCCTGTTATGTTTATTTTTTATTGTTTATTTTTCTGTGTAAAGTTGGCAAAGGGCATTGTGAAAATATATTATTTTTGTTATTTACATTTTAGATTTTTGTCCCCTTAGGAGACTTGAACATGCTGCCTTCTTATTGCTTGTCCCATAGACCTCAATAGAATACTATTGTGGTGTATAAGATTCTAAAAGGTAGAGCGAGGAGCTGTGCCTCATGCATGGATTTTAAGGTAGTTAGCCATGACAGCTGTTAGAACTCTCCCAAGGTCCCAAGCTCTTACAGCAACAGGTCTAAGCCTAGTGATTTTGCCACAGATGCTCTGGTCAGAAGACAGACGTACATCCCCTTGTGCCTAACCCCACAGATGCCACGATAGCTATTGACCATGGCATCAGAGGGGTTAAATGACTGGGTTCGGTATCATTGCCAATCACAGTCATTGCGGTCAGGTGTCCACTCCATGTTTTTTACACTTCACCATGACATAACTGTACATCAGTACATGTAAGGATTAAGAGTGTGCAAGGAAACACTCCCAACTGGTAAAACCCAATTGGACCTTTATTGAAGACTGCTGGCAACTTCTAGGAATAATAGAAGTATAGCATTACATAGAGGTATGAGAATCAATGCTTCAGAATTTTTATTACATGGGTGAATGCAAGTAGTTACTTAGACATGTCAGGAGAGGGGACAGGTCCTATTTAAGAAGTCTATACCACAGTTATGGGTCTGACAGCATAGGGCCACACTCTATGTTCAGTAGTTCATCACAATGCAAGATAGAGGAAAATTGGGTAAACGTCTGTTAAATTATCTTTATATTTACCTGCCCTTGTTAATCAATTAGGGGTGACATTTAAAATGTTACTATGGGATCTAAATGTCCTTAGCTCTTTGTATCCATTATTATCCAATAATTAATACAGTATGGATCTGTGACCTGATCTTAGATACTGATTGTTGTGTCCAATTGTTTTGAGAAGTTAGAGTTCTATTTAGGAAAGCTTCATGTCAGTAGAAACGTGCTCTACTGATACAGGGCACCACTCATTCTTCCTTTTTTATTGGGACCCAGTTATCATGGTATTTCAGCTCCCACATGGGTTATCACCCAGCTTCCCGAATTACAGAAATAGCTAAGCCTCCCACTAACGCAGCTGTAGGTACCCTGATCCTGTATTGCTCAGAATGGCCTTTAAATTTTTTAGTTACACGCACCTCTGCCGCTCCCATTTAGTCACTCGTAGGGCTCCAGGTAAGCTCTACTGGTGCCTCTCGACACACAAGAAATGCTTGCTCAGCCAATCACTGACTGAGGCGAGTCAACGCAGAGACCAGAGGACACCCATTGATCAACAAAATGGGGTGGCAGGGGATTGGAAGAGGAAAGAGTGATTTATTCATTTTTTTATGCCACTCTGAGCCCTAAAAGGGCATCTGTCAGCAGATTTGTATCTATAAAAATGGCTGACCTGTTGCATGTGCGCTTGGCAGCTGAAGGCATCTGTGTTGGTCTTATGTTCATATGTGCCTGCATTGCTTGGAAAAATTAGGTTTCAATATATGTAAATGAGCCTCTAGGAGCAACGGGGGCGTTGCCATTACACCTAGAGGCTCTGCTCTCTCTACAACTGTCACGCCCTCTCCACTTTGATTGACAGGGCCAGGCAGTATAAGGGTCTATTCACACGTCCACAAAATGGGTCCGCATCCGTTCCGCAATTTTGCGGAACGGGTGTGCACCCATTCATTTTCAATAGGGCCGGAATGGATGCGGACAGCGCACTATGTGCTGTCCGCATCCGCATTTTCAGATCCGCACTTCCGTTTCCGCAAAAAAATAGAACATGTCCTATTCTTGTCCACAATGGTGGACAAGAATAGGCGTTATCTATTATAGTGCAGGCCATGTACACATGGCGGGTGTCCGTATTTTGCGGATCTGCAATTTGCGGATCCGCAAAACACTTACGGACGTGTGAATGGAGCCTAAATGTGATCATGCCTGGCCCTGACTTCTCCTAAAGTCAATCAAAGTGCAGAGGGTTTGGAAGTTGAAGAGACAGCAACGCACCCATCTCTCCTAGATTCTCATTTGCATATATTAAAACTTTATTTTTTTCAGCAATATGGGCACATATGAACACAGGACCAACAAAGGTGCCTTTAGTGACCAAGTCCACAGGTCAGCCAGTGTCATAGGTACAAATCTGCTGACAGATGCCCTTTAAGGAGGAGGAATACATCAGCAGGGCAACCCCTTCATGTCTACAGGAAATATGATGGAGGGAGCCTTAGGTCATTTGTTCACACAAGAGCTATGTGCATGGAGTCTGTACAGGGACCTATGTGGTCCTGTGCTTCCACAGGAGAATACCTCAACAATATGGTGTCCAATGTATGAGTATGTACCAGTTTTTATCTGTCAGATTCATATTACATTTAACAGGAAAAAAAACTTAAATTATAGCTCATGGGGAACAGTAGAGCCCCATTGATATTATGGGTGCTGGCAGTTATACAGAGCCCCATGAGGTCACATTGCAACCAACATCCAAGTAACCCAAAACAGACTGCTAAGATAAGCTATGCAGGGGGACAACTTGTTTAGACTGGGCCAATGATTTTTTTAGAAGGAAAACAATCTTGAAATGTTTAAGACATAAAGTTTTTAATAGCTTTCCCTCTAATGATCTCATAACTTTATGACCCTTTTGGAAGTCACCCACCTGAATCACTTAGAGTCCAAGGAGAACACATCTCTGACAAATGCATCCCTGTCCAAAAAAGTTATGTTCTGAGTAATAGCAAGTGCACTTCTGAGCCATCTCGTCATGAATGAGTGAGATATTTGGCCCATGTTCAAAGCGACCTAAGTCACTAATTGATCCTTACAGATGAAAAGAAATGCATTAGTCGCAGCGTAAGACACATATCCTTCAGCCAGCGTTCACTTCGTTGATGGCAAGGTCCTCCATCCTGCCATCATTGTGCCCACAGAGGACAGATTTGGGGATAGAAAGATGCGTGACTATCTTAAGTGGACATCTTTCTTCTACTCTCCCTCCTTCTGACCTTTCGACCAAGTTCTTACATCAATGGTCCCAATTTAACAAGCA
Organism: Bufotes viridis; assembly: GCA_033119425.1. Classification (NCBI taxonomy): domain Eukaryota; kingdom Metazoa; phylum Chordata; class Amphibia; order Anura; family Bufonidae; genus Bufotes; species Bufotes viridis. Next base: position 132,208,967 of record CM065596.1, on the reverse strand, counting down.
TGCCTGTGGCCAAATCTGATAGAGCTCAGGACTTGGTTAGAGAGGAACCTTTAATCTCTGAAGTGCTCTTCTACAAAGACGTGAATGTACAGTACAGGACATCTGCATCTACATTTCAAATTTGTTTTTATCAGTTGTGAAATAGCAGTAGAGGCAGGGAGCAGGCTCACAGCAGAGATGTCATAGGCATGCATTAGTACATTGCAATAAACAGTAAGGCTCTGCAATGAGGATGACTTTTACAGTGTAATCTATCCACTATTTGCATCCTGCAGGCCCTTGTGGAGCACAGCACCTGCAGACTGTATATTCATGATGAATGACCCTCTGCAACAGACAACGCAGGTTTATTTCAGGAACGTATCATGTGCTACGAGGCAGGTTGCACTCACCCAACACAAAGTAAGGCAGTTCCGTGTTCTCCAAATCATCAGCTACTGCGATCTCCCCGGGGAAGTCGTTCCGGACGGAGAAGAGAAGCTTGGGCTCGGAGGCAGAGGGGCTGTGCATGATGCTGAGGTCGTTCTCTCGGAGAAAAGGGAGAGCTGAGACCGTGATGCTCTTCATTTTACACTCAAGCTCCCTGGATGAATCTTCCTCTCCTCCACTTCTCGATATGAACAGGAAACCGGCTAGCAGCACCCAGAAAGCACCGGCAGGAGCCATCTTTAGTCTTCCAACACTTCCTAATGTCTCCTAGCTGCAGGCTGAGAGAAAATCTACAGTATCTCCACACAGGCAGGGTAACTATCAATGACCTCACATACAGTAGGCACTTCCCTTACACTAGCTACCGGTACACACGCAACGGTAGAGCCAACCTACAGTGGGCTAGGGTTAAACGAGTGTCGAAAGATCCAACAACTGGCCATGTACACACGCATGCCTGACTACTTTGCAGATGTGCAGTCAATTCTCTCCCCACCATCAATCATCTGTATGACACTCAACGTAGGAAGACAACACTTGGCATTTGCTTTTCTGTCGGCATGTGCAAACCCCTCTGATTATTCATCAGTCCCTGGAAGTACACAACCGTACGCTGTATTCCCACAGAGCACTCGTAAAGCACAACGCTACAATCCTTCACTGCAGGCATACAACACACCGACACACGTATCCCTCCTACCTGACAGCTGCTGTAACCCTTCACTGCAGAAATTCCCTCAGTACCTGTGCATGTCCACAAGCTCTCCCTTTAACTCCTCTCTCTTTGCATCTACAAGCAAAGCATCAAGATGCACAGTTGCACACACTAAGCCACATCTGCCTATCACCTCTGCCCATCTGTCTTCCTTTATATTTCTTCCCTCCTCTCCCTTGTTCTTCCCCTCCCTCCCCGTGCCTTTCTTCTTTGCTTCCAGTCTCTCTCTCTCTCTTGCTAGGGTGAAGGAAGAAAGCCCTGTTTATGTTTCTTTTTTTTTTCCCAGGGCACAGCAACAAGAAGCTGCTCAGTGCAATGAAGACCCTGAGCCCGGCTGTGATTTCTTTTGTCTGTAGGCAGTGGGGATTGGAGGGAGATGAAAGAAGGTTGAGATAGAAGAGAGGTGGAAGGAGGGGATGGATGGGAGAGGGAGGGATGGATGGAGCGTGCTTCCACTGAATAGATTCAGCATAATCCTGCCTTCTGCAAGGACTGCTGAAATCCAAGGGTTAAAGGTGGAAATTGCTGGACACCCGGATGCCCTGTTGTGTTGTGTTGTTTTATTTTTTTATAATAAAAAAAGCATTGAACTTTAATGTCCTTTTCACTTCCATCTTCGAGTTCACTGTTATTCCAATACTACTTGTCATTGGTCGCTCTGAGCAGCGATTAAAGAAATCCCACAGCATCATAATAACTTTCTCATTGGTGACTGGTATAATTTAATATGATGTAGATTATAACTACATTATAGACTGACACAAGATATCCCAATATTTACTATAGTGTATAACATAATATTTACTATAATGTCATCTATTATGATATAATTTACCATAATATGACAGAAAAAAGACAGAAATCTAATGCATAGAATAGTTTATAACATATAGCATGGTACAATACGATTTGACATACTACAGCATAATAAACACATAACAAATCACATATACAGTAATAATTTATATACCGTATATACTCGAGTATAAGCCGAGTTTTTCGGCACAAAATTTGTGCCGAAAAACCCGAACTCGGCTTATACTCGAGTCATAAATAAAACTCTGAAGAGCGGAGTGGAAGGAGGAGCGGGGGGAGGAGCTGGGGGCGGGCATTTGCGGCAGGGCCGATGCGCTCACTGCGCTCCGGCCCCACCGCTCATGTATCGTTTTTAAATTTGATTATACTGTACACTTATTCTTACTATAATTCTTGCCCCCTCTGTACCTCTTCACATGCGGCAGGCGGGCAGTGAATACTTCAGGCCGGGCAGACGAGAGCAGCGTGACTTGCTGATGTCACGTGCCTGCCTGGCCTGCTTTATGAATGAAGCAGGCGGCGCAGGCACGTGACGTCAGTCACACTGCGCTCACTCTCCCGCCCGGCCTGAAGTATTCACTGCCCGCCTGCCGCATGTAATGAGGTACAGAGGGGGCAAGAATTATAGTAAGAATAAGTGTACAGTATAATCAAATTTAAAAACTATGGGATGAGGGGGATGTGGATGACACTGTTATGGGATGGGGGGGATGTGGATGGCACTGTTATGGGATGAGGGGGATGTGGATGGCACTGTTATGGGATGGGGGGATGTGGATGGCACTGTTATGGGATGGGGGATGTGGATGGCACTGTTATAGGATTGGGGATCTTTGGATGCCATCCACAGCCCCCCCATCCCATAAGTGCCATCCACAGCCCCCATCCCATAACAGTGTCATCCACATCCCCTCATCCCATAAGTGCCATCAACATCCCCTTCCCATAACAGTGTCATCCACATCCCCCTCATCCCATAAGTGCCATCAACATCCCCCTTCCCATAACAGTGTCATCCACATCCCCTCATCCCATAAGTGCCATCAACATCCCCCTTCCCATAACAGTGTCATCCACATCCCCTCATCCCATAAGTGCCATCCACATCCCCCTTCCCATAACAGTGTCATCCACATCCCCTCATCCCATAAGTGTCATCCACATCCCCTCATCCCATAAGTGCCATCCACATCCCCCTTCCCATAACAGTGTCATCCACATCCCCCATCCCATAACAGTGTCATCCACATCCCCTCATCCCATAAGTGCCATCCACAGCCCCCATCCCATAACAGTGTCATCCACAGATCCCCCATAACAGTGCGTCATCCACAGATCCCCCATAACAGTGCGTCATCCACAGATCCCCCATAACAGTGCGTCATCCACAGATCCACCCATAACAGTGCGTCATCCACAGATCCCCCATAACAGTGCGTCATCCACAGATCCCCCATAACAGTGCGTCATCCACAGATCCCCCATAACAGTGCGTCATCCACAGATCCCCCCATAACAGTGCGTCATCCACAGATCCCCCCATAACAGTGCGTCATCCACAGATCCCCCCATAACAGTGCGTCATCCACAGATCCCCCATAACAGTGACATCCATTTCCACCTCGGCTTATACTCGAGTCACTACTTTTCCCAGTTTTTTTGGGGTAAAATTAGGGGGGTCGGCTTATACTCGGGTCGGCTTATACTCGAGTATATACGGTAATACTATATAAGATGATTTGGCATACTATAACATATAATACATATTGCAAGATATAATACAGAATTCATGATTTGGAATACTATAACATCATACATAGTATAGTATATGGTATAATATAATATGATTTGGCATGCTGTAATATAATACAAAATATAATATATAATAGCATATAATATGATTTGGCATACTATAATACACAATGTGTATCATACAATATAATATTATTTGGCCTACTATAATATATGATACATAGTATATTACAATATATAATAATTTAAGACACTGTATAATTTGGCATACTATAACATATAATACATATCATATGGTGTAGTGATTTGGCCTACTATAACATATAATGCATCATAATTTGTCAAAATTGATTCCAATGTGTGAAATAATTAACTGAGGGGAGGGGCTGCATTATTTGGTAGAGAAAACATTAAGTTCTATCCACAACTGATGACCTTCTTCCCATATGGAAAACCTGACCCTAATTCAATATGGTAGAGTTCAAAATAATGCAGCCTACTGCCCATTAATGCTTTCACACATTAGAAGTTAATTTTCTACAAATTACATGTAAATACTGTAGGTAGAGATAGACAAGGACAGTGGGCCCTAAGGATTGTACCCGGCCAGCTTTCCCTACCTACTTGCAGTACAATCCCTAGATAGCTAGACTGCAACTGGTTGACAGTCCCTATGCTATATAGTTGCAGAGACGGACTAACAAACACAGACAGACAAACACAATACCAGAGTCATCAGAAATGGGCCAGAACCAAAAGGGCTACACAGTAACAAAATGTGAGACAGAGAGTGGTCAGAAGACAAGCCAGGGTCAGAGACACAGAGGAAGCAATGAGCAATGCAGGAACAAGAAACCTAGCTAGTGATCCAAACAAAGATTATCACTGGTGTATGGCCAGGAAGGGATTCAATTAGAGTGCTGAGTCCCTGTTCAGAACCTGATAGGTCCATAACTCAGTGCTCCATTAGTCAGAAACACTAGCACACAGTAATAGAGCAGCTGAGCAATCAACCCACTGCTAATCTCTTTCAGCATATGCCCACTGTGGGGAGAAACAGAGCATTGCATCCTGTTGCTAATGATGTGGTCGCATCACCAGGTGGCGTGGCTCAGCAGCACATCTCTCCTGGAGCGACCTTGCTGAGGCTGAGGATCACGCCGGTGGAGCCTGGACAAGTAATTTTGTTACAGTACCCTCCCTCTTAAGAGGGGCCACCGGACTCTCAACATAGGGAGCATGCTACAATCGGAACTCAAGAAAAAACTTCCTAATCAGATGAGGAGCATGAACATCCCAAGCCACAACCCATTTTCTCTCTTTCCAATGGATAAGGTACTGCAACAATTTTCCCCACCTCGTACTCCAGTTCACCTCAGATAACAACTGGAGGTTTAGTTGGAGGAATCACAGGAGAAATGTATTTCTTGCGGAGTGATTGTGGAAAACACTATAGGCTAGATTTATCATTACACTTACATCTTACTCCACTTTTACATATGCCCAAAGTCACTTTTAGTTAGTCAGATTTATTAATGGTCCTTTAATACTGTGATAAATGTGGATTGACGGTAGCAGTTTATCCTTCAGAAAGCGGCTTTACAAAAGTCGCACGTCTTTACCAAAAAGTCGCATGTTCTATTAAAAAGTCGCATAAGATAAGCATGGTCCCCCTGGAGTGAAATTGCGCATTTTTTGCGACTTTTTTGCGACTTTTTAAATGGTTGCAATAGTAAATCTGTCTAGAGATTCATTTACATAAGACAACACGCCCACTTTCACAAAACTGGAGAGCTTAGTGCAGAGCTTGAAAAAGTCGCAAAAAAATGCACAATTTTACTGATTGCGCATTTTTTTGCGACTTTTTCACTCCATTAAAGTGACTTTAGCTAATGATAAATCTGGCCCTATGTATTCTAAATGTGGATGTAACTACAGAGTAAAAGATACCAGATTTATAATAGAGGTGATTTTATATGTGCCAATAAACTTAGGAGTTAATTTACTAGAGGGAACCATCAGATGTAAATTCTTAGTAGAACGCCATGCCATTTCTCCCAGAACAAAATTCGGAACCATGGAACATTTCTTATTGGCTTGTTCATAATGGATGCTTTGATCTTTTTTCAGGCTCTTGTGTGCCTGGGCCCAATCTGTGCACAGATGACATCTACCACAGGACTCACAGAATTTAACTCACTAGAGGAAAACCACGTATTAAACCCATAATTGCAATAGAAAGGTGAAATGCCACTGGAGGAGCTGATATGGTCGTTGATAGCGAACTCCACTAGAGACAAAAACCTTTTCCATTTGTTTCAACAATGACACAAAACACCTAAAAAACTGCTCTAAAACCTTGTTGACCCTTTCACTTTATCCATTTGTCTTAGGATGGAATGCAGAAGAGAATGTTTTATCCCCTACTTTTTACTAAATTCTCTCCAGAATCTTGAGACAAAGTGCACTCCTTTATCTGAGACAATGAACTTGGGTGTACCACATAATTTGAGAATATTATCTATGAACTAATTGGCAGATTTTTTTGCGTCATGGAGTTTCTTTAATGGATTAAGATGAGTCAGTTATGAAATCCATTGAGTTATGGGTCCAAGGTCTCTTAGGAATGGGGAAAAGGGCAAAGTAGACATGAAGGACGTCTCCTGGGTACCTTGCATAAACATCACATGCAGAGATGAAGACAACCATGTCTGGTGACCAAGTAGGCCACCAGTATGCTCTGGAAACCAAATGTTTTGTACCAGCAATACCATGATAACCCTCACGTACAGAACAATGTCTGTACAACACCCGAAGGGAAAATGTTAACAGGGTTAGTTTTAGTAGAGTCACAGGTGCCGAAACTGTGAGATAAAGCATCTGTTTTTACATGACCAGAGCCAGGACGTTAAGTAACAATAAAGTTAAACTGGGTGAAAAACAAGGCCCAAAGCGCTTGTCTTGGCTTCAAGTGTTTAGTACTATCCAGAAATATTCTTATAATCCATGAGCACAAAAACTTACTGACTAGCCACTTCAAGGAAATTACACCATTCCTCGAATGCCCATATGATAGCTAATAATTCTCGATTGCCAATGTCATAGTTTTTCCCTGCATAGGAACATTTTTTAGAAAAGAATGCACATGGCTGCAAATTAGTCAGACAAGACGACCCCTATGACAATACAGTGCCCACTTGAACCTCTGAAGCATCTACTTCAACAATAAATTACTTGGTGACTTCTGGCTGGACGAGTACAGGAGCACAATCAACAAGGCTTGGACTTTGGCGGGGTCCATATAAAAATTTTGAGATGTCAGTATATAACCCAGAAAGGAGACTTCTCTGACATCAAAGACACAGAAACAGATCTCCCTTGTGAAGAGAGATTAACAAGCAATAGAGCCCAGTTAGTCTTTTTGGGAAATACCTGTGCATCTAATTGACCTCACCGACCATTAGTCAGAAGCTGAAATTTTCCGCTTTTGACCTAGTAGGACAGGATCTCAGTAGATATGCAGGACTGCCACAATAGAAGCAATGGCCGTTCCTCAAACGTTAATCTCTCCTGTACTGGGAAGCCAAGGCACTCACTTGCATGGGTTCTTCAAACTCCACTGGTGCTTTACCCACAAAACACTGAAAAACAGAAGGGAAAGAAGAAGGACAAACAGAGACAGATAGTTCAAGTGTTTGTTCTATAAGACGTCAATCCAGTCGTATAGCCAGACACATAGCCTCATCTAAGGAACCTGGGGTCGGGTGACTAACCAAAAGGTCGCTCAGAGTATCTGAAAGACCCAGTCTGAACTGTGTTCTAAGGCCTGGATCATTCTGGCCAGACGCCATACAGCACCTTCAGAAGTTCAGAACTCGGAACAATACTCCTCTACTGGTCACCTGCCTTGACATAAATATAGGAGTTCACTGTCAGTGTAAGCAGCCCTGCCAGGCTCATCATAAAGAAGACTGAGGGCAAAAAAAGCAATCTACAGGGTTAAAGACACAGAGAACAAGAGAAAAGCCAAGGTCAGAGATATAGAGGGATTAATTAGCAATGCAGGAACAAGGAACCTAGCTAGTGAGCCAAACAAAGACTATCACTCGCACTGGTTAAGGAAAGGATTTAAATAGAGTGCAGAGTTCCTGGATCAGAACCTGATAGGTCTATGACTTGGAGCTCCATTAGTCAGAAACACTAGCCCACAGTAATAGAGCAGCTGAGCAATCAGCCCACTGCTACTCTCCTCCAGCACTCTCCCGCTGCAGGGAGAAATAGAGCGTAATCCTGTTGCTAAGGATGCAGTCGCATCACCAGGGGAGGTGGCTTAGCAGCACGTCTATCCTGGCACTACCGTGCTGAAGCAGAGGATCGCGCCACTGGAGCCCAGACAGGTAATTTTGTTATATTATACCAGTTAAAAGGGTATGTACAAATACACAGACACACACATAGGATCCACACCTGTTCTCGCTTTCCTAGACCCGGAAGAGCCAACAGACCCACTGGCCACAACCTCCATACACTCTCTACATAAGGCTCAAATTAGGTCACTTTTATCTCCTTACCTCACAAACCCCGTTCCTAAGAGAGTCCTCGCTCGATCTGAAAAATTATTAGCCACTAAGCTCCCCCCAAAACACCTGCTATCACAGATATACAGAATTCGCCAAAAACTAAAATGCCCATCAGATAGAGCAGGGCAACCTGCAGCTCTCCAGCTGTTCTAAAACTACAATTCCCACCATGCCCTGCTGTAGGCTGATAGCTTTAGGCTGTCTGGGCATGCTGGGAGTTATAGTTTTGCAACAGCTGGAGAGCCGCAGGTTGGCCAGCCCTGCTCTATCTGATGGGCATTTTAGTTGTTGGCGAATTCTGTATATCTGTGATAGCAGGTGTTTTGGGGGGAGCTTAGTGGCTAATAGAGATAGAGGATATATCTCGGAATGGAGTAAAGACCTTGACATGACCTGGACAGAACTCAAGATAAAACAACTATACCGCCTTTCCCATGGTATCTCTCGCTGCACAAGACTCCAAGAGAATGCATTCAAACTGATCACCAGGTGGTATCCTACTCCGGTCAGGCTTAAACAAATAAACTGCCTCAGCACTGACACTTGCTGGAAATGCTCTAAGTCGTGAGGCTCTTACCTACATATGTGGTGGACATGCCCGGTGCTTCTGCCTTCCTGGACTGAGATCCTTGGGACGATTAAGACTATGTGTTCTCTGATTAAAACCCCCACTCCAGCTTCAGTACTACTAAATATTAGACTACAAGATATTTCCCTAACTTTTTCAGCATCTGACTTCTGCCGCTAAATCACTAATTCCACAGCACTGAAACCAACAGTCCTCGCTCACACTAACACAGTGGCTACATAAAGTAAACCACATATACCACATGGAAGAGTTGTCAGATTGGGAATCCAGATCACATAGCAGTTTCCAGAAGATTTGGGCAGATTGGATGAATTACCACAAAACAGTACCTTTCCTCAATAGTTTCCTTGATGCCACCTCCCCCACACGAAGATGACACCTCTATGAGGCCCACGCCCCCTCCGACACCACTCTCCCTCCCCCTCCCTCTCCTCTCTGTCTCTTTTTTTTATTTTTTATTTTGTTCTTTATAAGAAGGTTAGTCTCACAGTTCTTACCAGTTTGTTATAATTATCACAACAGAAAGGATCTCCTTAAAAGATTCTCCTCTCCACACTTTCCATGTATCATTCTATCTAGTACCCTGTATTCTATCAACCAAAGATGTTCAATACACTTACCACTGTTTTCTTATTTTGACTACTGTATGTACCAACTGTGATCTTTTTCCTTTGTATAAAACTAATAAAAAGATACTTGAAAAAAAAGGGTGTGTCTAGACTTTTGCCTCACTCTTCATATAATGCAATACAATATAATTTGAGTTTGTATACTATAACATATAATACACAATACAAAAATATAACATGATTTCCAATGTTATAAATCTTATTATATTTACTGAAGTTAAATTTTATTTCCTGTACAAAAGTATTATTCTTAGTTTGAATGTACTATATTTCTCTGAAAGAAGCAATATATGATAATGTTGGTGATAACAGAAAAGGAAGTAATACCAAACCAGTTTCATATTTTGCCAAGAAAACCATATAAATAAATGTTACAACCATAGACAGGGAGACACACTCACGCAGTGAGCCATATCTGGAACCCAACCTGCGTCTCTGCTTACTTGCTGAGAAAGTCCTAAGCTGCAAGTCCTCAACTGGTTGACCATCCTTAAGCTGGCAAGTGGAGAGAGCCAAACCAAGCCAAACAGCATTGCAGTGCCCCAGCCGTAGACTGCGGCACTGAAGCTCGGACAGGTAAGTAGTGATGTCGCGAACATAAAATTTTCCGTTCACGAACAGCGAACACGAACTTCCGCAAATGTTCGCGAACGGCGAAACGGGCGAACCGCCATAGACTTCAATAGGCAGGCGAATTTTAAAACCCACAGGGACTCTTTCTGGCCACAATAGTGATGGAAAAGTTGACTGAAGTGGTTTAGAGACGGCTCCACCGATCTGTGATTGGACTATGGTGCTCAATACTCAAATGGTGTAAGCTTCCAAACACCACAAAAAATAAAAGTGAGACAATAGAATCAAGGTATGGCACTCAACTTATCTGGAAATATGCAGACAGTAGGCACGATTAAAATATATGTAACATTTATTAAAACACACAATAGAACAGATATGAAAAAAAAAAAAAAAAAAAGTTCCCTTGAAAAATAAAAATAAAATAAAAACTAAAAAAATAATAAGTGAGTTCATGAAGAATCCATTAGCTCAATTGTACTAAAAAGTCCATCTTGCAATAATTCGTGTACAGACTTGGCTATGGAGCCACTCCAGATAGTTAAAACACTAGAGGATATGAAGTATGTCCGTACTTGGTTGGACCAATTCTCCGTTAGTGTATTTTTCAAATATTTGCTAGATAGGTGGTGGCGTCCCACCACAAATCTTACCTCCGTGGATTAGTCAGTGTCGGTACCAGTACTCACTTTCTTTGCGATAAGCCGGCTCAAATCGACGATTATTTGGAGACGATTCAGCATGGACACTTTGCTTTAAAACAGCAACCTTTCCCGGGCGTTGATTTGTAAGAGACCACTTAGCTTGTGATATCAAGCGGTATACTCTACCGTAAATAACGTCAAACCTTTAATTCGCCCGGAGGTCTGTTTGTCCTTTTAGACTCCGGGAATACGTATTTCTCCACTTCAAATAGCAGCGCTGCAAGGAGGTTTTAAGTAAGTGTAGTCACCAAACGCGTTTCGAGGTCTCAGTAATGCTGACCTCTTCCTCAGTGGTATATTTTTGTTCAAATGAACACCTCCTTATATAGCCCAAACTGACCCCAATTGATTTAATTGGATCACTCCTCCCTTTTGGGGAAGTCTGTTTGGATTGTGGATCAGAACATAGTCACACACAGGTGTATTCTCCTTATTCATCGACTATTTTGCACATTTCAGAGCCAAAATAATCTTATCAAAAGGTCTAGACCATCAAAAGTGAACATCATACCCAATATATGAAGATTTTTTATCAAAAACATGGGTGAACACATATTTTAACTTCTTTGCGTTTGGTCTGCGTTTTTGTCGATCAATGCGTTTTCTTTACCATAACTGCTATTATATTAAAATGCATATATAAAATAAAAGAAAAGTCTATATTATCCTCTATCAGAGTTATATAGTTACAAATTCAAAAACATCTTTGGAGCTTTCCACATTGCATATCATAAAACACACACATATAAATTATTCTCTCTTTTCAATTAGAACACATTACCTCTTTATTACTCAACAGCCCTTGACCAAAAAAACTCCAAATGGTGGATACCGCATATTGCTGTGTTTTTTTTTTTTATGTCTAACATGCGGTTTTGGGTCATCATGCGTTTTTTTTTACCATAACTGCTGTTTAGTTGAGGTACATACTTCCAATAGAGGAAAACTTCATAATACCTTCTGTTCAAATTTTACAGTTAAAAACATGCTTGAAACATTTATGAATCCTCACTCTTTTATACCCAAAGGGAGTCAACTCTTATTCGAAATTCTCACATAACAATGATAATCGTGAAGAAATAGTGTGAACCAGTCATCAAGGCCCGGTCAGATGTACGTATAATACCAGCCGACCAGGTGTCGATGACTGGTCCCCACCACTCATAAAAAGCCAAAAATTTCCAAATCTGTGTTTAAACCATAGGGTACCCGAGAGTCCAGATCGAAGATCCATCTTGACTCAACTCGAGACATCCTATCGATGTGATATCCTCCTCTCCAATCATATTCCACTTTCTGAATTGCACTAAAGGTAAGACCCGCTACCTGTTGTGAATGAAATTCCTTAAAATGCCTAGAAAGTGGGTGATCTACCTTACCCTTCTTAATATTTTTAAGATGTTCGGCAATTCGAATTTTTAACATTCTTTTAGTACGTCCGACGTAGATCTTATTACATGGGCATTTTATTTGGTAAATCACACTCGTCGTACTACATGTCAAATATTCTTGTATTTTATATGTGAAGGAATTTACTGGAGATGTTATTTCTGTAGTTTTCCTTGGAAATTTAGTCAGTTTACAGTTAAAGCAGGTACCACATCTATAAAAGCCCTTCCAACCCAGCATATCCTGTAACAGTGTGCCTCTTCCTTTTTGATTTTAACTGTGGGTGCTATTTTTAGTCCCAAATTGGGGGCTCTCGTATATATTACTTTAGGAATTGCTGGGATAAGTGGGCCTATTATTTTATCCTTTTTCAAGAAATGCCAGTGTCGTTTCACACTTTGCTGGACCTTTCGATATTGTACATTATATGGTAATATAATTCTTATTTCATCATCAGCTTTTTCTCCTTTTCTATAGATACGAAAAAGGACTTCCTCTCCAATTGACAGACCTTTTCCAAGGAAGACTCAATTACAGGTAAGGGATAATCTTTTATCAGGAATTGTTCCTTCATTTTATTAGCCTCTTCCATAAAGATCTCACCCCTAGTACAATTTCGTTTTAGGCGTCTAAACTGTCCATAAGGGATATTAAGTAACCATCTAGGTAGGTGGCCACTAGTGAATGGTATAAAACTATTTCTCGCTACGTTTTTTGAAAGGTTCTACATGTTAATTTGTTGTTCTCTATTCGAATGTCTAAGTCCAAAAATTCAAGGTGGTCGCTGTATTTCTTGGGGAAAGTTTTATGTTTTTGTCATTTTCATTTAGTTTTTCTATAAACTTATCAAGGGATTCATCATCCCCTTTCCAAATTAGTATCACATCATCAATGTAACGGTACCATAGCACCAGGCTCGCCCCAAGAGATGGTAATACGCATGAATCCTCCCAATTCGCCATAAAGAGGTTTGCGTAACTTGGGGCGAACCTGGTGCCCATGGCCGTCCCACATTTCTGAACGTAAAAATGGGGTTCAAAATAAAAATAATTATGTGACAGGATGAACATTACACCTTCCTCCAAGAATTTAATTTGTTCCTTATTTAGCCTGCCTTCCTTAAGTAACTGTTCCCTCATTGCACATACACCTTGTTGGTGTTCAATAATCGTATATAATGACTGTACATCTAATGTACATAATCTCCAAGTAGGATCATATTCAAGATTCTCTAAAATTTTTATGATTTGGGTTGTGTCTCGAATATATGTTTTCATCTTTCTGACTGCCGGTTGTAGTAATTTGTCAATATACATTGACAAATTGCAAGTAATTGAGCCAATCCCAGATATAATTGGGTCTTTATGTGATGGAAAAGTTGTTTCAAGGGGACTAACACCTGGACTGTGGCATGCCGGAGGGGGATCCATGGCAAAACTCCCATGGAAAATGACGTTGTGGACGCAGAGTCGGGTTTTAATCCATAAAGGGCATAAATCAACTAACATTCCTAAATTGTTTGGAATAACATGCTTTAAAACATCCAGTGTGTGTATACGATCAGGTATGATGTTGTATCGATCAGGTAGTGTAAGGGTTACGCCCGCTTCACAGACATTGACAGACCAAACTCCCCTTTTAATGCACCGCAGACAACCGCAAACAGTCCATTTGCACAACCGCAAACTCCCCATTTGCACAAGGTTGGATACCAAGCTAGCCATGTCACGGTGATGTCATTGAAGGTTTCTTCCTCCACCCAGCCACGTACAACACCAAGTGTCCCCAAAAGGTGAATTGAATAGATTTTTCGAACTGGGAGATGGTTAAAAAAAATGCTGGCTCCCTCCCCTTTGCTTTTATCCATGGTCACTGCGTCTGCGCCGTGCAATTTACTGTCACACCTGATATGAGTAGTATTTTCTGTAGTACTATTCGCATCAGTTTAATCCCTCTAACGTTCCCAATCTGGGGTCCATTTATTGAATTGATTTTTCGAACGGGGAGATGGTTAAAAAAACGCTGGCTCTCTCCCCTTTGTTTTTATCCACGGTGACTGCATCTGCGCCGTGCAATTTACTGTCACACCCGATATGAGTGGTATTTTCTGTAGTACTATTCCTATCAGTTTAATCCCTGTTACGTACCCTATCCAGGGACATGTGTCGAATTGATTAACCATTGTCGAATTAACGAACCATTACGACATCATGAAATAACTTAGTTCTGAGCTCTGTACTTGCTTTGTATTGGAATTGATGGGGATTTTCTTAATTGTCTGCATTATTTCTAATAAACTATTAAGAGACTTTATTATGATTTTTTATTTTATGAATTAAAAACCCATACAACTTTAAAAAAAAAAAAAAGGTAAATTTATGTTTTTTCTATGAATTATTATCCAGCCGTCCGATCGCTTTTGGTCTGACCATAATGAAGCAACGGCCTTATCATCTGGGGTGTGGCAACATTGCCAACACACTCATAGTGGTCATGATTGCTTCATTGTGATACGCAAGCCCCTTCACCACAACAAGGTAACGATCACGAAGGGGAATTGACACTTGTATGTGCCTTTTTTTTTGTTTTGTTATTGCAGCCACAGCGCTGCACCATAGGACAGAAAAATTAGGCATGTACACATGCCTGAAAAATAAGGGCATTGTTGCAGCCGCTATTGTAGCAGCGGCCGGAAAAATTTATATTTTCCAGGCAGAAAAGTGACTAAAACATTGCGGCTTGAACCCTAGTTGGTGGCGGAGAATTCACGAAAGTCATCCGGTATGCAGACATTAAATACAGCAGCGTGGGGACCATTTTGAGGCCAAGGCATGTCATCAGGCCTTTTGTTAGTCAAACGTATCCCTCACTGTCAGTCCCTTCGGGATCCATGCCTCATTCATCTTTATGAAGGTGAGGTAATCAACACTTTTTTGACCGAGGCGACTTCTCTTGTCAGTGACAATGCCTCCTGCTGCACTGAAGGTCCTTTCTGACAGGACACTTGAAGCAGGGCAGGCCAGAAGTTCTATCACAAACTGGGATAGCTCAGGCCACAGGTTAAGCCTGCACACCCAGTAGTGAAGGGGTTCATCGCTCCTTAGAGTGTCGATATCTGCTGTTAAGGCGAGGTAGTCTGCTACTTGTCGGTCGAGTCGTTCTCTAAAGCTGGATCCCGAAGGGCTGTGGCGATGTGTAGGACTGAAAAAGCTCTGCATGTCCTCCATCAACAACACATCTGTAAATCGTCCAGTCCTTGCCGCCGTGGTAGGAGGAGGATTACACTCACCTCTTCCCCTGTTAGATTCCCGTTGTGCTGTGACATCTCCCTTATAAGCTGTGTAAAGCATATTTTTTAGTTTGGTTTTGAACTGCTGCATCCTTTCCGACTTTCGGTAATTTGGCAACATTTCTGCCACTTTCTGCTTATACCGGGGGTCTAGTAGCGTGGCCACCCAGTACAGGTCGTTCTCCTTCATCCTTTTTATATGAGGGCCCTTAACAGACATGACAGCATGAAAGACCCCATTTGAACAAGGTTGGATGCAGAGCTACTCATTTCCCGTTCCTCGTCCTCACTGATGTCATTGACGGTCTGTTCTTCCCCCCAGCCACGTACAACACCATTGGTCCCAGATAGTTGACAACAACGAGCACCCTGGGGTGCCTGCTGTGGTTGGTCTTCCTCCTCCTCAAAGCCGCCACATTCCTCCTCTGACTCCTCTTCCTCATACTCCTCTTCCAGCGTTGCCGCAGGTCCGGCAAGCGATGATGACAAGGCTGTTTCTGCTGGTGATGGTGACCACAACTCTTCCTCTTCCTCTTTAAGCTCATCTACAGCCTGATCCAGCACTCTTCGCAGGGCACGCTCCAGGAAGAAAACAAATGGGATGAGGTCGCTGATGGTGCCTTCGGTGCGACTGACTAGGTTTGTCACCTCCTAAAAAGGACGTATGAGCCTACAGGCACTGCGCATGAGCGTCCAGTAACGTGGCAAAAAAATTCCCAGCTCCGCAGAGGCTTTCCTAGCAGCCCGGTCATACAAATACTCATTGATGGCTTTTTCTTGTTGGAGCAGGCAGTCGAACATTAGGAGTGTTGAATTCCAACGTGTCGGGCTGTCGTAAATCAAGCGCCTAACTGGCATGTTGTTTCGCCGCTGAATATTGAAAAAGTGCGCCATGGCCGTGTAGGAACGCCTGAAATGGCCACACACCTTCCTGGCCAGCTTGAGGACGTCCTGTAAGCCTGGGTACTTAGACACAAAGCGTTGTACGATGAGATTCAACACATGTGCTATGCACGGCACATGTGACAACTTGTCCAAATTCAATGCCGACAACAAATTTGTTCCATTGTCACACACCACTTTGCTGATCTCCAGTTGGTGCGGGGTCAGCCACTGATCCACCTTTGGTTCAGGGCGGACAGGAGTGCTGGTCCTGTGTGGTTCTCTGCTTTCAGGCAAGTCAACCCCAAGACAGCGTGACACTGTCGTATCTGGGATGTGGAATAGCCCCTGGGGAGCTGAAGGGATTCAGTTGATGTGCAGCCAGATGCCTCAGCAGAAGAGGACTCAGCCGAGGAGGATATCGAAGAGGATGGAGTAGGAGAAGAGGAGGTGGCAGCAGGCCTGCCTGCAAGTTGTGGCAGTGTCACCAACTCAGCTGCGGAGCCACGCATTCCATGCTTGTCAGCCGTCAGCAGGTTGACCCAATGCACAGTGTACGTGATATACCTGCCCTGACCCTGCTTTGCAGACCAGGTATCAGTGGTCAGATGGACCCTTGCCCCAACACTGTATGCCAGAGATGCCATGACTTCCTTTTCAATAACATAGTAGAGGTTTGGGATTGCCTTTTTTGAAAAAAAATTTCGTCCTGATACCTTCCACTGTGGTGTCCCAATAGCGACAAATATTTTGAAGGCCTCAGACTCCACCAGCTGGTATGGTAAAAGCTGGCGGGCTAAGAGTTTCGTCAAGCCAGCTGTCAGTCGCCGGGCAAGGGGGTGACTCTGTGACATTGGCTTCTTATGCTCAAACATTTCCTTAACAGACACCTGACTGTGGGCAGATGAGCAGGAACTGCTGAAGGTGAGAGGCGGAGTGGCGGTTGGTTGAGAGGAGGCAGGGAGGACAGCAGTGGTTGATGTGGCTGAAGATTCTGGACCAGGAGGACCATGGTGGCTTTGAGTTTGTGTGCTGCTTGTACTTATGTGTTGATCCCATAGGCGTTTGTGATGTGAGATCATGTGCCTTCGCAAAGCAATTGTACCGAGGTGGGTGTTGGACTTCTCACGACTCAGTTTCTTTTGGCACAGGTTGCAAATGGCATTGCTGTTATCAGAGGCAGACACACAAAAAACAAATGCCACACTGCTGAGCTTTGCAATGACGGCATTCTGGTGGTGGCAACAGCATGCGTTGACTGGCGTGCTGTCTGGCTGACCCCGGGTGCCGATACATGCTGTCTGACTGTGCTACTAACTCCTTGCGACGACCTCCCCCTGCTTCCAACTCGTCTCCTCCTTCTCTCTGTCTCCCCTTCTGAACTTTCCCCCTCTTCTTCTCTTCGAGCAGACACCCACGTGGCATCCGTGGACACATCGTCATCATCAACCGCTTCACTTGTATCTGACACCTCAGCAAAGGAAGCAGCAGCGGGTACAACATCATCATCATCATCATCACACTGTACGTCCATGTGTGTAATCCTGCCTGACTGAGACATATCCCTGTAATCTACATCATCTGGCAATAATGGTTGCGCATCACTAATTGCATCCAACTGATGTGTAAATAACTCCTCTGACGGATCAAGTGAAGCGGCTGTGATGGCTGTGGTGGTAGTGGTGGTGGTAGCGGCGGGCGGGAGCGTGGTAACTTGAGAGCAGGTGACCGAAGCTGAGCTGGAGGAGGATGGTGCGTCAAGGTTCTTAGCGGAAGCTGTTGAAGATTGGGTGTCCTGTCTAAGCCAGTCAACTATGTCCTCAGAATTTTTCGGGTTCAGGGTACATGGCCTCTGAACACTAGGCATTATTCCAGGGACAGTGGAAATCACAGCACCACGACCACGACGGCCCCTGCGGGGTGGCCTGCCTCTACCTGTCATTTTTTTTTAGATAAGTGGTACTACACGTGCTAGGTAATGTGCCACCCGGTATCAGTGGTTGGCACTGGCAGTGGGCACACTACAGTCTGTGGAAGTGGGCCTGACACACACTGGCAGCAGGCAAACAACTGAAATTAGACTACTGTCTAAAAATTAAATGCCTTATTTATCGGCAAGCTACTGTGCCACCCGGTATCAGTGGTTGGCACTGGCAGTGGGCACACTACAGTCTGTGGAAGTCGGCCTGACACACACTGGCAGCAGGCAAGCAACTGAAATTAGACTAATGTGTAAAAATTAAATGCCTTATTTATCGGCAAGCTACTGTGCCACCCGATATCAGTGGTGGGCACTGGCAGTGGGCACACTACAGTCTGTGGAAGTGGGCCTGACACACACTGGCAGCAGGCAAGCAACTGAAATTAGACTACTGTCTAAAAATTAAATGCCTTATTTATCGGCAAGCTACTGTGCCACCCGATATCAGTGGTGGGCACTGGCAGTGGGCACACTACAGTCTGTGGAAGTGGGCCTGACACACACTGGCAGCAGGCAAGCAACTGAAATTAGACTAATGTGTATAAATTAAAAGCCTTATTTATCGGCAAGCTACTGTGCGACCCGGTATCAATGGTTGGCACTGGCAGTGGGCACACTACAGTCAGTGGAAGTGGGCCTGACACACACTGGCAGCAGGCAAGCAACTGAAATTAGACTACTGTCTAAAAATTAAATGCCTTATTTATCGGCAAGCTACTGTGCCACCCGATATCAGTGGTGGGCACTGGCAGTGGGCACACTACAGTCTGTGGAAGTGGGCCTGACACACACTGGCAGCAGGCAAGCAACTGAAATTAGACTAATGTGTATAAATTAAAAGCCTTATTTATCGGCAAGCTACTGTGTGACCCGGTATCAGTGGTTGGCACTGGCAGTGGGCACACTACAGTCAGTGGAAGTGGGCCTGACACACACTGGCAGCAGGCAAGCAACTGAAATTAGACTAATGTGTAAAAATTAAATGCCTTATTTATCGGCGAAGCTACTGTGCCACCCGGTATCAGTGGTTGGCACTGGCAGTGGGCACACTACAGTCTGTGGAAGTCGGCCTGACACACACTGGCAGCAGGCAAGCAACTGAAATTAGACTAATGTGTAAAAATTAAATGCCTTATTTATCGGCAAGCTACTGTGCCACCCGGTATCAGTGGTTGGCACTGGCAGTGGGCACACTACAGTCTGTGGAAGTCGGCCTGACACACACTGGCAGCAGGCAAGCAACTGAAATTAGACTAATGTGTAAAAATTAAATGCCTTATTTATCGGCAAGCTACTGTGCCACCCGATATCAGTGGTGGGCACTGGCAGTGGGCACACTACAGTCTGTGGAAGTGGGCCTGACACACACTGGCAGCAGGCAAGCAACTGAAATTAGACTACTGTCTAAAAATTAAATGCCTTATTTATCGGCAAGCTACTGTGCCACCCGATATCAGTGGTGGGCACTGGCAGTGGGCACACTACAGTCTGTGGAAGTGGGCCTGACACACACTGGCAGCAGGCAAGCAACTGAAATTAGACTAATGTGTATAAATTAAAAGCCTTATTTATCGGCAAGCTACTGTGCGACCCGGTATCAATGGTTGGCACTGGCAGTGGGCACACTACAGTCAGTGGAAGTGGGCCTGACACACACTGGCAGCAGGCAAGCAACTGAAATTAGACTACTGTCTAAAAATTAAATGCCTTATTTATCGGCAAGCTACTGTGCCACCCGATATCAGTGGTGGGCACTGGCAGTGGGCACACTACAGTCTGTGGAAGTGGGCCTGACACACACTGGCAGCAGGCAAGCAACTGAAATTAGACTAATGTGTATAAATTAAAAGCCTTATTTATCGGCAAGCTACTGTGTGACCCGGTATCAGTGGTTGGCACTGGCAGTGGGCACACTACAGTCAGTGGAAGTGGGCCTGACACACACTGGCAGCAGGCAAGCAACTGAAATTAGACTACTGTCTAAAAATTAAATGCCTTATTTATCGGCAAGCTACTGTGCCACCCGGTATCAGTGGTTGGCACTGGCAGTGGGCACACTACAGTCTGTGGAAATCGGCCTGACACACACTGGCAGAAGGCAAGCAATTGAAATTAGACTACTGTGTAAAAATTAAATGCCTTTTTTTGATGCAAAGTCCTGTGTCACACGGGATGACAGGGGTGGGCACTGGCAGTGGGCACACTACAGTCTGTGGGCCTGCAGCTCCTCACACACGGACAGGCCAGGCAACTGCAATATATATATGGAGAAAAGAAAAAAAAAGCAGACTAAAGTTGCAGCCCTAAAATGGGCTTTTTGGGGTGCTGTGAGGACGCTGTCCTTACAGCAGAGATCAGATGAGTCTTTCAGGACTGGAGTGGACACTGAATACACTAGCCTAGCTATCGATTTCCCAATTAAATCAGCAGCAGCTACACTTTTCCTCCTCTCAGGCTCTCACTAAGACTGCAGCTTCCGAATGAATCTAAAATGGATGCTGTTCAGGAGATGGTAGGGTCTGGGAGCGAGGGTATGCTGCTGATTGGCTGTAATGTGTCTGCTAACTGTGAGGTACAGGGTCAAAGTTTGCTCAATGATGATGTATAGGGGACTGAACATTGCATGTGTTCGCCCACCGCGGCGAACGCGATCAAGCTATGTTTGCCAGGAACTGTTCGCCGGCGGATAGTTCAAGCCATCTCTACAGGTAAGTTGGTGACAATAAATTCAAGGCACCTAGAAAAAAAGACAACTGAGGGGAGATCTAATAACTATGTATAAATATGTCAGGGGTCAGTACAGAGATCTCTCCCATCATCTATTTATCCCCAGGACTGTGACTGTAACGAGGGGACATCCTCTGCGTCTGGAGGAAAGAAGGTTTGTACACAAACATAGAAAAGGATTCTTCACTGTAAGAGCAGTGAAACTATGGAACTCTCTGCCTGAGGAGGTGGTGATGGTGAGTACAATAAAGGAATTCAAGAGGGGCCTGGATGTATTTCTGGAGTGTAATAATATTACAGGTTACAGCTACTAGAGAGGGGTCGTTGATCCAGGGAGTTATTCTGATTGCCTGATTGGAGTCGGGAGGGAATTTTTTCCCCTTAAGTGGGGTAAATTAGCTTCTGCCTTACAGTTTTTTTTTTGCCTTCCTCCGGATTCACTTGTAAGAAACAGGCCGAACTGGATGACAAATGTCTTTTTTCGGTCTTATATACTATGTTACTATGTTACCTCTAAAATAATAGCACAGGGCCAGAATATGCAAAATGGCAACTTGGAGAACAGTATTTTACTATCTGTTTATTTAAAAGTGAAAAGAGAATTGACTTGTCAAGTTTGAGATTCTTAGAAAACTGTTTTGAATTGGTCTACGTAGTATTGATAAGGCAGACATTTTTAGTTAATTTCTGCCAGTCTTAAGAACAGAAAGCGAAGTAATATGCTCCAAATAATTTTCGGTTCCCTAGACAACCTAGAAAGGTAGATAGAGAAAAAAGACCACCGTCAGTGTTGTCAACAAAGAGATGGACATGAAAGTAAAGTTCGAAGGCTTTTTTGGTCTCAAGTAATGAGGCGTTTCATGGCTACTTGCCCCCTCTTCAGATAAAGGATAGATGTGGTCCTATCGATCAGAGAAAGAGGCAAATATCTCTGAACCATGTCATTTCTTCATAATAAAGGCTTTGAACTTCACTTTGATGCCCATCTCTTTGGTGACAGCGTTACTAGTAATGTTTTTCCTTCATCTTCAATGCTGACTTCCACTACATGAGCTTTGCGAATCTTACAAAATCTCACATAAAGTCCAATAGTCACCAAACATTACATGCTACGTATGTATACCAAGTGACAGCAGCAGTTTCTCTTATCTGGGTCTGCATGGTACATGGCCCAAGGGACTCACAAGAAGGTGCAGGGACTATAAAGGAACTTCTCTCACGAGAAGGTTAAGGTAATGAATACATACTCTTCATGTAAAGGACAGCACTCACTTGTCTATGCAGCAAAGTGTAATCTTTAGTTTTTTCAGCCTCAGAATGCTACAGAATATAAGAAAGTGACAGTAAGAGCAGGTTCACATCGAGTTTTTGGAGGAGGTTTTGAAGCAGATCTTCCTGCAAGTTTTTATGCCAAAACCAGAAATGGGTCCAGGCAGGAAGGGCCCTTTCTTTGTTTTTCTGATTTCTTTTGAATCCACTTCTGGCTTTGGCAGAAAAACCTGCAGGAAAATCTGCCTCAAAACCTCCTCCAAAACACTCAATTAAGTGGCAGTCCACTAGCTGTTGTCAGGCAAGAGCGGTCCCTGGTAACAGAGGCTCAGAAGACGACTCATAGGAAATTGAGGCATGTCAGAGTTAGCTGAGATTGTGAGCCTGATAAAAGAACTGCTTCTAGACATGTCTGGAGCTCCCTGCTTTTCTGTAAGTGTGAATTACCCCTCCTTATCAGCTTTCTGAGCACTATAGAATAAAATAAGCATAGTGAGAAGTAAAGGAAGTGAGGTCACTGCATTTAGTGCTGGCAGAAGGGAGACAACCACTGCTTCTGAATGAAATGCGTCTAATTGTGCAGCTGAAACAGGTAATAATATTGCTAAAAGAGACTTTAGGGAAGCCCAAAAAAACACCAGCTCCTTCACAGTTATGATTGTACAAAGAAGCACAGCCATTATACAAACTTTTTTTGAAAACTCAGGTACACCTTATCTGAAACCATTTTTTCTAAATGTGGCCTTTCATCTACACTAGGTGAACAAAGAGATAAACTCTTTTGTTCAGAAATGCAGCACACGAAGAGATGCATCTTTCTCTTTTCAATTCTAGCAAGATAAGGTTGAGCGAACCCGAACTGTTAAGTTTGGGTTCGTACTGAACTTTAGGGTTTTTGGTACCCGGACCCGAACTCGAACATTTCCGTAAAAGTTAGAGTTCAGTGTTCGGCGATTTAATGGCGTTTGTTGAAAGGCTGCAGGGCAGCCAATCAACAAGCGTTTAACTAGTGTGCCCTTAGAAGCCATCACAGCCATGCCTACTAATGGCTAATGTTGAGCGCGAATATTCGAATAGCGAATTTTAATCGTGAATATCGCAACTTTGAGAATTTGCGAATATTTCGAATATTGTGATATATATTCGTAAAAATGAATATTCTGCATTTTTTTTTCCATCTGAACCCATTACCTTCCTGCTTCTTGCTTGTGGGCCAATGTGAGAAGGCTGCAATATCTAGTGAATTACAATATTCTTCATTATTTAACATACTGTATTTTCTGGCGTATAAGACTACTTT
Source organism: Bufotes viridis (assembly GCA_033119425.1). Taxonomy (NCBI): domain Eukaryota; kingdom Metazoa; phylum Chordata; class Amphibia; order Anura; family Bufonidae; genus Bufotes; species Bufotes viridis. The sequence continues at coordinate 132,185,343 of CM065596.1, read as the reverse complement.
TCCGCACATGAAAATCTTCTCAAAAGTCGGGGGTCGTCTTATACGCAGGGTGTTGTATTATAAGCCAGTATACGGCGTGCTGAAACTTAAAAGGACCTTTCAGTGATCCAACGATTGTTAGATAATGATATGTACCGGTATGTGTAGAGCGGCGCCCAGGGATTTTCTTCTCCCAGGCTGTGAGCTTAACGCTGCGGGAGAAGGAGACGCCCAGGGCAGAAGAGGATGTCTCCTCCCAGGTTGCGAGATTGGCTGTAATTAGCATAAGGCACAGGCGTCACTAATCAGGGCCACAGCGGGCGAACAGAGCGGTGCCCAGGGATAATAGTAAGTGCAAGGAGATCCCCGGGTGCTGCTCTACACATACATATCATTATCTAACAATCAGTGAAAGGTCCTCTTTACTTCCGAGCCGGACTGGAGAAGCTGTCCTTTTCCAGCTTTAGGGACAGACGCCCTCTAGCTGAGCCACCGTGCGCTGCATCCCGGCCAGCCGCTCCTGAAGAAGCCCCCAACAGGGAGGGCTGGGCAGGCAGAGAGAGCTGACCCACCCAATTTTTATTTGGTGTGCGTTGGAAGAGGGGTAGTCTTATACGGCGGGTATAGTCCAAACCCCATATTTTAACAGGAAAAGTACGGGGTCGTCTTATATGCCCAGTCGTCTTACACGCCGGAAAATACGGTAGTTTATATTATGCAAAAAATCGGTAATTAAATATGTGCATTAATTGAATCCCGTAAGGGCGTTAAGCAACTTTCCTATTGTATTGGTTTGGTAGAATTGTTGAATATGTAGAATATAGTGCAATATTCGAAATAATAAAGAATATTCAAAATCAGTAATAATTTCCCTATCCACATTTGTTTGCAGGGCACTTGTCATGCCCACATTTTGCTGCCTTTTGCAGCCCTCTAGACCTTTTCATGACTCTTTTAGAGCAATTTTAGTGCCCAAAAGTTCGGGTCCCTATTGACTTTAATGGGGTTCGGGGTCAAGTTCGGGTCCCGAACCCGAACTTTGCGGGGAAGTTCGGCCGAACTCGGCGAGCCCGAACTTGAAGGTGTCCGCTCAACTCTAATAGCAGACTATTTTCAAGGTATGAAAAGATCAGCCAGTGATTGCTCCACCATACTGGAAGCCATCACATACTTACATCTTCATCTAGATACCAACACAGTATTTTCCTGTTGCCAACATTTCACGCAAAGTCCAAAGAAGAACAGAGTGACTACACATGCACACATAATATGTGTCTTTTTGGGTGCTTTTGAGTCCTGCTCACCTGTTTCCAAAAAGTGGGTGTAGAGCTGGCTGTGTGTAGCCGGGCATAATCTATGCCAAGAGACTGGAGCAGATGATACCTAAAATTTATACTAGCTTCCTATCTGGCTTAGATTTCAGTTCTGGCACACGGGCTTGCACAGATGAGCCTCAGTTATTACGAGATGTGTGCTTCTTAATAAATGTGGTGCATCTTACAGGAAGATAGATGAAGACTGGCAAGTAAAATGCCGGTCTTAATAAATGTCCCCCATGGCGGCCACTCAATCTCACACTGCCATGTGAAAGGCTGCACCTGAAAAGGTTTTCTTACAGCACTGCCCACTGCTTGGAATCACATTTTATTGTTTTGGGATTTCACTCCCTTGAAGGTAATTCGCATTTTATTTTATTTTTTCAAAGCGCGTGTCGATAGTGACAGAGTCCGAAAAACTGAATGATTTTCTTCACGTGGATAGAAGCATTTCCCCTGGTACAAGTTAAAATATAATGTCATGTCTTCAGTGTCCAATATCCACCAATATTTCTAGCACCTCAAATGAAAACAATTTCATATTGTCCATTTAAGCGCACAACCCACAGGAGCACAAAGCGAATTCGCCCAAACTGCACCACAGAGGAAAACACATTGGAATTACTCAGTAAGCAGCCTGGGCTCAGTCATTGAGGTGTAGGAGGGTTTGCAGCTGTGTGGTTCTTTTCTCTAAAATTAAGAATTCGGCATGGAAAATTGAGCTTGGTATGCATGTAAATCACACTTTCAACGCATCGCACTGGCGTCCCATGGTTTTGTTTTGTATAGAGCCATAAAAGAGGTGCCTTAGAAGTCCATAATACATCTATGGCTCCTCTGCAAGCCTCCAATTTTATACAAAGCCATACAGAAATAATATTCAATATTCTATTTAAAACATATTATAAAATCCTGGATTTTATTTAACTCTGGCAAGAACATTTTCTAACGGTAATATGAAAAATGGAAGATTACAAATCCAGCATTTTAGAGGGCTGTCCTATTTGGGACATTTATAGTAGATCGATAGGATATGCTACAAATGTCAAGAAGGTGCGGCTCCCACCTCTGAGACCAACTCTAATCTCACGAACGGGAAACCATCGTTAATGGAAAACTGGCTGTGCATGCACAGCTTCATTCACTGTTATGGGTCTTCTAAAAATGGCCGATTGCTGGCTCAGGTATTTTCCGAAGTCTCACAGCAGTGAGTGGGAGGGCAGCTGTGCATGCACATCTTGCAGTCCATTCATTGCAATGGGACTTCTGAAAATAGCTGTACACACTCGCTCTGTTATTTTTGCAAGTCTCATAGCCATTAATGGAGAGGACGCTGCACATGCATGACATGCCCTCCATTCATGGCAGGGCTCCATTCCTGTTACAGAAGCAGGTCTGTGAGGTAGGACCAGCACTGATTGAACATTTGTGGCATATCCTATCAATATGCCATAATATCCCTTTAAAGGGGTAGTCCAGGTGTTAAATACTGATCACCTGTTTCCTGATTGGTCATCCATATCAAATAGGTCCAGACACCTGACATCCCCAACAATAAGCTGATTGAGAGGACCGCAGCGCTACTGTGACCAATGTGGCCTCCTCGCAGATTACTAAGTACAGCACTGTACATTGGATAGCGGCTGTGCTTGGTATTTCATCTCAGGCCCATTCACTTGAATGGGACTGAGCTGTGCCTAGGCCATGTGACCGATGAACGTGGAAGAGGATGCAGCACTCACCTGAGTCCCAAGGTCTCTTCAAATGGCTGATCAGGTGAAGAGGGGTGCCAAGAGGCAGCCATCTGCCCCCCACAGATCAGATATTGATGACCTGTCCTGGGAATAGGTCCTCAATATTAAACACCCAAAAAAAAACTTTAAGTTCCTCGTTTAGGACTACAATTATAAGTCTAGGGTATCAGACATTGGCACCCATGTGAACCAGCTAAATGAATGGATTGTGGCTATATAAAATGACCAAACATACCACATATTTGCTGGTGTATTCTCACGGGTGACATTGTTAGACACGGCTCAGTAACTGGAACTTAGACACTGTAGGCAACTTGAACATGACTGAATAAATAGTTTCCGTACACAGTACACTGGTTCTTCTCGAATACTGTATGTAAAGAGGTACAAGCTTCTTTAACACTGCACAGTGTCAGTGGAGGTGGCTCCAATCTTCTCACAACTGGAAGTTCAATCCCGAGTTAGGAGTCATATATCTCAGTGCTCTCAGAGGCAAGCTCTACCTCAGTTTCAATACTAGCCTCTTATAGCTCTTACAGGCAGGAGCCCACATCACCTCTAGAGTTGCACTAACTTGCACTGGACCACATTAAATATAGACCATGACTATCCATCTATGGTGTGGCTCCTATACAGTATGGCATTACTACAACTCTAACAACATGGCACTAGAGAAATCACCAGCTCCATGTCGGTTGGGCACTGGCTGGGCACAGGAACAAGGAATCTCTAGTTTCCCCTCTTACACTATCATCACAATTAGAGATGAGCAAATCGAAGTTGACGAAGTGGAATTCGATCGAATTTCAGGAAAAATTTGATTCGCAATGTGGTAACGAATTGCATTTTTTCCTAAAATGGCTGCTGCACATGTTAGGACATGGAGCAAGGAACTCTGGGAACAAGGGATCACCCACAATGCCATGCATGCAGCCAATCAGCAGCCAGCCAGCCCTGTGATCTCACAGCCTAATAAATAGCCTCAGCCATCTTGGATTTATCCATTTTCCATTGTACTCAGTGCAGGGAGAGACTTCAGCAGGCGCTAGGGACAGTGGTAGAAAAGACTTTAAAACTTTTATTTAGCTGTATAGAAGTTCAGGGAAAGAATAGGGAGTAATCATTCCATAGTATGGAAGCAGAACAGGGTTCAGTAGGGGAGGTTACAGCCTGGGTAATAGGAACAATCCTATTATACCTCACTGCACTAACTGGGGATCCAAATTGCCATTTTACAGCTCTGAAATTCCAGCAAACCGTTCTTGTTATTGGGGTGCAACTGCTGTTTGATACAGCCATTAATAGAGTTTATTACAAGGAAATATTTCTAAGTCTTGTTTGCCACTGTGCGGTGCAGTGATATGCTCTAAAGCATTTTTTGGCTTGTATTAGTGGGAAAAAGGACTTATTAGCCGTCGTGTGGTGAAGTGAGAAAATTGCAGCCCTTTTTGGCGTATATTAGCGGCAAAAAAAAAAATATTATTTGCCATTCAACGGTGTAGTTATATGTTCTAAAGCCCTTTTTGGCGTGTATTAGTCGCACAAAAATATATAATATTTGTCGTTCTGCGGTGCAGTTATATGTTCTAAAGCCTTTTGTGGCATGTATAAGTGGAAAAAAGTAAGGGTCTATTTGCCGTTCAGCGGTGCAGTTACAGTATATGTTCTAAATCCTCTTGTGGCGTGTATTAGTGGCAAAAAATATATATATTATTTGCTATTCTGCGGTGCAGTTATATGTTCAAAGCCTTTTGTGGCATGTATAAGTGTAAAAAAAGTAAGGGCCTATTTGCTGATCTGCGTTGCAGTTATATGTTCTACAGACCTTTTTGGCGTGTATTAGTGTAAAAAAAAAATATATTATTTGCCGTTCAGTGGTGCAGTTATATGTTCTAAAGCCTTTTTTGGCTTGTATTAGTGGAAAAAAGTAAGGGTCTATTTGCCGTTCAGCAGTGCAGTTACAGTATATGTTCTAAATCCTCTTGTGGCGTGTATTAGTGGCAAAAAATATATATACTATTTGCTATTCTGCGGTGCAGTTATATGTTCAAAGCCTTTTGTGGCATGTATAAGTGTAAAAAAAGTAAGGGCCTATTTGCTGATCTGCGTTGCAGTTATATGTTCTACAGACCTTTTTGGCGTGTATTAGTGTAAAAAAAGTATATATTATTTGCCGTTCAGTGGTGCAGTTATATGTTCTAAAGCCTTCTTTGGCTTGTATTAGTGGAAAAAAGGGCTTGTTAACTGTTGTGTGGTGAAGTGAGAAAATTGAAGACTTTTTGGGGGGTGTTTTAACCCCTTAAGGACCGGAGTTTTTTTTTTTGCGTTTTCGTTTTGCGCTCAGAGCCATAACTTTTTTATTTATCGGTTCACATAGCCATATGAGGGCTTGTTTTTGCGGAACAAGTTGTACTTTACAACGCCACCATTTAATTTTACATATGATGTAGTGGGAAGCGGTAAAAAAATTACAAATGGGTGAAATTTTTAAAAAAAAGCTATTCTACCACAGTTTTGCGGGTTTTGAAATTCCAACGTTTTTTATTCTCACACAAGCAGATATCAAGGAGAGAAAGAGAGATAAGTTTCTAAGGGACAAAAGTGACTATGAGAACAACAAAATATTTGAGTGGAATAAACGCAAACAACGAAAAAGATGTCCATCACGTAGAAACAGGAGCGATTTCTGGACAACTGACTCTCAGAGGGTGGCTCAGGAAATGCTAAAAATAGGAAGGACCTTTTAGAAGAAGAATTAGAAGAGAGTCAAAGAAGTTCGGAAATGTACCCGCAGTAGGAGACAAGTAACTTGGAGACAACAAAGGCAACAAGTTATAAGGACACTGAAACAATTCAGGACAATATTGTCATCAATCTTACTGAATATGAACTTTCCCCTGTGTCTAGGCCCTCAATCGAGGCCTGGGATACAGCCTGGTGGAACGGTTTTACCCTGTAGATTTCGAAATCGATCTACATAGATCAATCCGTAAGCTTTATTTAAAGAAAATGTTTGAGGGCTAACCTGTGAATCAATCCATGTTAAAACAGGGAGAAATCCCTGCAAGAACCAGCTATTTAGGGTTTAATATTAGTATTCAGGTGTTCGGCCAATCACATTGCTATATTCATGTGCTCGGCCGAGCACCAGAGTATAATGGAAGTCAATGGGAGACAACCAGGCACCCCCTGCTCAGAAAAGAAGAGGTTGTCTGGTTCCCTAAAAAACTGTTCTTACATGTCTGGGCTCTGTAGCCGCTCCAGTCAGGGCCCGTCCGGGTACATGGAGCGTCCTCCTCACCATGGGAACGCCTCCGGGGTTAGAATGTACTGTCTGATGTGAGATTTCACGATCTTTCATGATGACTCATGAAAAGCGCCCTTTATTAGATGAAAAGTGTTATGACAAGACTATTCCATGTTGTGAGATCTATCTCAAATCGGCAATTGGAAAAAAAAATTAGGGAACCAAACACCCTCTTCTCTTCCGAGCAGGGGGCGTGTGGATAAATGCTTAGGACTTCCATTGTTCTCAATGGTACTCGAGCACACAAAGTGTTCGGCCGAATACTCTGCTGAACCGAGCATAGAGATGCTTGAGTCAAGCACCAGTTCGGCCGAGTATGCTCGCTCAACACTATTAAATATCACTAATGAGTTTGATGAAATGGAGATATCATGCCTAGAATTACTCACAGATGTTAATTTACAAGAGGAGGTGGGAGCAGACCAGGAGGTAGATAGATTTAAGGGCGGTATTAAATCCACATTTTGCCCTCCTATGCCGGCCGGCTGTAGCATCGACATCTTCCATAAACGCGTTCTTAGGGATATGAAAGCATTGATATATCACGAGACGCATAACAATATCACTGACCTTTGTCAAGATGAATTAGGCGTGGATCAGCCCGGATTTTCACCCACCAATGCCTGATGCATCAGACTAGATCATCCATGGTGCCACATCAACACTTTGACAAAAGAGACCGGTTTCTTTTGGCTACTTTCCTCAGCTACTTTTCTGATGGTGCCACCCACCTGATGCCCCACATCTGATGCCAAGTGCTCCTTTTTTCACCCACCCACCTACAGATGGTACTGGTATTGCCACCCACCTCCACACTATGTCCCCTTGCCACTCTGTGGTCTTTTGATGCTGCTGCTGCCACCTCCACACTATGTCACCTTGCCACTCTGTTGTCTCTTGATTCTGCTGCCACCTCCACACTATGTCACCTTGCCACTATGTGGTCTCCTGATGCTCCCAAACAAGTGAAGTGTGCTGTGATTCTAAGAGCCACGCCTGTCATCTACATGTCATACTGACTCACAGTATTGTTTCACTATCACAGCAGACTCCCTATGTGTGTTACTGCAAGTCGCAGTGTTCTACACCACTATAAAGGCATAAATAGCAGTTGTTTAACGCAATTCACCATGAATAATTTCAGATCGAACCGTATTTTTTCAGAAAATTTGGCGAACTGGCCGAATCAAATTTTTTAAAATCACAATATAGGGCCAGACAACTTCAATACCAGGCATGACATCTACTTAGTACAGAGCCAAGTACAGAGATGTGCCTAGTATACAATGACGGAGATGCAGCATTTGCTGGTCCCTTCATTCAGCTGATCAGCTGAGATGTTGAAAGTGAGACTCCCATTGATTTTATATAGTATGGTGAGCCACTGGCAGGGAGGCGGGTGGCAGTTGCGACCGCTGGCATAAATGTCTCTTATAGTAAATAAAAGGGGCCATTGAAAATAGGTATAACACCATCTACAATTCAGGATCTGATATTTATAATGGAGAAGCCATGTCCATGTGCCATTTAAAATTTCACTAAAAACTAAACTGTGACTAAACTAAACTAAAAAAACTGTGCCGGTGACCATACAATTGTCGGAAAAGAAGCATTTCTCGGTGGAGGAAAGAGCTGCATTTACAGACAACGATCCCCTCCACTGTATGAGGATGAATGATTGCTTCTGCCATTGCCTGTCCTCATGCAAACTCATTGTTTCAGGCAATTATCGTGAAGGACATTTTATTAATTCATCAGGTGATCAACAGCACATATACACTGGCCTATTTTTCTAAATGAGGGTTCGTAGTAACGTTCATTCCAAATAATTTGGCCCAATATTTGCTGCGTAAATCCAGTATAAGACTGGCATCTGAAATGCTGTCTTAGTAAAAGACCCGCAGTGTCTTCACAGATTTCAAAAGGGAATTAAAAAAGTTACCCTGAACAATCCCATTAAAAAAAATAGTTATTATTTCACTTACCGTCTTATGGTGTCCTCCCTTTTAAAATGTTTCTATTCTTCTTAGTATAATGGCATTGAGTTAGTACAGTGGGAATCTTGGAATTACTTAATTGTGTACAAACCTGGAATCTGTGGTCCACGCTGAGTTTTTTTTTAAATTATCATCATAAGCCTTTGATATCCATACATACTAAACTGTATCTACAACTTTGGTACTAGTCACCCTTTTTTCCTGACAATTGTGTTTCCTGAGGTTTCCAGTTGCAGTACAAGTGGTTATTTATTAAATTGTATTAGTTAATATTCTTGAATATTCCTATTCTTGCATCATCCTTTGCCCTGTTATTGTTCTCGCTACCATACATCTTTGGTAATTTCATATTTTATGAACTTTCCAACTGGCTATAAACAGTGGGTTTTTTTCCTGTGCTAATTTCCTCTAAATCTAATAAAGAAAAATCTTAAGTAAACGTACTGATTAAATCAAGACTTTCCTGCAGTAAAATCAATCTACAAAATATTTCCAACATTGTGAATAATAAGCCATTGAACATATTAACAGTCCACTAGCCTGTCTCAAACAGGCAATTTCTTTTTGCATAATGGCTCTGTTTCTTTGTACAATCATTATTGTAAAGGAGCAGTTGTATTTGGGCTTCCCTAAAGTCTCTCAGACATATTATTTCTTGTTTCAGCTACACAGCTAGATGCATTTCACTCAGAAGCAGTATCTACCTTCTGTTGAATCTGCCAGTATTGTATGCAGTGGCCTCACTTCCCTTACTTCCCACTATGTTTGTTTTCTTCTAGGGAGCTCAGAAAGCTGATAAGGAGGGACAAATCCCACTTACAGAAAAGCAGAAGGCTTCTATGATGTTTATAATCAGTGTAGAAGCAGATCTTTTATCAGGCTCAGGATCTCAGCTAGCATTAACGCTCCCCCACTTCTTCTAAGTCTCTATTACCAAGGATGCATCTTGCCTGACTACAGGCAGTGGACTGCAACTTAGATGGAAATTAGATCCCTAGTGGCCATGACTTTCCAGTTTCTGTCAGGTGAATGCATGCATATTTTTTTTTTAAATGAAGTGATATAGAAATTTGCAAGTTACATCATTCTCTATTTAATGAAATTAGACAGTGACTCTTTAAGACCCATTTACGCTGGCAGACTGACCAGACAATTATCATTTATTTGCTACAATTGCCTGATTGTGGGTGGAGGTGAGAGCTGCAATGATATGTAACAGCCCTTTTCTATACAGATTTATGGGTGACATCAGGGTTTGGACAACAGATCTCTATAAGGCCTCTTGCACACGGGCGTCTGTTTGACGCCCGGATAAGAGGCGGGTGCGTTGCGGGAATCGCCACGATTTTTCCACGCGTGTGCTAACGTTTGTAGTGCGTTTAGCACGCGCGTGAAAAAATCTGCATGCTTGGTACCCAGACCCGAAGTCAGACTTCATCACTGAAGTCCGGTTTCGGGATGAGTATTCTGTATATGTAATTATTTTCCTTTATAACATCTGTTGGATGAAGGACCTGCCGTGATGTCACAGGATCACCTGGGTCACATGGTCCACTCAAATGCTTCTATGATTGGACCATGTGACCCTGTGACGTCACCACAGGTCCTGAAGCAAGCAATCATCAAGAGAGAAGACGTTCTGGGGCTCTGCGCGTACAATGGGAGAAGGTGAGTTAACTCTTTATTATTTTTAACCCTCTATAGCCCGGGGAACATTGCATTCTGTAATTAGAATGCGATTATTTTCCCTTATAACTATGTTATAAAGGAAAATAATAACGATCGGGTCCCCATCCCGATCGTATCCTAGCAACCATGCGGGAAAATCGCAACGCATCCGCACATGATTGCGGATGCTTGCGATTTTCCCGCATCCCCATTCACTTCTATGGGGCCTGCGTTGCGTGAAAATCGCAGAATATAGAACATGCTGCGATTTTCACGCAACGCAAAAGTGATGCGCGAAAATCACCGCTCATGTGCACAGCACCATAGAAGTGAATGGGTCCGGATTCAGTGCGGGTGCAATGCGTTCACTTCACGCATTGCACCCGCGCGGAAAACTCGCCCGTGTGAAAGGGGCCTAAACAGATCTCTATAAAAGCATCAATGAGGCTTTTACCCGATTGCCCAACATTCCTTCATTCACCAGGTAAGAGATGACACATTTACACTATATAAGGTCCGAAACATGTTAACCGTTCACGGTGGTGGGTGTGGATACATGCTGTACTGGATTTTATTCTGAAGACCAATAAGGACAAACTACCGTGTGGATTCATCGTGTGCTGAAACGATTTCTTCTTTGCATTGTATCTATCAAGACTGGTCCGGTTCTGTTCCGTGCATCTGAACGCTTATGGTGAGCTGGAAAAGCAATCATTTTTTTACATACAACCTTTACACAAGACACTTATGAGTAAAGTGTTTTCCCAATAACCATCCCAATAATCCCCCATATAAAAAGGCCTGTTAGCCAGTTCAGGCATGCATTAGCAGTTCAATTTATATTGCAGCAGGTGCTTTAAATTCTGCATTTCTGGGACACTAAAATTTAAAGGGATCCTGTCTGACCAATCTATAAGCACTGTGTTATAGAGCAGGAAGAACTGAGAAGATTGATACATGGTTTTGTGGGTGAAGATTTGTAACTTGTTTTTTTATTCATCGAAATCTCTGCTTGTTCTAATAGATGTTCTATGCTTAGAAGTAGAGATGAACAAATCACTCAAAACTAGATTGTGGTTCGATTTGGGTGAATCGGTTGACCATTTCGATTCGTCTAAATCTATTCTACTGAATGACACACTGAGGTCTCTTGGGACCCTTGTCTACTTTTTTTTCTATTTATTTTTCTTGGTCAGCAATTCTCCAATATCGAATCACTCAAAATTTGAATACACGTCCACCGTGAATTTTCACAAATTTTTGATCGAATCTAATGAATCTAACTAATTAATCTAACTAATGAATCAAATCTATTAGAATTTATTCACTCGGCTCTACTTGAGAGTCCAGTGGGTGGTCCTATGGAGTGATTTAGTGTCTTTCCTGTATCAGTGCATGCAGAGAGATAATTGCCAATCACTGATAGGACCAACCACTGGACTCCTAAGGATAGAAAGGGCAGTGATTTAAAGGGAATGTGTTATCAGAAAATGACCTATTATTTAAATTACGTTTTTATGTTTAACATATTTTTAAAGAATGTTTGATGATATTGTTAATTATGTCAATATCTGTATTTAAACAAAAACCATAATATCTTGCAGATTTCGCACTAACCACTTAGCCATATAATAGGTGCCACTTCTTGGTCTCTAGAGTTTACTTTACTGCAGATATCTGCTTATCTATGCACATAAGTGAAATCATTACAGGCAGGATTATAATGACATAGAGCACAGAGCCTAGAAAACCCTCCCATAGAAGTTAATGAGCTCCACTCCTGACCATTGTGTTTATGGCCCATGGGGCTGCCGTAAAGCAATTTTCTTAACGCTTTCTAAATGGTGTTAAAAACAGCTCAGGCAAGATGGCCGCCCCCATAATCATGTTCAGAAAATAGCATTAAATAAATCTGCAATCAGAAAATAAAAACTGAGTAGAAAATAAGAGATGTGTTACTATCTGGTTTTAACTGGCAGATACATTTTTTGGTGACACATTTCCTTTAAATCAAGGGTGCACAACCTTTTCTGGTGGGGGGCCACATTGTCAGACTGAAGGAATCCCAAGGGCCGAAAATAAAAGTTAAAGGTGTATTACCAACTGAAATACTGTATTTATGGCGTATTGTACATACAGTATATACTATAAATGTCTGTGTACACCTCCAGGATTCCCATCTAATGGGAGAATACATGAAAAATGCATTTGAGCAGCCACAAGACATAGATATGCATGTCTATGATCAGATGGTTAGGGGCCGCACAGAATGGTATCAAGGGCCGCATGTGGCCCCCGGGCCGCAGGTTGTGCACCCCTGCTTTAAATGAATAAATTCCAAATTATCCTAACTCGGTCAGTTTGGCTCCTTTTTCTTCATAGCATACTGCCCATAGCTAAGACTAGAAATACAGCATAAATGGTTTCCTTTAAGAATAGATCATCATTCCTACAGATTATTTACAGAAAAAACATACAAAGTTTAAGAAAGAAATCTACATCCACAGAGTATTAGTGATATATCTAATGCCTATGACAGAGCTGTGTGCAGGAGGCTCCACTGCAGCACACCAAGTCTCCTCAGTGTACAGTACCGTCATATGGTGCTCTGTGCAGTACTATACTGTACAGTGTGTCAGAGATAATTGTGGCTTCTAAAGGAAAATACTCTTTTAGATACCATGCTATAACATGAAGAATATAACTTAGAAAGGCAGCCTTAAAGGGTTTTCTTCTGAGCAATCCCTTTTTGCTAGACGAGGATAAGAAGATCACAGAGAGTCCTTATAATGACCACCTGTAATCTGTGGTGCTGCACAGAAAAGATACACTTTCTAACAAATTTCCCCATAGATTACAGCAGAAGACTGGGCGTCTAGCAGCAGTACACATTTCATTAGTTTCATTGCTGGGGGACCTTTGAAATGGATAAAGAATAGCCCAGAATGTTCTATGAGGTTCTATGAGATTTTTTTTTTTTTTCTTTACAGAAACAGTGCACTTAGAGGGATGTGAGCTGCAATACCAAACACAACCAGTGGACAACAGTGGCGCTGTGAAAAAAGCAGCCATTTATTTTAATCTCATGCAACCCCTTTACATGTCTGTTTGTTTGTTTTTGTTACTTTTGGGAATCACTACTGAGCATAACACTTTCTATTATTTCTATTGTGTCGTTTTATATGCTCCGTTCATTATTTTGTTATGTTAACGGACTTAATCTGCATCAAGGAATGAACAAGGAATGTCAACTGTTCTATAGTGTACTATAGGTAAAGGTCAGAATGCACACAAAAAATGTATTGCTTTCATGCATTTATTATTGAACAGTTGTTATGAATGAACATTGTGTCATTGTTTAGTTATAGAGCTAGGGTTCCTTTAATGATTTAAAGATCTTCAGGTCTTTTGCTCCTCAGACCCCAGATTTTGTCCACCGCTCTACATTCTCATGGTATACAAATCTTTTCAATTTTGTACTACTATTTTCTCCTTCTATTGTGATTATCTTTTATCTCTTAGTTTTAATTGCATGCGGCAAGGACAATCCCTCTTTGTTCAGTCATGAATCATGGAACAATACAGCAATAATCATCAAATTTATTGAACTTAATATGTCTTTTATGCTTTGTTGTACATCTAAAATATGAAACACAGCCTAAATAACTCTCATGACCTTTAAAGGGACGATAGATAGATAGATAGATAGATGGATAGATAGATAGATAGATAGATAGATAGATGGATGGATGGATGGATGGATGGATAGATAGATAGATAGATAGATAGAGTAAAATAGTACACTGAAACATATTCTTTTGTTACGATATCTGTCTGATTGTCTGGTTGTACTATACTATTCTTTTCTATTCTGTTCTATTATGGCCCAAATGTTCCGTTTCTCAAAAATGCGTAATGCACGCGGCCAGTATCCGTATTTTGTGGACCGCAAAACAGCTAACGGTCATGTGCGTGAGCCCTAAGTCAGTAATTCATAGAAAAGAATATTCCCTTCCAGCTCTATTGTTAAAGACATACTTGGAAAACAAATACAACACTAGAAAACATACAGGGTACTACGACACCACATACCTCTTACATCTAGTGATGTCCATTCAGACCAAACCGCCATAATGATTTATTTTGGCCAACTCTCTGCAGTGTTTGACATACAGACATCTCAGTTTCCTACTTTTTCCTTCTTCCTCACATTCTGAACACCCCATCAAGCCACCCCAAATACTGTCCCACTGTGCTCCCTAATACTATACTGCAGAATCAGTCCCCCTGAAAATACTAGTGCCACACAGGTAGTGCCCCCTTCAATAATTATTGCCACACGGTGCCCTAGAAAATGCCCTAAAATAGTGTAAACATAATATCCCCCAAAAATAATAGTGCTAGGCTGATAGTGTGCCAGGGTGCCCACCACAGTAATAATGCTCCCCAAAGTCCCTCCAATAGTAATAATGCATAGTGCATAGTTTTAACAGTGCCCTCAATAGTAATAATGTCCCTATAGTGCTCATACTAGTAATTATGTGCCCCATAGTCCCCCAGTAGTAATAATTCTCCTTATAATGTGTACCAGTAGAAAAATACCCCCTAGTGTGTTCCAGTACAAAAATATCCCCTTACAATGTGTTCCAATACAAAAATTCCGCCTTATAATGTGTTCCAGTTCAAACAATACCCCCTTACATACCCCCTTACACTTCAGATCAGACCCCATATTAGACCTCAAATCAGACCCCTATATCAGATCTTCAGATCAGACCCCCATATCAAATCTTTAGATCAGACCACTATATCAGACCTCAAATTAGAACTCCACATCAGACCTCAGATCAGACCCCCTCTAGACCTCCATGTCAGACCCCCATTTCAGACCCCAGATCAGAGCCCCTTTTAACCTCCATGTCAGATCCACATATCAGACTTCAGATCAGACCCCTTTTAGACCTCCATGTCACACCCACATTTCAGACCTCAGATCAGAGCCCCTTTAGACCTCCAATCCTCCATGTTAGACCCCCATCAGACCTCAGATCAGACCCAAAATAAATACTGTAAATTAAATTACCTCTCCTGCTGAGCCGCGGCTTTTCCGTTTCTGGCTGTCTCTGCTGCAGTCACGCTCCATGATCTTCTCAGTCACCTGACTGTGTACATCATAGTGCGGTGAGACCGGGAGAAGACCAGAGAGGGTGAGTAAAGCTCTAGCAGTGCCTCACTTCCCAGCCTCCTGCATACTAGTGAGTGCTTCCATAAAGGAAGCAGTCACTAGTATTTGCTTAATAAGACGCACTGCCTCTTATAAAGGGAAACATATGGCATTTGGCAATGCTCTAGTGTCTTAGGGGCCTTGTTGCAATTGCGATCATTTCGACCACCAATAGCTACTCCACTGGCCTCTACAATGCACTCAATATCTGAGCCTTAGTCCCTTATCTTGCAGCAGTACCTGTAAAACTGCATTTTGCTAATCACTCTGATGTCTTTTTATTTAGATGTCTTCTTGAAGTTGCATTTTGCTGGTTTCTCTCTGGAGTGTTGGTCTCACCGGAGAAGGATAACTTGTAGGAGCTCTGGCATGTGCTTCCTCCTCTCACAGTAGCTACACAGAAACTCCCCCTCCTGGCAGGAAGTGGGATCAGCTCACTTATACCAAGTGAAGAGGAACAGGGCGATTAGACCTGTTCCTGCCAACCTTTGCCAACCATACCTCTTTTTACTAGTACTCATGGCCAAAACCATAAAATAGATAACATTATACAATACATAACTATATACTTTTACAGATACACCCGTGGTCTGGAGTACTGTACCTGTTGAACATATTTGTCGCCAATCAAACATTTATGGGACCAGCTGGGACACAAGCTTCAGGAGCCTACGAGTGTGCAGGATCTGAAGGCTCAGCTGCAACATCTGTGGGTAAATGTGCTGCAGGACACCATATGGAACCTGTATATCTCCATGCCCAACCATATCTCATCTTGTATCTAGGCTAGATGCCAACCCAACAGGGTGCTAGAGCCTTATTTCAATTGTAGAATTTTTCTAAATAAACTTAAACTTTCGTTCTAATCACTTACATATATCTTTAAATGAAGGGGCAACCCCACTTAAAATATGATTTGACGAATTCCACTCGTTTTATACCGAAACAAACTTTAAAAAAAACTATTGTCTAAAGTTTGAGCTCATCGGATGTAATAAAAAACAAGTTTATAAAACTAAGTTGGGAATATTACTGAGCTTTTTTCAACCCTGTTTTTATTTATGCGAGTCAGATAATATCTCAATCACTGTTGACATTTTTCCTCTACTTTTCTTCGTGAGGCAGCTATCAAAAAGACCAGTCTTAACTGGTGTCTGCTACCTTATAACTATCTATACTTTTGTGCTATATCTTTAGTGAGTCTCATGTCATTTTCTTCCACCACTGCAATTCATGGAATCTTTGAGGATTTTGAAGTCAGGTTTTTAGCAGTATAAACTCTACATTGCAGCCCACAATCTTTAGAAGTCAAAGTGTATTCTTGTATCTGTACTAAACACTGTTATTACTCTGGCCCTCATCTTTCATGCATTCTGAATCAACTTCAAGGTTCAGAGATGGGATTTTTTCTCCTACAAGTAAGTAGATGATAATGGGTCATAGAACAAAACTTTGACCCCCAAATAATCATTAAAATATGTAAAATTTGTTTTACAGGAGGTAGATACTCAACTAGCTTTAGTAAAAGTACGGTCAAATGGTCAGGTTTCCTGATGCAGGTTTGGAATAGTGTTGGGCGCGAATATTCGAATCGCAAATATTTATCGAGAATATTTAGAAAATAGTGCTATATATTCGTATTCGAGAATATTCTTGATTTTACACATGATCCCTCCATGCTTCTTGCTTGTGGGCCAATGAGAAGGCAGCAATGTTTTTGTCTGCGCTTATCAACATCCCTAGCAACCAATAGGAAAGTTGCCTACCCCTTACTATATAAGAAACTCCACAGCAGCCATTTTCTGCAGTTTTTTACAGTTATGAGAGAGACAGCAGTGTTATTGCTGTGGTCTGTGTTTAGCTGTCACATTACATAGTTAATATATATATATATATATATATATATATATATATTAAAGATAGTTAGTGTGAGATAGTCAGTGTAGGTTAGATTGTGATATAATGTAGCTGTAGCATGTATGCCATACATACATGCTACAGACATAGTGCTGTGATGTCACAAGTTCACAACAATGCTTAGTGCACCAATCAGTAATATGTAGTCAAACCTGCTAAAATTTGAAGTTTAAAGTTGCCCATATTGCACAAAAATATGCGCATCATTAATTGCCGATTTGCGTATATTGGAGCACTCTATCTGCATATAAAGCTATTGTAATGTTCTGCCGTGCCAACCATTTTCTCCAGTCTCAGTAAACTTCTAGTAGCTTGAAAAATGTAGCAAAATTGACCCAAGCGCAATACGCGAATATTACACTGCCGATTTTCGCAATCAAGAAAATAATCGTGAATTCTCTAATTTGTGAATATATGATGCCCAATGAATATTTGCCAAAAATCACTATTTTGAAAGCCAAAATCAAGAGTGGATCATAAAAGGAGAGAAACTATAAAGGACAGATATGACTTCTCTTCTTTTGTGAATTCACTCCTGGTGTTGTCTTCCAAAACTGCATGCAGATCATCAACTGTGTGGCCCTATCCTTAAGGTCCACTCACCAGGGGTGTAGCTAAAGGCTCATGGGCCCTGGTGCAAAAGTTCAGCTTGTCCAGACCCCATTAGACCCCCATTAGACCTCCAGACCCCGATTAGACTTTCAGACCCCCATATCAGACCTCAGACCAGTCTTCTAGACTCCCATTATACCTCTTAGATGCTCCATATGAGACCTCAGACTAGACTACAAAATAAATAAAGTAGCTTACATCTCTTGCTCCCCCGCCACTCTCCAGGTCCGGCGGTCTACCAGGCTTCTCGGGGCCCGCACTGCACAGTCACCTGACTGCCTGCAGCGCCAGGTCACAGTGCGCTCCGTTCATCCTGATGCTGTAGGCAGCCAGGACACAGTAGTGCAGGCCCCGGGAAGAGCAAGAAGGGAGGAGGGGTAAGTACAGCGCTCACAGCGCTTCACTACCCTGCCTCCTACATACTAGTGAGTGCTTCCATTATGGAAGCACTCACTAGTAGTACATTTATAAATACACTGCAACTTATAAAGGAAAATATACAGCACCACTGGCAAGGGGGCCCCCTGTCCTAATAGAAGGACATTGTGCTACAGCCTCTGTTCCATTCTTGGCTGCAGATCTGCTATCATAGATTTTTTGGATGAGAAACATACAATACTTAAATAAGTTTAACGTTTTGGAACAGCCAATTCGAAGTCCTGAACTTAATCCGAAAAAATTGTTTTGGAAGGACCTGAAGCGAGCGGTGGTGCATGTGCTTTCATCTCAATGAGCTGGACAAAGAATTTAGAAAAAGTGCAAACGGCTCTATACAGATAGATTTTGGCGGCTATACAGATAGATTTCAGTGGCTATACAGATAGATTTCTGCAGTTAGACTAAATGTTTAATTGCATTGCATGCAATCACAAAAGTATTCAGATCCAGGTGCTGTTTTGAAAAATGTAGAATATGTTTCGTGGGACAATACCTTTAAATATACTTTTTGTCTGTTAACCTACATCATGGACATATCACTGGTCAATATTTGCCCAAAGACAGCTATGGAAATTTTACATTGTTAGTTTGCATGAAAAATGTAAAAAAAAGTGTGAAGTATGAGGTAAACTCAAATATGCTATCACCAGCCCATATATGTCATTATCTTCTTTCAAAAACAACAGCTTCCCATGAAACCAAACAAGATCTGGCTGCCTGAGAATCTGAGCATCCAGATTCCATCTAATTTACTGTATGTGGTTTAATTGGATATTCATTTGGAACCCTGAAGAGAGGATAATTTGTATTTATTAGGATGAAGCAGCCCAATGAATTGGAGAAATATTCCGGGTACTTAGCAACAGATGCCTTATGTAATGTCAGGAAATGCATCAAGCCTCTTCTGTTTTACTCCCACAGCAGCTACAGTATGTACTGTGCAACCAGAGCCATAAGCACCACAATAATAAATATATAGCATTTAATATTATTGTCACGAACCAGCAGGTGTGAACCCACTGTGCCATGTGACCAACCTCCTATAAGGGCATTGTCTAAGAGAACTCCTCATTCTTCACAGTACCCCTGATGGTGGAGATAGGCTTTTCCAAGGGGAACACCAGGTCGCTACCTCTTGAGGTGGATTGGCACACAAAGCATCTGGTCCAGGTAGACCAGGGGATCCCAGAGCAAGGTACCAGAGGTACAGTCTTGGTCAACAGGTTGAGTCTTAACCAGGAGCGACAGTGCAGGAGTGAAGGATGAGGCAGAGACGAAGTCAAACAAGCAACTGGTTAGGGCAGGCGGCATAGGTACAGGTTAGGCAATCCGAGTCACCAACAGGAGAGTCAAGGTAAGACAGGTAAGGATCAAAAAGGCAGCGGAGTCCAGAATCCAAGCACGGGCCAGGAATGCTGGAACACAGGCACAGACAACAGCAACCTTTGCAGGACACAAGGACCTTTGATGCTCAAGCATTTGGGAAGGGGGCTGGACCACTTATATAGGTGCAGGATAGCTGGGATTGGTCGCATATGTGTAAAACCCTTAAATCACAGGAAGTGACATGTGTCTGCCCTTACCGAGGTGCTACAGGGAACAGACTGGAATGCATGCTGTGTACAGGGTTAAAAGGAAACCAATTAGTGGATTCCTGGAAGGACGGTGTCTGTAAGTACAGAGCCCAGGACCGTGGTAGTGAATAGGGAGGCACTGGCAACTGATCACCACTGCTACTTGACCCTCAATGCAGCCAGACATGGACAATTACGCAGGTGGCCAAGGAGGACAGTGCTCACCCGAGTACGGAGACAGTAACCATCGTGGTGAGTAGGGGAACATCGGTGGTCAGCAACCACCTTTACAATTATAGAGTACTAGAAACGAGCACATTTCTTAAATTGGTTCCAGGTCCAATTTGCTCAAATCATTTGTACATATAGTAGAGATTAATGAACCTTTTATGATTTGGTTCGGACACAAATTGATATGGAGCGAGAAAGGGTTTTATCCTTAAAGAGCTAGTTGCAGATGTGAGGCTGGCTTAGCTATTTTTCTAGCTATGCTACTGTATATAAGTCTGTTTAGAGTGCTGAGCAATGACTGGAATGATATGCTGTAGTTGTGAAACACTTAACTGTTAATTATTTTTGGAAAGAAACCTGTTTTCCACATGTGGGTCTCTCTCTTCAATTGCAAAATATTAGTGTTTATTAAAATCCAGTTTTGGAGGGAATATTCAGGATGATTTCCATATTAATAGCATTGATTCTCTCTCTTTCTCTCTCTCTCTGAAATTCACCTGAAACATATCACAAAAAATGATGTTTCGTTAGAATCTAATTGTTTTTGGGAAATAGTGTCTAAATCAGATTCATTCAGACTCGATTCACCCATCTTGATACACAGGATGGATATGCTGTGTATTTTCCACTGCGGATTTTTATGCGGCATCATTTTACAGTGCAGGCAAAGTGGATGATAATCTTTTAAGAATTCTCATCCACGCGGTGTAAATAAAATCTGAGTTCAAAAATGCAACGGTTGCTTTTTGTCTTTGTAGTCAACATCATAAAATCTATGGAAAACCTGCAGCAAAATCCACAATAGATCCGCATGTTAATATGTGTGGATTTGGTGCAGATTCATTGAAGATTTTACTGCGGAATTGCATCCTTGTCTGCCTGTACCCTTATAGTATTGCAATAACCCCGCCCCACACACACACATACAAAAATCATTAATTAAATGAATAAAACAATTAGACAGACTGGACAGCTGTACAAGAGAGCCGGCCTAATTATGTATATTTATAGTTTATTGGTTCCAATTAAGATTCGCAGAATGAGCTTTTGAGACCAAGGATTGGACTGTGCCGGAGACGATTTTTATTATCATTACTAAAAGGGTTTAAGCTTTAAGAATAGTGAGATCATAGAACATGCTTCTAAGGCAGGAGGTGATGGCCAAATCATTATATAGATTCACAAATGGATTGGCTACCTGTCTCATGAAAAGGTTTATTAGAGGACACTAATGAGTAGTTGATCCAAAAAATTGATCTATTTCCATGGATGGGGTCAAGTCGAATGTGTTTACTTATTTTTACCACAGCAACACTAATTGGCAAATGGCATTCTGGGCTTTGTTTGCCTCTTCTGGATCATGACTGCTATCTGTTAATCATATAATTAATGGGCATGTGTTCTCAAGAGCCAAGTAATGTGTCTTTGTGTCTTGGTGTCCATTGTCAGTCCTCATCCTCATATGTGTTATCTACAAAATCAATATTCCCAAAATAAGATGGTCATTGTATACCACATTAAACACAAATACCTATTAAAAGCCTAAGTGAAGAAATGGACAGGTAAAGAAAAATGGATGCGCACAGATATATAATCAATATCTTTATGAATGCATCCTAGATAAGTTTGCCATCACTGTCTAAAAACACATAAATTCACTCAAACAAGCATTAATGTGGTGGTCATAGTTGGGTACAACATATAATAAGTATTTAATGGTTCATATCAAAGGGAAACCTTTGTGTTATTCAATCTCAGTTCTCTTAATGGGAAGAAAATTTTGGTACAAAATGTAGAGGTTAATAACATTGAAAAGGCATATTATAAATGAATGCAATCACTGTAACCCAACATAGAGTTCATGAAAACAACACCAATTTGGATGTAACGTTGTGACCAGAGATGAGCAAATCAAATGTACAGAATCCTATTATTATTTATTAAAAATGTGTTTTCTACAGATTCAGAATTTCATGGGATGGATTCAGGAGAAATTTTGTAGAGGGAGAGAGATAGAAAGAGAGAGAGAGAGAAAATAAAGAAGAGAAACAGAGAGGGAAAACGAAAGGACAGGGATAGGGAAATAGAAGAATAGCAAGGAGAGAGAGGAGAGGGAGAAAGAAGGGAGAGGAGAGAAAGAGAGAGATAAGGAGGGATGGAAGACGAAAGAGGAGAGAGAGGGAGAGGGATAGAGGAAGAAAGAGGTATGTAGAGGGAGAGAGAGGAAGGAGAAGAACAGAGAGGGTGCAAGAAAGAGGATTCTAGAATGTCATTCACTTCAGGGTGATTAGAGCACTTTAGATTTTGTTCAAATTGATTAGGGTCTGAACTGAATCACACGATTCAGTTGTGCCAGGCACAAATTGAATTTCTAGAATTTTTTTTTAAATGACTTATTGTGATCAAGACCCGGTATAAATGATTGGTAACCAGGCTCCAGTGCACATTTTACTGTCAACTTTTTCAAGGGGTACTGTTTTTGTTTTCTTTTTTTATTTATTTATTTATTTTATTTGGGTTCACACTTGTGTCCTCTGCAGTATGTCTTTTGCTCCACAACTGATAAAGCATGGCTGAAAAACTGATTCAAATTGATTTCCAATGAAAAGTAGTATCAATTTGCATCAGTTTTTCAGCCATTCTTCATGAGTCATTTCCCTTGATTTTTTTGAAATTCACAGCTGTTCACCCTATTGATCCAGAAACCTAACAAAAAACCTTAAATGAATCATGATGAAGATTGTAAAAATACTGATCGATGAACATTAGTGCTGAGCGAATCGCAGCATCCAAAGTGGAATTCGATCCAAAGTTTAGGATAAATTTGATTCGCCATGACCCTGAGTTTTCTTGCGACTCATGGCAACAAATAAGATTTTTTTTCTTAAATGGCTGCTGCATGTGTTACAAAGTGAAAGTAAGAAGCCCGGGAACGCGAAACAGTCCAAAATGCCGTGCAGCCAGCCAATAAACACTAATAGCCATCCCCTGTGATGTCACAGATTTATAAAAAGCTTCATCTTACACGATCTCTGCCATTTCATCGTGAGCTGAGCTTAGGGAAAGACTTGACAAGCGCTTATGAGCTAGGGACAGTGTTGCAGAATGATTTTAATTGGATATGGAGAGTGCAGGGAAAGTGCATGGACAGTGTAGGGAGATCAAAGGGAGAGCAGAGACATTGCAGGTTAAATATAATCATCGTGTGCATATTGGTCACCTGCTGCCACAGTCCCAGTTAATCTTTTAAATTATACATAGAATTACTGCGCCACAGTATTAAAGAACGCTGTAATATATCGCCATCTGTATCTTTGCCTGGGAGTGGCTGTGTCTATGGCGAGCAGGAAGAGAGAAGGGAGACAGCACGTGTGCACTTCTCACGCATTTCCTTCGAATTGCTGATTGGGGGGTGTTAATCTGATATTGATGACATATCCTGAGAATAGATGATCATTATTAAAAGCCCGGAGAACCCCTTTAAAGTGTGATGTAAAATATCGCCATCTGCATCTTGTTGAACCACTGGCACATTTGCAGTTATTGTATAGCATTACTGTGCCTCAGTATTAAAGTGCAGTGTAATATGTTGCAGTTTGCATCTTGTTGAACTGTTGGCACATTTGCAGTTAATCTGTTAAATTACTGTACACTGTGTGATAACAGACAGTTGCCTGGACTCTCCAAAGGAACGGGCAGTGGCAAAAATTTTGCTGTAGCTGACAAAAGTAGCAGCAGTAGAAGGGGTGGTGGTAGAAGCAGCCATGGCAACAGGTCAGAGCTGTCATTGTCATCTAGCAGTCATGTTTTGACCAACAATCCAGCTGTACTAGAATAGTTGACTCCCTCTTCAACATTACCTCAGGTGACAACAGATACACACAGCCAGGAATTGTTGGCATGGCCCAGGATTTGCTTCTGTGCCCTCACCTGTCCTGAATTTGCCTCTTGCTTTTGCTGCTCCTTCTGGTAGCCAAGTAATGTATGCCACCGGCTCTGATCCACTTGTCAGCGACAATGTACTTTTTGAGGAAAGTCAGCACAGACTTGGAGGAGAGGTTCGCTTTGGACTCCTCTAGGTGGGAAACTAGCGATGATAACAGTCGGTGGGAGCACATATTGCAAGAGGTCAGTGACATAAGCAAAAGACAGGTGAAGGTGACATTAGTTAGGTACAAACCAATTAAGATGTATGTAGTCGATCCCACATGGAAGCGGGGTGAAGAGGGGGCACCGTCATCATCAGGGGGTGATGGTGGCAGCATGCTGCCTGTGAGACAGCAGGGTGAAAACATGCCTGTTAGGCAGTTGGGGGGAACTGCAGCCAAATGCGGGAGGGGTACACCGTCTGCTACTCAGGAGACTACCTATGAGGAACCCACTAGCAGTGCACAGGTTCATAAAAGGGGCAGCAGGCAGGCATCACGCAATGGTGGAGAGAAAATGTCATACTCAGCAGTGTGGGAATTTTTCTGCAAGTCACTGGGGGATGTTAGCGTGGCAGTATGCAGGATATGTGGACAGAAAGTGAGGTGTTGCTAGAGTGCAATTGACAGATATGAACACTACCTTAAAGGGAACCTGCCACTAGTTTGGGTTCTTTTACACCACTGGCATATTGTCATGCAGCTGGAGTTTAGCTTTCTAAAGATTCCTCCATCACAATCAGATGCTTTGGAATTATCTATTGCCTGGCGACTTTGGGCACATGCATATTGAATACAACAGTAAAAACGTTGTGGTATGCTCCATCTCATTTTCTATGGAAGCATGAAAATTATTTAAATAATTTTCATACAGATGTAGCAAATATCAATTTTGAACTAAGGGGTAGATTTATCAAGACCTATGCTTTTTTGCGCAAGTCTAGATATACCCTGCACTGCCAGAGGATGCGCCTAATTTATGAGGCCTCACCATAAATAAATTGCATTCTCTAGCAGTCTGTGCGCCTAAACAGAAATCTACGACAGCTCAGAGCTACCGTAGATCTCTGGCTTCATTTGTGCCAGAAAACTGGCAGAAACGTAGATAAAGTTGGTTGGGTGGCAGGTTACGGCCCCTTCCTGCCCATACCACACCCCTTTTGGGGAAAGTGGCAAGGTACGGGTGATATAAAAACCCAGCAATGCGTGCATTTTTCAAAAGGTTGCAAAAGTTGAAAAGTCACAAATACACAGTTTTTGACTTTTTATTCCACTTTTCAGCACAAGGGAAATGATAAACCTCTTCCTTAAAGTGGTATTCCGGTAGGTAAAAGTTATCCCCTATACACAGGATAGGCTATAACTATCAGATTGGTAGGGGTTCTACCACTGGAACCCCCACCAATCATGAGACTTGGGGTTTCGTACCCCCTGCAGGCTCCCTGCTTCTTCCCTGAAATGACCAGAGCAGCTGGTCACACATGCGCAATGCTGCTCCATTCATTTCTATAGAAGTTCCGGTGAGTGCTGTCCTCGGCTATCTCCAGAATTTCCACAGAAATGAATGGGGAGAACGCACACATGTGCAATTACCCACTCCGGTCATTTCAGGGGAGCAGTAGGGGACCTGCTTTGGTGATTGGTGGGGTCCAAGCTGTAGGACCCCCAGAGATCTGATAGTTTTCCCCTATCCTGTAGATAGGGGATAACGTTTAACCACCGGAATGCCCCTTTAATTTGTTAAATGCTGTTTGTTAAATGTTGGAGCAAACCTCAAATGGACACTTGAAGGACTATTTGGCACACAAAACTCTTATGTACTAGACAATAAAAGAAGACAAAATGATAATAATAATGATAATAATAATAATAATAATAATAATTAGTAATAATAAAAAAAAAAATTAAATTAAATATTTATTCAAAAGTTAATTCACAGATTTAGGCTACATGCGCACGACAGTATGTGTTTTGCGGTCCACAAATTGCGGATCCGCAAAAAAAAGGATGACATTCCGCATGGTATCTGTTTTTTTTGCTGATCCATTTGCCTATACTTGTCCGCAAAACGGACAAGAATAGGACATGCTCTATTTTTTTTGTGGGGCTACGGAACGGCCATAAGGATAGTACACGGTGTGCTGTCAGCATTTTTCTCGTACCCATTGAAATGAATGGGTCCGCATCCTATCCGCGAAAAACCCCGGAATGGACATGGAAACAAAATAAGTTTGTGTGCATGTAGCCTTAATATGTTTTGCACAATTATTTAATTTGATTAGATTTGTGTGCATTTTACAAGCAGTTTAGAACCTGTAACAGGATCCAAATCTGACCTGTGAGAGACTCCATAGGGTATATCGATACATTCATGTAAAGTAATGCATTACAGGATTATGAAAAATTTTCATAGTATTTTGTAAGCTTCTTTTCCTCTTTAAAAAATAAAAAAACATACATATTCGGATACTGTACACAGCCGTCAGTTCCTGCTATCCTTCATATTGATTGCACGTTCTTGAAGAATATATATATATATATATATATATATGGTTTTTTTTTACTCATGTAATGGCTGCAGCAAGATGGAGTATTGCAAATCAATGGCACAATCTTATTTTAGACTATTGCAAATTGGTAGATGATAGATTGGATCAGGTCATGTCATGTGAAAGACTGACAGCTATTGTAAATGACAGATTATAGCAATTTCACCCAACCTAAGAACTCTGCCTCTAACGTAAAGTAACCCTTCAGTACCTCTTTACTCAGGTCCGAGTCCGTTAAATTCTCCTATCTTATGATTTGGCTTTAAGGGTAAGGTCTAACTCTCCAGGGTCAGTTACATCTACTGTAAGTGCACTCTTTCCAAAATCATTATAATGTGTAGAAAAAGTATTTTCTACACTTGCAGACCTGCTACTGAAACTATGCCATTGAAAAATGTGTTATCACTAGAGCTGCACGTTGTCATTGAGAATGAGATTTTAAAGTGAACTTTGTCCCTTGATCATTTAAAAAAAAATATGTCTAAAATTCTACGTATTTAAATTTTTTAATATATTCTTCTATTAGTCAGAGCCACCACTAGGGGGACCTTTTTCTGATACTTCAGTTCTTTAAGGATCACTTTTCTGCTTCTGCTGTGTGTACACTAATGGCAGGGTCAGCAGTCATCTCATTATCAGAGGAGAAGATTAAAATGAAAAGTCACACCTTTGTTTTAAAGCTGGAGGCAGATAACATAGGATTACACAGTAGGTAAACTCAAGTATTCTGAAACATGACAGAGCATGCATACAACACTCCCATTGAAGTCAATGCATCATTTTCTGAGTGGGTGGAAATGCAGTTTTTCATGCACATCCTTTTGTACTACAGACCACTCTCTTTTGTATGGTGCCCTTCCCTCTCAATTCCCTTTGGAAGCTATGTGTAATGATTCAGAATTCTGTCACCACATATGCAGTGCACAGTGATCCCTTCTTCAGAGGCTCTACTAGTTCCACAGTTAGGATGCCGATCAATGGCATTGCTATGAGGGTTGTCATGGTGCACCAAAAGCAGGCCCCATAGCGGCTACACAGAAAGTTTGTAATTGGTAAGACCTGAAATGAGGCCCCTTTCACATCTGCGTTTTTCCTTTCCGTCCTAGAGTTCCGTCCTCGGGGCTCTAGGATGGAAAGATACTTATCAGGATTATCCCAATGCATTCTGAATGGAGAGAAATCCGTTCAGGATGCATCAGGATGTCTTCCGTTCAGTATGTGAACGTTTTTTGGACGTTGACAAAACCGCAGCATGCTGTGGATTTGTCTCCGTCCAAAAATCCGGAAGACATGCCGTAACGCCGGATCCGGAAATAATGCTCATTGAAAAGCATTAATCCGAATCCGGCTTTAAGCTAAACGTCGTTTCGGTGCATCACCGGATCCGACGTTTAGCTTTTGTGAATGGTTACCATGTCAGCCAGGACGCTAAAGTCCCGACTGCCATGGTAAAGTGTAGTGGGGAGGCAGGGGAGAAGTATGCTTACCGTTTGTGCGGCTCCCGAGTCCAGGGGCGCTCCACAATGACGTCAGAGTGCCCCATAAGCATGGATCACATGATTGCATGGATCACGTGATCCATGCGCGCAGGGCGCTCTGACATCATTGTGGAGCGCCCCGGGAGCCGCACGGACTGTAAGTATCTGCTCCCCTGGCTCCCCACTACTTACTATGGCAACCAGGACTTTAGTAGCGTCCTGGCTGCCATAGTAACACTGAAAGCATTTTGAAGACTGATCAGTCTTCAAATGCTTTCAGTTGTCTTGCGTTGTGACGGATACGGCGGGCATTTCCGGCGAAGAAAGTGCACGCCGGATCCACACAACGCAAGTGGGAAAGAGGCCTACGTAAGTAAAGACTTTGATGCAAGATTGAGTTAATTTACTCTATACTGGCATGAACAGGTAGCAGCTCATACAGAATGACAGTAGCTCTTGGCCCCAGCAGGTTTTAGGGTGCACTGGCAGGTGAACTGGGTCCTTTCCTCTATTAAATGCTGTGCTGACCCCTCCCTCTTTTCTGGTATCTTGTAAGGGGCCTCTTTCAGGCTACATGCCACTGATAGCAGGCTCAGTGTCCAGTGGGCCTCTGGTCATACTTTGATAGACTGTTAGGGCTGACTTGACTCTGGCTACAGATTGCCTGCTATGCTCTCCTTCGGGCTTCCAGGCCAGGACTGCACTGGACTACTTCTCTAGCCTATGGTTAGGACCACAATTCAAACTAAACAACTCTCAACAGGCAAAACACCCCTCCCCTTGGATAATCTTGGCGAGCCCACTCCTCCAAGGAAGGTGGGAGAATGTAATGGTTACTTCCATTCTACCTATAGCTCACTGCCAGACACACTGCCATCTGCTGGTAAACCAGGCACAGTGCATGAAATACAATAAATAACGGTTACATAGCACTTTCTGAACAGACTTGGAAACAAAAGGTATAGTGGTGCCACACATTGATTAGGCATTAGTGGCAGGAGCAGGTTGTAGAAATGATAGTGCCCGCTCTGGGGTACTTCAGATACAGTTAAAGTACATGGAGGCCCACTTTTGGAGAGAAAGCAGCCATCCTGGCTGCACCTGGGAGGTTTTTAAAAACTCCTTTTTCCGGGTGCCTCCCGAAAGTAAGCAAATCCTTGGGGTCCTATGTTGGTTTGTAAGTGGAGTGTGTGGCGGGTCGATCTGGTAGACACTTAGTAGCTGTGCAGGAATCAGGGACACAGACAGGATAAACTCCGATTTAAGTGGTTTTATTTCACAATTATATATTTAAACATAAGCATAGACTAAACAAATAGGCTTAAACAAACAAACCCTGCTCAGCTGAGCAAGTACATAATACAACAAGATAGTCCCTGACTTTACGTTGGACCGGCTACCCGGCCCACAGGTACAAATGGAAAGTATTGGGTGGCACATGCAATACCTTGTGTAGTTCAGCAGTCAGCTTCTCCAGGTATGGCCACCCTGCTCAGCTATACACTGAGCTTTAAATTAGGCCCTAATGACCCATGTGACCTGCAGCTGTGGGCTTTGGAAGCCCAGGACCGAAGCCCGGGAGGAGTGAGCGTCCCACTGCCAACCTCACTCACTCCAGTATAAGCAGGTCCCAGTACGTATTTTGCAATCTGCCTATGTTAGCTATGGCCAACATAGACAAAACATCAACCCTGCTTACCCTGTGTCTGGGTTAACCTTTTGGTTCCCAAAGACACACATCCAAGGCTTACCACACACAGTTTACCTGTTTCAATGGCAGATATCGGTTCTCCCAAACGATACCCTTCTCACAAGTGGTAAAGTTATCTGAAGTTCCCCTTCACTTACACCAACCATCGATTGCAGCTGCTTCCATGCTACATATTGTACACCTTCGGATTATAATTGTATCGCTCAAAATTTGATTTGGCTGAATCGGTAAATCAATATGATTTCAGTGCAAATTGATTCCACTGAATTGCAAGTGCTCTGCTTGGTCTGAAAATCCTTGTATGACACTGTGAGCTCTGCGTTTTCACAGACCATTGGTAGGAGATGCTCTGGAAACCAGTTTTTAGCCTGGCAGTGTCTGTGGAATATGGGAAGGGCAAAAAATGTACACACGAACCAAACACAGATCCTTACAGACATCTTCATAGATGCACCACTGACCATCTTGTCACGGATATCAGCACGGACGTGTGAAAGTAGCCTAAGAAGGCTTCAGTTTCCAAAAACACGCGTTCACCGCACCATTCAAAATGACTGCTGCAAAAGCCATTGTGATATAAATCACAATGCTGAGCACATTAAAGATCAAAACTCCTTCCCTTTACCGTAAATTGGGAAACACAGGATAACCTGGTGCAGAAAGTAACTTTAGACACAGTTCATCGGTACAGTTACGCGGCGAACAATTTGTGCAGCACATTATGCATTTTATTCACTCCTCCAGAAAGAGCTAAAAAGCTACTTCTCTACTAAAGAATTTTGTGAATTGTGAAATGTCTCCTTTCACCGGCAGTCTAATACAATTTGATCATGATATCCATTTCATCTCCCAGCACTCATAATAAATTGAAAAAGGGATAATCACAGTGTTACACCCATTTTTCCTCTTTTCACAGCAAGACAGTAAAATGACTCTTTTTTTTTTTTTACAGAAAGACTAGGTGATAAAATTAAGGAGCGCATAGACACATAGACAAAGAGCAGCTCAGCCGATGCTTACACCTGCTGGGACACAGAATGTTAAAAAGGGAAGTCTGAGCCAGGGGACCAGTAATATACTGCCTTGGACACGACATATTAAGTGTCAAAAGAAATGCACATCTTCTGCCGGTTAAATCGGTTGTCTGAGTGTTTAATACTGATGACCGATCCTCAACACCTTTCCCAACCAAAAATACCAGCCAAGTTAAGCCACACCCCAATGGGGTGTGGTTATAGGGCATTGCTTAATACGGGGTGTGAAGGTGCCATGTCATAATGTGGCTCCCAGTATTAATAATGCCCTCATTAGTGCCCTCCAGTAATATTAATGCCTCCATTAGTGCCCCCAGAATTTATAATGCCCCCATTAGTGCCCCTCAGTAACATTAATGCCCCAATTAGTGCCTCCCAGAATTAATAATGCCCCAATTAGCACCCCCAGAATTTATATCACCCCCATTACTGTCCCCAGTAAAAGTAATGCCCCCATTAGTGCCGCCCAGAATTATTAATGTCCCCAGTAATATTAATGCCCCAGTAAGTGCCTCCTAGAATTAATAATAACCCTATTAGCACCCCCCAGAATTAATAGTGCCCCCATTACTGCCCCTAGTAATAGTAATGCCCCCATTAGTGTGCCTAGTAATAGTGATGCCCCCGTTAGTGTCCCCCAGAATTAATAATGTCCACATTGGTGCCCCCAGTAATATTAATGCCCCAATTAGTGCCCCCCAGAATTAATAATGCCCCTATTAGTGCCGCCCAGAATTAATAGTGCCCCCATTACTTCCCCCAGTAATAGTAATGCCCCTATTAGTGCCCCCAGTAATAGTGATGCCCCCATTAGTGTCCCCCATAATTAATAATGTCCACATTAGTGCCCCCAGTAATATTAATGCCCCAATTAGTGCCTCCCAGAATTAATAATGCCCCTATTAGTGCCCCCAGAATTAATAGTGCCCCCATTACTTCCCCCAGTAATAGTAATGCCTCCATTAGTGCCCCCAATAATAGTGATGCCCCCATTAGTGTCCCCCAGAAATAAAGATGTCCATATTAGTGCCCCCAGTAATATTAATGCCCCAATTAGTGCCTCTCTGAATTAATAATGCCCCTATTAGTGCTCCCCAGAATTAATAGTGCCCCCATTAGAGACCCCCTTTAGTGTCCCCACAATGGAAGCGCTCATTAGGAACAGTCCATATAGAAATACCAGCAATTATTATCACCGGTAGAAAAAAGAATTACTGGCACTGGCAGGGGCACTAAATTAGTGATGAGCGGCAGGGGCAATATTCGAGTTTGCGATATTTCGCGAATATGTGATAAAATATTCGTCATATATTTGCGAACATTGGTATATATTTGAACTTGACATTGCTGCCTTCTCATTGGCCCACAAGCAAGAAGGTATCATGTGTTCAGAAGGAAAAAAATGACGAATATTCAAAATTATGAATATATAGCACTATATTCTAAATATTTGCAAATGCTCAAAGTTGCAATATTCGCAATTAAAATTCACTATTCGAATTTTCGCGCTTAACACTACACTAAATTACTGGCTTGGCTAGTGAGTCACCGGCCAGGTGGCAGAACTAGTCATCAGTATGTGATCAGTGGGGGTCTAACTCCTGACACTCTTGCTGAGCAGCTATGTTAAGAGACCTTGGTGCTCTGGTGAGCGATGAAGTCTCTTTCTAGGCCTGTGACATCACATTAATGGGTTACATGGCCGAAGCACAGCTCAGTCCTATTCAAGTAAATGGAGCTCAGCTGGAATACCAAGCAACGCCACTATCCAGCTCCTCTAGTATTCCCCATGTAAATGCATGAACACATTGAGGAATCAGTGCCACCATTCCATTTTAATTTGAAGCAGTCGGCACTGAATGGATGGAGTTGCATGGATGTGTTGTATTGAAAAGTAGCATGGTAACAGCCAGTTGTCAATTTATACACTTCCAGGAGGAAAAACAAAGTAGTGGAACGAAGCAATGTAAGTAAATTTATGATTATGTCATGAGAAATTCAAGGTCCACTCTGAAATTAGTATGTTGGATTAGATGAGAGTCTTTCAATTTTTGAAAAAGCCTTAGTGCTGAGGCGCCCAACAGTTGTTGGTGGACATATTTACCAATATTTTAGAAGTGAAGTGATCGAGATATTTAAAGAGGACCTGTCCCCGCTTCTGACATGCCGCTTTTAATAGCATCAATTCTTATGGCTCTATATTGTACCATTCCTTTATTATTTCTACTAAAAGTTATGAATAAATTGCTAGCAGTGTGGAGTAATGGTACAGAGGAGTGAGGTAACCAGTTAGAGCGGTGTCCCTGCACAGTCTGAAAATGGCAGCACTGATTGGATAGAGTGAGACTAGGCAGGTACACCCCCCAACTGGTTACCACCCCTATGTACCCTTACTGCAGACTGCTAGCAATTAATACATAACTTCTAATAGAAATAAAAAATGAATGGCAAAACATAGAGCCACAAGAATAGATGCTCCAAAATTGTTATTACATTGGGAATGCATGAAACTATTAAAACAGGCATGTGAGGAGTGGTGAAAGGTCCTCTTTAATAAGTCCATTCCTAAGGAGTGCACCAAAAGGTCCAAGAATGTCCCAAAAAGCCACGTTTGAGTAGGTTTTGCATAAGCCCCACCACTTTTGTGGTCAAGTTCACAGAATTGTCTCAGCAAAATCATCTCTGTTGGCAAGTATGAGTGAGGTGCAGCAGGAGAGGCAGTTTTGACAGAATATAATTTTTACCGGACTCAGATATGTAATTTGAAGCTCAGCAGTCAAGTGGAGCATAATTGCTGCTACCAAAAAAAGTCTCAGTGGGAAGAATTGGATCAGCAACGCTAGAAGCACAGGGGATGAAAAACGTCAGTAAACAAGTTTTTTTTTTTTTTTATCATAACTGGCACCTTGGTGGACAATCTTTCTTAACCACGGTAGGCTACTTTCACACAACAGCCTGCCAGAGTTCTTCTGAATCCGGTATAGCCGGATAGTGCCAGGTGCCTGCCAGACGTCATTGACTTTAATGGGAACTGGCTGGGATCCAGCTGTTCCCTGGCATAAATGCCGGGCTTTGGCTAGACAAAAAACATTGCATGCAGAAATTTATGATGATCACATTAATACTGGGGAGAGGCCAGATCTTCTCCGGTTTCCATAATAGTCAAAGGGGTCCTGTGGGCACACAGCACCATCTGGCTATGCTGCATCTAGAGATATAAGAGCTGTTCTCTACTGGAACAGCCTGCTGGATTGCTGTGCCACATGTGTGAAACTAGCCTTGAAGAAAATGCCTCTTATTCCACTTATGAGACAGTTTATTTCTTATCTCTTTCTTCTGCACTGTTCATTAAGTCTGAATTCACTGCTAAAATTTGTTTTGATTGATGAGATGGGTTATCAGCCAAGGGATCATCATGTTACATGATTGCCGATATAAATCTATAGACAGGGGAGTAGGAAACAGCTGCAGAGTAAGAAGATGCTGCTGAAAGCTCTGGTAAGTTTTCTATCTTACCCCAGTGATGGATTCACAGCTATGTTGCTCCATGCCGTTACTGTTGCTTCTGAGGATGTGAAACAGAGACATAGGGAGCAGGATCTTCTGGTCATAAATGTGCTTTGTTTGGGAGACTTCCACTTGCGTAGTGAAAATTGATGATACGAAATAGGGTCTGAGAAGAGAATATTGAATCAACAATTTATAAATTGGTCAGATACAATGATATTCCTCAAGTACAGACATGACAACTTATTCTGAAAAGTCACCTAAAAAACACAAATTATTTTAATGTATAATTGTCATATTTTTCAGACTATGAGATGCAATTTTTTCCCCAAAAAATGAAAGTTTAGTGGCAATGCATCTTATAGTCTAAATGCTAATGACCACTTCCATTTAGGAAAGTGATCATCAGCATGCAGAAGGCAATGAGGGCAATGAGGGAAGTGCTACATGGCTTTACTCACCTTACCTAGACTTCATCCGGGCCCTACTCAGCACTGTGTCCTGAGGGTGTACAGTGCACTATGACCTGATACTGAGCACCTTCAGATAACGGGCTCGAAGAAGACCCGTGCAGGCTCGAAGAAGACCAGGGAGCGGTGAGTGAGTGGAAGCACAGTCTGGAGCAAGAAAGGTAAGTTTTTAGTTTTTTTTAACGTCTGATCTGAGGTCTGATGGGGATCTGATCTGAGGCTGATGGGAGATTGGATATGAGGAGGTTGGGGGGAGTCTGATCTGAGGCTAATGATGTCTGATCTGAAGTTCATGGGGGATTGATTTGAGGCTAATAGGGGTCTCATTTGAAGATGATGGGAGTCTGATCTGAGGTTGATAGGGGTCTGATCTGAGTCTGATGGGGGTTTAATCTCAGACTGATTGGTGTCTAATCTGAGGCTGATGGATCTTGGGTGGTTTAATCTGAGGTTGATGGAGATTGGGGTCTGAGGGTCTGATCTGAGGTCTAATGGAGCTTGGGGTTCTGATTTTCAGGTCTGATCTGAGATCTGATGAAGAATGGGGGTCTGATTTGGGGATCTGAGGATTGGGGGTATGATCTGAAGTTTGATGAAAAATATTTTTTTTCTTATTTTCCTCCTCCAAATCCTTGGTGTGTCTTATAGTCCGGTGCGTCTTATAGTCCGAAAAATATGGTAAATCCTTAAAAGGACACTTCCAGCAAAATTATATATTAACAATTTGTATGTGAGTACTCTATGTAACCTTTTTAAAAAAAAAAAAAAAAAAAAACTGATGGATGGCTTTCTGGATATTAAAGTAAATCCTTGTATTCTACTTTCTGTTTGTATTGACTTTTAGCACTGCAAACAGCCTTACTTAAAGGTGCATTTACACTGCATCAATAAACAATTATCGAGAAAGTAGCATACCTTCCCCATAGGTGCACCTAGCCTTTCTGCTTCCTGAGGCAAAAAATGAAATGGTGCCCTCCCCTACATGCTAATTTCTTAACCTAACCACTTTGCCACAATGAAAGCTTTCATTGGCCATGGCCCTTCTGCTTCCGCCCTTTTGCCCCTACCTGCGATCGCCTCACCTGGCCTCATTAGTGGTGCACCCCTGTCCTTCCCGATAATTGCCTGCTTGTCAGTGGACGTGAAGATCTGTATTTGCATGCAGCAGTCACCTCCACTGTATGGGAATGAGCAATGGCTACTACTATATCACTCATCCTCATACAAATTCTTTGTTTCTGTCACTGTTTATACAGAATGATCTGCTGCTCAAAAACTATGAATGAGGTGCCCGCATGAAAGATGAATCACCATGATGAACAAGCATTTTGCTCACTCAATGGGTGATCTGCCCAACCTTTACATTGGCTGATTATCTGCCTAATCTGACTAATCTGCCCAACAATCGAGCAGTGTAGACCCACCATAACTCTCTTAGTCAGACCATCACAGTGACCATAGAGCAGGGGTGCACAACCTGTGGCCCGGGGGCCGCATGCGGCCCTCGATACCATTCTGTGCGGCCCCCAAACATCTGGTAAAAGACCTGTAGGTCTATGTCTTATAGCTTCTTACATGTATCTTTCATGTATTCTCTTATTAGATGGGAGTCCTAGAACTGTAACTAGACATTTATAGTATATACTGTATGTTCAATATGCCAAAAATACAGTATTTCAGTTGGTAATACCCCTAAGTTTTATTTTCTGCCCTTGGAATTGGTTCAGGCTGACAATGTGGCCCCCAGACAGAAAAGGTTGTGCACCCTTGCCATAGAGAGGCCGCCGGTATTGACTCAATGCGTCACACATTACACTAGTCAATGCAATGTTCTTCTGTTTGCATCTTTATCTAGTCCTAGAGAACAACAGAGCTGCCAGACTGTTATCACAATTATACATCTACTGTCATAATGAGGATTATCTTTCACATAAGATCTTCCCCTCACATCAGCAGTAAACTGACAATGGATTACCTACAGTATCTATATAGGAAGTCTTATCATTTATGTTGACTTTTACAGAAGGACCGCATTTTGTATTTAATTCTCCGTGGCGTAGTATAGCCGTAAAGAAAACAAATATCAGCCAATGTGAATACTGAGTTTAATAAAATTCCATTTAACCCTAAGAGGGCACAAAATTATAGCCTTTGTCCACGAGTTGCCATATTTCCTAATCTAGTGCTATAGAGCTGCATTTAGCTAAGCTGCACAGATAGATTTCAGTGACAGGGCTTTGCATATATAAGTGTATGTTACATGAAACCATGAAGACCACAAAAGATAATGATCTAGCAGGTGTCCTCAGCCCTTGTTGTCCTGGAATGTAATGTTCAGTACTTGTTAAGCTTTTGTGAGACCTATGGCATCTATTTCGACAGAATGTCAGTTAGTTTGAAATTTCTGCTATAGAGGGCACGAGGAGTCTGAGCTTACAAATTCATTGTTCTTCACCACACGTTTTTTTTCTAGGTCACACAGAGTTCTCCTGGTGCCGTCATTATCTCATCCATTGATAAATTGTGTAGATGTCATTAATGGAGCTGATAATAAAAATAAATGAGCTTATTTTAGAAGCCTTAATAACCATCTGACCACAGCTGATGTTATAACTATGGTCAGGGTGTTCTGGCTGCAAAACAAATTTATCAAAAATCATAGGCATACTTTCCAGGTTTTTGGACAGGTCTGAGAAGAACACTTATTGTTATTTTTTCATGCACATCTATATTCATGAATGTTTTCATGTTTGAATATTAGCACAAAATCATCTGATTCCTTCAGATATACTGTTTACCAAAGGCAAACAGAGGCCGGCGCAGGCGACACGATGATGTCATAATCATCACACCACCTGAGCTGGGCAGTACACAGCACGGGACAAAGGCCGGAAGAGGCCTGCATTGCATCTCTGAAAGTGCCATGGAGGTAAGTATGTGTGTTTAATTTTTTTATTTGGAGTTTGGTCAACTTGAGGAAGGGGGAAAGGAGCATTATGGGGGCATCTACTGGGGAGTCAATATAAGTGAACTTTATAAGTGAACTTTATTCTGGCACAGACTATGGGGGCATCTACTGGGGGGACAATAAAAGTGAACTTTATTCTGGCACATACTATGGGGGCACTATATAGGGACATTTTTATTCTGGCACAGACTATGGGGGCACTATATAGGGAAATTTTTATTCTGGCACAGATTATGTGGGCACTATATAGGGGAATTTTATTCTAGCACAGATTATGTCGGCATTATATAGGGGAATTTTATTCTGTCATAGATTGTGGGGGGCACTATGGGGAAAGGGGAAGAGGAGCACTATGGGGGCATATACTGGGGGCACTATATAAGGGAATTTTATACTGACACACATTGTAGGTGCACTATGGGGACATTATCTCTACTGGGGCACTAAGAGGGGGTATTATTGTACTGGGGCACACAAGGGGCATTGGCACATGTTATGGGGGGCACTATGGGGACAATGACTATATTAGAGCCACAAAGAGGGGATATTTTATGTAATGGCACACAGTAGGGACATTGGCACACGTTATGGGGGCACTATGGGGACATCGGTTCTACTAGGCCATTTTTTTTGTACTGATACTCAATGGGGGAATTTTTTTGTACTCACACAAAATGGGGGCATTTTTTTTTTCACTGGCACAGATTATGGGGACATTATTTTGTACTGGCACACATTATCAGAGGCATTTATATGCTGTTTCTTTTTCTGCAGTATAGTATTGGGGAGCACAGCGGGCACAGTACTGGGGGTGACAGGATGGAGTGAAGGTGGGGAGGATGATGGCAAAGTATGAAAACTAACATGTCTGTCGATCTCTACGGAGATGAGACACGGCTGAAAGAAATCATCATGAGGAGAATATCTGCATCTGAGGAGACATCACTGGTAAGGGGGCGCTGTATTACCCTGTATGTTCTATAGTTCTGTATATAATGTCAGGAGTAGTGTTGACCAAGTATGCTCGGCCGAATACCATGTGTGTTTGAGCCCAATGCTCCAGTCTCCTCCCCGCACGTTTGTTGACTGCTAAGCAGTGAATAAGCATGCAGGTAAGTACTACCACTCACTGTAATGCTGTAGCCATGTTGGTTACTGGCATTACAGTGATTGGCTGGCCAGAATGCGTCATTGGGTGCTATAAAGCACCCAATGACGCGTGGTTCGGCTCAGTTTCAGTTAGGGAGAGCTGTGCTGTAGAAGGGATAGATATTGTAGAGTATTGAATCTTATATTTTTGTTAGGCAGGGTTGGTGTTAGAGCCCCAAAAGTCTTTTTAAGGACTATTGTTGTATCTGGCAGCAATATATATTTTTAGCGCAACCTGCGCTAAATAGAGTGCAATTGTTTGGCCGCTGCAGATAGCGACAGTCATGCCAACGTAACTCAATCACAATAGAATGCATGACTATACAATATATCACCAAATGACCATAAAGGGACACACAGTACAATTTCATAAACTTTATTAATTGATAAAAAGACCAACAATACACAAAATGTCAATATTAAAAATTGTATATATAAGGCGGTAATACAAATAGTAGCCAAGACATATGGCTCCCCTCCCATGCATAGAAGATCCCGATTGCCCCTCCTATATAGGATAAAGAAAACCCTTATCACAGTGTTGACAAAAACCAACACACCCTCAATGCCAAACATATATAAATTAGAGCAGTGCTTAACTGAGCTAACCTGATGAGCAACAGCACACACACAGTACAGCAAAAAGACACATACGCTCCATCACAATATACCTGAGGGACACTTGGAAAGGAGGACACGGGCTTCCAAGCAGAGAGGAGAGCCTACCCCGACGCACGTTTCGCTCCGCTTTCTCAATGGGCGTATCTAAATCAAACCCTCTAACCCCTAAATATATCCATGTTAATCAGGTAAAAATATAAAGCACATGTGTATGTTTGAACTGACCTCACTACCATATGCATGCTGGGAGCGCGTCATATCTCCGCGCCATCCCGCCACCGTCGACGACATCACGACAACGTGAGAAGACGGCCGCCAACCATCTAGCCGCCTGCAAAATCCCGCGGTATCATGATGTCACCACGGAAAACCCGCGAGATGACGTCTACCACACAGGTAAATAGCCGCAAAACCCTTGCGACACTACATCATCATCGCAGGGGCGCGCACCCAATATGAGTCATGTATGCGGCCATACGCCGCAATAGTGACGTGCCAAGGAAACACCCTCCACTCGCGAGACTTCATCCGTCTCTATACAGAGGCGTGAGAAGCCCGTCAATAATCGCGAGAATAAGCCCGTGACTATATGGGGGCACCCAGCGAGTACAAAAACCAAAGGACAAAGTGCAGAAATAAGGCAGGTTAAAAACAAACACCCCATTCTATGAAGTAAAATGGTATAGTAGTACCAACAGGCTGAATACATATAATTACAAAACAAAAATGTGAAATCCTGCATTATAAGGTCACCTATCGTCACCTGATCGCATTCAGATCATGTGACCTTCTACACCAAGTGAGCCCAACCTTTTTCGTGAAATCGTTATTGAATCAAACGATAAGCTCAGTTAAGCACTGCTCTAATTTATATGTTTGACATTGAGGGTGTGTTGGTTTTTGTCAACACTGTGATAAGGGTTTTCTTTACCCTATATAGGAGGGGCAATCAGGATCTTCTATGCATGGGAGGGGAGCCATATGTCTTGGCTACTATTTGTATTACCGCCTTATATACAATTTTTAATATTGACATTTTGTGTATTGTTGGTCTTTTTATCAATTAATAAAGTTTATGAAATTGTACTGCGTGTCCCTTTATGGTCATTTGGTGATAGACAGCGACAGTATCTGTGCTACATCTCCTGTGTAACATGTGCGCAGCCTAAAAATATCTTTTACATCCAGTGTTCTTTTTCCGTAGATGGTGTCTGCTGCGGACAGTGACATTACCTGCACTACATCTCCTGTATAACGTTTGCTCATCCTAAAAATATCTGTGACATCCAGTGCTCTTTTTCCGTAGACGCTGCGAACAGTGACATTACCTGCGCTACATCTCCTGTATAATGTTTGCGCATCCTAAAAATATATTTGACATCCAGTGTACTTTTTCCGTAGACGTTGCGGACAACGACATTATCTGCACTACATTTCCTATTTAACGTGTGCGCATACTAAAAATATTTGTGACATCCAGTGTACTTTTTCCGTAGACGGTGTCCGCTGCGGACAGTTACATTACCTGCACTACATCTCCTGTATAACGTTTGCACATCCTAAAAATATCTGTGACATCCAGTGTACTTTTTCCATAGACGCTGCGGACAGTGACATTACCTGCGCTACATCTCCTGCATAACGTTTCCGCATCCCAAATATCTGTGACATTGACTGTAATTTTTTTCTTAGCCGCTGCTGACAGCAGCTCCATTACCTGTGCTACATCTCCTGTATAACGTTTGCGCATCCCGAATATCTGTGACATTGACTGTAATTTTTTTCTTAACCGCTGTTGACAGTGGCGCCATTACCTGTGGTACCTCTCCTATATAACTTTTTCGCATCCCAAATATCTGTGACATTGACTGTATTTATTTGCTCATACACTTAGAAAAACTGCGCTACTGTATGTGTGACATACTTACAAGCATATATACCATTTAATATGATGAAGGCGAGCAGTAAGGGATGGGGAAGTGTTTAATAAAGGGAGTATTTGAGTGCCGCTTCCTTGTAATTTTTGGCAGCCCTTTCACTTAGTTCATATAAGCTTTATGAGTGTAGGAGTCCCACTACCTTTATATACAATAAATATACAGGAAAGAATGTTTCTTAAAAATGTTTCCTCTAAGATCGATTTTATCTTCGGTTTTGTGCGTATTATTGTCTGTAAAAGTGGCGTAGTACTCGGACAAAATCATTCCCAGCAGCGACCTGGGAGTCCAAGATGCATCCAAACATCCTCCCCATGCTGTTCCCGAACCATTTCAGTGGTGTTTCCATCAATTTCTGACCTTTTCGTGTGAAACAGAGTGTATTTGGGATGCGGAAACGTTATACAGGAGATGTAGCGTAGGTAATGTCACTATCCGCAGCGTCTATGGAAAAAGTACACTGGATGTCACAGATATTTTTAGGATGTGCAAACGTTATACAGGAGATGTAGTGCAGGTAATGTAACTGTCAGCAGCGGACACCGTCTACGGAAAAAGTACACTGGATGTCACAGATATTTTTAGTATGCGCACACGTTAAATAGGAGATGTAGTGCAGATAATGTCGTTGTCCGCAAGGTCTACGGAAAAAGTACACTGGATGTCACAGATATTTTTAGGATGCGCAAACATTATACAGGAGATGTAGCGCAGGTAATGTCACTGTCTGCAGCGTCTACGGAAAAAGAGCACTGGATGTCACAGATATTTTTATTCTCATCTTCAGAGCAGGGGGTGCCTTGTTTAATGCTCGGGTTCTGCCATTGACTTCCATTGTGCTCGGGTGCTCGATAGTGCACCCGAGCATCCCATTCTACTCGAACACCCGAGCACTTTGGTGCTCAATCAACACTATTCAGGAGGGAAGAGGTTAGGTTGAGAATGTGACATCGGGGGGTCTGCTGTTTTAATTTTCGCCTCAGGCAGAAGAAAGGCTATGTGCACCCCTGTCTGTACCCTTAGAAGAGGGGACATTGTTGACCCCATATTTTTGTAAACTGTCGACACATCGACTAGACACCATTGAAATAATCAACCTTGACAGTTTTGACTTGTCATGGATATCTTACTAACATAACCAAAGTACGTTTCCGCGCAGCAAAATCTCCTCTCAGTCTTTTCATCTCGCTCTTAAAGGGAATCAGACATGAAATATTAAAACACCGGCTGACTTTTGCAGAAAGGCTTATATGCTACACGGCACTGATAGAAAATTCAACTGGGCCCTGGCTCAGCTGTAAAAGATGCAACTTTGCATCTTTTTTCTGCGATTGAAAATCTCCATATTGGCTTCTTTCCTTTTCTTGGCTCCCTTCCTCGTCTTCTTTAAGTTGGGTCTGAGACACCTTTCTCTTCGGCAGGTCAGCAGTCTCAGAATGCACTAGCTAATTTCTATGCAGCCCCAAAGAGCAGCAGATTTCTAAAGCATCACTCCAATCAGGGAGAGGGCAAGAAAGGGACAATA
Source organism: Bufotes viridis (assembly GCA_033119425.1). Lineage (NCBI taxonomy): Eukaryota > Metazoa > Chordata > Amphibia > Anura > Bufonidae > Bufotes > Bufotes viridis. The sequence continues at coordinate 132,142,451 of CM065596.1, read as the reverse complement.
TGACAATTTGCAATCACTGAAGAGTTACTGTGTCTTACAGCCAAACCAGGACCTCTGTGAATTAGTTATCCATGCTGCATGGTATATCTCCATATAAAAGGTAACAGGTCATCTTTATTCTTGGAACCGAATCCCCGCAGCTGTGTCTCAGCACTACCCCCCCCCCTCGTCCTCTATCTTTCATGCCGCTTCTAACCCCCGCAGCATTCATATACACAATGTAGTTTTCTATACGATCCACTTTGATATATCTCTATTCCGCTGGGCTCATTTGACTTACATTTTTAATTAAGTCATTTTTCTCTTTTATATGAAGTGTGATGTTAATTCTTTCTTATTATCGATCGACTGGTTACATTACTTACTGTATTCAGCGGATTACAAGACACTGCTTTGCTGAACAAGCAGTAGGGAAAGTGTCCAAAGGTGGCAAGAGGGGAGACATCTCTTAGAAAACTGCTGGAACTGAACTTGGGACGAAATTTTGTCTCAAGCTGATCATTTTTTTTTTACATGGCAGGTGGAGAGTATCAATGACTGGTTATAGGGGGGACTTTGTGGGTGGGGGGGTGCTTTATGAAGTCACTATTGATGTTAGTCTACATTGGCTTAATTTGCCGCAATTAATAATAATTTGGTGCATCTTTAAACATGACATTTCTGTCTACAGATGTCACTCCAATCTTTTTAACGCCACCTCTCGAATGTACGATTCTTCCTTTTTGGAATTTTATTTTTATTTTTAAAAGATGCAGGTGATAAATCTGGCGTGCACCTACTCAATGCTCATCACTTTTTAAAAGTAGCTAAAGCATTGTAAAAATGCAAAAAGCTGCACCATTTTTGCTTAGGCATGGCGTTCACCAAAAATTGTGAATTTTTGATGCCAGTTTTCTGGCATAAATGTAATGAATGCACCTAGACTTTGGCACAAATAAACAATTTAGCACATTTTTTGCGCATCTAGTTTTAGAAAAATCCTCTATGACTAGTTCACTTGAGGGCATGGCTTAACTGAAAAGGATGGGGCTCAATAAAAAGAGGGCGCGGTCTGAGGAACAACATTTTGAAACATAATTGCACCTGAGTTCTGGCATAACATTCTGTCATGAAGCAAGCCAAGCCATACTTGGTATAAAGTTAAATGAAAGTGTCTAGCCGAGCACGAAGTTGATGACCCAGCCTGAGCCAATGAGATAAATGTGTTGCTTGTCTAGACAGCTTTTCTAAGGGTGTATTAGCATGCAACTTTTTGCTCTTATTTTGTGGGTTATGGGTGCTAAACTAACAGAATTTTACACACCATTTGTTCAATTTGTGACACTTAGAGATGAGCAAAGTTTTGAAAAATTCGATTTGGCTGCTTCGCCGAATTTTCCCAAAAAATTTGCTTCGTGACGAATTACTTTGTCATTAAAGCACATTTTTTTGCAAGTAGCGGGTGCAGTGATGGGGTGCTATGATAGTGCAGCCCTTTATCATTGTACCCCTCAGATGCCGCATTTATACATGATCACGGCATCTGAGAATAATAATACAGTTTAAAACTAACAGAAAATTGAACTAAATCATACTTGCCGCCTCCATTTGCTTGGGCTGGCCGCTTAAAGATCTTGCCCGAAATCTCGTGCGACCCGAGATAATGTCTCACACTGGCTAGCGTCTTAATGTCATACGTCACCACGCACAGTATTTCCGCCGTGATCTTCAATCAAGATGGTGGCGCCCAGCCCGTTGCGAGCAAATGGAGGAGGTAAGTATGATTTATTTATTTTTTACACTATTTCAGGTTAACTCAATTCGCTACCACGAAACACCAGGTAATTTGGCTTCAAGGCAAATCAAATTTATCCTGAAATTCGGATCGAATTCCAGTTTATTGGATTCGCTCATCTCTAGTCACACTAAATACCTATGGCAGACATATCCAAACTGCGGCCCTCCAGCTGTTGCAAAACTACAACTCCCAGCATGCCCTAATAGCATTAGGCTATCAAGGCATGCTGGGAGTTGTCGTTTTGCAATAGCTGGAGGGTCGCAGCTTGGACATGCCTGACCTATGGATTTTTCATTCTATAGTCTAATCATGTTTATTACAAAGGTTCTGTCAGTCAACAGGGGACTGGAGTAACTTGTTATTTTTCTGTGACTTAAAAAAAAAAGTTGCAATAATAAATGATAATAATAATAAGATGAATATATCAACATGAATGTGACATGTGAATTAGCTGTCATTAGAAGAAAAATACTGAATATACACATTGTTGCCAAAAGAAGCAACCATCTATTGAATGGAGAAACATTATAGCTGAGATGTGGAAATGGAGCCAACAGTTTTTAACTTTTAAAGGTGGTTTTACTGAATTACAGTAACTCGTAAAATTGATGAACATGATGGCATTCTGCTTCTTGGCTATCTGTAGGGCAGAAGGTTACCTGTATAAAAAGGAGACAGCAAGTCTGCGAACTGGACGTACAGAAGAAAATGTAAGTTGACAAAATGAATGAGAGTCTAAGGAAGAGGGTAAAGGTGAGATGAGGAGCCTAGGATGAGATACAGTAGGAGCAGGCTGTGTTACAAATGAAGAAAAGGAGGCAATAAGATACAGTCCTGATCAAAAGTTTAAGACCACTTGAAAAATGGCAAAAAATCATATTTTACATTGTTGGATCTTACCAAGGTTCCAAGTAGAGCTTCCACATGCAACAAGAAGAAATGAGAGTGAGACAAAACATTTTTGAGCATTCAATTAATTGAAAATAAGGATTAAACTGAAACAGGCTGTTTTTCAGCTGATCCAAATTTTAGGACCACATGCATATAAAAGGCCAAATCTGTGCAAAGATGTGGATTCATTGTCATTTTCTGTCAGGTAGTCATACATTGTGATGGCAAAGGCAAAAAAAACTCTCCCGTTTTGAACGTGGTCGGGTTGTTGAACTGCATAAGCAGGGTCTCTCACAGCGCACCATCGCTGCTGAGGTGGGACACAGTAAGACAGTAATTTGGAATTTCTTAAATGCTCCTGAGGGTTATGGAACAAAAAAGTAAAGTGGAAGACCCAAAAAAATTTCCCCAGCACTGAGCCGGAGGATCCAATTGGCTGTCCGTCAAGACACTGGACGATCCTCGACCCAATTTAAGGCCCTTATTGGTGCTGACTGCAGCCCCTTAACAATCAGATGGCATCTGAGACTGAAGGGCTTCAAAAACAAAAAACGTCTTCAAAGACCTTGTCTCCTTGAACGCCTCGTCTACTACTTTACTTTTCATGTCCTCCATATGTCCTGGGGCACTATATATGGGGCATTTTATAGTGGTATATTATGGGGGCACTAGGAGGAAGGGGGTGTAGAGCACTATGGGGGCATTTACTGGGGGCACTATATAGGGGTATTTTAACTGGCACATTATGGGGGTACTATGGGGACATTAGCTCAACTAGGGGCATTAAAATGGGTTATTTTTTGCACTGCCCACACTAGTAATCATGTTCCCCATAGAACCTCAGTAGTAATAACTCCCATCATAATGCAGGGGGCATTATGATGGGCTTTATTACTACTGGGGGTCTATGGGAAACATGATTTCTAGTGTGGGCATTATGGGAGCAATATTACTTCTGAGGCACAGTGGGAACATGTTGGGGGCACTGTAGAAACACAATTACTACCATGTGTGCTCTAGTAGAGATCTATTACTGTTGGTGGGACTTGTGGGAGCACTATTACTGTGGGGGCACCTTGGCACAGTATCAGCTTAGCACTATTATGTTTGGGGGACAAGATGTTTACACTATTAGTGTCAGGGGCACTATTTGCTGGGCATATTTTAGGGCACTGCGTGCCAATAATTATTGGAGGGGGCATTATCTGTGTGGTACTGGTATTGTCAGGAGGTTTATCAGTTTCTGCAGTACAATATTGGGGAGCACAGCGGCACAGTATTGGGGGTGGTAGGATGATTTGTCCAGAAGATAGGAGGATGATGGAAGGAGGAAGTAGTAAACTAAGATTTATTTTTGTCAAACTGCAGAGATGAGAAATAGCTGAAAAATGGTGGTCTGGTCTGAAGGTCTGAAAGGAGAAGATGAGGAAAGAGAATATCTACATCAAAGGAGACATTACTGGATGTAAGAAGTATGGGGTGCTGTATTACCCTGTATGTTCTGTAGTGATGGGAGGGTAAATATAGAATTTGGCCCACCCTGCCGCACCCTGGCCCCAGACTTCAGGTCACACTGTGCATGTTCTGTACTCAGAGCGTTATCCCTGTATTATCTGTGTTGTTACATATGACTGCAAGTGATATCTACTACATTATCTGTAAAAAAGGGTGTGGTCACAGGTGGTGGTGGGGCAATACTTGGCTTGCCGCGGGTGCTGGCACCCACGCTACACCACTGGGGAGACCAGCTACAAAAAACACAGTGAAGCCTCATTTCTTAGTCTCAACACAGCAATCCAAAGTGTAAAGCTCCCTGGGAAACAGTAATAGGCAAAATAAATATGGACCCCCAGTTATGGGTCTTCAACACAGATATCCAAGAAAAGGGGTGTCCTTATTATAGAGATCACCAGATCCACCATATTAAGGGGCCTCTATGTCAAGCTCTTAGGGAGACCAACTACAAAAACATAGTGGAGCCTCATTTAAGCGTCTGCACACTACAATCCAAAGTACAAAGCTCCCTAGGAAACTGTTATATGCAAAATAACCATGGTGCCCCAGTTTAACACACTGCAAGCCAGATATACCTACAGGAAAGGAAAACCAAGCAAAGGAGTGTCCCCATGTTTTGTTTGAGTAGTCACCAAGGCATTGCTCCCGGTTAATCAGAATTCTACTCCTCACTGATGAGGGGCAACACCCCTAAACAGCTGTCTGTGGATGGACAACTGGCTAAGGTCTTCCCCTGTAACATCCTTAAGGCTTGTAAAAGAGCTGGGTCTTGACGTACAGTAGGAGCCACTTACTATGGTGGATCTGGTGATCTTTATAATAGGGACACCCCTTTGCCTGGATTTCCTTCTGACTTTCCATCTGACTTTCACTGTGTTGAAGACCCATAATTGCATATTACATGGCATTGAGGGACACCATTTATTTTTTTAGCAGGTTTCGATGGGACACGTCCAGTTTTTTCCTCCTGTTTATGAATCAAAGTTTTAAGTTAACTTTTTTTAATTAAGCCAGTTGTGTGTACGTTTTAATTATGGCGCTAGAAACACACAGTCTATGCACAAAGTGTGGCTTTTACTAATATTAGGGTTTCTGTATAGGGACTTTCTTCTCAGCAGTGGTTCTTTCAATTATACAACAAACGTGCTCTGCATTAAGTTTCATACTATTTTGCTTTTAATTATTAGAGCTGAAGACTGGAAACTAAGCACGTCAGGGAATATAGGCAAAAAGAGGCACAATTCAATCTCCGCATTTAATATAATTCTATAGGTATAGAACACGCAGTACAGTACATGACTTCAGTAGGCTGGTACGTATATATAGGATTTCTCCACACAGTATCGACTCTTAGCAGTAGATCACTGGGCTTGCATGGAGGTGCAAGAATAAGTGTGACTTGCCATTGACCATCAACATTCCCAGCGCACCTTGCGGCCCCCGGGTTCCTACCACGGTTACGCCTGTATCAGCGGTGGACCACATATTATTGCTGATGTCGAGGACCTACTTTCCATCTAACAGTAGCACTAAGCAAGTATCCATGACCTTATTATAGATATTTTTTATTGTACAAGTCTATGGTCTATCCCATCTGTCCATCAGCAATGGTGAACCCTACAAAAATGGCAACATTAGAATCCAAAATTGGGACATTTTAAGCTTCGGCCGTCTTTGCACCCAAAATCCACCAATGTGCAGCAACTATTTTTGATCCATTTGGCGGGCCATTTCTGTGAAAATCTGCAATGTTATCACAATTATTCTAATGCAAGCTAGAGACGATCTGTTCCAAACGTTAAAAAACATTGTCATCAAAAAAATTAGCTATCTATGCCTAGATGTAGCTTCCCCTCTGATAACAGGTGATTGCAAGGGGTAAGAAAAGCCAGACTTGCGGCGATCAGCTTCATTTTTTTGTCTCCATGTAACAAATCATGCATTAATGTTCTTTTTGATCACTGTTATATCTAGCATGCACGCAAAACAATAATCCTTTTCATAAAAAAATAATAATAATTTAAATGACAAGCCATAGATATTAACTCTTCTGTTTTCCAGTTATTTCACCCAGCACCTGCATTATATTACATATTTTTGCCTTTGCTCTGTTCTTTGTTTATCCCTTTCCATGCCAAATGTTATAGGAACCTTTTAGAAATATTTCACTCGTAACACGAAAGATAATGCAGGCTTTAATTAGCGCTAAATACAACCTTTACGCCATTTTTGATACATTAGGACCACTATGTTAAAGTTCGCCACCTGGTGGCAAAACTATTAATTGCAGTTTGTGTTTCAAGGAAAGTTGTTTTTCTGCAGTGCTTCATATTAAACCATTTCCATATGGGGAGAAAACAATTGTGGGTGTCATCTGTTAGGCTGCTGTTAGTCTTGACCCTGTCCTTTACGTCTTTATCTGAGCATGCTCACACTTTGTATACGTCCATGGAATAGGCAGTCTGGAGCTGAAAACCAGACGTGTTTTAATACTGCCTTGTCGTGATCTCAATCTTGACTTTTCACACAGTAAATTTGTCAATATGTGAATAATTATTCATTAGCACCTTGTAAAGTGCAGTGATATAAAGGGAGAGGTTTTCTTATAGGAATGCAGAGGCACACTTGGACAGCATCAGAGGACAAGGAGAAAGTTAAGAAGAATTTCATGGCATACAATGGAAGAGATAAAAGATTTATATTGCCCTATATGCTGGAGGCATATTGCCTAATAAACATTTTTATCACCAAAACAGCATGTTATGAAATTTTCTATTTTTTTGTCTTTTCTTTATGTCTTTTGTACTTTTTGCTTTTTATTATTTATGCCTGGTGTTCTGCCACTTGAATGTGAAACGGTCCCATTAAAGGGGAGCAAACTGCTAGACATATTTTTTTCCCTGTAAATTTATGGCCACATATTTTGCATCAGCGTATGTGATCCCTTTCTATGCATTGTTAATCATCCAGCTTGAGGGGTGATGTTACTCTGCCCTATCACCAAATGAAGGTGATTATGCCAGTTATTATGTCACAGTAACTATCTGGAACTTGGCCAAATTTTGCAGAGTGCATGGTGCAAACATGACTTTCATATGCGATATAGATCCTCTCAAATTGTTTTTTACAGCTTAGGTCTCATGCACATGACTGTGTCTATAGTGCAGTCCGCAAATCATAAATGCGGAAAATGCGGACACTTTGTGTGTTCAATCTACATTTCTCTGAATTTACTTATTACCTCAATAAGGATAAGATGACATCAGTGTGCTGTCGTTTTTTGTTTTTTTTTCAGACCCATAGAAATGAATGGATCATTGTGAAATCCGCAAAAAATGAGGATCGGACATGAATACAAAAAACGATCATGTACATGAAGCCTTAGTCCTCATGCACACGACCATATTTTTCCTCCTTGGCTATCAACATTTTTTGCGGACAGCACACTCACCCATTTCTATGGGGCTATCCGCACATCTTTGTTTTTTGCAGATCTGCATCCTGTAACGCAAATGATAGAACATGTTCTGTTTTGGTCCTTATTGTGGACCAGAATTGTCCTTTCTATTGATGCAAGTGAGAAAAATGTGGAATGTACACGGAAGGTATCTGTATTTTGCAGATTTGTTGTTTGAGGACCAAAATATGGATACCGCCATCTGCATAGAACCTGATATATAATGTAGCTTAGAGATAATTGCAGTGCACTTATGGGAAGAAGTAGTCCAGTGGGCAGTCCTATTTATTGATTGATGGTTACCTCTGTGTTTATGCTCATACAAGAGAGTCAATAATCATTGAGTTTTACTGTCCACTGGACTCCTAAGACTAAAGTAAGCAGGAATTTCAACCACTTCAATCAGTTAGGCCTCCTGTACATGACTTCATCCGTTTTGGGGTCTGCAAAATACGGATAACACAGGAGAGCCACAGGTTGGTAAACATAGCACTTCAGTATTGTAAGAAACAGTTTGTCTTTTAGGCAGCCGATGCAGGGAGATAAGAGGTTATTTGAAATGCAGGGGAGATGAGAGACAGAGTGAGAAGTAGTACTTCAGCGGTTACATTAGTGCATACATTTTAATGCACAATGCATAAAGAACTCTGTCAACTGGACTTGTGCCAGGGTTGTATGAGATCTATCAGAAATGAAGAACAAGTAAACATATTTTCACTTTTATATATAGATATAGGTCTTACTGTATCTTCTTTTATTAATCTCTTTTTTTTTTTTAGAGATACCTGCTGAGAATAAGCTGATCAGAGAGAGTCTTGCTGGTATGATCATCAATAAGTAGAGTGGCTAAAATCTGTGGTGGAACTGGCAACGAGTGTTTAATTCCCCATCAGCACCACTGCAGGACATATAAGGCACTGCACGGTTCACACTGAAATAAATTGGCTTTCCTTACTATGCTCAGATGTCTCTTTGTAATTTTTTATTGAAATCAGGGCTCTTGTTATTAATAGGAGAAGTCATATTGGTGGTCCTATCAGTGTTTGACATCTATCACAGTCATACATGGAAGTAGAACCTCCCAGTGGACTTCTAAGCAAAGAAGAAGCAGATATTTCAATGAAGAAAATGCATTGCTCTATAATATGCCGTCCAGAGATAGGACCGCATGGCAGGTTTCCTTTAAAATTTTATTTTATCACCCAATCAGTGATCTGAGAATCACAATTTTCTCCCCCAATGTGTTTAGATCAACATAGACCATTGACTTATGGTATAATGAAGCTTGTGATGGTGGCGTTGTTTTGTTGGGGGAGGGGGGATAACTACTATTAGGGAACACAAAGGGGAGCATCAGTTATAATGGGGGCACAAAAGACAGCATGATTTATACTCGGGTCACATATAATTTTTACGAGGGGTTCAAAGAGGAGCATAATTTATATCGGTGGGGGGGCACGAAGGGGAGCATAATTTATATTGGGGGCACTATCTATACTAGGGGTACTACATGGGGGTCATTATATAGTCTGAGTTACTAAAGGGGTTGGAGTTTAAAAAAAGAACTATGATATTCACCCATTTTTAATGACCATTAAAAATGGAAAAATGGCTAGAAAAAGGATGCACAAACTGATGCAAAGTATCCATGAAAAACTGACAGTGTGGATGTAGCCTTCAATAAGCATTTTCAAGACTGACACATTCTACTACCTTAAAGGAGTTGTCTCACTTCAGCAAATGGCATATATCATGTAGATAAAGTAAATACAAGGCACTTACTAATGTATTGTGATTGTCCATATGGCCTCCTTTGCTGGCTTGGTTCATTTTTCCATCAATTATACACTGCTCGTGTCCAGGGTTTACGGCCAGCACTACAGTGCAGATATGAGGTGGCCGGGATGGACGCTCCTGCGCATGCATGCCTGAGCGTGCTCCCATGGTCCCAGCCATCAGAGAGGCCGGCACTTTTTCTTATAGTGTGCAAGCACGGCCATTGCTGATGGATTGCAGGGTAGTCATAACTCCTAGATATGAGCAGTGTAAAATGTGATGGAAAAATGACTCAAACCAGCGAAGGAGGCAATATAGACAATCACAATACATTAATCAGTGCCTTGTATTAACTTTCTCTATATGATAAATGCCATTTGCGGAAGTGAGATAACCCCTTTAATTTTCTGCAAAAAATAATTGAAAATGAAATTGGTGGTAAACTTTTCCTTGTTTGTCAAAGGAAGAAAATCCATAGCAACCATTCGAATATATTTACTTTGATCAATCCGCCACATATCACGCTAATTAAAAGAAAGATCCCTACTGGTTACTTTGTGTTTTCTTCTAATTGACAAACTAGAAACTAATTGTCCTGATTTCGCTCCATTTCATAGTTTACATCATGTTAATGCAAAATCCTCTGGGTATAAAGCGAGAAAACGTACTTACAGACAGCTTTTTTGACCTCACCGGATCTTTATAGTATGAGGCTTCTAGCTACTAATGAGTCTTCAGACCAAGCACATGTCCTCACCCTTACTCTCTAGATGCAATGCAGTATAATCACTCTTCTCCCCCTGGGACTGCAGGCTCTGAACATGCCTGGTCTCCAGATACTATTGCTTGGATGTGTATTTTCTTAGCAATATGCAGTGAAGGATCTTTTTGTCAGCCGTCTGAATACACTTACAGAATTGAAGCAATCAAAAAATACTGCTAAGTAAATACCATAAATTTCTTGTTGGTAAAGGGCAGTTTTGGAGGTCACTGAGCTTTTTTGCAAGACAGCCGGGGTCATTGAGATACACAAACTATCTTCAGTCCATGAACTTTTGTAACTTTTTATGTGTTTTCTGTGTACATTACAAAACTAAAGTTCACAAAAGAGAACTAAGCAGCAAAAGTTTAACCTTGTGCAAATATTTTTACAGTATAGCAGCATGAACAGCAATTCCTTAAAGCGGTGACTTGTCTCCAAGGGGTAAGGGACTTAGCCGTGATGCGCTGCTTGGAGACAGGTCAATGCTGAAGCCAGTCATTGGCTGCAGTGAAGCATGCCTAACCGGCCATCCTGAAGTTTACAGGACAGGGACCAAAACACTGTTGATGAGAGTCAGGGAGCCAGAATGGAGCAGTAGGGAGCATTTTTTCAACAGGTAGAGAATACTACAGTAGGTTAGAGGCCATGTGGTGGTGCAGATATGAAAATAATTTGTACAAAGCAGAGTAGTAGATACCCATCTGACCTTCTTGTAGCTGGCCATAAAATCGTCAATGTCTTATTCCTAAAGCCAGAACACAAGGTATGTCTAAAACAAAGCCAAGGAAGCAGATCAACTTCACACAGACAGTAGATTTCACATCATAAACCCTATCTCGATGTTAGAGATTCCTCAGCGCCCCCTAGACCTAGTGAAGCCTTCAAAAGGAGGGGTCATGTATCAAAAACCAGATGAATATTTATCAAAGAAATACTCAATTCAATCAGGGCTCTGCAGGATGTGGTAATTAAAGAACTCACCCCGTACTGTCTCTAATCCTTCCATGTTTGATATGCACATGTGCAGAACATTATGAAGGGGTTGGATGAAAATGGTATAAAGTAGCTATGATGCCCACAAGAAAATATATCTTAGTGGACAGATTCTGATCCCAGAACTAATCTCATAAAACATGATCATAAAAGTCCATTAACATACACACCAGCCTCTCCCTGACATCAGAGGCTATTAATGGAATCTGCAGACCTTTTTTTAGGTGTGTGTGTCCCTTTTAGCTTTTTTTCATTTCTTTGGGGAACAACTCGTTTGGTGATCTGGCCGACTTTCCTGCTAGCCAATGTATTAAGTAAGTTCCATTTTTTCATCCTTTTTATTTTCAAATTTTTATCCTGTTATTTTTTGCATTGTAATTGTATTTCATTGTTTTTCACCTTCGGATAACTGTATTTTTTGTATGCGCTGTCCTTTAGATATTAAAACTTCAATTTAATAAGAGCCATCTTGTGTTCTAAATGATTTAACAACCTCAGAAGAAGCTTTATGTATATTGCTGTATTAACTCTGGGAAATGCTAGAGAGTGTAGTGGGTTTGAGTGGGTCATTGAAACTTACCTAATTTAAGTTGTCTAGTCCGCTTAATATGACAAGTGGTGGCAGCTACTATCCCTTAGATGCGGATGTCAGATAGCTAAAGGGAAAAGTAGTAGAGTGGGAGATTGACATAAAAATCTGGGTGACCCTTTAAGCTCACATCCTGAGTCTAAGTCGTGATCCTGACAGGACCCTGTATACTTTATTGTATTGTCAGGCGAACCCTCCACAAGAATGGAGGGTTTGGCCAACATTTTAGTGTGTATGATGAGTTCACAACTCTCTCTCGACAGATGGTGTCATGGGAAAGAAGAATTGAGAAAATTGAATATTTTCGCCAGATCACTTTTCCCAAGAGAGAAGCTGCAGCCAGAGGTCTCTGGCAGCTGTTTTCTCCATTTTCCCATAGAATACACCTACAAGGTTGGCCAAGCCAAACACATCTGTGTAGAGGAGAGCGAGAAGGGAGTTGGAAGAGACATCTGTCTGTTGAACAATCGTTCAGCTGACAGCTATTGAATGTTTATGCCCATCTTAAGTCATAACACATTGACTATGGTATGGATAACCTTGGCAGTTGCTATGGTTTCTATTCATTTCTACAGAGAATAATCTTGCAGGCATGACTTTAAGGTTGGCCATACTCATAAAATAGCTATCTGCTGAAAGTCTCTCCCAATCGAGAATGCGTTCTTAGTAGGAAGGTGTGAGGGGAGTCTCTGCCTGATTCTTCTGGTTGCAATTTATCTCCTCAAGAACAAAAGGATTGGGCAGTTGAAATTCAAATTGTCTGATCTTTTTGTCCCCATGTACCATTGTGCGAGAGTTGGGAGAGTCTCATATGCTTTAGATGATGGGTAGGTCCTGCTAAAATCGTCAGATTTGGCCAACATACATTACATATTTATGGCCAGCTTTATGGTTCTAGTAGCCCACACCCACTAATGAATGTTTTATGACATGTCTTATTAAAGGGGCTGTGCAGGCTGTATATATTGATGACCTATTCTCGGGATAGGTCACTAATATCCGATCGGCGGGGTTCCAACACCCTGCACCCCCGGTGATCAGCTGTTTGAAGAGGAGGCAGTGCTCCCTGCACCGTCGCTGTAAGGGAGATGATGCACAGTGCAATTACAAATACTTACTCCATTTAAGTTAAAGGAGTGAGTACTTGTGTTTACTTTACACCGCCGAGACTTCTGAGATAATGAACAGTGTAATGAAGAGGAAGCAGTACTCGGATGAAGCGCCGCCTCCGCTTCAAAAAGGTGATCGGAGGGAGTGCCGAGTGTCGGACCCCACTGATCAGATATTAATGACCTATTTTGGGCTGTGTTTTCTTGGTTTTCACATGTTAATGAGTCCTGTCAATCAGACCCACAAACCATTCACATTAATATAACATTATGGATGGAAATTATTAATGGAGCTCTAACGCTAATAAGATCTGTGAACAGTAACCAGCCAGCTTGTACATACTTTAGTTCTTGCTAAGCAACACTCATAGCTTTAGTGTGTTTTTGTATTAAGATTTTAATTTACTTTGTAGTACATGCGGCACAGCATGCCATCTACACCACACTGGAAAGTGGACACCACCTAATGATCTTTACTACCAGCATTGATTAATTAGGAAGAGAGTAATTGTTTAGATATTGAATATTTTCCATACATAAGTGATTTCAGCGATAAGACAGGTTTCATAGGTTTAAGACTGATGAACATTAATAACTAACGTATTTTCAAGATGTGTGACACTGACTATCATAGAGAAGGACTTCAGGCCACAGGCTGCTGTGGATGTGAATATACAATATGCCAATAAAAGGAGACAAACACGACTGAGTTGAAGGTGAGTTCCTGTATGTGGAGAGATCAAAGCTAAGCTATAAGTAGGTGCAGACTATTGATTAGCCCTGAAAGAGAGGAGATCATATGCGTCAACAGGGACTTAAAAAGAACAAGAGGGAAGTCATTGGTTTTTCTGCATTTAGAACGGATGGTGGTGGAGAAAATCATTAGTCACGACTCCGGGTCTTCAGTATTTAAATCAGGTCAGGCTCTCCATGCTTCAAGGGAGTAATAAGCATTTCTAAAAGGGATTGGATGAGGGTGTTAGTCCTACCGGGAAATGAGCACCTCCAGTCCAAAATGATGGACAGTTCCCCTCAGAATGATATGCTGTTAAGGTAACTAAGATTGATCAGGGCTTGTCAATTAGAAAGACCCAATGTGGTCATGTAAAATGAATGAGAAGCTTCAATTACAATTGATATTAACATTACTGGTAAGTAAACAATCCTAAGCAAAAGAGCAAGAAATGGATTTTTTGGAAGATCTATTTTAGTTTTGGAGTTCTCATCTGTCAAGGATTTTGAGTTCTCTTATCGATGGGTGATTCTTCATCTACACTTATCGACACTCCCAGCTAAATAATCAGCCTATGGGACAGACAGGTTAGTTAGGAGGGCGCTGATTTTAATTAGTACAAGTATAAAGATGTGGCCTGCACTCCCTGCATTTATTGGAGGCCAATTTGGCACCAAAAGAGATATAATACACAGTGGGCTCAGCATGCATGTGTAACTTGCATTCCCTAAATTTAATGGAGGTCAGTATGGCACCAGCGAAGGCAGTATTTAGTGTAGGTTCCTGTCTTAAAGAGATCGCCTTGTTGTTGGTGGACAGGCACAAATGATTTTGTACAAAATGTATTTGCCAAGAATCTCACATTTATAACATAGTGCTAGCATGAGTACATTTTCTATAGCACTATTGTATTTACTTGTTTGTATTTATTTGTGTTTGCAGACTGCTGTTTCTTTGTATTTGTTTTTGTTTTTTTAACAGCAATCATACAACATTATACCAGAGAACACCTTAAGACCATAAAACATTCATCATATGAACTGTCATGTAAATAATTTCCTTCTATTCCAGCATTATCCCAATAGGTTAAGCTAAAGTCTTGATGAAACTGATTTATTATCCAGTCTGACTGAATATCAATAAACAATTTCCATTTTTTTAAGGCTTTGTTTTTGCCGCTGTTCAGTTTGGTACACGTGGTTTTCTACAGATATGGTTCTTGGGTCATTTCCTAGAAGTGCTTGTCTAAATGTAGAAAATTTCTCCATCATCCCCACAATCATCGTCTGATGATCCCAATACCTTAAATTTTTTAGTAGAAACTTTCAGGATAGACCAATGGCCATCTAGGCATTTCTTCCAGGTTGGACCATGGAAATTTATCCATATGATGGGTGGTAAATTTATGATCTCTCTGGCCTGAGCGCTAGAACATCTTCTGATCATGAGAACCGGGGTCAAGTGTCCCTCATTTGAGTAAAGCTGTGGTCATCCATGCACTTTGATTGTACATTCAAATTCCATGTCACTGATGTAGATAGCCCTGTACTTGGTTATCTCCATCAATCCCTCAGAGATGGAGTGATATCACAAAACCAGTATAGTTCTGTATAGTATAGTTTGTAATTGGATTGAAAACTGGCTGAAGGAACGTGTCCAGAGAGTTGTGGTCAATGATTCCTATTCAAAACGGTCCCGGGTTATAAGTGGTGTACCCCAAGGTTCAGTGCTGGGTCCTCTATTATTTAAATTATTTATCAATGATATCGAGGAAGGGATTAATAGCACCATTTCTATTTTTGCAGATGACACTAAGCTGTGTAGAATTGTGCAGTCTATGGAAGATGTCCATGAATACAAGCTGACTTGAACACTCTGAGTGATTGGGCATCGACTTTGCAAATGAGGTTCAATGTGGATAAATGTAAAGTTATGCATCTTGGTAGTAATAATCTACATGCATCATATGTCCTTGGGGATGTAAGACTGGGAGAGCCTCTTATAGAGAAGGATTTGAGTGTCCTTGTAAATGGTAGATTAAATAACTGCATATGATGTCAGCTGCTTCTAAGGCCACCAGGATATTGTCATGCATTAAACGAGGCATAGACTCGCGGGGCAGGGATGTAATATTGCCACTTTACAAAGCGTTGGTGTGGCCTCATCTGGAATATGCAGTTCAGTTCTGGGCACCAGTCCATAGAAAGGATGCACTGCAGCTGGAAAAAGTACAGAGGAGAGCGACTAAACTGATAACTAATAAGGGGCATGGAGAGTCTAAGTTATGAAGAAAGGTTAAAAGAGTTACATTTATTTAGTCTTGAGAAGAGATGTCTAAGGGGGACATGATTAACCTATACAAATATATTAATGGACCATAGAAAAATATGGTGAAAACCTGTTCCATGTCAAATGCCCGCAAAAGACAAGGGGGCACTGCCTCCGATTGGAGAGGAAAAAGTTCAGTCTCCAGAAGCGTCACAACTTCTTTACTGTAAGAACTGTGAATCTGTGGAATAGACTTCCTCAGGACGTGGTCACAGCAGGAACAGTGGACAGTTTTAGAAAGGGTTTAGATGAATTCTTAAAACTAAATGACATTAATGCTTATGAAAATGTGTAGAAATCTGGGGAAAAATCTCAACTCTTTCTGGGATTAGCGTCCCCACCTATCCCTTGGTTGAACTTCATGGTCTTTTTTCAACCATATTAACTATGAGCACCGAGGAGACAGGAGGAGTTGTAACACATACTCATTTTTTTTCTCTAATGGGTCAATCAAGGTCAATTATTGTATCTCTGAAAGTTTTAATTGCTCCAATAAAGGGGTTGCCTGAATTTTTAATACCCATGACCTATCCTCTGAAAGGTTATCAGTAAATGATCAGTGAATATCCGACTTCCGGTACCAATTGAAGAGGCCGTAGTGCTCTGGTCAACTGTCACTTCTTCGAAGCATACCAAATACAGTGCTATACATAGGTTAGCAACTGTGCTTGGTATTGCAACTCAGCCCTATTCACTTCAATGGGACTGAGCTGCACATAGTCTATGTACCAATGAACATAATGTCGCTGGCCTTGGAAGAAGCTGCACCACACATGGACTGCCGCTATCTTTTCAAACAGCTGATCTGTAGGGTTGCTGGGAGTCAGACCACAACAGATCAGATACTGATGACCTATCCTAAGGATAGTGTAGGACCCTGACCTGTGGCCTATCCTAAGGAAAAGAATAGGTAAAAAAAAATAAACATTCAGAAAACATCTTTAACACTCTTTATCAGAGAAAACGATGTGACCAAAAGTTGCAAGCTACGTATATTACAGTACGGTAAAAAAAAAAAATAAAGAACCACCAAGTCTGCACTGGGCTTAAGGGGCAATTTCTCATTCATCCATTGTATTGTATTGTGTGGGTTGGTTTGATTGACAGATTATTCTGATAAATCTCACCGCTCTCCATAAATAAAGCTAGCATAAAGAAATCTCATTGATCTGAATGGTCCCTGCACACGGTGCCTGCTGCCTGACAACCACATTGCGCCTCCACATCCAAAAGAAAAGGAGACTTTAAAAATCACCGCTCAATAAGTACACACATAAATTCTTATATCTCTGCTTATGTGCGAGAGACATCATGTAAATCATGGGGACTGACAATAAAATATTCAAAAGAAGAAAACTCCAATTCACGACGTAGAGAAATTGTGTGTTTTTCTGCTATAATAGTTCTACACGTTTGCAGACTCCATAAATAATTAACAATGTCACTTACTTACAACATACAAGTAACACCCCTCGAGGCAGAAAATGCTGCCGTATATATCAGCGAGCAGGAAGAGTTTGATATCCACTGATCTGCATCAGATGCTAATCGAGTTTTTCATCTCAAGTTGTTAAGAGGTAAAAGGGTGCTCACCGAAGTGATAATAGCTTTTGGATACATAAAAACACATGAACATAAAACAATAAGTACTGTATTAATAAAAGCTTTTACAGACCTGGGATAATGTTTGGGATCATTTTACTGTTGCCTGAATCAATGGCATATTTACTGGTGTTGGGCAAAGTTTTGAAAAACTCAATTCGGCTGCTTCGCCAAATTTCACAAAGAAATTCGCTTTGTGACGAATGACTTTGTCACAAAACGCATTACTTTGTAAGTAACGGGAGCAATAATGGGGAACGGCATCTGATGTAATCGCGGCATCTGATGTAAAAATGGGGGCTTTTCAAGGGTTAAAAAAAAACTCACCTCATCCGTCTGAGCACGAAAATGCCGCCACGGCCATCTTGATTGAAGATACCTTGCAAAATATTGCGCACTGAGTGTTGATGTCATCACGCTGGCTGGCATGGTGACGTCATATGTCACAGCGCATGAGATTTCACAAAGGATCTTCAATCAAGATGGCCATGGTGGCCTCTTTGAGCTCAAACAGATGAGGTGAGAATGTATTTTATTTTTTACGCAACTTCAGGGAAAATTGATTCGTTACAATGAAACACGAGGAACATCGGCTTTTCGCCGAATTGAATTTTCCCTAAAATTCGGATCAATGTCCACTTTGGATACTTCAATTCGCGCAACCCTAGTATTTACCATGGAGACAGCCACCTGGCTATTATAAGATAAGAGAGGATCTCGTCAGTGACGGATTGACCATTTGGTCAATGGAGTGCTGTCTGGTAGTCAATTTCACTAAGTGCATGTTCTAGTGGTTGGTAGTCAGCCCATGATCTTTAGTAGCTCGTGGTCCACACTTATTCAACCACTGGCCCATATCCAGAACTGAACCACAGAAACCTAAAACTATTACTCTGCATTTCGCTGTAGCGGTGTTCAAAGTGCTACAGACCATAACACGGTGCTCCATAAGCTAATTTGCACTTATTTTAAAAACGCTAACAGGTACAGAGTAAAGAAATATATCATTTTAATCAGCATGATGAA